>JAWUZG010000029.1:15727500-16927500 GCA_036785705.1 Acanthornis magna
TACACTTCTTTTCTTCTCGATTACCACTGTATAAAATATGATTATAAAGCGCATGAAATTCAATAGAACAAGCTGGCAGGCACATATACCAACGGAATGAAATCTCTGGTTTTTCTTGCTCTTCTTTTAATAGAAACATTTCTATTAAACTCATATTTCTACTAAAATATTAAAGTTTCTTGAAAACTCAACAGGCTGCATTGATCCCAAGTATATCACTGTTGCATTAAGTTACATGCTGATTAGAGGTGTCCAGGAACTTTTTATACCTAGCAGAGTCACGCAGTTCTTTTTTTTTTTTTAATCTGCTTGTTTAAGTACCAGCAGAATTTATTTGAAACATAAAGCAGTCATAATGTATTAATTCAGGTTTAGTTCTGTAATATATTTTTATCAGGACTTAGCTGGTAGCAACAGGGGATGCTTCTAAACCACTGATTCTTGTCCGGTCCAGGAGTTGGGAAATTAAGCTAAATTTTTTATTGCTCCCTGGAATAATTTTCCTCACTTACAAACATGAAGGACTTGACTCAAGCAATATTTTCTTAGATGTAAAGCACACAAAAGGCAGAAAAATGGAGCAATATATCCCATCTTAGAAGTTGATTAAGACTATTTCACAAATGTTTTCTCTGATAAGGCCTTTCCCTAGCCTGCTGCATTCACATTTGGTGACTGTCAAACATTCCAGAATTCAGTACAAGCTGCCTCAGATCTTGTGCTCTAAGCTGGTTTTGTTGCTGCAAACTCCTTCCAGCCAGCCCCTATTTCTCCAGTTATTCTAACAATGGTCCCAAACATAACAGCTCTTACAATTCTCTGGAATGCAAGGAACATTTAAAAGCATTTGCTTTTCAAGCAAAACTAGAGTCTTTTGTCCTTCTAATTTTCTCCCTATAGGTCCACACATACAGTTCTTTGCCTTACTAGGGTGAGCTTATACCTCAACTCCAGTGTGCATAATTATTCTACTCAAACATCTGTACTGTATTATAAACACAAATTTTCTCCACTGTTTGGTATTAACAGAAATGCTCTCCAAACATGACAAAACATACAGAAAATAGATGCAATTTAAGCCTATCTATCTGTCCTTTGCATTTACGCCTTCCTTTTCTTCCTCAGAAACCAACAACACGCACCTCCCTTTCCTCTTGCCCCCAAAATTGCCCGGTGTTGCTTTGCCTTTGCTTCCAGCCTCAGCTGCCAGGGTAGCACAGGTAGCTGGAACTGCTGCCCTGGGTGCGAAGCGGCACCAGCTCCACCAGCCTAAAGCCCTGGGGAGTTAGCCTGTAAATTTCCAGTCCTTCCCTGCAGTTCCCTTTCTTCCGACATTTCATGCTAGATGTAATGGGTCTATTTATAGTCTGGTCTAATTATAGATCACAGAAGGTGTGGTCCCACTCAAACTTCTTCCTTTTTCCATTGGCTCTGGTAATCACACTGCCATTGGATAAATGGGGTCAGATAATTAATCCAACAGAAAATGAGCCTGCCATAAGAAATTACTCATTTGCGCAGAAGATCAATGAGCTTTTGAGTTCACTCTCCAACCACATGATCTCCAGATGTCTCAAGGGAGGAGGCAGTAGTATATGCCTGGGGGAAAAAAAGAGAGATAAGAGAACTGTGCCTTTTGGCATCAACATGGCTGAATGTAGGTTAGTTGCACTGTGAAACAACATCTCAGATATGCGTCTCTGGAGAATACCTTCTCCTAGCCCACCTATAATGATATAAAGAACAAAAAGAGATTTCATCTTTTTTTTTTTTCTTCTTTTGCAACCTGCTGCACAGAGCATTTCACTGTTATTATGTCATTATGATATATATAACAAAACCAAAAAGTGTCAAAGCCTCCTTCATGTATGCGTACTCTTCTGAGTACCACCCACACAGAAGTTTGTAAAATCCATATTTCCTTAGGTCTATCTGTAATATGAGCTCACCAAATCATGTCATTAGCATTAACTTATATCTAAGAATTTGGATGTTCACTGAAGAAAAAAAATTTTCCTCCATTGCAGAAAGGTTCTGAAATATGTTTCTAGAAGAAACCGAAAGCAGAATAAGGTCCGGTAGATAACAATGAAATTAATTTATATATTGCACAAGCTAATTTTTTGCCCCAATTTTTGTCATATTTGTCTAAAAAGCAAAGAGAGTTGTTTCTGAGCTCAGCTTGTTAACTCAGGCTTTCCTTGTACAGTTCTAATCTCAAGTCATGAGAAAAAAAGAAATTCCTGTAAATCCTTCTTCACCTGACCAACAGAATTTCATAGCTCCTTGTTATTTTCTTAAACAAAACAGAACAAAAAAAGGGAAAAAGGAATTGGAGACAAGTGCATAGTTCTGTTTTAAAAAGCATCTCAGTTCATGAGACATTCCATGCATTCCACTTAAATGATTAGGAAAACACGTACTCAATGCTGTTCAACTTCTAAAAGCTTAACAGAAAACTAACATCCTTTCTCAGCTGCAGCTCTGTCTTTGCTTTGCAGCCCTTGGATAAACTGGAAGGCTGCAAGTCACGCAAAAGGGAAGCTCAGAGAAGCTGAAGGAATGACTGAGTTGTTTCTTTCTTTAGTGAGCCTCCAAGGAGCTGCCCAAATAAGCTGGAAGAAGATTTATGTGTCTGACAGAAGACGTTTGTAAGAAAAGTGAGGCAGCAAACAGCAAGGGATTGGGAAGAGTTCACTATAAATGCTTTATTCAAGTTTCTGGGCCAGGACCTGGAGGACTGGAAGAGATGGAGATTTTTCCTTTAAGCTCCAGTGGAAAGTGTCTCTAATATTGGCAGAATCAAGAAAATGAGTGCCACACAGCCTCATATAGAGGTGATAGATTTCTGTCCTCTTAGTTCCCTACACATTCTGAACACATATTCTGAGTGGGGAGGCAGTCTGGACAGTGTGCTGTCAGACACAAACACATCCGAGTACTGGGGGAAAACAGTAACTCATGGAGGAAAGGGGAAACTGCAGCAGCATTCCCCATCCTTAACCCTATTCACAAGCATCACTATTACAGGTTACAAATAGACAATCATCCCATGAGCTACTGCTTAAATCTGCCATTTATAATTTCTTTTCATTCACATTTTTATATGATGCAATTCATTAACTTCATGTGAGAATAGCTGCTGTGATACTAGCTGGTCTTATCCCACCTCTTCACCTTCAAACTGTGAAATTTTAAGTGCTGAAGTGAATTCTAGCATTTAACCAGATATGCAGAATCCACAGGATCCACATTCACTGATCTAGACAGTCTTCAAACAAAAGAAATTAATTATAATACATTCTTGGAAAAAACCCAATAATTACAATGTCTTCCCTTTTTTATTTTTATTTTTTAGAGTTTTATTGATCTTTGCAAGTTTTTATTGTATTTGACATCACTTTCTATGGGTGGATGTGGCTCTCTGTGAAGTTAAAGGCAGTGACAGCTGCTGAAGGTTTTTAGACAGTTTTCAATACTGGGTCCTCGTATATTTAAAATGTGTTCATGTAGTGTGATGGGCTGCTCTGTACAAGGAGATGGATCTCAGGCTTTTATCATTCACATTTCTGAGTATCTTGCAGTGTTTTCTTTTCTAGTAATGCAAGAAGCCTGTTTGTAGAAGAATTTATAAAGGTCTCAATTATGTGTGACGGTGTTATAAAACACAAGGAGGTAAAATGTGTGTTGCAAATCCAGGCATGTCCACTGATGCAGCCCTTTCTTTAACTCTATTCATGAATCAGCACCGCATAAAAACTGCTTCACGACAGAAGATTATCTTGTCTGGAATGTGGTGGTATAAATTTGATATGCAGAGGAGTTGTGCTGTCCTGTTTTTTGCCTATAGGACACCACCACCAGTTCTGAACAGAATACAAAGAAGAAAATGGAAGAAAAAATATGTTTTTCATGCCTAAAACTGAGTGTTAAGTCCATATTTTGCTTCTTTATAGCTGTTCTCTCATTTTGTTTGGGAGTTCTTTGAGGCACGAGTTTATGTGGTCAAACTTAACACAGGATAGCTCCACATACTCACAGCTCCCTGTCATGGTGTGATGTCTGCCTGCACCAGCTCATGCTGTTGTATTGCCTTAGGTAGGTTTATACTGTCCCATTTTCAAAAAGGCAAGATTTTGATAATTTCTGATAGAAAAGAGGAGTTGGAAATCATTTCTAGACAACTTAAAGCTTCTAGTAAGACCACAGGAGTTACAAGATTTAAGCAGTTACTTCCTCAGTAACTTCAGCTAGAACAGGTACTTTTTAGCAAAAATATATATATTTGCTCTTAGTAGCAAAAAAAGGCCAAGGTAAAAGATGGAGCTGAAAGAGCTGCATTCAGAAAAAAACCTGCTCAATCAGTCCCATGTAAAAAAGCAATAAGAAGCAGACTATCAGCAGGTTTAGAAAACAATGGCATTTGAAACATTTGACTTGCACATTATTCACTGTTCCAACTGAGTAAATGCATTTAAGGCTCCAAAAGACATTCTTCTGACCATGCACATTCTCTTTATCCACACAAACAAATTCTTCTACTACACTGCAAAATTTTCCTAGCTATTAGGTTAAAATATCCCCCCTTGGATTATATTTCTAGCTGAATTACATCAGAGCAGTCAGGAAAAATAAAATTATGATCACATAGGAGCAAGGTGTTTGTTACTACTAAAAATTTTTGAGTGTGTCATCCTTAGCAATGTATTGCATATCTTTAAAATCCTCTTACAGCACATAGGATGGTCTGTGAGATCACTGTGTGAATCTTAGGGAACAGACAGTGCTTTAGTGCCTTTCTTGTTCTGCTCAGTTCTTTGTGTTTGCAGTGCATAAGCCACAAATACACAGCATTTTTAACAGGCTGTCCCTTGACATTTCCTCTTAACTTATAGTCCTAAATGAGGCATGACAGAACAAATTCTGGGAACGGCATGGGGGGAAAAAATGAAATCAGCATCACAAAGAAAAGTAAACTAAACATTCAGGAGGAACAGTGTGCATAAACATACACAGACGCTGACAGACACACACATACACTGTGATTAAATTTACCCTGTGTCCTGCATAAGACCTTCATTCATTGTTATAATGAAGTAATGAAAGTTCCTTCCTCAAAAAAATCTGAAATTGTGTTTTGAAGCTGCCTTCTTGTTGGTGAGGGTATTTTGTCTGCTCAGCTTCTCTTTCCTGTCTGGGATAATGAGACCCACTATCAAGAAAACGCAGGAGAAAGTTTTGTACCTTTGTGCTGGATTTGGGCAGAAGGCTGAGACCTGCTGTGCACTCCACAGTGTTCCTCTCCCAGCATAACTATTTTGACAAAAACGCTGTTGGGAAGACAAACACAGTGACAGATAATGGGATTCTTGAGTTCACGGTCAAGCCTAACAGCTGCCATGATTACCAGGATGAGGCACAAACAGCCACATTCATCTGTGGTGCAAATCCATTGATGTCAGCAGATGAAACTGGCTGTGAGAAATGTGGCTGCTCTGCTGTAGGTTTCTTTCTGAGGGAAGGGAGGGTAAGCAGTAAAAAAAAGGCAAAGCATTAAGTAAATATGCAAATTGCAATCTAATATGCAAAGTCTCTAGTTTGTTACTCCAAACACTCCAATAAATAAAGAAAGCTCTCCATTTGGCAACATATTCGCACATAACACTGTGTACTTTCCACATAAAGCCTTCCAAGTCAACTGGCTAATTATTATTATTATTTTCTCTTCTGCTGTTAAAAAAGCACCTTCCACAAAAACAAGAGCCTTGTTTTGTTGATCTCTCTTTGAGGATTTATATATCGGATTAATTAGCAGTTGGAATAGGACTCACTCCCTCTCACAGCTTCCATTCTCCCATTAACAGTCTGTGGCTTGGTGCTAAATCTCAGAAGACAGTCCTGCTATTTACTGTTCTGTTTGGTGTGGGATTGCTAATTCTTATCTATTTAAACACAACTGATGATGTCAGGACAGTCAACAAGCAAAAGCAGTTTATAATGACTAGTTGTAATGTCACTGCTGATCCTAACACATTCGTAAACTCATCATCTTTTTATTGCATTTCTAAGAATTAAAGCACTATAAAACTATAAAAGAACAATTAGTATGAGAGTTTAGGGAGAATAACATCTTTTTTATTTGTATTGCTAATTTTGTTAACTCCAGTCTTAATTTGGAAATAATTTGCTGAAGGTCTTCTTTGCACATTGTTGTCCCTCCATGTGTGCTTAATTGCTCAAAAATTATTCTGCATCACAGAGGGGCCATTTTAACATTCCTAAGTGGTCACATCACTCTTGCCTCCAGTTCCTAGCCAACCCAAACTGAAACAGGTTAGTGACTTGACTGAACCATACTGCACTTTGTCTTTAAGGCATCCTTGTGAGAATAAGCCAGCACCCAGATGAAATTGCTTTAACTGCAGCAGGATTGGACTAAGACTACTCAGACCTGAGAGAGTGCACATAAAGCCAAGCAAGAGATGTCATGTCCTGCCTCCATTTCTGAAACATCGGTGTCTGACAGTGTCAAACAGCTCAGCTGCCTGCCAGGCTGCAGAGGAGCTATAAGCAGTAGCTCAGCAAGAGCTGGTGCACCCTCTGCACCCTGCAGCAGGTTCTCCAGGCAGCTCCATGAGCAGCGAGTTTTCCTCTGCAGCAGGGACAAAGCAGCGTACTTGTGTTCTGGGCCAGCTGGCTCCTGGGGATGGCCCCTTGGGACCTGTGCCTCAGGTAACACAGCTGGCTTGTACACAGGCTGCTCACAGGGCTCATGGAGAAGCTCTGCTCTGCCTCCTGTACCACTCTGAGGAGTTCCCTTCTTAAAGCTTTAAAAACTGCAGACCTTGCAGTCAGATGCTGGGTGAGCCACTTTCTTTCTTTTCCCACGTTTTCCCCATCAGAAATTATAATATTCTCCTCCGGCAAAGCTACAGTGGGAGGATTCAGAAGACAATATCCCTTTCCAAAAGCCAGCCACAATAACAAGAAACTTAGACATCCCAGGTGCATTGAACTGAATATTAGGGGATTTCCAGACAATTGCACTTCCAGCTTCAGCTCCATCGAAGGAGAACATTTAACACAGATAAGAGTAGGATTCATATTTGATTTTGCTTATACCAACAAAACTAAGGTCCAAACTGTGTTCATTACAGTTAATTGCAGAAGTTGCACTGACTTCAAATTGGATGCCAAACTGAATGCCTAATGAAAGGCTTAATAACCTGCAATTTAAACATGGCACTGGGTACCTGTCCTGTGCAGAGATGCAGAAATTTTAATCTCAGAAGATATATTTGCACTTGGCTACACATCACCTTTAATTAAATTTCACCCAAGAGGTTTTTTTCTGTACTTTTTTAAAATCTAAAGACAAAAACAAAAGCCCTTTCAAGAACTAAAGATCTGACCTTTTTTGACAGTTGCTTACATTGTGTGAATTATCCTCTTCCAAAGATTTTGATTAACTGTAGCGACAACCTTATGAATAACTCCATAACAAATATTAGATTAGTCTTAACACAAAATTTTAAACTGTTCCTATTTTTAGTAGTCTAGGACCTCTCTGTTAGCAAACAATTAGGAACATATATAACATTGAAAATATTCCTGTACCCAGTTTGACCAACAGGGGAGATTATGGGCCAGGTTTTAAGAATCCTGTGGTCCCCATAAATTATCAAAATATATTGGTCTTTCAAAATCCAGTTTCCAGCAAACACGAATTATCAGGGATGAATGGTAATATATATACACATATACATCTAAGTGGGCTTTGTACATATTTTGAAGTGTGCCTTATTTTCTTTTGTTTGCAGCTGGAAGAGGGGACTAGAAGGGCCTTAGTCAGGTACATTTTTATGCTGAACTGCTTAACTGTGTAATAGACTTTAACAGTTTAAACTTTGTTGTACATCTATTTTTACCATCATCTTAGCCTTTGTAGAGCCAGCCCAGTTCCTGCAGCCTTCCATTAGAAGCTGAAGAGTTTTCCTGATTTTCCTTTCTTTCCCATTCTGTAATTCTGTGATTCTGTGATGCGTTCACTATCCTACTTACTTGGTCTGATATTTTGCTTCTTGTTTTCTCTTCTAGACACTATTCCAACCTTGTCACCACAACAGTAGTAACTCTCTAGTAGTAAACTCTTTACGGAGATTCCTTTAATTTACTAGCTGGTTTGATTTTTTGCAATCCTCTGAGTTTGTCTGAAAAGAAAAATAATCCAAATGAATAATCCAATTAACTACTTCTGGAATGTAGGTGGGAATTTTTAAGGAAATTTCAGAAGAATTTAAAAAGAAAGAGATCAGATTTGCAAAATGGGTCATTAAAGCTATATCTACCTCCTATGGCAGGAAAAAATATGTTTGGCTAAAATACATAGTACATCTTTTTCTGCTTCTGAACCGCGCTACATCAGGGGCAATCTCCTATGTAGTCTCCTTCCAGACTCTACCCATTATTGTTTCTGTTTAATTTCCTATTTAAAATAAAGCAATGATGACTTTCCAATAATAATCACTTTACCTGAAGGCCAGATTTAGCAAATGCATTCCATTATTATCATGCCCCAAGAAACTACTACTCTACTACTGTTGAGGAATACCAGCTTTACAGTGGTTCAAGTTCATTAATGACTGTGCTCTTTCACAGATACCTGTGAGAGCTCTGTGTCATGTAGATATTTTGATACAGAAGAAGAAGATTTAAGGCTCCATGAGAAAAGGAAACACCATGAAAATTCTCAGAGATCTAGTAGTAATATTTGACAACCAACCTGAAATGCAGCAAGAGAACCCAAAAGCATCCCTTTCCAAGTGAAGTTCTCAGAGCAAGTTTCACATTGTTCTGTGCTGTAAATGTTTGAAGTCCCAGTACCATATTTCTGCCATGGGATTAAATGTGTACCAGCAACAGTTTCCAAGCAACACCAAGACCCGTATCATGAGCACACACCATTCGACCTTGGCTGGACAGACAAGCAAACAAGAACGGGGCTTCCTCTTGGGACATTTTGTGACATTTGTCTCAAGGATGCTGACAGCCTCTTCAACACTCGGGTACATCAGGTAGCACAGCTACCTTCCATACACACAGCCTGTCTAGAAAGGAGTACAGCAGATGGAAATGGTAACCCTTTTCTACTCCCTTGTGACACCCAGTCCAGTCACACCCACCAAAATTTTTTTATCATAACATGTACAACCCTTTTACAGGGCAAAAATAAAATCTGTGGTTCTGTATGGCATGCATTGAATTTCCCTCCCAACTGCTCTGCCTGGTGCCGTACTGAATTTGACTCACAAGGATAGGAACATCTTTCCCTCAAGAAAAATTGTCTTTCCCACCAAAGTTTCAAAGCACATAATTTCTTTGTACAGTGCAATCTCTCTGCATTACTGAGAGCAAATCACTTCCTGACATGCCTTACAAGAGCTAGTTCCTCATCCATAATGCTTACCAATGGGATTGAAATCTTGATACACTATTTTCAGGGCTTATACCTTCCCAGCTAACTGAGTGAGAGGCTCTCCCTTACAGAGAGATTAACCTGCTTTGCCAGGAATCAAAGTTAGTGTCATCAAGTAGCATCAAGTGGTTGATCAGACACAACCCACTAGTGATAATTTGGTTCACAAAGCCCAGCTAGTTCAGCTGGGAGTGTAGTTTGGATTTTGGGGGACAAATCAGATGGCACCAAAACAATTCACCTGGAATGTATTTATTGGTATATATGTGATTTAAAAAAAATTAAAACCACTCATTTTGATACAGAGAAGACAGAGATTATCAGAAGACAGTGGGAAGTCACAAAACAATTTAATTGCAATTCTTGTTATCAGCACTTGCATCACAGCCCTTCAAATTCACAATGTAAAATATATTCATCAAGGTGAATTTACTACAATAGTGTCAAATCTCTTACAATTATGTCGCCTTTGCATCACTCATAGGGACCACAAATTTTTATTTTGCTAAATAATTACTTCAGGAACCACACACTAAACTTAATGAGATGCAGTCTGCTCTAGCCACCAACATCTGGCAGACCTTACCAGGGTGTATTTCTTTTTCACTACCTACTGGAAAAAAAAATCAGAAGTGGTAGCTAAAAGTACTTAATAAGCATTAGGTAATAACCTCTCCACACAGGAAGTACTCCAAACTGAAAAAGCATGAGAAAAACCTTAAATGTGGACACAACTGCATGCAGTAGAAAAGGGGAAGATAGAAAGGGATATGAAGACAAGGGAAAACTAGGCCAAAGAAATGGAGATGGGGGAATAGCAGCAAAAACAACGTGAGTGACCCTAATTCTTATGGCTTACACTGGTCTATAGCTTTCCATATTGAAGGCCCTCTGTTTTTTCAGCCCTCTGTTACGGCTCTCCTGCCATAACAAAAAGTATTTAGACTTTTTTGAAGAATGCTCTAATTATTCATAAAGTAGAAGCAGTTTGTGAGAAAAATCCTGTTCTGAAACTCTGATTCAAAAATCTTATAAAAAATGTCCCATTTTGACTTCTGAGCATTCAGTTGTGCAAATTAATACATGTGTTTATTAAATTCATATGCGTTTTCTAATTATCTGTTTATGATAATTTCAATGTTTAGGGTTTTGTTCACAGTCAAGCTGAGGACATTTTCTTCAGAAAATCATTTATTCTTGTAAAATGGAGAAACTTTTCATTCCTGCTTAAATAGCACAAGAGTCAACAGATAGGAGTCTCTGGAGCAGTCTTCTGGTGTTATCTACTGTCGACTCCCAGCACAGAGGTACCAAGACAGGCTAAGAAAGTTGTCACTTCTGTCACTACCATTACCACAAGCCATCAAGGTGTGTGTGCTTGTCTTGCATTACAATGGTGAAAATACATCTTTTTCCTCAATTTCCTCTGCCCCCCCCTCTGAAAGTCCATGGGGGCTCTACTCATGCTTGTGATTCTTACAAGGTTCCTAAACTACATATTTGAGCTTCTCCATCAAACCTCTGTTTAGCTATTATAGAGACATAATTAATGAAGTATTTTAACGAACAGAAAGCTCATACATGAATTTGCCGTGATAAGCTTCATCTCAGGGTTCTCAGATGACTGAAATGAGAAGTCAAGGGATGTCTTGGAAGATGAAAGTGTCCTTTACTGCAACTATCTGCAACATAAAGGATTTTAAAGCTCAACATATAGCTATGTAAGAAGCATGAGAAGCAGAAGGGCAGTCAAAATTAAATTTTTCTCATTAATAGAAATGTACATTCATGTGCATTTGTCCTCAATATTTACTCTCTTTAATTTTTTTAGTGAACTAAAAAGGAATGTGTTTCTAATTACATGGAGATAACTGCAGTTCACACTACAGGGATCCTTTGTTTAAAAGCAATGCTTGCCATGCTTTGAAGGATGTTGGAGAAATAACTTAGGAAGAACAAAGTCATGAACCTTTCTTCAGTCAAATCAGTGAGAAACTTTAAAAACAATGCAGCTGACTTTTTGTTTGGTTTAAAATGGATTTAAAATTTTAGATTTATTTTAGTATGTCTGATAAAATTGTCCATCTTTAACCCACATCTATATTTATTTTAGCATGTGAAATGCATTGATAACTTAAAAAAATCTATAATAATTATGAAAGCATTAAAGCAGGTGTATATGTACAATGAAGCAGTCTAAAAAATGTACCTTTAAATAGCAGGTTCTAATAGGGCATGTTGTCCATGATAATGTTGTTAAATTCTATATATAGGTGGATGTAAATACAGCAAATAGTTTCTTTTTCTCTTTAAAGAAAAAAATTACATCAGCTTGAACTTCATGGTTTTATTTCCTTTCTCTGTTCAGTTAATGGTGCCAAGCAGCCATATGTAGTTAACAGCAATAATGCAAATATTTGCTCCACTTCAAATGAAAATAGTCAGATACAGTTATCAAAGACATTATTACGTATTTAATGAGTTCACAGAAATATCCCCTGGTTTTCCAAGAGATGCGAAAACTGTCATAGCACAAACTTTCTCCAAACTATGATCTCCACAGAACATCCCCTGATTCAGTGAAAATTTCACTGTCTATTGCATTAATGTGAGAACGCTCAGAAAACATAATCCCCTCAGTACCTGCGCATTACTGAGACTACAGAGATAAAGTCAGTTTTATGATTTTGAAAAATAACTGGGAGCGCAGAAGAATGAACCAACCAATTATGCCCTGAAGCAACCAGTGTGACTTTGAATAGAAATAAGCCATTGTAAGGTTATTTAATATAATATTTCAAAGAGAATGGGATGATTTGCTCATCTTCTGCATGTAGTCAGTGTTTTCTTTGTACAGTGCAGGATACTGTGCTTAAATAATTGTTGACATTTTATGCACATGGTGCATATATTCTGGAATACAATAATGATAGAAGGAGTTGCCTGGGCCACTGGAGATATTATGTGTCATTGATAGAATGCCAAAAAAGAGAAAGCACCAACAAACCAAACTCACAGAAAGTGTTCTATAGCTAATAACAACTGTCCTCCTGTCACCTCGAGATGAGAGGAAGGTTAGAGCACAGAAAAATCTGGTCTACATTCTAGATGAGGGACTCTTAGGAAGTGTATTTTTCATACTTTGGCCCCTTCTGCCAGCCTTGATTAGCCATCTCCAAGGATACAATGACAGCTCTTGCAGATTTGCTGTCCATAGGTTATGTTGCCAGAAATATTCTCACCCACGAATATGTTGTTTTGCTAAAATGTCCCTATTAATTTTCAACAGGAGTTTCCTAGTTTTTGTAATAGAGCTCATATGTGGATATCATCTATTGCAGTGGCACCCTGAACTTTTGAATTTAGGAAGGAACAGTTTGTTGGTAGACAGGACTGCGGAAAGCACTACTAAGATACCCTCTTTCCTGAAGAATATCAATTCAGTCAAATGGATTTACACATTTTTAATGCCAGAAGGGAATATTAGGATAAACTAATCTGAAATTCTGTGTTAAAAAGCCCCACTTCTGTATGTAGCACATACAAAAATGGGCTGAAAATGCTATAAATATTCACCACCCATCTAGAATTTTCTCTGTGTGACATCAGGTAGCACAGCATCAGCTTGGCGAGACAGAGAAACATTCATGTTTTGTTAAAGGGAAATAAACACATGGATACATAAATACACATGGAGCTTGTATATAGAACAGCTCATAGATTTATGCTGCCAGAATTAAGCAATACCTAGTTGCTATATGCATTTCAATGGCCGCTCTACAGAATCTCATTGCCAGTCAAAGCAATGGATATGGATAGGGATATGGATATGGATATGGATAGGGATATGGATATGGATATGGATATGGACCAACCACCTCTTTGAAAGATGATGGTGTAAGTATCTGATCATCTGACACAACTGCTGTGTCGTGTATTTCTTTAAATTCCAATACTGAAGAGCAGGACTAAAAATGGACTTTTAAAGCCATTTCCGCACTACTGTTCCCAAACTGAAGCAAGTGGATCATCTTTATGTAGAGTATAGGACCATTGCATAACCTGGTCTTAGAGTTCCTCCAGCTCCCCAGTTCCCAAGGCTTGGAAATTTCCCTCCAGAAAGGAAAAGCTACCATTTCCTACTAAGTGGATTAGAAAAATAGATTACTTTAAAATGGTAGTATTATGCCTACTCCTGAAAGTAGAATGCAGCCTCAAAGTGAGAAATGCACAGTAAAATTGTCCAAATACAACACCTTGGAAACCACAGTGGAGAGTGAGGGAAATTAAAAGAGCTACAGGAATGCCCTTGCTGAGGGCTACATCTCCTTCCTTCTATTCAGAAAGAGCTGTTCGAAAACCAGGCAGAATAACTGGGATTCAGAGAAGTCTTTCATGACACATTTACCTTGTTAGTTAAATAGATCAATGAATTCACACTGATATCACTACCCTTGGGCTGTGGCAGCCCTGGGATTTCTAGGAAAGGTAGTAAAGCCCAAAGATGCAGTGTATAATTTTTACCTAAACTTCTCACGACTGGAGGGAAGAGCACATCTTCTGCAATGAATTTTCTTTACTTTTTTTTTATGTGGGAGGCCAGAAGGGAGAGTGATAAGGGATCTAGTTGCGGGACTTGGCAGTGAAGCAGAAATAAAGACAGCAGTTTTGGTGGTAATTCTAGTTCACTTAGCCAGATAATGTTTCCATGATTCTTTACAACTACTTCCCTTTTCACACCGTTGAGTTTTCCTAGTCTCTGATGTCTACTTTTCTCTCAAAGTAAAGATGTAACAAGTACCTTCTATATTGTCCCATAAGCAAAGGAGAGAGGGCTACAGAATTTTCCCACTAAATGGAGAAGGACAAAGATTCATGCCCAGGTTTCCCTGTGTGTTAAATGGAGAGGGCAGATTCAGTCTGCAATGGTTTCTGTATTACTATGCCCCAAGGTTACCTTTTTAGACTTCTTCAGTTTTGCCTTTTTCATCCCCTCCTCACATATCAGGGACTGAAAGGCTTGGTTTTGAAAAGAATTATCTCTTCTATTCTGTTTCTTCATTCAATCTGCATAACCCTAGTAAGATTAGAAATTTAACTTATGCCTCCATTAGTCCTAAACTCAGTGCATCACAGGTTTCTTGAGTTGGGATGGATGAATTTCCCATCACTCAATTGATGACTCAATAACTGTATTTTTCATCTTCTGCTTTAAGGATTTCTCCTCTATTGGTAATTTTTGTTTTCCATGAGCCCTAAAGTTACCATCCATTAAAAAATAAAAAAATAGAATCAAGGAATCACAGAATAATTTAGGTTGGAAAAGACCTCTGAGATTGAGTCCAACCTTTGATCATGACTTTGTCAACTAGACCATGGCACTACATGCCATGTAGTCACTTCTTGAACACCACCAAGGATGGGGACATCACCACCTGCCTGGGAAATCCATTCCAATATTTAACTAACCCTTCCATGAAGAAGTTATACCTGATGTCCAGCCTGAACCTTCCCTGGCACAACTTGAAGCTATGTCCTCATATCCCAAGAGGTACTAAGTACCTCAGCCTTTTCCTCATCCTCAGTGACTATGCTCCCCTCTGTGTTCAATAAAGATGGAGATTTCCCTTAGTCCTCCTTTTGTTGTTAACATATTTATAAAAGCACTTACTATCTTACACAGCAGTGGCCAGACTGAGTTCTAGTTTAACTTTCACCTTTCTAATTTTCTTTTTACATGACATAATGACATCCTTATACTTTTCCTGCGTTTCCTGCCCCTTCTTCCAGAAGTCATAGACCCTCTTTTTTCCCCCTTGAGTTGCTGTGAGAGCTCCTTGTTCACCCAGGCCAGTCTTCTTCCCCAATAGCTCATGTTTCAACACATAAAGCTGGCCTGCTCCTGCACCTTTAAATACTAACCTTTTAATAGCCCCATCTTAATGTATATGCTTTTAAAATTTACAGATAATTTCATTTTCTTTCTTAACACTTTCAGTCAAGAAAATTGGTGGTCATCTGTGTAAGAGAATCAATGTTATATTATTAATCAATGTGTACTAAATAACTGAGAACTCAACTTCTAGGTAAAATGAGACTGCATGAGCTGGCTGCTAAGTGATTTTCTTGTACGATGTTAAGGTAAATACACTCTTTCCTAGGCATGGCAAAAGAGTTAAAAGTTGAGTGTGTTGTTTTAAGATAGACTTCTAAACAAGGCTAATTTTAAAAGATAGCATGTGCCAGAAGGTGAAATGAGTACTAGCTTAACCAAATTTGGTCTGAGCTTACAGATCCAATAGTTTCCAGTGGCTTCCAATGCCATTTCGGCATAAGCCTGATCCTGCCTTTTTCCTTTAACTTTCACACTTTCAGCTGTTGTTTAACCTCTGCAGAAGAAGACCCCCAAGATGCTGCTTAAAATGCTGTCACCCAGTGTTTTTCAAACTACAAACTATTCTATCATTTAATTAAGTGTAAATACATATCGCATATACTGAAATAACAAAAAATAACTGCATTGAAATATTAGTAAAAAGCAATATAATATTTTCCTTTCAAAATGAAAAATACGGCATTATAGAATCTTTATTCACAAGAAAATTATTTCATATATAAATGTATGCAATCAAGAAATGTTCAGGCAATCACATTGCTTCATTGGCTGAACATGCCTAAGTACATCATAATTTAGGTCTTAAGGTTTAATTAGCAGAATACAGTTTGGGCAAATGAAAAGCATGAAGGTGCCAAAACATGAAATCCTAAAAATAGTAACCCATAAATCTTCCCGCTGTGGCGCACATATACAGCTGTACAATATCTGATGGATCGAAAACTCTGCCTGAGAACAGCATTAAGATTCGCAGCAGCAGAGGAACTCGACTGAACAAATTTCATAGGGCAGCAGGAATTTTTCATGTTTGTTCTGTCAATGTAACTCACATCTCACTTGCTAAACCCCATAAAGGAGTGCAGGAAGCAAAGAGAGAAAGGCAGAGGAGAGCAAATGGAGTGATATCAAACAGGGATTTTTTAAAGAGATTTATATATAAGCTACTTTGAGACTACATTGCTTCTCGAGAAAGAAAGAAAATGTAAAATAAAAGAACCATTAACTAGTATATTGTTTTTATTTTGCACTATGTTACGTGACATAGTGCTTTTCTGAGGTGCTTTGTCAAAATACCAATTCCCAAACCTTTTCAAAGGAATGCATACAGTATTTCCACTTGAAGAGAAGTAGATCATAAACCCATAAGGTGCGTTCCTACAGCAATCACTTTGACAGTTCTTAGGACAGTAGCCAACAGGAATGTTTTCTTCAGAAAAAGGATATGAGTCTATCCAATCTTTCCTGTTCTTGTTTGGCCTTTGTTTGAATAATGTAGCCTAAAAAACTGTCCTTTCAGGACAGGATAGATTTCCTCTGTGCAACTGGCAAGCAGAGGTATGAAAAAACATACATGATTTGGCTTCAATGTCATGATATAAACCCAAGCTCAGAGGAGTCCAAGAGAGAGAATTTTCTGCCACCACACCCATCTGAAGATGGAAAGTAAGCATCTCTGGTCAGCCTTATTTGTCCAGGGGGCAATATTGTTTCTACCCTGAGTTCTACCAGCTAGGTTTCATCATTGGGGCTAGGACTTGTTTTGGATGTGTAAAGGTGAGAGAGAACTGCTGGTATTGAATGCCAAAGGATGTCTGAGGATGTGTGCAGGATATGCCAAGGACCAGTTGACTTAAAGATTATGAGTAACAAATAAGACTTAGTATCAAACTCCAGAGCACCATAATACTGTGGATTAACTCTGGAGCACAAATGCTGCCCTAGGAAATATTCAAATTACATATGTATAAACAGAGGTCCCCAAAGGTGGTTGTTCATTGATATAGCAGTGCTATGAACTTTGCAGTCAATGTTAAGCAGACTGTTACCAGCACACAGTTCACTGTACAGCGATGTGACAGATGGTGATTCTAGCTCCTGCAAGACAGCAGGAGCAGATCTGATATCGAAGCACAAAGCCAATGAGCTCAGCATCAACATAGCACCCGACAAAACATTTCTTCACAAATGAGCTAACCAGATACGGAAGGAGGGCAAGCCTTTGCAGAGAGACTTAAGGCACGGTCTATCCCTCTCAGTGCAGAGAAGCTCAGGTATCGAAGTCTGTATTACCTGCAAAAACAGAAGCAGGAACAGCTGCTCTTAAGCTGCTGCAGAGCAATCAAGCCGATTAGAGAGGTGCTAAAGACCAAACAATTTTCTCTGCATGGTGCTGTCACATACAAGCCACTGTTAGCAGCTCTGCACCATGCTCCATTTTCCACTGTACTGGTGTCCTAAAAAGTTGCTCCTATGTTAAGCAGATGGTGCTTAGCCATGGCTGTGCAGTGGCTAAACTCCAGGGGCCCGCCCTGTGTTCTTAAGATTATTGTACATAAATAGATATGCCCAATTTTCATGTGATTTTTAATGTGCCTTTCTTGTTTTCATAAATAAAAACATAGTAGTGAGCCCATAATCTCAAGGATATCTTGAACTGTACCAGGGGAATGACATCTCCAAAAGTGACCAAAGAAAGTGGATTTAAAATTCAAGGAGCTGCAAGGCAGGAACAACATACCAGAAAGGGGTTCAAATCTTAATTTTATTGAAAGTTCTTTTGTCTAATCTGATTCAACTCTTTGTGCTTCTTACTGACATCTGACAAAAGATTCCTGAGCTAAATAAATGAGTTCTCAGAACGATTTTAAGAGAGATTAGGCATTTTTTGGCCCCTTTCTTAAGAAAACATTGCTTTTGACTAATGTCGTAGAACCTATCTCACAGCGATCGCAACAGAGAAAAGACAGTGAAGGATTGTATGGAGTAAAGCACACGCCTTCAGCTGGGTTTAATAGCAGATCAGGCCTTTCTGCTGTATACAAAATGAAAAGTAAACTGAGTGGATGCTCCGTCTACCTGTGGAGCTGTTTCTTTGAGTCTAGAGAAAGAAGCAAGTATTTATTCTAAACTTTTAAATTAAGATAAAGGTGTGTGGGGGGGGGGTTGATCTGTTTGTTTGGTTTTTTCCCCAAATAGGCTGTTTAGGTGTAGGGTGTTCATACTTGTAAAGGAAAAAACACATAGTCTCAAAATAGAGCTGGCAGCATGGTTTTTTTCAGACATTTTTCCAAGTACAGGCTAACTGGACTGTAAGAATCATCTAGAAAACAGCCTCTGCATGTGTGCATGTGTGAGGCAGAGTTGGGTACATCGGACCTAAAATACGGCCTTACATGTCAAAAAATGCAGATTGAGGGCAATGATTTAGTGACCAAATACTCTGACCTGTGTTGTAATGTTTCCTTCCAAAGCTTCCCTGGTTTAGCCCACATAGTTAAAAGCAGTATGAAATGTTTAATTTTGTCAAATTATTTCTTCTGAATATTTTTTTTAATATTGCTAAACATAACGGTCTTGTTACAGCAAACAGAACAGATATATAACATTTAATTTTTCCATTTAAAATGAGTAAATTTCACTAAATAGAATACAGGTATTGTCTGCATTTTAAGGAAACAAGAAATACCATAAAAATATGGTATTTGCAGTTTGCTGGGTCTACTACTACATTCTTCCTAAAGGACATCCCTAAATGGGGAAAACAATTGGTATAGCTATAAAATAGTAACCCACTCCATCAGGTGTAAGTCATGCAAGCTTGGAGCTGTAAGGTTCATTTTATGTCCATTCACTGGGGGTGGAGTTTGGACTCCCATTTCTTTCTGTTGCTGCTTCTCATCAACCTCAGATGTTCTCAGAAACACACTGAGAGTAATTCACATGAAACACAAAGTAGAGCCAGGTTGAACCAATTTGTGGCACTATTTTCAACTGGGTTCTCTTTTCTATTCTCTCTGAACAAGCTCTTCTCCTCTCCCCCATTCCTACTTTCCATTTTCTTTGTTCATGAGCACAAATGAAAAGACCAAAGCAAAACCAAAGAAAAATTGTGAGTGCACTGCCTCTAATTCTGCTGGAACCCATTGCCTGACCAGCAGCTACTGCCTGGCACTCTGGCAATGCTCTGTGTTTTTAACAGTTTGAAGAAAATTAGGTTAGCACCCTTGCTATTATTAGTACCTCATCAAAAAGGGCATGAGAGCAGTCAGAGAGAAGAAATGAGAGCAGGTGGGACAGGAGATGTGGAATGAGGAAAAAGGTGTCAGGGAACCATTTGTTCACTCTCTGATGACCAGCCAGTTGTTTTCCTAACCTCCAAGAATGAATAAGACCTGACAACATATCCTGTAATACTAATGACTAATTGCATATTATTTGGCTGCAATTCCTCTGTGATAATTCTAGATGGACAGTATACTATGTCACGATAAAAGCTGTTAGGGACATAAACTTCCCCATTCTGCCAATTTGGTTTGCATTATGTTCAGGGAAAGATGTTTGCTGAAGAGAGAAGAGGAAGCACATTAGTTCTCCCTCCCAAATCCCACATCCTTGCTCCCTTTCTGTGAGCCTCACATCCAAGTCATTTGTACAAGTAGCCAACCAGTCAAAGGTGAGGGCTGAACTCTCAAAATCTGAAGGGATGAGAAAAAAAGCTGTCAGGTTGATAAAACCATAAGGCACACACTGAGCAAGAATAAGAGTCACTATGATTTAACAGATCATTAACTTACACAACATAGATACTAACAGGCCTAGAAAACTCAAGAAGGAATTGTTGGCTTATCATCACAGCTTTATCAAAAGGTACTGTTTGGCTTTTCCCCAGCAGACTGAGGACTACTCCTTTCTAGTTCTAAATAAAGGAAAGTTTTCCAAAATGAGATGGCATCATACAAAGTCGAAAACAAAAACTTAAGGAACGAAAAAAAATCACCCACCTCCTACTGTTCCACATCAGTCTGAGGCATCTCTATCTGTCATCTCTGTGACATCTCTGTTTGGCAGCTGTTAGGTGGCTTCAGCAATTTCTGTCCTTGGTTTCACTGTTTGCAGGACTATGTGAGAAGTAATAGTGGTGAAATACTCTGGCTAAAATAGTAGGAGATTTCTGTGTCTAGATTCCTTGTTGTCATGGTTCCTTGTAATGCCCAGCAAACAGCAGTACAAGAACAACAACAGACATAGCACGGGAGCAGGGAAGCAGCTCTTGACAAAAAAATGCCCAAGCCAGTCGTGTTTCCCTGGCAAACATCCATGAAAGCACAGCCTCAGGGTATAATGACTGATGTGGCAGAGATCCAACCCAGCAGAGGAAAAGTGAGTGAGCTGTCAGGCTGGCTGGCTGCATCAGTTTGCTGTGCAGACAGATAACTGTCTGGGCAAAGACAGGAAAGGTGCTGGGATCTACAGGTGGGATCTGGGAATCGAGAACAAAGAAGGGCAAGCAAGAAGGTGCGGTAGCGGATCCACAGAGGGGAGAGAGGGACTAGGCTATTCAAAAGAAGCAAATTGTGGGATGAGGGCAGTTATGCAGTCGCCTGCACTATGAAGGGGTGGCCTAGGGGTACATTTCCCCACTTTCTGCTTATGAAACTGCCATAGGAAGGTCTGAAAGTCTCAGGGCTGCATTTCATGCTCCCTGCAGTTGGGCTTTTGCAGTGCTTGGAGACCTAGGCTTCACACTGAGGCATCAGTGCCATGATGTAAATAGAGTAAAAGCTGTGATTCACAGGGTGACTCCTAACGCAGTGATCCAGTGGCCTCTCCAGCAGTTGTCACTCAGCTGAAGGAACAGAGCAATGAAGTCCAAAAATGGGGAGAAGTTGCTTCCATGGAAGACACAGGTGTAAGTTCAGAGATTTCCTACACTGGATTCACTGCAGAAGAAAGCAAGTAACGGAACTGCAACTTAAATCCATTTAGCACTCTGTCAGTCAATGGGGTTAAGTTGAATTAACCTCGGTGTGTGGAGTTTGGCTAATGAAGGTTCCAAAATTCCTTATACTGACCCTCTGGTAATCTTAAACTGACAGGATTTTTGTTTATTGTAAGTTTTTTGTTTTGTTGTAGGATTTTTGTGTACATGCTATCTCATAATCAATAGTTGCATTTTGCTGAAAAAACAGAATAAATACTATGTGCTTTAGGGAATAAAGTGGGTTTAGCAGAATTGTTGAGCAAATGTAAAAATTCCAACTACTCAGCTTGTGCCTATGAATCCACAGGAATATGAATCCGACTCCGTACATTCTCAGCAAGCTGCAAGACTTAATCTTTAAATATGTACACACACACACACAAACACATATATATATTTATATATATATAAATATAAAAATATAAAAATATATAAATATATAAATATATAAATATATAAATATATAAATATATAAATATATAAATATATAATTATATATAAATATATATATATAAACGAGGCCAGTGAACCAGCTGCCCATTCATTTTGGGCTGGAAGAGGCTTATCTCCTCACAAAAGATACTCAGCATAGTGCTAGTCTTCCTAGGACTTTGTGTACACAAATTACCATCTCATCCATGTTGGACATCATGACAATACCTGAAATTAACCAATTGCATGAGTCCCTGCAGTCCCTGCTCGTACGTCATGATCTCATATCTCTATCAGCAGCAGACATTAAAATTGGAAGCTCCACTGTCCAAAGTTGAAATTGATTTCCACGTAGTAAAACGTCAATGCCAGCTTAAAACTGCATCCCATAAAGCTTCTCTAGTGTGATGCTTCGTTCTTTAAGGATGAAATAGGGTGTAAGTAAAAGGGTTCCTAGCTTTACATACTGCATTTGTCAGATTCACTTTTTGAACATTTTAATGCAAACTTTCTTTTTGTGACACAGTTTTTACCAAGCTTTCTTACATACAACTGCATTTATGTACACACACAGGAATGCAGCTTCAAGTTTGGAAATCACTATGAGATAGACACCAAAAGAAGATGCAGAAAGCAGCTTTCTGGGCCACCGAAAACATGGCTGATTCCAACTGCAGGAACAAAATATACACATATATAGTTCTTTTTGTTTGGACATATGTTTTATATTATTATTTATTTTAAAAGCTCAGTACACTGTCAGTCTTTTTTTATTCTTTATACAATAACTGTTCATCTCATGTGCTATCTTGACATTTCTTAGAGTTTGTCTCCTAAATTCAGTTTTAATGTTTTGGAGTTGTTATTCAGGGAAGAGACTGAGCGCAAAGTAGCAAAGATTTTTCCTGGAGACGTATTTGGACATATGGACATACTTGTAGCCATTTAGATATGCCTTGAGAGGAGTTGTCATTAGATGATCTCATCTTCCTCTGTGGACTGAAGTTTGCATGTGGACTTCACCTCCTCAATTAATAGGCAAAATAATAATGCCTGCACTGCTGTAAGGGAGATTTATGTTACACCCCAGAAAGGAAGTTCTAATATATTAGATTCCGTGGAGAACTTTTGCAGTCACTCTCACAGTTAGTCTTCAGGAAGAGGCTAAAGGGATGTGCCAGGAATAACACAGGCATAGCTGATCCTGTCATGAGGCACATGCAGAGGCGGCCACAGGAATTCACTCCCCTCTCTGTTCATTGTCCTCAGCCTCAGGGTGGGTGCCAAGGGGAAATGGAAGTCCAGTCCTATCTGGAGCCTCTCTAAGGCTAAACAAAGGGCTTGTGGGAGACTGTGATGGTAATTTGCACAGTCTGTGCCCATCTTTTTCTGCAGCATTTTTCTTCTAAGGGGGGGATATTTTTCTGAGCCAATAACCAGTTGCCATGTACATTTACTAAAGATACTGCATTTGACCTTGCAAATTGACGTTGCAGTCTTTAAGGGGAGAGGTATTGCTGGTTTTTGTTCCAGGGCTTGAGATGAATCCCACTGAAGGAAAAAAAGAAATGGCTACAGTCTCAAGTACTGATAAAACAATCAATTCACTCTAAAATCAAGAAACTTTCAGGAGTACCTGCAAACTCTCAGAATCATAAACAATGCCAGATGAGATAGATGTGCTAGAAGATGAGAGACAAAGCTTGGTTTAAATAAGTTGCAATAAGATTTTCGAATAGGATGAGAATGCAGGTACTTCACTGGAATGTTTTGGTTTGTTTATTTATTTGTTAACTCAAAAATTCACTATAATAACAACATCCAAAAGAGATTTCCACTGAGCTCTGTGGGCAAAAGAGGCACATGGGGCAATAAGATAAACAGCTGTTTAAATGCCAGTTTTTGTCAATAAAACACCTTCTGAAGCTACTCTTCCAGACCCACTGTTGGTGGTTAAAAGAGATTCTGAGCCACTACTATCTAGCCCTGTAATTTAGAGGCACAATGAATTACTGCAACAACAAAGAGAGGGACACTGAACGACGTGAAGTTGGATGCCAGTATATGCCTCAAAATAATTTACTATTAAAACTTGACAGAAGAGGGAGAAATGTGAAGAACAATGCCAGAAATCAGAGAAACAATTAGCTAATATAGCTGTACTACATGGCCATTTCCTGTCACCTTCATTCAAGATGATGTTTACAGTAACTGAAAGTGACAAAATCTGGCTTACTCTATTTTGGAAAATCCTTTTGAAGCTATGTTCTGATGTATTTGCCTTCCTACAGTCAGACTGAAATAAATTTGAGTACTGTGAAGCTACACACTTCCACTGAGAGATTAACTGAAAATGCTCCTTCATCACTTTGATGCAATAGTACATTACATTGCTACTAAGTAAGATTCAGGGAGATAACTCCAGTAGCCAGTTGTTGAACACAGCTGAAAGTGTTAAAACATGATCTCTTACGAAAAAAGTTCTGTCCTCAATCCAGCTGTCTTCGGTTACATGGAAGCTGTAACCAAAAGTATGTATTCTATTACCATCTCCATAAGCTGTTAAAACAGGTGGGGCAGTGTTCTTTGTGTTCAGCATGACCCAGCCCTGATAACACCATCGAGGGGCTATCTCTGCTAATGGGCCATCAAGGTCTCCAGGAGTGACTCGTAAGATTACATCAACCCATTGTGAGATGCTCCACCCAGAGGGGAGGTGTTGAATATTCCTACCTGCATATAAGCTGAGACTCTGGAACACTGGACTACCTTTCCACTGGATCCCCAGAGGAGAAGAGCTCAAGAGCCACCACTGGACCTCCAGAGGCCAACGAGACCTTTTGACAAGATCACCACTTCAACAAGACTACATCTATTGCTCCAGCAGGACTGCAGCTACCATTTTAGCTGGACTGCTAGCACCACCCTAACAGGGTGCAGGTTGTATTCTGACTTTGTCTATTTAAACCATTGTTTCTGTATTATTGCTTTGTTCTAAATATTAGTGAAGAACTGTTGTTCCTTTTCTCCCATATCTTTTGCTTAAGAGCCCCTTGATTTCAACGTTATAATAATTTGGAAGAAAAAGGAGTCATATTCCCTAATCCAAGGAACGTTCCTTGCTTTCCAAACGTAGACACCAGCTTACATTGTCCTATTCCATTTCTATTTGAAAACTCAAATGATAACTGAAATAAATATTATTCCACAGAAGGTAGTAATGACTAAGATAGTCACAGCATCCAAAATGTAAAGGTCATCCTCACTATTATTAACATGATGTTTGCTTTTTCTTTCTATTCTTATCACAATGTTCGTTAGAAAATGTTGATGTGTGTCATGACTCTAAGATGCTTTTTTTCCCACTTCTCTGCTACAGCTGATAATTTGACTAGAAGATTAATATTTATATATACAAGAAGATTAATATTTAATTAAATAACTGTTGGCCAAAGCTTAGAAGTATTTTTGTTTATCACTGGATATAGAAAAAATGTCTCTTAAAAATTGTACTTTTGCAACTTTAAAATTTTAGGGTTTCTTATTTTTAAATGAAAAAGGAACAAAAGCATTTCTACATCAAGCTCACAAATTATGTGGAGCAAATTGAGACATATTTTGGGTACCTCTCTGAGTAACAGCAGAAGCTGGTTCAGGTCCAGACCACATTTCCTTTCTGTGCAATGGATACAGCCTTAATCCCACTGGTTTTGCCTCTGATTGCAATACTAACATAGGTCAGGCACTGCTTAGAATATATCCCTCAGCTGATACACTAAGGTCAGTGCATAAATGTCAAGTAAGGGAATATGTAGTAGAAATGTACACCAAAGTCTTGATGACAGCCCAAAAGATGACATAGAAAGAAAGCAGTTATCAAGACAATTAAGCACTGGATTGTGATGCAAAGAGGCACTGAGCGATCTCCATCCTTACAGATTTTCAAGAGTCAGCTGGAAAGTGCCTTGGGAAAGTTAGTCTGATCTCTGTGCTGTCCCTGCTTTGGGCAGGAGGAGACCCTTTCAGACCAGAGCTCTCATCTCTAGGATTCTGTGCTCACAATGTAGAAATTACAAGAACAAATGTTTGAAAACTGAGAGGTGGGGGCTGGCTGAGAAGGCTTGATAGAAAGAATCAGGGCTGCTTTCTCCTACCCATTTCTGGTCACACTGCTTACCGAATTTTCTGGAAGACAAACTGCCACAATCAAACCGGACACTGCACTATTTACCCAGACGAACACACATCAGTGTGTATGGTCCACAGTGTGTTGACAGGTGACAGTATTCCAGAAAAAGATTAGGAGATTATCAGATCATAAATCTATGCTGATTTAGATTAGGTGTTGTTTTGTGAGGGGAACTAAGGGACAGCAGACCAAATTCAGTAATTAAAACAGTAAATTAAATTCGCTAGGGTAAGTAAAGGAGATTCAAGACGTGTCAGAGAGAAATACAAAGCAAAAGGATCATAGAGGGATACAAAGGAAAAGGATCATGGAAATCTATGATACAATTAATAATGGACAATTAAAGGAACAGAGAAGCTTTAAGGTTAAAGGAATGCAAATTAAATCCAAGAATGACAAAGCAAAGGAGTGGCTGAACACAGGAAGATGAAGAGCCATGGTGTACCCTGAGGCAGCAACCTCAGAGAAGTTGAGCATGCAAAAGACTAAGTCAAAACAGAGAATCAAGTAACAACTGCAAAAATCTGCCTTAGTTCATAGCTTAATGGCATCCAGATCCTGCCAAGTGTACGGCCAATGAGATTAGCTCAGTTGGTTAGAGCATAGTGCTAACAATGCCAAGGTTGTGGGTGTGTTCCTCATATGAGCCATGCACTTAAGAGTTGGATTCAATAATCTTTGTGGGTCCCTTCCAACTCAGAATATTCAGTAAAGTGTCCTGAAACCTTCCAGATACTGAGAATTTGTAGCTGTCCTTGATTGTAGCCCACTACTAGCTATCTCAAGTGCCTAGAAGACATAAATTGGTAGCACAGGGATTCCTCTTAGATTTTCTCATTGTGTTCAACACATATTTTTAAGAGACACTAAAAATTATGAAGGAGGCTATGTTTATATTTTTCCATCCTATGTCATACAAAAAAAACTCTGGCTCAAGAAAATTTACTCTTGCACCTTTGAAAGTCTGCAAGGGTTAGTGTTTTCTCTCTAAGCCTGGAAATCTTTGAAAATGACAGATGGAGAGTTTTGAGGTTGACTTCCACTTGACCTGACTGATTTCTATAAATTCTTCACCAGAGAAAGTCTTCCTCACAGTCTGTAAGTGCAGCAGAAACCAACTTCAGCACACAGAGCTGATCTGTGGTTGTTTTATAATCCAGCACCAGACGGAGATGCTGACACTGAAAGAAGAGTTTGAAGATTATAGTCCCATCCAAAGCTTTTAAAACACATGCTGAAAATTAGGCATGAGTGGATTCTTTGACTCAAGCAAAAATTGTTCATCTGCTTAAACTTAAAGACATGTACATCTTATGAACTGGATGAGGTCAATACGACTTCCCACTTTTCTGCACAGACCATTGATAGAACTAAATGTTTAAATCCCTTTCTGAGATGTTATAGCGAATCAAGTCCAAATATATCTGGATTATGGAGTAATCTCAGTGTTATTAAGTGGCCTGAGAGATTCTTTGTAAGAAATCATGTCCTTTGTGATCATCAGGACGCACAGCAGTAGAGACCTGACTATTTTGTAGAATGAAAGAACCAAGACATTATCTTCAAGATACTCACAAGCTGAGATATCTGCCTGAGCATCTTACACTGAAATGTGTCAAAAATAAAAATAAACATTTGAAATATCCAAAAGAAATAGCAAGATGAACCATTTCACTCAGCTGGTACCTACTACAGGAAGAAATATTCTGTAGTCTTAAAGCATACCAAGAAAGGTTTTGTTGGTCCATTAATGCACATAATGGGCGCACTGCAAAGCATAGAAATGATACAGAGGTGAATGAATTTCATTCAGTGATGGGTGAAATTGTCCCTCTGTATGTAATCTCTGCACTCTTCTGTGATATTTCTCTGTGAAAGCAGAAGATAAATATCATTAACTTTTGTTACCTTTGCTTTCAGGACAATGCAGTGATGTCAACGTCCCCAAGACATGTGAAGTCATCTTCACATAAGTTCTGATGCATTGCTTTCCATGTGCAGGGCAAAAGTTGTCTAAGAAATTTCTGTAATAGAATAAAATATTTTAAAAGTACTGTGCTAAAACACAAACATACATATTAATGTAAATAGCATGTCAAGCTACCTCTGCCACTCTGCTTCTGAGGAAAGAGTGTTTTCAATAAGTGTTATTGAAATAGACATTGAAAAATATTTGAGAGCTGCTGGTCACAAGCATACCTTGTTTATTTTTATCTCCCAATCACAGATGTTCAGAAAGTCTATGGATTGCTCTAAGGGTCTTCAAATGCTAATCAAAGCAGCCATATTATTGGTAGTCTTAATTCACTATACTAGGGTCAATGTTGTCAGTGGAAACTTTTATAAATCAAAAAAGGTGGAAAACACAATATAACACAGTATAACAGTGAGATTTCACAGAGCACACTCTTCATTAATCCACCCCAAATACATTAGCATGAATGATTAGCCAATATGCAGAGTCTTGCTGACGTCTCTCTGTTAGAAACTCATGATGTAGTCAAGTATTGTTTGCATGCAATCCTTCTTTTTAAGGAACGCATACAAAATTTGTTTCCCTCAATACAATAAAAATAAACAAGAGGAAGTTTATATTTCCAGCACTCCAAGCTGCCTCAGTTTTCTGTCTCCCTCTGAGCACCATTTTACCAGTGCATCTTGAATTTCTTCATTGTTTTTCTGGGTTTCCTGCTAGTGGTTTTTCACTTCTTTGTTTCTTCCTGTCAGACAAAACTCAAAAGCAAAACTACCACATTGCAGCCCCAGCCCCAGAAACCCATGGGTCCTGTGGCTCAGCTTCTATTCATCCCACTCCGAAGCTCTGTGTAATGTTCCCGTCATTTCACCTGTCCTACTCTGTACTAGGCTAAAATGCTTTTCATGGTGGTTAGCACACCTATTAGCCTCTCAGGTATTCAAGGTCTTTCCTTGCCTAGCAGCAGCTGCTGGTAGCCATCAGCCTTCCTTAGCCTGACAGGTTCATATGGAAGCAGCCATGTTCAGGGGACTGGTGACCAGGAATTTCTGACAGTGAGCTAAACACAGATGTATTCTGTGGTAGAAATCCTACAATAATTTCCAGGGGATAGAAAACCTTTAAAAAATATATCTATTTAGTTTTGTGTTACAGCTGCAAGAGTGGCAAATCATAGCATAAAGTGAATTGTTTGGTTTTGATCTGTTTTGTTTCTTGGATCACGTGGAAGTTTCTCAAAGAGGGAAAATTGCAGTCTTCACCACCACCATGTGAAGAAGGTTTTATATAGCAGCAGCTTTTGTAGAAAGTTTTTGGGGGTCAGGGGTATTTTAGGTCTTAAGTTCTCACCCTTCTCAACATTTGATTTGCTTTTTATTCTGCTATTCCAAATGAAGTACAGACAATCTAAAGATCTAAGGAGAGCTCTTTCTGCATCACAGCTAGAAAAAGGCAGAGTTATTAGTCCTGCTGTATGTGCGCCTCTCTCCATATCTTGGCCAGAAGCAGAGAGAAAAGTGAGAGGGAGAAAATAACCTGGAACTAATGGGAATAGCAAAGTGGCCTTGCTCACACACCTCTAGCAGAGCTGGTGTGTTCCACCTTTGACCGTTGCCACTAAGAACCCAGGGATGAGAGTAAGCAATCACAATTTCCCCCTAATTTTTCAGATGCGCAAAGAATAATGCACAAAGAAATAAGAAAGAATACAAAAATCACAGAGAAATAAAACATAGCCAGAGGTGAAAGTGGAGCTTTTTCTTTGTGTTACTCCACCTGCTTGCTCAGTCACCTTCCATTTTTATTTTCAGCAGTAGAAGCTGGGAAGCAAAAGTACAACTTTTGATGTTCACAGGCACAGGACTGAATGTCAGGGAGCACAGTGATACTTCTTTGGAGGAAAAAAAAAGGACAACAAAGCCATAAATCAACATAAAAGTATAGCCTTTATCTGCTACTTTTCTTGAGAGCATTTCTTAGAAGAACATTCAGAAACTGAAGACAGCACAGCAGTGGTTGGGAGAAACATTAAAAGCTGATCTGAAAATCTGAAGAAAACCACTGTTTCAGATCCTTTATCTGTTTAGTATCCTGTGACTGTCTTCTTGCTGTACAGTAGCCAAAGGATCAAGTAATTTTTAAGTCTACAATTCAGAAGGCAGAGCTCAGAAATCTGCTCCATATCTAGAATTTCAGTGTGTGCTGGACTAAGGTTGTGCCTTTGGCCTGACAGACACAGCTCCAGCTGCCAAATATAAACCTACTTTTGCATTTTTCAACCCCTCCCTGAACTGCCACATGTTCTCACCAGTAACCCGTCTAGACTCAGACCAGAAAGTCAGAGGAATTTATGCCTGCTGGCAAACCTTGCACAGAAGTATGGACTCAGAGCCGCTTCTAGGGGTGTGATCAGAGCATTCCCATCATGGTACAGCACCAATACTCTTTTTTGCCTCCTCAATTCCAGATGGCCAGGCCAGCATGGAGAAAATCCAGCTGGCCAGAAAATGCCCTTAATTTTCCAAGTTTCCAAAGACCAACAGCCTTATTTTACCTCATTTTAAGGTAATAAAACAAGGCCAGGTGTAAGAGACATGCTCGACACCGTCTGAGAGGAAGCATTTGATGAAGGTGCTGCTGAGTAGCTTGCACAGTGTAGTAGTTCAATGCACCCAGATCTCTTCTGCCCAAAAGTGTGAAGCCTACTCACACAAAAGATTCAACCGCCAGTTCCACTGTGGAATATTGTGCGGAAAACCTTATCACCAGAGTGGAGGTGGGAGGCAAATGAACTGTGCAGAGCTGTACGCCTGTGCCAGCAAAATGGAATTGTCTCCAGGGGACCTACATAAGCTGTGGAGAAACAGAAGATGTTGATTTCTTGAGTATAATCTTCCTTAAACATCAATCTATTTATTCTCCAATCAGTAGTCTGTGGAGACTGAGCAAGAGAAAGCTTAGTTTTATCCTTTGCAGATAGAAGCAGATTATTCAGAAAATAGTTATCCTTATTAGTAAGACTTGCAGAAATACAATAGCCCATCCCATCCTGAATATATTGCTAAATTTAGAAGCAGCTAAAGCTACTGCTGCCACTGATGTAAGATATCACTTTATTTCATCTAGGGGAAAAGAAAGAGGAGGAAAGTGAATGTAATGGCTGCTAAACCTGATCTGAAGTCAGATAATTCAAAGACAGTTGTTTCTTGCTGGAAAGAGAAGTGGTAATTTAATTTTACATCCAAGCCACAGTAATCTTTTCATTAAGATAAACTGGAGCTCAATTACTTGCTGCACACCATAATTGAGGTTGGAATTTTAGAAGGAAAATGTCTTCTTTTACTGTTTTGTTAGTCTTGCAGTTTCCCTGCAACTGGCTGCACACATTACTTTGCTAAAAAATTTTTAATTTACTTTTTTCAAATAAATGGGTTATACACAGACTTGGGTGACATAGAAATGTAAAAAATGTAAAACTACTCTCTTAAGATTTAACTTTAAGTAACCAACCTGTATCAAAATAATGAAGAAAGACTTGGAGACAAGTCAGCATAAAACACATGGCACAGGAAAGCATGCTGAGAAACAGAAGAAATTTGGGTGTAAACACACTTTCCAGCATTTGTAGAGATTCAGGATATCCAGCTTATCAGAAGGATCAAATGTGCTCTGAGATTTGTGCAAAAAACAAAACAAAGCAAAACAAAGAAACAAATGACATTTTATGCAATGCCAGGTTTTTTTACTAGGAGGTTGGAGCTCTTTGGAACAGATTTCCTTTGAGCACTTCAGATAACATTTTGCCTGCTGCATGAGAACAGTGTTTGATAGGGAACAGTAGGGTTTAGGTTTCTGAAGGTTTTTTGGTTTTCTTGCATTGTACAACAAAAAGAAGGCAGATCTAAAAATTTGCCACCTTGTTTTTCTGTTGCTTCTGTCATAGCACTCTTGCACTTCAGTTTCAGGGACTTTGAAATCTTTAAAGTCTCTGGAGCTGGAGCCTGCCACGTACAAAAGGCATGAGCTTTCCTCTACCCCAGAGGTGGCAGCTGCCAGGAAAAGGCTAATAGCTTTTTGCAAGCAAAGGAAAGCCTCTGATGTTTTCTCATCTGAGAGGCTATAACTGAAGCTACCACTAGCCAAGCAAGCATAGGATTGTGCTCTTCCTTTTCTTTTCCCTGGGTTTTGTGGAAGAAAAACCCACATTTTGCCAGGATCTGACTTTCCATCAGTTACTTATGTTGCTGAGGATGAGGATTTTTCCCCATCCCCAGTTCCTGTCTTTCTTTATTCCAACCAAGAATGTCTCAACAGTAGAGCCAGCAGGAGGGAATGTGTGTTTGTGATTCAGGCCCTGCAAACCATAGTGCAGCCTAAGCTACCAATTTGTGTGATTTTGCAGGAAAATGCACTGCGAGTGATGAGGTGGGCCCACACTCTGTTATGAACCAGTTTAAACACAGAAGAGCAGAGAAAACTAAGTCTGTGAATAAAATGGATCAAAACCAGAAAGGTTCAATATATTAAAAAAAAAGTGATTAAAACCAAACAAGGTTAGATGTTGGTGCCAAAAATTCGATATATTTTATTTAATAGTAAAAGAGGCAAGCAGAAAGAAAGAGAAAAGAAAGAAATAGAAAAAGAAGTGTGTGGGAGGGAGTATGGAAGGACAGGAAGAGAGTGACAGGGGTTAGATAGAAACATATCACCCTTCTGGGGGTCCCAACAATGTCTCATTCCCTTCCATCTGATCTTCTGGGTGGTGAGGGTCCCCTGCCACTGCCATCATGCCAAAAAGTATAGAATCCACTGGATAAATATGTTTTGGGCCAGGTGGGAACACTCACGTGCATCCCCTCGGAAGGGGAAGTTTGACACTGTCCCTTACAATGCTGTGGATCTGTTGCATCATGTTGCAGTGCTCTGGTGCAGGGTCTGGGGACCCCTTTAGGGGGCCTTAGATGGGCCATGACACCCACTTCTGCTGTGGATAAGCTTTTCCCAGGGTGAAGGGGCCGCTGCAGCTTGGCTCCTCTGCACAGTGGAGAATGGGCTTTCACTGCCTCTGACAAGAGGCTTTTCTTTCACGCACCCAAAACCTCTTCCCCTCTCCCCCTTTGGTGTGAGGGTCTGTTCAAGCTTGGCAGCTGATACACCTGGGGCTATGATGTCCACCTCGAAGGTGCTAGGCTTGTTCTCTGTGAATGTATTCTTCTCCCCTAGCCCTGAGTTTTTACTTTATCGTCATCAAGAGTCAGTGAGCAGCATAGTTCAGGGCCCCATTCAGGGTTTTGATGTTTTTTCTCTGCAGCTTTTGTAAAGTTTTGCTATAATAGGCAAAAGTCCTTCATTAAGATGTTTAAGCCATAAATTATAACATTTCAGTTTCCAACACACTGTGCCTACAGACCCTCACTGCAGGGCAATTCCTCGCAGCTGGGAGAAGGAACTTCTTGCACCAAACCAAGCATTGGTTGAGTGGGCGCAAGATGAGAGTCCATAGCTGCTCTCGTCTATTCATTTAAGTAAACCGGCACAATTTTTCAATGCAAATTAAGATCTAAATCCATTAAATTCTTACCCTGGGAATGCTGGACCTGCTTTCCAGCAGAGTACGGTTACTTTTTACATCTTTTGGTACAAAACAGAAAAAGTGCGACAAAGCAAGCGTGTGACATATCTCACTTGTGTCATTCATCTTCTTTCTTCTCCCTGGTGTGCTTTCAGAGTCAAGTCATGTGGGAAATTTTTTTACTGCTTTTACATTATGTTATGACCCTTTTTCTTCTTTGGCAGACTGTTGAACAGTAGAAGTCGGCAGAGCCTAGCCTGTGGTCCTCTGACATGAGGTGAGGTCTCATCCAGTCTCACCTAAAGCTCAGCCCACTTTGCCCCACTGCTTTCTTAAGAGAGCTTCCCTTTAGTTTGCCAGCATGAATGATCGCAAAACAATGTATCCAGCTATGTGAACTCAAAATTGAAAGAGAAGACTCTTACAGGTTTTATTCTATGGCTGCCATAATAGTGATGCCATACTGCTGTTACTGCACATCTCAACATTTTAACATATCAAGGCCTTTCTACAGGGTGTGTTATAAAACCACCCAAAGATATTACAGCAATAGTTGTCTACTGCTGATTCTTAATTGCTGAAGGTAAATGCTTCTCTTCAGGAAAGGACTTTAAACCAAAAGGTTTTTATTTCCTCAAGACGTCTCACTATACCTAAGAGCCATTCACAGTCTAGGAAAGTTCTATTTTTGGAAACAACATTTAACACAATCTTTGGGCTACATACATGAAGAATTTTCTTCTCCTTCTAAAAAGTACCCTTTCTTAATTTCACTTGCTCTCTCCAGCTGAGACCACTTCTTGTATTTAGTCATTCAATGACTGGAATTAGTTATTGTAAAGACAGAGTTCCTTTTCTTGATATTTTTGTTGTTGTTATTGTTTCATTTTGGTTCTGTCAGACTTGTGAGCAGTCTATGGGTAAAAAGAAAAGAAGTGCTTTCTGTAATTGGTCAAGAGTCAGAGAATGTAATCTGGCTAGCAATAGGACATCTTCATCTCTTGCATTAAAAGACAAAATTTTCTTTTATAGAAATATAATTTTAAAAAAATAAGATAATTTAATTATGACTACATATTTTTTTCTCTTTGAGATGAAAAATACATTTCTAGAAAACTGAATTCAAGTTTCAACAGACTGCTGCCTATGTGAGAGTGTGAGAGCCTCTGTGTCTGTACAAGGTATGTGTTCCCTGTGAAAATTGATATTTATGTATTCAAAATTATATCTAAACTGATTCTGTGAACATCTTGCAGAAGGTTTCAGGCTTACAGTTGTGTATATGTTTCCTTGACTTTTAACTGTATGCCTTTCCCTGATTATTTAAATCCCCGATGATGGAAAGGAGTAATAACACTGCAGTAGACTATGCAAAATAATAATAAGAAAGATTGAGACAATCTGTCTAATCAGGAGAGGAATTATTATAAACAGTATTGATATATTGAATTTTCTTCTTTTTTTATAACTTCTTATGTATTCACTACAAGTCTTAGAGGAACTGCTGAGACATCAGGTCTGCAAGTACCATTTACAGAAATTCATGCATGGTTTCTCTTTTTTCTTTTACCCCCCCAAAAGGTCTACAATAGGAACCATGCTGTGCCCTTGCTTCTCACAGTAAACAAGTGTATTGCATTTCAGTCTAGAGAAGCTGAGGGATGACTTATCTCCCATAATGCATCAAATCCATCAATTTCTTTTATCATTTTGTTTCCTCTTGACTATGCTCCCTTTGCTTTCTCACCTACTTTTCAATATTTTATCTTTAACTGGTTTCATGAGTTCACTTACATCAATCGTCACAGATACTCACTTCTACTACTTCAGCAAAGAATTTTGTGCTTTTGTTGCTTTTAGTCTTGCAGTTCATGAACATATCTTCCATTACTTTCTGAAGTTTTCATTCCCTTATCCACTTTTACTGCTACCCTGTTTTTTTCCTCACTTCATCACCAGACTTTCCTTTTTTAATTATCTTACTTCTGAATCCTGTCCGGGTACTCCAGCTTTGTGCCCATCTTTGCACTAGAGCTCAATTATTTGCAGCTCTGATTTGGTTATATTTCATATCTCCTGTCTGCCTACTTCATCTTGTGTTCTCACTTTATCTGTTTTTCACTGAAATTTCATATCTGAAGGGTTTTTAACCCATATTTTTTTACTCTGGTGCATCAGATTTATGCTTTGTATTAATAGAAGTTGTGTAGGTAGTTTGGATTAGGTTGATGTGGGTCTTTTTTGTTTGGTGGGTTTCGGTGGGGATTTTTGTGATTGTTTCAGAGTTTTGTTGGTTTGGGCTTTTTGAGGTTTTTGTATGTTTGATTAATTGTTTTATCAGCCTTTCAAGTTTTGTTTTCTGCTTCTCCTGTAAGTATTTTTTTATAGGTCAGCTGCTGTAGTTAATAGCTCATAGGAAGTAATGCTAATCCATTAAAATAAAGATCACCTCAAGCAGATGTCTATCACATCTAGTCCTTAATTTCAAGTAATTTTCAAACTAGGAACTACAAATAAAACAGCAGGCTATGAAAAAGGCTGTGAAGGGAACTGTGGAGCAAAGCCAAGCCCACCATAGCAGAAGCACTGCTACAAGAATGTCGACAGACGCCATTGGCAGAGGTTTAAAATTACATTCCCCTTCCCCTACAAGCCAGCAAAAAGGAAGATGACATGTTCTGGTTTTTGAAAATTTTCTAAAAATAAAGGAGAGAATAATAAATTGAGAAATTCTAAGTAACAGCTGCTTCTCTCAAAGCTAAACTGCAATGAACTGAGGGCTTTACAGACCAAGGACATTTTGAATGCTGGTGATGCTGGAGGTGGGGGGCATCCAGAAAGGAAACTAGAGAATCATCTTGAGGGGACACAGGGAAAGACTCCTTGAACCATGAAGCTTGACTGAGCAGCAAATGTAGGTTTATTTGAGATGCTGAGATACCTGCTGTTTGTTTATCCTATTCTACTCAAGGAACCTGCACTTCGTGCATATTTTCTGTAAATAAACAAGATTACAGCAAATGATATACCTGACTACTATTTTTCATCTTAAGAGGAACAACTTGCCAGCACATATTGGCTAACTGCTTCAGCAAAGTGGGTAATCGTATGAATTTGTAGTGTAAATTTAGAGGAGGTGACAAAGATGATTTGAAAGATAGAGTAGGTGACACCCATAAATCAGTGCACTACATTCACATGGTTTTAAAAGCTAGACTGTCTCTAGTTAGCTATTTAATATTTCTCAACAATATAAATTTATTTTAAAAAAAAAAAGGTCTAGAGCCCCACTTGACAGCAAGCTTCCTATCCTAAAGAAATTGTAAATAGGGGGAAGAACACTGTTCCTTTATAAGAAAAGGGGCAATTTTCAAATAAGTATATGAAAAGAAATATTCCTGGGCCTTTGTACTACTGCAATTTACTGTACTGCCTAAAAGTACTGTCACATTTGTCTTGTATCTTTCACATGTCCAAATGCTCAATGCATCATCATGAAGAATTTTAAATGGAAAAGAGTCAAATGCAAACTTGTTAGGATTGCACCAAGCTGACTTGCATTTTGTTAAGCAAAATCACCTTTGTGTACTTGCAGGAAGAAGATTACTCTAGTTTGTCCTTAAGCAGCGAGCCATAGAGTCTGAATAACACTAACCAACTTGACTTTAGAAGATACTGATGTCTTCTCCTGTTGATATTGGTCAGGTATCATATGTAATTGCTGTTCTGTCACAGTGAGGGCTTACTGAAAGTTGGAATATTTGTTGAGAAATTCAGGCATTTTGAACCAAAAAAAAGGGCACTTCATATCAGTTTAATTCAAGTGTTGCATTTTGATGAATCTAAAGGTTTTTTTCTCTTATGAAATACTGTATTTTTTTAAGAAATATTCTGAGCAGTCAGATTTCTAAGATTGAATGGCTCAACTCAATCAAATTGTCATTTTTCTAAAACACAGTTTCATCACAATAATGATCTCCAAGCAATGGTATTTTCCAGTTATCTCGAAGCAATGGTATTATCCAGTTAGCAAAAAACCCCAAAAAGTGACACTATGATAATTTAAAGTCTCCTATAAGCAATTTGTTTGGTAGAAGACACTCCCATAAACACATCCCCTTTCCACTTGATTTCATTCTTGTCCCTTTGAATTCTGAATTGACAATTATGTCAAGTAATTATTTGCTCATTTCCACTAACAACAAATGGTGACCATTGTGATTGCTCTAAACAAGTGAGTTGTCCAGGTCTACTCCCGCGCATTTTGAAGATCTATAGCTATGAAAGTAGATAGGCAAAAATACTAACTTTGTGATTTATCAATGAGGCAAGCAAGGAGCTATGAAAGAGAAATACTCACTGCAAAGGCAACAGGAATTTTCAGACCATTTATGTTAAATGGCAGCTTTGAGTGAAGATGAAAAAAAGGATGAACACATCTGTCAGGACTTGGTCTTTTATGATAAGCAGTAATAACAAAAATCTCAAGGTAAGTAGATAATATTTTGCCCTGCTAACTATTATTTGTTGGCTTTAATTTTTTTAATTAAGAAACCCCACCTTATATCTACAACCTTACAGCTCCTTTCATTTTAAGCAGAAAAATAATTTCTTTTGTTTAGAATCCCAGATTTTCTGTGCTTTGCAATACCATGCTAGACATTTACTGCTGGCAACAATTAGCAACAATTGAAGAAGTTGCTTCATTCTGACAAGAAATGAATGAGTTACCATCTACACTTCTCATTAAAAAACTAATCTGAAAAGCCACTGTTGAAAGTATTTTGCAGCATTTTGTCAGCTACATGTTTTATTGTACCTTTTGTTGGCCTTGACAGGCTTCAGATGGGGGTTCATGCAAACCTCATGGAGCTCAACAAGGTCAGGTGGAAGGTCCACACCAGCACAAACACAGCCTGGGGTTGAATGGATAAGGCCATGAAGATGCACATGCGGGTGAAGCACCTCTGTTATGGAAACAGGGTGAGAGAGCTGGGGCTCTTCAGCCTGGAGAAGAGAACGTGCCAGAGCAACCTTAGAGCAGCCTTCTAGGGAGCTAGAAGAGAGCTGGAGATGGAGAGTTTTACAAGGGCATATAGTGATAGGACAAGGGAGAACAGCTTGAAACTGAGAGAGGGTAGATTTAGATTAGGTATTAGGAAGAAACTTTTTATTCTGAGGGTAAACAGGTTGCCCAGAGAGGTTGTGGGCGCCCCACCCCTGAAAGTGTTCAAGGCCAGGCTGGATGGGGCCCTGACCAACGTGGTCTAACGGAAGCTGTCCCTACCCATGGGAGTGAAGTTGGAACTAGATGATCTTTAAAGTCCCATACAGCCCAAATCATTCTATTTCTATGATTTTCTGGTCCAGAAACCTACAGTGACCTGGTCTCAGAGCACCACAAACCCACCCTTGATGTTTGTTCACTCTTTTGTAGGAGATGTTAAAAGCTCATTTTTTTTCTGTGTGCTGCTTGCTCTGCGGCATATGAGCTGAGCCTCGGAGATTTCTGTTCATGGCCTGTGAAGGTCAGTGTCTTTTTAAGATTTCATTTTGGAGACAGCAGGTAAAGTAAGATTGCAGACTCTGTCATAGCTGTGCTGGTTACAGTTTCTAATATTTTGACTAATACAAATAATTTCATAACATCATGCAATACCTGTTGCTGATAAATGCTATTTCACAATTCTTAAAAGAGAAAAAGATGCCTCATGCCTCTGACATCATATATATATATTCTCATATATATATATATATATATATATATATGTAAAGACCAGATTTCTCCAGATATCACGAATTTTTTTCTTACTGCTTGTTTATTTTTGAAGTTTTCCATAATCTTTTCAGACCCTCTTTCCAGTGCGGCCAGTTCACACATTTTAGCTTGTGAAAAACATAAAGTCATACTATTTTTAACTCACTATTAAAAGATACTAATTTAATTTAAAAAATTGGAGCTTTGCATATAGCTATTATAGAGACATAGCTGGTTAAAGCATATAAGTTTCTACATAGCAAACACCAATAGGTTAATAACAGATTCTTCTGAGACTGAATAACCTTCTTGAAAACAGAATATCCTAAGACACTCTACACTGTGCCTTTTAAGTGTCAGGTGAAGGTTATTTTTAGGTTTGTGAAAATTTTTGCCCTATTGAAATGGATTTAATCAGCCAGGGCTGATTGAATTAAGCAGCTGTTTACTGTGAGAATAAAACACAGAACCAAAATATTGTTCAAGTCAAGAAGAAAGGGATGTATTTTTTGCTTTTCATGTCATGAGTTGCAAAAACCACAGAAAAACAGTGTGTACTCATAAATACAAAACACTACAAGAAGTAATTTCACTGTTGAAAGTGCTTCTTGTTTTCTGTCGTTTATTCCTTCCAGAATTTGTACATAACTGCAAATTCAGAGGTAAGTGTTTACACTGAGGATGGATGAAAGGTAGTTGTGAGATGCCCACATCCCTTGCAGACCCAGAGCATCAGCCAGCCCCACATGTTGGTTCGTCTGCCATTCTTGACGGTGTCACTAAAACAACCCCTTTGTCCTTGCACAGCTGTGCTGAGTGCTGCTCACCCTCCAGCTCAGCGACTGTCTGCTGGGGGTCTCTCCTTGTCTGCTGGGGGTCTCCCCTTGTCTGCTGGGGGTTTCCTTTCCCATTCCTGATAACCACCTACAAGTCTGTCATATGCTAGTGACAACATGCCTCACTGCAAGGGAGAGATACCACAGACCTCTGCCTTCTCAGTTTGTAGGTTCCCCAGGGGTGGTAACAACATGGAGAGGGGGAATGAGGGATATCTATGATGACACACCTGGGTGAGAGACAGTAAATTTTGCATCTTCTGAAAAAATGCAGAAGCTGTGCCTCTGTTTTGTTACAGAATTTATGTTAGCTGTAGCTTGGACTCAATCATAAAGTTGCTTTTCTAAGCACTATGAAGTCTTAGCATCTTTTAAAAATATTTCTTAACTATCATGTGTTGTCATCTCTAAAAAAAAAATCAAATATGTGATTTTAAGTTGTTCTGGGACATTAAACAAACTGCCATCGCTTTTTCTTATCCTACAGCTTGAAATTCTATCATCTTCTGTGGCCTATTTCTTGGATTAAATATATGACTTTAAATGGTGAGAAAAATGATAAATTTCTCAGGAAATTTTAGGATTTGCTGTACACTTATCCAGAATCAGAACAATTTTTCTTCCTTACAGATGACAACTCTCATCAATCTTTTGCAGATAGACAAATGAAAATATAAGTTGCGATCCATGCATAGTATTATAGCCACAGGTTGCTGGTAAAAAATTGTTTAAGTTCAGCTAGCTGAAAGTTTGTGACTTCTTCACTAATAGAAGCTTTCTCTCTCCTCCACCTGTGATGCTGGCAAGCCCAAAGGCTAAGATCTAGCATTTGGGTTTGTTTCTCTCACTGCTTTTGAAAGGAGAGTGATAAAGGATATCTGTATGCCATTGTGGTCACAAATGCTGTCAAAAACCATGAGATTTGTACAGAAGAGGCAGCACCTGCTTCCGCCAACTTCACGCTATATTAAGAATCCCCTTTTTCCTGCTCAGAAGTGGCAGACAGGCTTGACCCTTAGTTTCTATATGTCACCTCTCATACATTTTAAAATTCATTATAATCTTGGATACACTTTTCAAAACCATTAATGGCTACTGTGCCATCATCAAGGTTTGTATTTTGCAGCAGACACTCACTCCGAAGTGAAGGATTTTCTGCATACCTGAAAGTTCACCATTTCTTTTGTAAAAGGTGTTAGGGTTCTGTTGTTCCTTCTTTCTCTCTCTTTGTCTCAGTGGTTTTTTTTCCCCTCTCTCCTTTACACCTGCCCTCCAACTGCAGCTGCTGTATCCTGGGGCCTGATTTCATTCTGTAATGATTATTTCAGAGTTTCTGTGATCCCTAGTCTCCAGTTCTGCAGACAAAGTTTTCTCTGTCATGTTTATTTGCCCACTCATCTGAAATCCTAGAGTAAAAGATGTGAAATAATGCATCATTCAGAAAGAAACTGTTCATGTTCCTGCTTTGCACACCGTTACCAAAATATAATCTATTTTATTGACAACACAAGTAATTCCAGGACATATTACTGTATCAAAAATTCCTTCAGTAATGGACTTAATATAGTATTTATTGCCCTTTAACTTAGCACTTGTACTTGAATGACAATAGTCCCATGTTTTAATGTCCCTTATCACACACTTGTATACTCTAGCAAAGATTTTCACTGTGTTATAAAATGTAAGTGATATCAAATTTCTCTCTTCTTTATAGTTTAAAAAACTAAGCAAAAAGAGCCCAACTAGATTTGGATTTTGTTTCAAAAAAGAAATATCTATCTACAGAGTGTAGATGCATGTATTTATATTTTTTAATTTATGTATGGATAAATTGGGCTTGATTCTATTGTCTCCATTGAAGTCACTGAAGCCAGTTTGGTTAAGTGACAGAGCCAGCTGTGTATGACACAGTGTGGGTATGTGTATTTGGTCTGTGTGAACTGAAAAATATCCTATTGGGACTAATATAAAATACAACAAACTAATAAAGTTTGGATCAATGTTTTCCTAGGTGGAGCAAAGCAGTCATATGATTAAAATAGCTGGAATAGAGCTTATTGCAGAAATAAGTAGCTTAAATGTCAAAAATATGCGATCAATCAGAGAACAGTTTATGTGCTGTATAGTATAACTGCACACTGATAGATACACAAATCTCCAGAGATTGTTTCTAGCCCAAATTGTTGATATTCTATTGTTTTAAGGAAAGCATATGAAATACAACAAAATTTAACACTGACAAAAATGCCCTGCCACAGTGTAAGGTCAGAACAGGCACTCATATTATCAGAAAGTGCCTCTGCTATAGATGTTACAAAAGGAACTGCCCCTCTTGGCTCTATAAGGCTCCTGCAGCTTCTGATTCTCATTATGTCCACCAACTCTTAGCCTCATAGGTTATGAAAGCATCTTCTTCAACTTCCTTTCCCAGCGCTTTGTAAAATGATGTTCAAGTGCATATTATATATTTACCTCCTTTTTAAATTTATTTTCTTCCTTCTGCATTTAGGAGAGTGTCTTGAAAATCGGTCCTATGGGGATGCTCCTAGGCTCCCTGGACAGCTGTTTCTATGAAATGACTTCACTACTTTTAGACACACGTGCTTTTGTTCTCTTTTCCAAATTGCTTGTGGGAATGGAAGAAAGAAGAGAATGAATTTTTTTACTTTCTCTCTAAAGTGTGTACCTACAAGTATATTGGTGAAGGTCATCATCATCTGAGGAGGGTGAGGGAGGAACTTGAGAGCTTGATTTTTCCAAGCTATTTCCTCTTAATATGTCCATAAAATTTATATTTAATTGGCTGACAACCTTTTAGTTATGTGGCAACCCAGCCCAGCAGTGAGATCTTGAGATCTCTGGTGAATGGCCACTGTACACATGCAGGTTGGATGTGGGACTCAATGGCCTTAGAGGTCTTTTCCAACCTTAAGGATTCTGTGAAATACCCATGAAGAAAGAGTCCACTGTGACCCTTTCTAGTCCAGACCACATACATGTAGGAAGTGAAAAACATTCAGGATAAGCTGGATGATTGTGCATGCCAGTTCTCCCTGGGGGTTTACCCAGCAAGGGAGGTTCACAGTTCAACTTGTCTCAGAAAAGATAATCATGTTTCATCAAAAGTCACCAGAGAGAGCAGGAAAAGCATCTGTTGGAAATGCAAGGCACAATCAAGAGTGGTATTTAAATGTTGGTGGATACTAGGCATAAAGACATGGCACCTACACTGGTTTTCAGGTTTGGACTTTCTGAATAAGCATAAGAGTTTTTGAGTGGCAACTGATTTTAGAAAAAGTGAGTAAATATGTTTCTAAGGAGAAAATAATCTGTCCCTTCTGAGACAAATTAAGGAAACGGTGACACTGCTGGTGTTGCTGGATGTCTGTCAGAGCTGAGTAAAACCATCTTGGCTTTTGTGAAAAAGAAAATATTTGGGTATAGATTTACATCACAGTTGTGGTTTAGGAACAGTATTCTGTTTTAATTCTATTTAATGTTCTTACTGAAAACCACCCTGTTCCTTCCCCTCCACACCCTTCAACTGGAGGCAGAAAAGGGAAAGATCATGGGTTAAGAACAATTTACTGTAAACAGCAAGGGCATAAGAAAACAAACAGTAACCACAAAAATATTAATAACAGAAGGTGTACAAAGAAGAAATTATTTACACAGAAAACCCTTGACAATAAACAAATGGCAGACCATTCCCTCTGCCATGTTTTCTCGACCTGCAGGAACCCCTTCTCCATGGAAAAGAGAGGGTCTCTTTCCCCTGCCTCCAGCAATGATGTCAGGAGGTATAGAACATCAGGGTCCTAGCCCCTCATGGCTATTGTGAAAAAATTAACCTGTCCAGAACAAGGATAATAATTCTTCATGAGAACTGTTTTAAAATTATATATGAATTACAACTTTCAAACTAGAACATATGTCTTTACAGTTTTTATTCCTCCTTTTTTCCAGACAGCTGTATTGCTCATATGCTCTTCTACTAACAATATGCAGGGCCCCAAAAAGCCAGCTTGCTACAGCGGGAGGTAGGAACAGCAAACTAAAGGTTACTGCAAAGTTATTGCAGTGGAAATGCTATGCTTCAAATAACATATTAATGTACAAAATGTCTACAAAGGACTATTTTTAAGAAGGCAATGTCAAGTTGTACAATTTTATAAAGTGTTTTTTTACAAAGCTGAGCTGCTCTCTTTGCATGTTGTTAAAGCATTAAGGTATAATCTTTATATGGGAAATAACACAATGGACAAATAAACATTTAGTAGGGTTTTTTAATTGGTGGTTAATTTCTAAAACGTAGTATCAGTTTCCTGTTTATTAGTTTATTTCAACATGTACATCATAGTGGTGATGTATTATTAAACTATAGTATGGTTATCACTTTTTGCATTGTGAAGTAATAAAGAAAAATGTCAGAAACAGATTTCTGTTTGACAGATGCTCTATCACTTACAGTTCAAAGTGTGAAACACATCAGGGTCAAAATGTATGCAAAAATTAATAATCTGAACTTCTGTTGTGACTTAAATAAAATAAAAACTCACCCCTTTCCCACGGGGCAGGGGAGAAAAGTAATTTGGTAGAAATAATGAGAATGCTGTTTACTACATATTACCTTTTTTATTACCATGAAAAAATAGAAGAATTTTACATACAACAATCAGAATAAAGAAACCTCTTTATTTCTTGTGAATTGTGTACTTCTAGTAGTTTATTTAAAACCAAATGTGGTAATACAGGGTGAAAGATACATCTCCTCTGAGCTCCTTGATCAGACTGATATGTGGAAGGCTAGCAAGAAATCAAGGTTTGTAACCTCTTCTGCAAGTATCATCATGCCTTTTTCTCTAAGAAGGGACAATCTTGTGTGTGCTGTTTTCTACGAGCAAGAACGAGAAAAGCTATCAAATAAGTAAAATATAAAATGTGAAATGTTTAATCAATGTTTGATGAGGAAGATGGAGTAAAAGGAAGATTTCAATACCTACTAAAATCCAAAGTCTAGTGGTCAGGCCATTGCTTCCTCTAAATAGTCCCTCTCACCAGTAATAGCTCCTGTAACTCGTGCCTTATCTTCATTTAAATTACAGATTTAAGGCACAGAAGAAACTGTGTCTCATCTTCATTTAAATTACAATATACAGACTCTTAATATGACCCAAAGTAAAACAAAATTTGGCTCTTGCCCTTTGGCAATATCTAGTGGTGAAAAAAAATCCAAAATGTTTTAACTGGTTGAGGAATTTTAAGAAGAATTAACACCTTGAGTAAATTAGAGTGATCCCTGGAGGGATCCCCAATTGGTCAAGTAGGAGGAAAAATTGTCATTAATTATTGTTTTAGTGGAGATTTTATAGAATAAGAGAAAGACTTAAATCCAAACACATTTCTATCAGACCAAGGGATGGATCTGAGTCACAAAATGCAAATGTCACAGGACTTCCATTCCAAAGTCTGATGCTGGCATGTGGGATTTTCAGCTAACAAAACCTGTAGGGCAAGTAGTACCCATCTGGGGAAAGTACCCATGATATAAAAGGCCAGATGAGGATCAATACCATTAATATATCGCTTTCCTCAGTGCTATTTCCAGGCTGTGTATTTGAAGCAGATTAATAGACAAGTCTAAATTGTTTCAGTAAGCAATTTGGATGTGGAGCTTGATTCACCTTGAGCAGAAAGACAAAAGACCTGACACAATTCACAGACTGTGATCCAGATTCTGTTCAATGCAGAAACTTAAAAGAATGGGTGGTGTAAGAAAGAGTGAGCTCTCAAGCAGGGAGGGAAAAAGTAATGTGAAGACTATGACATTTTATTTTCCTGATAAACTCATTTAGAAAAACTGTCCATTTGGTTCTTGCAAACAGGGACTCCAGCTGTGTATAGCAACTTGGTATTTATACAAAATTTTGCATAAATGGAATATGCAACTGACAATCTGACCTGTGTTATTTTCTAGTTATTTCAAGTTATTTCAAGTTCTGGCTGAAGGCAGCTGAAGACAAAGGTTTTAACTAGAAATAGTTTGAAAATATGGAAGAAAGCTTCCAAAAATTGTGTTCCAGAAAATATGTGCTTGGTTTTTTAGTTGTGTCAGTCCTATTGATTTTTTTCCCTCTGATATTTTCTTGTTTTAATTGCTATTTCTAACCCTGCTCATAAGTAGAAACTAAATTACTTTATCTCAACTAAGCTAGTATTTAACAGACCTGCGAAAACACAGATATTTAAATATATTAGCTTTTACAGATCTTCATATATTTAAGAAGTATTTAAAATCTGGTGACAAGGACTTAATGATTTTTAAATACAATAACCTTGATTATGTATTACAATAAATAATATTTTTTCACAAATAACTGCCTTTTTATTAAGTATTTTAGTTATGCAGTTTAAACGTAAAATGCTCAAAGGGCAGTTTACAGAATGAACTGTAAATGTCTGTTAAAAGTCAGTTTAAAATTTTATGCAACTGCAGTTTCTTGGCATTGAAAGAAATTTGGCACCTAGTGTGTGGTCCCAAGTGCTAAATTCTTTTATTCTGACTGAAACATATTATGTGGGCCAGAGCAAGAGAGGCTGCCCTGTTAGAGAGTGGATCACTTGAGTAGGGTAACAGGAGCTAAGTACTGAAGTGTTCTAAGGAGAGGTAAAGCAAATACCATCCTAAGAATGGAAGAAGGTTCTGAACAATATCTGGAACAAGAAACCAGGGGGAAAAAAAAAAAGCTTTTTATGTATATCAATACATTTGAAACAGATGCCAAACATTCAAGACCAGGTATTTTGAACAATTGAGATCAAATTATAACAGAAATCAGAAGTCCCAAAATGAGAAAAGTATTCTCAGAAAGGGGGTTTTTGTACATAAAAAACAAATGCAGATTTGGCAGGCTGAGGAAGGCAACCAAAACGGACCATATGTTTTGAGGGGAGAGAACAAGAAGTGTTAATGCATTGGATAAGTAAGTCTTAAAAAAAGTCTCTCCTATGAAAAGAGAGAAATGGAACAAGATCAAACACTCAAAAGAAAGTCTAAATAATGAATTGGAATTTCCCGAGAAGAAATAGGATGAAAAATTGTGCAGGATAAGGAAAAAAATCAGATTTAAGCAGTGTCTGGTGTTTAGATGAAAATATATTTGGAAGAAGTAAAACCATCTTCTAGAAAAGTCAGTGGAGGATGACTGAATGAGTCTTAAATTAAGCTAATGATGCAGTTTTAGACAACAAGTTAAAGAAGGGCTGTCTGTGGAATTTATTCAAAGAATTATGTGTGAGAGCTGAAACATCAGCTTAAATAGTAGTGAAATCTTTATAATTTATAAAATAAACCCTGGTACCCAAGCTTGTATACTAGCAGCAACAAAGGCTTTGGAGCAAAGTTAGTTGTGTTAAAATAGGGAATGCTTGAAGAAGAGAGCAAGAGAATAATTCCCAGTATAAATGTGTATGAAGGAAGGTTACAAAAAAGCAACCGAACCTGTATCAAAAGGTTCTTTGACGAAATAAGTTCAACAAGCTTCTGAACAATTATCTTAGCTATCTAGAGGTAACACCCGTAGAAAACCAGGGCTTTTGGATGTCAAATTTAAGTGCTTACTAAATGGGACACATTAAATATTGTTATGATAGTTAAAAGACCACATTCAGTGGTTATGAGATTAAATGGTTTTCAGAGGAATAAGATAATAGTATTTTACTTCAAGTCCAGGGTGTCCAAGCTCAATGGCGTCAAAGATAGTGCTGTAGAAAATGACAGGAGAATGCTTTAAAAAGCTGAAAAAAAAATCAGATTCCAATTTGGCATTTCTGAATTTCAGGGCAACATCCTTTAAATTTGATCTGTCACCAGATGAAACAGGATTTGACAGAAAACTTAGAGCCAGACACTTTGATTGTATAACCTCTTCTTTTAACTTACAAGTAAGTTAGAAAAAGACAAAAATTAAACAGAAAGTGTACTTGGGGAGTGGAAACTATCATGCAGCCTGTACATCTGTGGGGCAACACACATGCCAGACAAACGTGAGCAAACACCTGCTGTTGAACATACAGGAGGGACTGGAGAAAACTCCTCCTCTTCAGGAAGAAACTGAATAAGAGGTGAATTCTGAAAATATAAGTCTAGAAACGGAAGCAGCTGCAAAGAAGTTGGTAAAAGACACTGTACAGCAGTAGCTGAAGAGCTGAAGATAGGAAGAGTTCTAAAGGTTCCTTCAGGAGACCAGAGGAAGGATACAAAAGGACCTCTTGCAGCAGGTGGTTGCCAAAGAATCTCTTCTACAATCATCAAGAAGAAGCAGTTAACACAGATCTTTTCTTGAATGCAGCTTTGAACATGTCCCTTTGTTTCAGTTTAGAGACAAGTCTGGGAGAAAACACTCTGGAATGAGTGTTTCCTCTAAAGAAATGAGTTTCAGCAATCCCTTGCTGCTGATACGAAATGAATAGTAGTGGGTGAAAGTGAAAAAGAAACCTGTTCATTGACAAAGTGCCTGCATGGCATGGGGAAAAAAATGAAGGGGTAAGGTCAGAACCTTACCCCACTCCCTGCCCCACACACATGCACCTGCAGCATAACAAACAAACCCAAAATGCCAGGGGAAGAAAACAAACTCTGCCAATGGCATGGCAAGAGATAATAAAATGGTGTTCAGCCTTTGTCTCGGGGAAGGAAGGAAGTTCACGCAGCAGCTCGGGGAAAAAAGCAGGTGGGAACCTGATGAAACTCAGATGTTGGTCTCTTCCTCACAGCAGATGAAGCTGGTGGATGCAGGGTCCTTTCTTTCATTGGTTCAGATTTCCCAAGGTCTGCAGCTGGGCAGAGAGGTTCCTGCAACTCCTGCAACTTCCCACAGGTCACAGCCGATTGCGTCCCAGTGATTGTCTGATCTTGGACCAAAGTCAAGCTGAACAGTTCAGGAAAAAACAAAAGCTGTCAAAGGATTGCTGCTGCAGTCCAAGAAGAGGGAAAGAAACTTTTTGCTTGAGCTAACAAAAACCAAGCTAGCTAAGCCACAAAGTAATGCCGTCTGCATGGCAGCCCAGCACTCCAGGGAGTAAGACTTTGAACTGAGCCCAGAGGGGCCCCAAGGCTCCCATCCCTCCCCCAGACCCACCTTAAAATTACAGGAACTATTTTCTGGGCATAGAGCAGACGATAAGGGAATAGAGTATCATCATAAAATCACGCCAAGGCATTCCCTTGAGAAGAAGAAAGGAATAGTGATATTTGAAGCAGTCTGGAGCCATATACTCAAGTGCCATGTTGTCAATGGCATTCATGGCTGAGACAATAGAAAATGAAACAATGGAATAACCACCCTGTTAAAGGGAGGTGGGAAGAATCCATGGCTAGAAAAGTTTAAGGTAAGGTTATGCAAACACCTCTCAGGAATGAGGATGACATAGTAGGTGTCACTGAAAGGTGTTCTTGTCCAGGACAAGGAGGTTGGAACTAGAAGATCTTTAAGGTCCCTTCTAGCCCAAACCATTCTATGATTCTAAGTGTATATAAGCCTAGAGATATTTTTTTCCTAAGATTTAATCTTGCAAATCTTCTCCAGGAGTAGTTTCAAGTGTTAAAATGAGTGGGATCATGCTATTGCTTAGAAATTAGAATGTAACAGAAGCCTTTTCAAAGTAACAAGGGTACTATGGAAACACCAGTGCTCATCGAACATTATCAGGTATTTTATTCAGATGGCACAGTGCAGCCAAGTCTTGCTGTGCAGGGCTCTATATATACTCAAAGGGTGGGATTCATATCCTACGAGCTCACAAAAAGGGCACAGAGAGGTAAACTACTTGTTGTGGTCATACAAAAAGCCTGTAAGTCATGTAAGGAGTAATTCAGAATCTTCTGTCATAACATCCTTTCTTTCTTTAGGAGTGTTGCATGACTCTCTGATGTAACAAATTATGATGTATTTTCTAAGGCCTCCACAATGATACATTGTCTTTCCCACATGAATAAGGGAGTCTTTTGTTCAGCAGTTAGGCACAGTGTTCGATGCAATCCTGCAGTTGGTTAAAATGGGCTACTACCGGTTGGAGACCCAGATGATTGATCTTCCACCACATTTTGGGAGTAGATGTTGTGAGTGACTAGACTGAGCAAAAGCAATGGATAATTCAGCAATCAGTCAGTCATTGTCATTGTGTGTGCTTGCGTATGTTGCATTTGGCTGACAGACTGCAAGCCACATTAGAAGCAGTAATGAGAGGAGCAAGACAGGAATTGAGAATTTTCCTTTTTGAGAGATGTTACCTATGATGTTTTCTAAAGCTGAATTTTGAACAGTAAGATGATGAATAGTAAATCACTTAAAAACAAATCTTGTTTAGGTCTTTACCTTGTATAATAGGTTCTCATTTAACAGGGATCCTTGTTAACTCATTAAGGAAATTCAAGACTGGGGGATGAAAATGGCTTTGCCTACTTTCAGAAGGCAAGATGATGCATTGAGTTGCCACACAAGCAGGTGTATTTATTCCACTGATTCTTTCAAAAGCATTCTGTGGATTTTATGACTTCTACTTTTCTCCCTTCACTTCCTTCAATCTATAATTAATCTCAGGGAATGTTTGTCATGCATCATTGTCATTTGGTACTCCATGAGACTGCTTCAGAAGCCTGGCTCTTGCAGACACAAAAGAAGGGTATTTTTCTCAACATAGAGTGGGTATATGAAACATTAGGAAGACTATTCCTGACTCTGTGCGAAGTGTCTATAACCTCATGGATTAAAGGCAAGAAATGAGGAGGAAAAAGTACACATATGCAATGGGAGAGAGAAGTGGGAACAGAAGATGGAGAAAGCATTTCTTTGAAGAAAATAACCTTGTCCTCCCTATACTGTTGTATTTGAACATTTATATGAATAGACACACCTTTGAATATACAACTCTTACTAAAGTAAGAGATGAAAAATATTTGGTTCTGGTTTCTGGATATATTACTGATTATTAATTTTGTGGATATATTACTGATTAATTACTGATTGTTAATTTTGTGGCAAATTAAGTCAAAAATTTTATTAGATGTATACTGTCAGAGTGATTGGATTCTAACAGTGGAAAAATAAATTTCAGTACAGATAATTCAGAAATTTAAGGAATCAGAAAGCTGTGGTGCTCATTTAAAAAAAAAAAAAACCAAAAAACCAAGTTTGCGCTTTCCAAGGTTAGGAATAAAATAGATGAAGACTTCAAGGAATTACTACTGTAATAAGGAATCAGTTAATGAGAATGTATGTCACGACAGTGTTGGATAGCAAGTTGCAATGAAGTGACATTTGCCTGGATTTGAAAAGGAAGGAAAAACACTGATTAAGGAGCATACGAAATATTTATTTATGAGTATTTTTCTAATGCAGTCTGCTTGTTTTAAGTTTATATGAAGTGGCTCTGCACTGTGAACACACATGGACTCATTAAAATGGGCTTTGCAGACAGCTTTACTGGAAGTATTTACCAGGCAGAAAGATGTTCTTACTTGTGCTTCACAGAAAGAGGGGGAGGTGTTGATTAATTTTTGTTTTGATTATTTTTAAGATCCACTTTCAGAGAGTAAGGTAAGACCACCTGGAGGAAAAATGGCAATGTACATCCATCTGAAACAGAAACAATGAGTAGCCCAAACTTTCAGAACTCGGACTCAAAGTGTATTCTCTGTCAGTGCAGATTTTTGCTCTATCAGCAAGGCAGACACCTCTGTTCTCAGTCTGCAAGGAGGGAACTTTATTCCCCCTGCCATCCTAGTAGCCACACTGAATTAATCTCTCTTGAACCTCTGTGATTAGAGATGTGTTTTGAATTCTTGATTAACCATTAACAGGGCTTTGTAGGGAAGTGTTCATTCCCTCCATCCTTGCTAGAATTACTTTGTCTGGTAAATATTAGCTGTTTCTTTAATAATCACATCAGATTAGTGTCTCTTGCTCTTCCAAACTGTCTCTGCATCCCTTTATCCTTTCTGGTGATGTCTTCCAGGTCTGCAACATATGCACATTTCATTATTAGAGTTAGAAATATTTTCCTTGCATGAAAGTCATTATAGAAAAGCTGACCTGGGCTTTTTCTAAGAGATGTTTTCCTAACAGCTCCCCTTGACCGTGAAAGTTCCTTATTTACCACACTGACACTCATCTCCCCTTAACTTCCTAACCCACCTTACAAATGGTTTCCTAATTCCCAATTTCTTTACTCCACGAGTTCCCCTGAGCACCTTACTGTAATTCAGGAAAATTGGATCTAACATATTTCACTTGTCTACAGCAAGCTGGTATCTTCTCAATGAAAAGTATCAACTGTACCTGGCATGATCTACCTTCTTTCTGTTCTCTATCCACACTACAGCAATGATTATTCTTTTGGGCCTGTCAGTGGTTCTTGAATTCTCCTGAAAGGTAATTACAGCTTTTGTTGAGAGCTCCATCTAAGAAAAATCTTCAGGATGATGTGAAAATGGAATTGAACTATTGAGCAGGAAGGGCAAAGAAATGGCTGCACTTCTCCTGGTACATTTTAATGTCTCCTTAACTAACAGCCTCTGCAGAAACATTGACATTCAGGCTGTGTTGATACTCATGCTAGAGCCATGTAATGATTACAATAAACATATTTAGAAAAGGAGCGCAAGATATTATAACAACAATCTCCATTAATAAGAAATTAAGTTTGGTGAGTTTTCTCTGATTTGCAGTATTTTTTTCAGTTTATTTCTGGAGCAATGTGAAAGAATAGGATCATTTTCGTTTCTTAAAAGAGAGCAACGGTTTGATTATTTTCAATCATTTTAGATAATGATTTTTAGCAGTAAGAGAACTGAAGTGTTGGCCAATCAAAGGCTTTTCAGAATAAAATGTCCAGCACTAGAATTTGCCACTTTAAAGCAGGTCAGTTTAATTAAATAATTATGGCCCTAATAGATATGCAGACATGTAGAAATTATGACTCCAGAGTTTTATGTTTTTCTAAACCTTGCATTGATTTTGGACCATAAGCTTTGAAAATATGTTCAGTAAAACTGGATAAATGATGTATTGAATATAATTTCTTAAGGCACTGCAGAAACCTTTTCCTTGGCCTTGAAAAAAACTTATTTATTTTTTCAGTGCTAAGGCTGTCAAGGGGAAAGGAGGAAAAAAACAAACACAAAACCCAAGGGTATTCTGTTTCTTCTGTCCAAACATATCCAGTAACAGAAACAAGTGCAAATCATTAATAAATCTAATCCAAAAGTAATTAGTCATCTGTAGTCACTGCATGGAAAGAATTGCATAGAAAAAATATCTATCTTAGTGATATGAGTGGCAAGTCCATCCAGAAGCTGTGTAACAACAATGAGAACGTGTCAATAGACATTAACAGACTAAAAGCTCCCACCTGACATCTACCATCTGCTTGGGTTTGGATGTTTTCTTTGGTTTTTTAACTCAAGATACCCTCTACCTATTTATTCTTCATAGATCTCAGAAGAAAGTGTCTTAGACTCCATTATTCCTAGATTTTTTGGCTTCTGACAGAAACAGTGCATGAACAAACAGTATTCAAAAGATCTCATTTTGCCTCCAGCTGAATTCACCAAGTGTCAAAGCAAGTGATTTATTTATTTATAAAGCAAAAGCAACTCGGTTTTCAAATCTCTAAGATTCATATTAGGGTGAAGAGGTGGGAAAGGTTGGAGACTAAGTTACCTGCTTGGTTCGTATTTTATTTAGCTTGGTTCCTCTGTTAAATGTGACCCTGTGGCAGTTTATGGCCCCCACACAGTACACACTTTGAGTGAAAAATAGACCCATTTGGCCATAGTTTCAGGGAATGTTTCTTGAGAGTTTTACACTGCTGAAAGCTTTATTGCTGCTATCAGTGGGAGAAGATACAAACTTTCAAATAAATCTGCTCAATATTTACCTGCTTATTGTCTCCACTTATGCCTACTCTTTCTATGCCATTTCAGACAAAAATGTAATGAAAAAAAAAAAAACAGGAAAATTGCTCCTAGTTAGCATCTCATAACTGACTGGTAATTTAGGATTTCCTTCTGTCAGAGTAGCTATCTCAGAATTGGAATTTTCATTTTTTTCATTTTTTAATTTTCACTTCTGTTTTTCCTTTTTCCCCTAAGATTAAAAATAATCTATGGAATGAAAACACTTCTCACATTTTTATTGGATTCAAAAGATTTTTCACTCTTTAAATGGGCTCAAGCCTATGTCTTTCAAAGATTTTGTAAAAAGCCACAGAGGCAGGATATTAATTTGGTAGGTGATGTACTTTAAAAGTAGTAGGCTCAGGTATAAAATGAGTGAGGCTCAAACCTTAGTTGTAAATATTACAAATACTATGCTAGCAGCAAAAAGTAAGTTTTGGGTCAGTTGGCTATTTTGTCACTATTTTTCATGCATTTTTGATAAACAAGCACATCCTGCAACCAATCAGTTTGGGATAGAGAAGTTAGCTAAAAGCCCCATATTTCCACAAGTTTTTTTCACAAAAGCATTTTTCCAATGGATTTAAAAAAAAATAAATCCTATCCAAGTGTTCAAACAGTGAAACAGGCACCCCAAATTTGAGATACTTGCAGACCTTGGTCACTATCTTTACATTCACAGTATAAGATTCTTTGGGTTTGGAATACCCTGAAATGTGGGCCAAAAAAAGGTAGAACTTCAGAGTTTTATTAGGAATTTTTTTTGGTTGGTTGCTATGTGTGGGTGTGTAGTTTTCACATCATGATGTGAAATGTTTGAGAAACTACTTCAGTACATCACAGAAATGTAACAACCCAGCCTTTCTGATGTTTTCATTTTATTCATCTAAGACAGATCCAAATATAATATCCATTGTTCAACCTGCCACATTTGAATAAAGTATCATACAGGATTGTGAGTTCATAAAATCTTAACTACTTTATGTTATTCTTAATGCAGATTCTTCTGGAACGTGTGCAATATGTTGATATTCTGTAGTTAATAGGTTGTTCTTGCAGAATCCAATGTATAGTGAAATAAATAAGCCATTACAGAATAGAAAAACAATGTTTCTTTTAGGGCCTCAGCTGACTCTGCTCTGTCATCCAAAAAGAAAAAGAGCAATTGCATTCAGTTTTTTGTGTCAGGCTTGGAGCTGCTGTGAGGGAGAGGTCTCCCATAAAGCCTATTTCCTTCCTGGCTGAAACTGGATTAAACTTCATATGCCAATGTCCTGCATCAGGATGGAATGAAAGCCCCCAAGGAATACAATCCTCAGGCAAAGCTAAAAACAGCAACTTTGTGTAACCCCTTGTAAGGCAGCAGAGAGAGTGGGGTGGCACAAGCCAGCAGGGAATGCCCTAGTTCCCTGTTGTCAGTGTACACTGAGCTGCACTGAGGTGGAGCATATAGGAGATGCCCACGCAGCCTGCTGGCACTCACACTGCCCTCTGTGTCCTGGTGCCCTGCAGACAGCAGCATAACATGAAGTCACTGACTTCATTTTCTTCTTTTTTCCATGGGCTCTTTCATTATAGAAACGGCTGAAACTCTGCAGTTGTCTTTTTACCAGCAGCCCCCAGGCACATGGCAACACAGATTAAAAGCAGGATGTTCCATTACTCCAGGAGCTCACTACGCTGCCAGGAGTCAGACTGACTCCAGGAGTCAGACTGACTTCAGTTCCTCAAGGTTAAACTATCATGAAAAGTAACTGCAGTACAGTCACCTTGCTCCTTTATCACTGTGCCTTGTGGTGACCTGATGAGATCATTTGACCAGATCATAAGGGAGTTTCAGGGACAGTCCAGTCCTCAGGCAACCCTAAAGTAAATTCTGCAGCTTAAGTACTACAGAATCTGCTGCAAATAAAAAAAACAGGTTCAGATTTCTCAACAGACCAAATTTATCCAGATGGAGTAGTCTATTGCCATGAGTATAACCTTTTAGTTGGACTTTTCCAGGTTTCTGTACCCAGTAATCTAATTTGTTGGCAAGTATTTCACAGTAAAAAAACAGTTATTTTTCATTGCTGGTCAAAAGTGAGAGGCAAACATGTTCCACACATCTCTTCTGAATTGATTCAGTCACTCTCTGAGAAGCAAACCATAGTCTTACTTTCAAAAAAATTCTGCACAGGAGCAGTCTTCACACTCTTTGTTAGGTGTTCTAGGAGAATTAAAGCCCAAAATGAACAAAATGTTTACAACTCAGTTGGGAAAAGAAAACAAACTTAGGAAAGAAAGCCAGCTATGATAATCTACATCTTCTTATACTTGCCTGGAACACTCATGCAATAGCTTTGTGGGACAAGCTCAGAAAAATCGATACTCCAAATGAAATATCATTGGAAAACTCTTCTCATTTCAGCTCTGGTCTCAGGGAGGAGCTGTAATGTATCTATGAATAATGTTTAGCTTCAATCTCTTTTACGGCCGTTCCAAACAGATGAGCAATTTTTGAAAAGCTACTGTTGAAGATGCACTTTTGCCTCTTCATCAAAAACATATAAAAATGAAATATATTGCAGTATTTATTGCAATGTATTACAAATGTTCATGGTGATCCAGTACAGATGCTTCTTTTTCTCTGTGGCACTGACCTTCAAAAGTGATGATGTGAAAAGCCCTAGATTTTATGACAGTTTAAGTCAGAATACATTACAGCTTCTACATTAATATGAATTTGTTCAGCTGTAAACTTGCAACATGAAAAGAAACTCTGTACCTTGTACTACACTATAAAGTTTAAATACGAAGAGAAAGAGGTTCAAGGAGCTATAACTAGGATTTAAGAATATTTCTATGAAATTAATTTCCCTTTTTGTCTTTCCCTACCACACAAATCATTCTTTTGGGGTGTTTCATGAATTCTGCATTTGTTAAATGAATTTAATTATAAACAATGTAAAGGCCAGCAGAGTAGCAATACATAGACCTGCACAACATAGCTACCTAGTTAAAACTGGTCACTTAATAGTTGTTTGAAATGAGGATTCCAAGACAAAACACGCATGAACAACAGCTGTGAGACATGGGCTGTCTGTGTCTGCAGCAAGCTTTGTGGTCTTATTGTGTCAGCTCAAGCCAAGCAAACAGCTCTAACAGTGCTCACTGAAGGACATTTCCAGACCCTGTGCCAGTGCTGAAGATCTCAAGAGAATTACAGCAGTCTCTCTCTCTCCACAGTCCCCGATGGCCTATGGCCTTCAGCCCTTTGAGGTGCTGGCTGACTCCATCAGTTGCTGGCCCTAGCCTTCAAAACACTGTTTCCACAATCAAGAGCTCCAGAATCAGGCACTATCCTAAAGAAGGAATGACACTAGTGGTTACTGCCTTAGGCATGCAGATCTCACCAGCCAACTCTGGCGGTTCCCTGGAAAAGTAAAGGAAGGCACAACAACCATTCCTGAAAAAAGGTGAACACCTCTTTCGGAAACCACCACTTAAGGTTATCAGCTTAGATGCCGCAACTGGCAGCATTTTGCTGTCAGGAGGAGAGAAAAAAGATGAAGCAGAATGGATGACCAGAAATTAAATTCTTGGAGTCATTTACATTCAATTAAGTTTGGGTTCTCTGTGTTGCTTAACCTACGTGTCTCCTTTGTGTACATGGCGTAGTTTTACTCCCATGCATTGCATGTCCACCCATCCTGTCAGGTTTAACTTATGGCTTTGCTTCCATGGGCAATGCAGTGAAACAGCTCTGGCTGAGAAAGTGCCCTCACCTCTGCAGGTGAGGTGTGACTGATAGCAGGCCCAGGAACAGCACTGGCTTTCTGAGACATCACTTCTGCTTCTGGACCACAGTTGTGCCAAAGAGGAAAAGAGCACCCAAGCCCACACACTCCAGTCACGGAGACAACTCAAATAGGATTAGAAAGGTATGTCTGAATAGCAGGTGGAGAGAGACCTGAAGAGGGGAATACTCACTATTCATGCTGTATGTAGCCGACTGAAAATAGTGAACAGCAATACAACTACAGAGCATCTCCAGAGAGGAGACTGGGATGTGAGATCAATAATTTGGATCATATGGGGTTGTGCCTTGAGCAGGCAAATTCAAACCAGCACTTGCTGCTTCAATATGGCAGAGTCACAGATGCAAAGGATGTGGCATAATTAGAAAATTGCTACATCCTATCATGGAACATATGTCAGGGAGTCTACAAAAGAACCTAGGGACTTCTAAGATGCAGATGTGACTGTTGAACACACTTTTGGTCACTACTATCAGTTTAGAACAATTATCAGTGGCTCTGGGATACTCTTCTGGAATGGGTGGCCTTAGCTGTCCCCCTTTTCCTTTACAGGAGGATTTCAGTGCATCCCCATTCCTCTGATGTAGTAAAAGCTGATCTGCCCTTATGAGTTGTGTCTATGGCAAAAAAATTACAGCTTTCATATTCTTCTGCTGTCTTGAACCAGTTTTGATGTTTCTATTGTAGAGTCACTTTTGTGGCATTTCTACGTGCTGTTCCAGCATATTCCATATGGACATAAGTTCAGCTTGCGCGCAAAACATTCACTTGGGAGGACTATGGTTATGGGCAGTGTGCTGCTGAGACTAAGCAAACCAGCTTGGAATCTATTACCTCCCACTCACTGCTGTCTAACAAGATTTCCTGGCTTCTAATTGTCTAAAAACGTGGGTGAGTTTACTTACATCTCCCTACACATGATCATTAGATGTGCCTTCAAATTCATGCAACACTCTTAAAGAGAGTACTGAAAAAAAGTCAGCTGATTTCTTTGGCATTGAAAGTGTCTCTTAATGAGAAGTTATTAGGAGGGATGCAAGTGAAGATAACTCATGAAATGAAGTACCTTACTCACATCTTAGTATATACAAGGCATGCAAGTTTATGAAGGAAACTAATTCCTGTGAGAAGTAATAAATAAAACATGCATAGTGTCCTTCTCAGTTCAAGCTTAATAGAAACTTTAACAGTATATAAGTCACATTAATACCTTCTGCAACGAAATGCATTTGATGTTCTCTGCATAACACAACACAATGAGATGACTTAAAATCCTTACATCTTTCAAACCTGCCTCCTTTCCCCAATGGAATTCTGAAATTTGGACTATGAGCAAGAGCCAGATCCAAAACAAAAAGTACCTTGGTGCCTAACACTTAAAAGCAATGGAATTTAAGTTTCCCAGTCCAAAAGTAAACAATCCACACCACTTTATTTAACTCATCACATGACTGTCCATTTCCCTGACCTCTCAGACAAGAGCAAATATACAACTTATTATACACCTAATGGAAGTTACTTCCTTCCAGCTGAGGCACAACAACAGCTCTTCTTCTATCACAATGTGCAATAAACCCTGAAAAGTTTTCAAGTGAACTTGATTAGTCTGCAGAATGGAAGATCATACTAACCATCAGCTACTTTCTGTTGAGGAAAACGATTTCCAGTTAAAGAAGGCAATAACCTCTTACACGAAGCTAACATCACCACAAGCAGTCACCTATTTTTAGAAGTAGCTATTTAGGTTCTTGATAATCTCTTTTGTATGTGCCTAGTCATACCAGACTCTTGGCTGGACTAAGCTGAACTCAGCAGTTTGGTGTCTTCATACGTCTGACTTTGGTGTGCATCCTTAAAATATTGATTTAAATACTGTTAAGGAGCCTTATTGCAAGAGCCTTCAATACCGAGATGGATATTGCAATCTATATTCCAAAATATTAAAGAAAATAGTTTATCAATATATTTTTTTTAATACCAGTGAAAAATTTTGGCTGATGTGTGGAGCTGAGGAATAAGAAAAGGTTAAGTACCTACTGTCTACTGTAGAGAAAGTCTCAAAAAGTTGATTACAACACCTTTCAGAGGACTTTGAATATTATAACATAGTGAAGAAAGCCTTGATGTACAGTCTGAAATAATGCTGGAGTACCATGGCCCAAGATTTAGGCAAAGGAAAATGAAACAGGATAGCATCTGTCAAGTGGCTACTGGTTTCAGAATTCCTGTGGAAATTGCTTAAGGGAGAAAGGGCTGAAACTGCTGAAGGAGTCATGTATTTTCTAGGCCTGTAACAATGTGTTCATTAACCTTTGGCAGTGAAACCATAAACAGTAAAACAGTAAGTAGGGGGTAGGCACCCTGTCACTGTGCCTGTTGTGTGTGATGGACTACAGGCTATGCCATTCCCTCGCAGGGGAACAAGGCCTGGGAACATTTCTCTTTCTGCAAGCATAGCATTTAGCCAAAGGCTAGGGAGTCTCGATCCAGATAGAGACAGCTGGGATAAAACTAGCAGAAATGACACTTGATCCCAACTTTCCAAAATGACATGTGAGCCCAGCTTTCCTAAATGACACAGAGAAAAGACAGAAAAGATGATTCAAGATTTTTGTGGAGACCAAAGAGCAGACCCCTGCATAAAGTGAACTAGAAAGAGCCCAACAAAGGGATCCAGGAGGACATTCAGAGAAATGCAAATGGGAAGTGCTTATAGGTAAAGTTTCTCATAGAGTCACAGAAAAAGGCATAGGAAAGCTGACAGATCTGTGTACCCAAGGAGCAAATCATAATAAAAACCATCTATCAGAGTTGAAGGGTCAGTGGGGTACAGTGGGATGAAGACCAAAGAGCTTGGAAGAGTATAGGATTGCTGGGTGGAAAGGAGGGGGTAAGCAGTCTCATCTCAGATGAGCTTTGAACCAAGTGGTTTTACACAGTGTTTGCTGCAACTCGGAAAGCTATGAGCGGACTGAAATGAGCCTTGCAGAAGGGACGTGCCTGCAGGGAGCCAGTCCCTAAGAGCATTGCCATTGCTAGCTTTCTCAAGGCAAGATTCCATGTGTTTAAACTATTCCTGGTGTTTATTGCAAGGTTCTCCAGAAGGAACAAACATCAGCAAATCTGTTGACAGGCCCCTGAAAGTTGTAACAGCCCTCAGTTGCCCTACTAGGCGTCACATGGGACCACAACCTACACTTGCCCATGGGCCCCGTAGCTTCTATTTAAGTCAGACTGGGGAATTCAGTCCTTACAGCTATGCTGTAAGTGTATGTACAGCTGGGTCTATTTTCTGCTGCCCCAGCTTACTGCTTGGGTCTCCAACATGCAGTTTAGAGTTACCGTGTAGGTAGCATTGTCTTTGGGCTTTTATTGAAGTCTGAATCTGCAGTGGCTAGCTTTGCTAGTGTGCTCAGCCCACCACAAGCAGTGGCTAGTGGTGCCTGTGTGCCACAGATAGATCTCTTCATTCGGCAGCAGAGAAAGCTGTACTAGTCTGAAGCTGGAAGTTGTAAGTTGTGCCCATACAGCTGTGCTGGACTTCCAAGGACAAAAACAGCAGCTTTGCACTTAAATACCTTGCCACCTTCTACACTTCACAGAACACATTGTATGAGAAGACTGCAGAGCTTTGGACAGGCAGGCCTGTCACCTAATGGTAAATGCACATAAGGGTGGGGGAGATAACTTTTGTATTTATTAGCCTTGGTGACCATGTGGTACAAAGCCTTTTAAAAAGCAAGTGCTTTCATGCTAAGGTACATATAAAGCCTTAAAGTATGAGAAGGCTGAGAGAAAGCAAGAAATTTGTAGTTGCTCTTAAAATTCAAAAGTGCCATATAATTTCAGTAAACAGGAGTGCAATAGCAGAGCCAGTCTTTCAGAAAATGCACAGAGTGTTGATAGTCAAAATCATCTCACCATGGTTTAAAAGCTGCCCCTCCTTTCAGCTGCTGTAACTCTGGGAAGGTGGGAGATGAGTGCGAGCAGTGTGACTCAGATCATAGTGGAAAGGTTTATACTCATTGGTGACACAGCTCCAGATTATGCAGGGCTTGGAAAAACATGGCAGCCCGGAGTTGCGTAGGGTTTTCTGCAGGTGTATTTCCCAGCTAGCTTGTCACTCCTGCCCCTTGCAAGTGTGTCTGGATGAACAGTCTGTGATGCTGCATCACTGTCCTGGATTTCCCTCTGGCATGGGAAGGCCAGAAGGGGGTAAGTTTTCTGCAAATATTCCTCCTCCGGGAGTTCAGGTGCTGCTGAACTTCCAGCTGCTGCAGCATCTGCTCCCCCATGCAGAGCCCTCTTGGTGCTAACTCTACGCTTCTCTTTTTTGTCCTCGGACAACTTGAGGAGTCGCAGCAGCCTGCACTTAATAGAGCAACGAGCGTAATTTCAGTACTAAAAAAACTAAACTTGTAACTAAAGCAGTTCAGGGTCCTTTCCCTGACTTTCTTTGCCTACCTCACAGAGAGAAAAAGTATTCCATATAAATAGAAGGTAAATGACTTGATGAACTCCCACATAACATGCAGGAATTCTGCTGTCATAAAATATAGGACTATGATGAGTGTAAGGATGACTGAGGCAATTTGTGCAGTCAGAATGCTGCTCTGTTGTCACCAGCATTACAGCTATTAAGCTTAAATACATGTGAGATGTCTTGTCATATTCCATCACTGGACTGTGACTAGTTGACTCTGGAGAATAGCACTGGGCACATGATGTTGAAGGGTAGTGTCATGCTTACAAACTGATCCCAATAGTAGCACCTTTCACTGTGGTTTACATTCAATACATTCCGTATTTCCATTTTTCTCATCTTCTCCTTGAAGGTTTTGGTAATTCTGTTTCATCCAATTCTCTGTGTCTAAGGTGAGACTGGCAGCTGCAGTTCTGCCGGTGTTCATCTGTCCTTATACCTGTTTCCAGGGGACCCATTAAAAGCTAGTAAAATTTTCCTGACTCTGGACTTGTTAGAAGAAGAGAGACAGCTCAAGATGTCTTAAAGCAGGGTCTTGCTGGACACAGTCACTGTCCTCTCTCTTCCTTGGAGTTACTTTCTGTGGACAGGTAGACTGTCAGCTGCAGAGACTTGCTGCCTTGCTGCCATTAATTGCATCCCACCTGGCACTCAGCTCTTTGCCATTTAATGTTTCCAATTTTGACAAGATTAGACTGTCTTATATGTGTATAGTGGATTTTTAAGGGCAAAATTATGTCTATATGTGTGTCCATATGATCAACTTTCACTGGATCTTTTGAAAGAGTCATTTCCAGTTTTGTTTCAGTTTAGAGACAAGTTTTGGGAGAAAACACTATGGAATGAGTGTTTCCTCTAAGAAAAGGAGTTTTAGCAATCCCTTCCTGCCGATATGAAATAGATATTCGCCGGTGAAAGTGGAAAAAAAAAATTGACAAAGTGCCCACATAACACAAAAGAAATTAATAACTGTTAGATATTCAACCTTCAGAACCTTATCCACACACATACACACACACACACCCACAGCAGAGCAAACAAACCCAAAAATGCCAGGGGAAGGGAAAAACTCCACCGGCCAAGTGCTAGGGAAAAACAAAATGGCCGACGGCTTTGTCTCCTGTGAGGGAAGAAGAGTCCACACAGCAGGTCAGGGACAGAGAAAAAACAGATGGGAACCTGCGGAACTCCGATGTTGTTGGTCTCCTCTTCGCTGCAGATGAAACTGGTGGATTTTAAAGTCCCTTCTTTCACTGGCTCAGCTTTTCCCGAGGTCTGGCCGAGATGGGGTGTCCCCACGGTTTCCCCGCCGGTCAGCGCCGGGTGGCCCCTGCCAATGGTACAATCTCCGACAAGAGCTGAGCCGAAGAGTTCCAGAAGAAACCACCGAAGCTGCCGAAGGATTACTGTTGCAGTCCAGGGAAAAACTTCTTGCCTCAGGTAACACCAACCGAGCTAGCTCAGAGCAACAGTGGCACATGGAGCATGCCGCAAGTGAGGGCTCGAAGAAAGCCTGCGGAGCTCCCCCGGCACCCGCCCTGCCCTCGGACTCAGCTTAAAGCGACCGGACCCATTTCTGGGCATAAAGAAGGCGATCAGGAGTAGAGTGTCACCATAAAATCACCCCAAAACAAGTTTCTAGGTTTGAATGCTTTACGTGTGTGCAACTGGAAAACAAGCTCTATGAGACAATATTCTAAAATGTAGCATAACCTGATGCACTTCCAGAGATTAGTTTTATGTCTTGGGTCTACCACTAAAATCAGGTGATCGTTGTAAGAATGTCCATAAATCCTTCAATCCTAAATCCCAAACGAATCCTATTAACCATAATGGAAAGTTCAAAAAGAGCACAGCAGGAAAATATTAAGCAAGGTAGCATCCAGTCTAAATGATGATGAATTTTCGTTAATCTCACTTGCCCTTCGTACTTGAATTTGTCACATTTATAAACATAGCCTTTGTAGACTTTAGTCAGTTTTAATTGAAAGCCAAAGACAGTAAAGTACATTTCGTACATTTTTAAATATGTTCCTTAAAGAAATTGATTTTTCTTAATGACCCTTTTTTATTTCCTATGATAATGTAGCAAATATGAATCTATGGTTTAAAAAAGCCATTGTAGGGGGTGGACTGCAAGGTGAACTGTATGTCTTCAAAATGACCTATTTTCAGAAACCACTTGGCAATTTGTCAGGATGAGAGATTTAACTAACCGAGACCCAATTTTAAAATAACTGTGTAAATGACATTATTTGAATCTCTTTTGAAGACAGGTAAAGCAAACTTCAGAGCATGCTGCAAGAATCTGATGTCCTCCCAGCCACCTAAAATAAATTACCTTTAGTCTCTATGGTAAAATCATGTAAATCCGAACAGTTTGTACAGCAATCAATCAACAGTTCCCTATTGCCAAGTGAAGTGGCATATTTCTGCCATTGATGCATGGCTGATTGGAGGAAGACAGGCTTTAAAGCAAGGAGCAAGATTAGGATCAGTTGAGACAACCGTTACCTACTTTGACTCTGAAAGTAAGTTAGTCTTTTTTAGGGCTGCAGGATCTTGATAGTCTGTACTGTCAAGCTGTCCTTGGGAGCTTTTCATCTGGTCTTCAGAATGACCAAGAGTTCCCTGCACTGCTTCCGCTCCTCTGCTCGTATGAGACATAGATGACTGGTTTCAGGTGCTATCTCTTTGAAATACTATGCTGAACACTAGTCCAAAGTGACATCATTCTCTAAGAGTAGGCAAAGTTTGGGACTGTTCAGAGAAACAGGCTTGATATCATATTGTAGACCTTGGAACATGAGAAATAACAGCTGCATATGTGTATCAGGTGAAATACATCAGATATTATATGGGTATATGGAGAAGGAGAGAATTGGCCTAAAGCACCTAGGATAATTTTCCTCAAAAGTAAATCAAATAAATGTAGGATGATGAAAAATTTGCAGCCCTTAAAACATCATTCTTCATAAAATTTCACTCATTCTTACATGAGCATGAGACTGTGCAGCAAAACTCAAGTTTGTACAAGTGGGCCATAGCATAGCACACTTGCAAGTGATGATTAGGAGTCACTGATCCTCAAACCCATTAGCATCACATGGTTGGTTGCCATCAGAATTGGCTTCAGGATCCGACAATGGTCTTATATTTCCATGCATTGATCTCTTTGATGCTTTTGTACAAAATGTCTTTACATAAAACGGGAGTTTCAGGGTATGGCAGGTTTCGTGCTGAGGCATACACATGGCTTTTCCCACTGATTAAAGCACTTTGACTGAAGATTTTTAGGATTCAGTCCTTAAAAGGGAGAGTAGAAAGGAGGGAAAAAATCCAAACCAACAAGTACAAAACCTTGCCCCTTTCTGTTGGGGAGCAAGATAAACCAGAAATAACAGGCAGGGCAGTAAAATATAGCGTTTTTAAATTGCTGTCCTCTCATTTGGCACAGATAACATTGTTCTAAGTATTGCTGAACAGTGTTTGATCAGCATCAAGGCCTTCTCTGCTTCTTACTCTGCCCTGTTCCCACCCTATCCACTGAAGAGGTTGGGAGTGGGCAAGAGGCTGGGAGGGCATGCAACCAGGCAGATGTCCCAAACTGACCAAAAAGCTTCTTCATGCTGTGATGCATCATGCTCAGAAATAAAATTGGGGGGAGGATAGGTTAGGGAATTTTGCTCGTGGTCTGAGTGAGCATTAGTCCCTCCATGGGAGGAGGTGAGTGAGCTCTGTCACGTCTTATGTTGTTCCTTTGTTCTTTCATGTCTCATTTGCTCTTTAAACTATTCTTATCTTGATCCATAAGTCTTCTCTTACTCTTCATTTTCTCCTGCTGCCTCACTGGGCATGAGGGAGGAAATGGAGTTAGAGTGGTGTGGTGCTTAGCTGCCCACTGGAGTTAATGCCCAATACCTTACCTTGTTTCCTATGCCTTTTTGACTCCTTATAAACATGTTTTCTCTTTGGTTTTAAATTAATACCTTAATCTGGCTAGAGATTAGGATGTTTATAAAATACCTGACTAATGAAATTTCATCGACACATCTGTGGCAGTTTGAAACAAAGATGTCTCTTCAGGCCTGCAGCACCAATACTTTCCCTTAGATAACTCAGAATGTAAAACATAATTTTACTTTACTACATAGGCTGATGTAGGAACCGGACATTTTAGGGATCAGTAAATGAGAAGCAACTTCTTGTGACTCTGATTAGCTCAGGTTCTAGAAAGAAGGGAAGATTCAGTTCCTGGATCAGCTTGTGACTGGCTCTTCTGTTTGTTCTTGGTTTTGTTTTGTTTTGTGTTGTTTTGTTTTTTTATCATCTAGAAGAGATTAACTGGCACTGAACAGCACATTGCAGTGTGGTTAATGATGACTTTCAGAAGTATTTTTTTGACTTTTCTAATCTGCTGCAGCTGCTGCAAAGTAGCTTTAGGTTTTCCCTTAATGGACAGCAGATTTTGAAAGAGGCATACTTCTAACTATTAAATAATATTCTGTTATAAAGCTCTGCATAACCTCATCTTTTCAGGATTTTTGAGTGGTCCAGTGCTCTCAGTATGAACATATTAGGGCCACAAATGTCCTGTGATTCCTTATAAGAGTGAAAATCAGTCTGGCTTATGTGCAGTAACTCCTGCAGGAGTCTATGCAAAGCTCATCTATTCAGCATGAAGCCATGCAAGACTTGCAAACTTCCCAGGAGTACGTGAAGGGTTTACTTCTGTTGAAAAATGCTATGAAACTTCCAGTGTCTGACAGAATTACTAAACATGTTGAAGTCCTGTGGAGTATGAGGCTCTACCACAGGTTCTAGGCATAGAAAATGGGATTGGAGAACTGGCTCTGACTAGTCCTTTTCTCAGCTACATCCCAGTCACTGTTTTATTTCTGGGCCTACCAGCACCCACAAATTGTAACATCTTGGCTTAAAAGAAAATAAATAAAACTGGATCAGCTCTTTAGAAATTTCCCTGCAATCTTCCTAAGTATTCAACAGCATTAGTTTGAGTTGCCATGTAATAAAACCTATTCTGTAGTCAAACCTGAGCAATGGCAAATGAACAGTAAAGGCAGTCTACAGACATGAAGTTGATCAGATATTTTGCACTGTCCTAAGCAGAAACAGTTAAAAGACAAATGGTGAGCATTACTACTCATAAAGTACAGAGTCCATATGTATGTAGGTGAAAGCCTTTGAAAATAAATTTCAGAAGCCAGGGCTGCTGTTCATGGTACCCAAAGACAGCCTAAGTAACTTCAATACGTAACTAGATAGATTTAAATCCAGACTGTTGTAAAACAGTAAAAGGAAGGTATTTTGGACCTATTTATTCTTATTTATGCATTGTACTTATAAATTTGTAATGGAAATAGAGGAGGTCAGACATTATATTGCTGTAAGATGACACTAAACAAATAAAATAGCTAGAGATTGGCAATTAGTGTGTAAGAACAGTTATTGGAGAAACAATTAGATATAAAGCATGCTATGGCAGATCCTCCATTCTAGAATGTCTTGCTTAATTGCTTTGTCTCGAATATTGAAAACTCTGCTGGTGCTATTGCTGAGGAAAAAAAAATCTGATAAACAGGATTTATACACCCTCACATGTATTTGTTTTGAATGGTGTGAATGAGCAGCAGAAAGGATTGCACCTAATTTTTCTGTGTTCAAGGATATACTTATAGCTCAAGAAAAAGTACAGACTAGATTAAATGGCAGGCTCCTTTATCATGAAAATTCAAAAGCTAATTCTGGTGTTCTCGTAAATATGTTTCTGAATGTGTAAAATAGGTGATTTCTAATTGGGGACAAAAAGAAAGTAATAGAGCCCAATACTGTTTTGATCAGTTATAGCTGATGTGGTTTGCAGTATTTTCTCTGTGAAGTGTTTGCAATATGCTTTAGTCATGTTGAAGTATTGCAGTTTTGACCTGTTTCGATTTCTTATTTCATTGTAGCATCTTATTTTAAAGCCCAGATTCTGCAGGGTAACAAGATTAGTCTTCTGCACTGCAAGAGTGAGCTAAGAATGATTGAAGACAAACCTGGCATAGTGTTAAAGTGCTTTCTAGTTATGTCTTGGACAGCATTGCAAGCTGGAAGTATTTCTCCATAAGAGTAGGGCTACAATAACATGACATTGCTCCAGAGTTAGTGCAGTTATCCATACAGAGTGCAGCACTATGCTGTGTTGACAGATTTATTCACAGCTTTGAACACACTTCATCTGAACTTGCCCATGCCTCTTTTTATGTTCCCTTGCAAACTAATCTTTAATGCTCAAAGGAGCAGGAGGTGAAAATGCCAGCAGTTGTGGCCAGACTTTCTGGAAGTAGATGCAAACAGCAGCCTTACTGTGGTGTAACCATGCTGTGCTGCATGGTTTTGATACCTGCAATGGCAGTGTGACCTGTGAATGCTTGAAAGTCATCACACACCTGCTTACACCTGCACTATGTACAGTGCCCTATATGTACCTGGCTGCTGCTACACTCAAAGCTCCCTTGACTGAGATTAGGGACCTTCAAGTTGTATGACAGGCTGCCTCATGCCTTATGTAGGTGCAGAGCAGAGGGAGCTTCACAGAAGTAATTTAAGATAGTCTGTTCGATGGGTTTTTTCTTCAGTTATTCAATTTGATCATGGATCAGAACAGCTCCATGTAAAACTGTTTTGGGGTTTTTTGCCAGGTTCTTGATTACATACAGCCTTTGGGATGACTCTTGAACAGTCATCCATCACAACAGAACAGCTTCTTACTAGAGAGGTGATGAACATGTCATAGTGGTTAATCTCTTCATATCTGGTAGGCAGTTCTCCTAGTGCCCTTGCTGGGGTGCACTGGAGAAAATGAGATTTATGCCCATGTCACTCTTATGTAATTATAATGCAAATCCTTAGGAGCTTTGGCCAATGCACATTGCAGTAAGGCTGCTGCAGCTTCTGTCTGAAAGGCTCTGGTAGAGTGGGCTTGGCTAGAATTTCCTGACAGGCTTAATTATGTATAATGTCACTCGTGCTGTTTACAGAACATAGCATGGGGTGATAGTTATTGCTTTTGAGAAGAGTGCAATCTTTTCTGAAGTAATTTTTAAATATGATTCATGTGGAAAATTGGCATTTGCAGGCTTTGTACTTAGACTTCCTATCCCTAGGAGCCTTTCATTTGGTTGTGTTTTAGAAGTACGTATTTTAGGCAGTAATAGGAAAGGAGGGTGAAGGGAAAATAAACAGAAATAAGTTCGTTTCTGAGAATAACAGTAGGCCCAGGGAAAGTTGTTTTTTGGTATCTGAATCATTGTACCTTTACATTGATGACTCTACTACTTTCTCTGGCTACTTCCATTTAGCACAGACAGGAATTCCAGCCTTAGAGTGACACCATTGACAACCTGATCGCATTCATGCAAATGCTTTGCTATCAGTTCTCTCATCTTTTTTGTCTCTCATCTTTCCATGCGCAAAAAACACATTGGATAAGATATATTGAAATTCATAGGAGTCTTCTAGTGCAGATTTAGGGTCTGCAAGGATTTTTCCTGTGGCCAGATTTGTGAGTCCACTGGTTATGGGTCTGTGACATGAGATCAGAACATTCTTATATGAATCTGACTCAGAAGGCCTAAATTAAAAACATTCTCTTGTTATTTCAATAAAACTTGCATTTTCCAGAACAAAAACATGTTCTTCAACATTATCCGATGCTTCACAAAAACTCCCATCTCAAACACCATCCATATTTCATCCTTTTAACTAATTCCAGGTATTTTATCCAATATGAGGTCCATAGCATCTGGTTTAAACAATCTAAATACACTTGAAAACTTGTGTAATAAGAGCTAAAATGAAATCATATGAATGAATAATAAAAAATATAAAGTGAAGGCTGGAGTACATCTATAGATATTGTGCAGTTCAGCACTCTCTTAAAAGCAAGATCTTAGAGTCTTTAACCCAGAACTCCATCAGGCTGTGTCCTAAATATTTTCAGTGAAGGAGACTCCTCTTATCAGGTCAACCTGTTCCCAGGTTTAACTAGATTCAATGAAGAATTTTCTTCAGAACTGTGTCTGAGGCAAAATATAATACTGGCTTAAAAAATCTGTGAGTGGAGAGATTTTGCAGACTCATTTTCTAAAACTTTGTTGGTTCACCTTGCTGTATATTAAATACAAAATGCATGTTGTAAACATTATAGTCGAGATAATTAATGTTACAGAGAGGACAAGGGATGCCAGCTGTTCAGTCAAAACTTACTGTTGTGGTTCTTGATATAAAACCTAGATACTTTAGTTCTTGATATTTGAACCAAAATTTCCTATTTTTTAGGAGGCAGCTGTTGTTAGAGGATGATCCCTTGCTTAAGGATCCCACCTGCATGGACCTTCAGAAATCTTGGACAATGAGGATTAACTTTCCCTGATTTTTCCATTGTCTGGTAGGAATGTTTTTCCCTTGTCTGGTAGGAATGTGCCTGTTCACGAGGGTTTACGAGAAAAAGGAATGGCACAAGAGGTGCTGCAGCCTAGTTGCTGTCCTCCTGCTTTGTGATGCAGGATCTTCTGCTGATGACACACCTGTCTGTGGCCTTACCAGAATATAGATCTTCTGCTCTTCATAGTAACTAACAACCATCAGCCTTACTCCTGAGAGCAGTATTTCAGGAATTGTCTTCTCTTTATCCAAACAGACTATTTTTTTAACCTTTGTCATGCTGTTTCTTCAGGTACTTGTAAAAACACGTGCTCTGCTGTTCATATTTAATTTGTACAAATCTTAATATTTCCATGGAAAACATCTACAATTCAAACTTGCCCCCAAGTATGTGCCATGAGCTTCTTACACACCCATGTTTCTTTGACTCGTACATGTATCCATTAACAAGAATTTTGAGCAGTGGAAGACAGTAGTGCCAATGATTTACTGCCACTCCTTCTTGTTTGAAACTGTCCGCAAACCTCAGGAAAAAGAAATTCAAATATCCTTGTTTGTTTTAGAGGAAATCAATTACACATGACTTGAGGGAAAACTGTTCTAAATCATATCTGCAATTACTCTCTGTTTTGGAGGAGACATTTCCTCTCCACTCAGCTATTTCTAACATAAGAAGCTATGGTAGAAATAGTCATATTAAGATATTTTTATTTAACTTCCTTAATCCCATGGTGCTATGAAACTGCTGCTTTTTCTGTCGTTGACATATCACTCCTTTCAAAAATTTGCCTAAGCGCTGTAATTATTTCAAACTTCTCTTCTGACAATTGTTTAGAACAGGTTCTGAGGATAAAACAATGTTTTTAATTAGGTCGAACATTAGTTTGAATCCACAATGCTTGAAAATAGGAAATGCTACTTGCCGTTATTAAACCAAGGAACCCTGCTTCAAAGTCATCGAAAATTTTCAAAATGTAGGAGGTAGGTCACTGTTTGCCTTGAAGAACAGACTAATCATGAAGACTATATTCTTATGACTCTTCTCAGAAAAAGTACTGTGTGGCCTTTCAGCACTGCTAAATAAAAAGTAGTATTATTTCTCACACTGGGAAACAGTTTTTTTTAATAGAAAACACTATTATCAAGCCAATTACATAAATCTGCTGAAGTATGATACCGAATAAAATCTTTTTAAACTATTTTATACAAAGGACCATATTCTGCTGAAAATTATTGTTCTCCTGCAGGCCAACCTTCCATGGAAGCCGGTGGGTGTCTGTTGGATAAGTACTGTAATATGTAGGCTGAGCTGTTCTGAATTGAAGTGTAAAGACACTTCAGATCTAACACTAGTTAGCAAACTAAATGGATTTTAAATATCCTCATTGGTGAGGGTGGAAACTGAAGGCATGAATGCTTCTCTAATAAATCATTGTATGTCATCTGTCTTCTGTAACAACCTTGTGAAAATTCCAGCTGTAAAATACCTGCTTATACAGCTTGGTCAGCACTGTATACAGGCTGAAGTGTTTTCCCTTGCTTCTACTGTTATTGTTACAGGATGGAATCCTTGACCTTCTACAAGTGTCAAATCTGCATTGCTGAGACATGCATAAGAATTACTTTCTCCCTGTTTTTAAGACTCTGAAAAAAGGGAGTGGAGTTCAGATTTTTCTATGCCTTGCCTAAAGAAATCCTCAGGCTTCTTCTTTAAATTAGAAAGTTAATGCAGAAGGAAGTGTCCTGGTTCCAGCTAGGACAGGGTTAATTTTTGCAGTAGGCAAGAGGGGGCATGGCTAAGACCTGGAGGTTATTCTATACCTCCTCACATCATTTTCCAGGGACAGGGGAAGGGGTCTTTTCTTGGTTGGGGTAGCATGGCAGTGGTTCAGGTATTCCCAGTTTCCACATGGTGAGCATTCACGTGTGAATTGTTACCTCTCTTGTACCCTCTGTTATTAATATTGTTGCTGTTACTGTTTGTTTCCTTATTTCATTGCTGTTTCCTGTAAATTTTTCTTGTCTCAACCCGTGACCTTTACCTTTTGTTCCTCCAATTCTCCTCTCCAGCCTGCCGCAGGGGGAGAAGGAGAGGAAGCAGGGAGTGAGTGAGTGACCAGCACATGGTTTGGAGAGTTTCAGTGGGAACACTAAATTGGGGAATACCATTCCTAAACCACGACAGGAAGGAATCCAGTATTTTTGTGGGCTGAATGCCTCTCTGTTCATCCCTCAGTATGAATTAAAGCTATCTGAGTCTGCATAGCCTGCTTCATCTCTTCTCTGATTAAACTGACATTACTTCAAAGCTGCTTTGCCTTCATACCTAATAAGGGGAGTGAATTCATCCTGAAACTGTTTTTGGAGAAGAATTCAAGCTGCCCATTATATGTCAATGTAGATGGCATGGTTGACCAACAGTTCTGTAAGTCAACAGAAATTTAAGAGCTAATTATTCCTCAAAATTATTCCTAATTATTAGCCTCAAAAATTCAACCAGAAGCTTCTGGCACACCAGAAGCTTCCAGTAAAAGCCTTAAAAGAGAACAGCAGCATCTCCCTCCTCATATTTTCCACCTCCCACCATACTGCCTATAGATTTTGAAGTGGGTTTTGTTAGGTTATTGCACTTTGTTCCCCCTGTGTTTTTCCAAGGCTTCTGTGCCTGAATTGGCTTCTACAGGAAAGTAAAGAATGTTCTGCTCAGACAAATGCCATCAGGAGTCTCCTGAAGAACAACATTATAAAGCTGGGGAAGGCTGGGTAACCCAGCCTTGTTCTAACCTCATCTCTGCTGCAGGCGTATTTCATATAAGGGGCACATGAGCCCTAGGGGATCCATCTGCAGCTCATCTTTTCTCTCCCTTCTCCCTCAGCACAGGTTTTGAGGACCATGATATTGACCTGAATTTATGACTGCTCATGTCCATCTACTGATGAGAAAACTGACAAGTGTTATCTTGTAGCATAGTTATAACAAATCTTAACTTGAGTAACTACCACAGTACTTGACTTGCTTCTGTTTATTGAAGGTTTGCAAGCAGGCTGTCTCAGCTCTCCCCTTAGCTGCACTCCCAGTTGACTGGAGCCACATGATATCCTTGTATACCTTTGTATAATCAAGGTTGTGTGGCATTTACTATTTTTATTTTGTCAACAAACTAAGACCAACCTTCACCTCTTCTCTGTATATCCTGGGTCTCTATTGTATATTCTGTTCTTGTTCAGTCACTGTGAATAAAACAACTGCAGCAGGTGCAGAAAAGGTGAGATTTCCTCTTATCTAAATTGTTTGCATGCATTAGTTAAAAGCTACCTGACCTCTGAGGTACCTCACTAGTAAACTTTTTTCCTTCACACCTCTTATTACCTCTTCACTGTTTCCTATTTTTGAGCTAATTTTCTATCCTAGAGCTATTATTTTAACCTGTGTACCATAATTCTCTGCCTTATTCAATTATCTTCAGTGTGGAACCTTATTACTCTTTGAAAATGTAAGCGTAAGTTCCCTTACTCCTGCTGCAGCAATAGTATTTCCGAGGAATGAAAGTAAGTTAGTTTAAGCATGACTCCTAAAGGTCCACAGTGGATATTTAGAATCAAATTATTCACATGAAAGTCTTCATTAAATGTCCTTCATATCATTTCTTCACCTATCCCCCTTTTCCTTTAACTATGCTAACCAGGCTATAATTTGTTTGCCACAATACACTTTGAGGCTTTTTTTGTTCAATAGCAGTTGTAGGCTTCCTGTTTTCCAGTCCTCTGGAGTATGTCCTATGAAGAGAAAACAAAGCTCTGCCTCCTTTGTCCTCTGGAAGGTTTAGAACAAAATAACTGTTTAACAAATCCGCCATCTTCGTCCTTGTTGCCAATTCCCTACTATCACTTTTTAGTGGACCAATTTTCTCTTTTATGATCTGTCAAGTGAAAATATATGTGAAAAGTCCTTTATTTTAGTTGAACATTGCCTGGCAATTTGGATGCTTGCTTTCCTTATTTTACACCTTTAACCAGAAAGAAACATGCTGCCATTTACCCTGGTAACAGAAGTTAGTAACTACTGAATTCAACAGGCATTTTATAGATTGCTACTTGAATGAAAGTTCTTTATCATAACCCCTGCTATAATAAAGTGCTGATGCATTTCCCACCTTTCTCATCAAAAAGCTCTGTTCTCTACAAGACTGATATAAACATGATCTTCTGGGGGCCCTTTCCTGCCTTCGTAACATATGAAGGGCTTTAGAGGGAATGGGTAGCTATCTATTGGAAAGTATGGAAGCTTGAAAAAATAGACAATACCAATTACTGTCTGTGGCTGTCAAACTGAATAGAGAAATCAATTTACATTTAATAACACAATTCCTTCAACTGCTATGAGAATCAGTATAGACCCCAGCTTAGCTGCCTCATCACATGTTTAGCTGCAGCTCTTTTACGGGAAAGTAATGGTACCTCTGAGATCAGCATATGTTAAATCCCACTGAATTTACCATGAGGGAAAGCCTATTTCATCTAGGTCATACCTGTATTATGAATGCTTTAAAAACGTAAAATCAGAAATCTCTCATTCGTTTGCAGTTTCCACATAAAATGGAAGATAGATGCTTAAATTTAATAAGCCTATAAAATCAGGCTTATCTTCTGTGTTCTTTGGTAAAGTTATGAAAGAAGGTCACTTTCAAAACCTTGACAAACATGGAACAGATTATTATGCATTTTGTAGAGGGGGCTTGTCCTCTTTAGGATGATACTTTAAAGCTTGTTTTGCTCTGTGCTATTTCAGCAGTTTTAGAGGATCTGTAATACTGTCCCTACTGACAGAGCAGGGAAGAGAAAACTGCAATTCATACACATAATGAAGAACCTGCAATTCATACACAGGAAACATAAGCACTAGATCCTCAACCAGACATTCTTTGGAAATTTCTTCAGGTTTTGCAGTTATCCTTCTGATACAGAAACACAGAATCTCCTGAGTTGGGAGGGACCCACAAGGACTGAGTCCAACTCCTGGCCTTGCACAGGACACCCCAAGAGTCACACCATGTGCCTGAAAGTGTTGTTGAAACGCTTCTTGAACTCTGTCAGGTTTGGTGCTGTGACCACTTCCCTGGGGAGCTGTTCCAGTACCCAACCACCCTCTGGGGGAAGAACCTTTTTCCAACCCATATATACATGTATATGTATATATAAAATATCCAACCTAAACCTCCCCTGACATAACTTCAAGCCTCAAGTCCTGTAACCGCAGAGCCGAGATCAGTGTCTGCCCTTCCTTTTTCCATCACAAGGAAGTTGTAACTGCAATGGGATCTCCCCTCAGTCTCCTCCGGGCAGAACAGACCAAGTGACCTCAGCCACTCCTCATATGGCTTCTCCTCAAGGCCATTCACCATCTTCATTTCCCTCCAATGTGTCAGCTTCTTGACAAGTACTCAACTCAAAATTCCAAACCCTGCCAAAAATAGCACTTAGACTATTATGTGTAAGTGTTAATCCAAAGAAGAGATGATATTTCTCTGTCAGAACAATTTTGTCAAAGAATGCTGATTTTTGGTAATATTAAAAACGTCCTTAATAGCTTTGTCAAGATGATTAATAACAAAACCAGGTTTCTTAGGTATGGAAAAATAGTTTTGTTCTGACTTCTGCATAAAGTTATAATGCAGCATAATAATGCTAAAGACAGAAAATGTCTCAAATGATTAATGGATAGCAGGGCTAAATGTATTCTCATGAGACTTGCAGAGGGCTGCCACCCAAGGGGACCTCAAAAGGGTAGGGGAGCGGATTGGCAGAAACCTGGTAAGTCTAGTGAAAACACCTGACTGGGAGGGAATAAGTCTATGTGTACAAAAGTACAGGTGCTTGTGGGGATGAATCTGGAAAAGTTGCTGCATGGTCTTGTGGCAGTCAAAGTCAATCATGCAGGAGGCTGTGTCAGCCAGGATGTAGCTGCTGGGTTGAGGGAAGGGACTGTTCCCTATTCTCCAGCACATGTCTGTTGAAAGTGCTATGTCTGGTTTTGCCGCTTCCCAGTAGTAGAGTCTAACAAAGTGGAGCCAATCCAGTGAATGGCTGCCAGGATGGTGAAGGGGCTGGAGGATGTGAAAAATTATGGTAAAGTTTGATACAGAACTTGATCAAAATTTTGGTAATATGGATTTTTTTTTTTTTTTTTTTTTTGTTTTTCCAGAATGGGAAGAAACGTTCATAATTGTACAAGTGAAGAAAATTGCTGCAAAACTCTTCCCATCAAAATTGTAGTAAGGTTGCTCCTGATTCAACTTTAAAATTGTCACAAATATAAATGGTTTAAATATTATACTTTTACCACTCTTTTGGTTCAAGCAAATAATAGGTTGTCATATACCAGTGATAAATGTTCATTTTCCTCCTATTTCAATCCATGGCATATGAAACAAAAAGCAGTAACATGAGTTCTGCAGTTGAACTCCAATTTGTTAAACATGTTTCTTAGGGCAGTGCTCACAGACCACAAGAGATGGCAACCCCGCTGCACTGAGTGCTCTACCAGCATATTGTATTGTTTTATATTACAGAAGATGTAATTTTTCTAAATCACTTGATATCTGGAGTTCTATAATACAAAAATTAAAAGTAAATTATTATTTTTGGCCCAATTTTTTTGGCCCCCCAATTTTTTTTTTTGAACAGCCAATGAGTATTTTTCTATAGTTTATTCAAAAGCAGAATTACTTGTGTGCATGTTCATTAAAATCTTAGCATTCATTTTAAATCCTTGTGTATTCATAGAAATATTAATAGCTGCATATTGGAATTAAGAATCTACATGTAATGGCTTGTATTTGGTGGGTTATGTAATTTAAAAGGTCTTATTCTTGGATCCTGTTTGAAAGCTTAATATAATTTATATCACAGATAATGTGTATTGCAACCAGCTGCACATTGTTCTTTAAAAGTTGTGCTAGTTCTACAAGTTAATTTAGAAGGCTGCATCTTGTATATCAGCACTTGGTTTTAATAGAGAAGACTAAAAGTATTTACAAGACCAAAATTATTTACTGAAGCAATTTGAGAATACTTTTAATGAAGTACGGATAAGAGGATTCTTCATACTGCTTGGAGAATTCATAAATAGGGAAAAATATTATGAATCAATCCCTTGGTTCTCTGAAAGATCAGAATATAATCAAGGATCAGCCTATTTTATTTTTCCTTTTAGACCAATATTCTGTCTAGGATGCAGGTATGCTCCCCAGGAGCACATCCAAGTATTAGTTGTGTACCTGGCAAAGGAGACAGGGCCCTCAATAGTTGTTTAAGGGAATTGAAGTGAATGTTAATTCATTTTACAAAGAAAATGTTCTAGTAGCTGTTACTTATTAATCTTGCTAATGTAGAAGCCAATGTTAAAAAACCCAACAAACAACTTCAAGAAAAAGAACACAGTGTTGAAAGTGCTGATAAAGTGTGGAATAAAAAAGATTATACTCTTGCATCTTAGGTTTGATGGAAGTCCTTGCCAAAGATTGTTTCAGTGAAGTGCAAGAAACAGAGGGCACGCTTCAGAGAGCCTAATCTGGAATTGGGTGGAGGGATTATAAAGTGTGTATTTCATAAAAATGAACAAGGTCATACAAAGTAATTGTGAGATGGGCAGAGTCACAGGAGAAACAGTAGGCAGCAACTAAAAACGAGTTACTAAATCATACTCACTGTGTGATGTGGGGTGGGATATGTGTAAGCCAGAAGAGAATGAGATATTAAACAGGGAAATAAAGGGGAGGAAGCAGGTAAGAGGCATCTTAAAAACTGGAACAAGTGGAAGAGAGAGAGAGGGAAAAGAGAGCAAATGAGAAATATTTGTTTCAGGGGTAAGTGTTATAGAAGAAAAATGGGAAAAGGAAGCAAATGAGGGTAAAGACAAAAATAATGTTGTCATTTTTGTGTGTAGGGAGGGAAATTAACAGATAAATGAACCAGAAATTCAAAAAACTTAGCATCCAGGATTCAGCTAAGTTAAATAAATTGCAGACGTTTGCTCAGAAAGATGTTTTTTGTAATGGAGTAAGTCAGCATATTTATGGGATTTCCTCAAACACTGCAGCATACCATGAATAAAGGAAGTTTATTTTGGAACAGAGGATGTTGCCAAAAACTGAACTGGTGCTCCTTTTACCATCAGCAAATGCCAGAGTTTGGGGAGGTTGAAGAAGCTCTCTCTTCAAAAGAGAACACTGAAAGCAGATGCCAGCTCATCAATGCAGCTGAGCTGAAGTCAGCAGGGTTGGATTGAAGAGCGGAGGGATATAAAAAGGGCCTTGCTGGACAGTGGTAGAAGGAAGTGGTCAATGAGAGAATTTGGCAGGAGAATAGACCAACAGATGAACTTTGGAAAACTTACAAAAGCAGCCACAGTGAAGTTTTTGGGCCACTGAATGGTAGGAAATACATTCTTTTCCTTCTTATGTGAATCCCTATTTTACTGCTGGTTTTACTGTTGTGTGTACATACTATACTGGTTAGAAGCTGTGCAAGAGCTTTGCTGCTCACATCATTAGAAACTTAATTCACAAACAAAACTAGCTCTGAGCCATCTACTCTCTTGCCAGTATCAGCTTCTGCTTTCAAGTAGCTCTGGCTTAGATACTTCTCGTTCTCTTCTATAAAGTTGAGTATCTGTATTCCCAGTAGATGTTTTTGCTCCCTCTCACCCTCTCCAATGCACCTGACCCAAACTGTACATTCTGTGAGGTCTTTCTAATGCCTTTTCCAGAGTGCTAGGAGCTGCTTCTTGCAGTGGCTGCCTTTTCCACAGGTGCCTGATGGATGGTTAAACTCACCATAAGGTTAAACCACATACCCTGTCTGAAGAAGGGCACAAGACTGAATGAAGATGACAGAACAAGGGCACAGCTACCTGAGCTGGAAGGTAGCAAGGAAGATGAGAAGGAAGAGATCAAGGGGATTATAAAGTCCTATCAAGCCTTATTCTTGATGTGCTGCTCTTTAGTGCAGTGTTGTTCTGATTAACTTGATAGCAAAAAAGCCCTGCACCATGAGTCTTGATGCAGAGGCCTTCAAGACTGGTAGGGCACTTTGTCTGGAAGAGCCTGGTATGTAGTGAAAATGATCACATCCAGCCCGGGCATCTGCTGATGTGGACAAAATCACAGGAAGGCTTGGTCTGATGCTTGCTTACAACTGGAGGCATCACCGAGGTGTAGGCACTGCTCTCCCATTCTACCAGGTTGACACAGTCAAAGCCACTGCAGATATGTTTATGCTTACTGGCATAAAATTTCTTAGAAAACTAGACAAGGAGGCTGTTTTCCTTCCAGGATATCAGGATTTTTCTTCTCCTTTAGATTTATACTAGAAGAAAAAGTTATCAAAGAAACTCAGAACTAACCCCAGTCTATTTCTTTTTAACATTCAAAGTCATTATCAAGTGTACATATATTCTGTTACAAGTTACATTCTTCAATTTATTTAAATTCAGATTCCCTTCACTGATTTTTCAACTTGTTTAGCTAGCAGCACTATACAGTCTGTGTGTAAATAATGGCAGCTTTTTGGTCCAGGAACTCCCTTAGCAAAGAAAAATTTGGACTGGAACTTTCCAGTCACTGAGATCTTGCATCCATTTATTCCCCTCATGGCATGGAATTGTTCTATCTCAGCTGCATGTGGAAAGGCAATAGAAACACACTGAGCACTGAGGAATCTAAAAAAGATGTCCTGTTAAAAACAATGACAGAAGAGCCTGCCCTCAAAGTTTTATGTTGGGACAGTATTTTAGGAGCTCAGTTATTGGCAGGTGCTGTGTGCTCACCATGCAGATGGGATCCATAAAGCCTTCTAAATATATACTTCCCTTACTTTTACGACTGTACTTCAAGATTTAGAAAATTTTGTATGTGTGTGTGTGTATATATGTATATTCAAGTACCAACAGCAATGTTGAATTTGTTGCTGCTAGTTTGATTAAGAAAAGGTACTATTTGGACACTAGAAAAGTGAACTTTTTAAAACTATATAAATCCTAGAACCGATATAAAAGCTTTGACAGGCAGTAACCCCTGGCAAAATACTTGACACACTTATTCTTTGTGTGTTGTAATAAATCCAGTTCAGATCTGCAAATACATATTTTCCCAAATCAGCTGTTTATGCCAAGGCTTGCACCATCAGCCTACAAGTGAAATAACCATGGGCTTCTGTGCCTTGAAGAGGATGCTCACCCAGGATCCAAGAGACAGGGAGTATCAATAAGATAGGGAAGAATATGAAGGGAATAAAAAGAGGAGGATTAAATAAAACAAGATGAGGAACAGAAAAGACAACAGGGTATGTGTCAGACTGAAGAGTCAAAAAAAAAATCCAGGGAGGTGAGAAGAGAGCAAGTGTTATCAGAACTGGGGAATAAACAATCAGTGATGGTAGAGTGGGTGTGAGAGTATGTTTGCATTTAGGCTGGGTAGTGGTTTGGTGCCTAGGAGCTAATGTGAAATGAATGTCTGTCCCAGAGGAATTTTTCAGTTATTTATTTTTCTTCCAGTGTTGGGATGGTAATTCAAACACAACCTTTCGGTGTCATGAAGGGCTTTGTTATGAACATGCCAGTGAATCACGTTGAAGCAAGGTATTTGTACTAACGGCAGAGTGATGATAACCTGTGGTGGGCTGCATTGCTGCAGTCTGATTTGAACTGCCTGCTCCCTGCCCTGTCTGATAGGCCAAAGTTCCCAACAGGCCTGCATGGCTACATGAGAGAGGACCTCAGTACATCCAAGGAATGCAGTCTGGGATCCTGTGCCTATAGTGGGATCCATAAAAATACATTCAGGTCAGCTCATCTTAATGAAATACAGGCAACTGCATACATACCTTGAAAACACACAGCTTATATCTGGGTGTGCTGTATTTACTGGTTTGTGTTTGGGAATTTGCAGACATGCTTTATCTGAATTTTCCTTTGCACTCTAGCATAGATTTTTGTGTTTGCTGTTGTACTTATTCTTCTCTGACTATTGTTATTTATGTTTTTTATTTCTCTGTATCTTCACATCTTTCTTCTTCTTGTGCTGAGTCTAATTTGTACTTTCTCTCCCACGTGTTCCCTCCTAATCCCTTTTTTCTGAATTCCAGTGTCCTCCTTCACAATCTGTTTTCTTCTCATCACAGTCCACCTCTGGTATCTTTCCCTCCCATATATGTGCCAAGGCATTCCAATACAGAAGTCTTTATTCAAGAAAAATAGTAAAAAATGAGGACTGTCTACCTTACAAGCTATTCTTCTTAATGTTTGCTGTGTCTCTCTACATGGGGATTTGGTGCTCTGTGAGTTCACATACTAATTTACAATAAATTTATGGCACAGTGAATAAGCCTTAGGCTGCTAAACATCCTGGTATTTTTTACAGTGTTATGCATAGTGCTTTCCAATTTATAGCCTTATAGTTTAAAAAAATGCACATGTAGTAAAATGTATTTTTATTTTTGGAATATTCAGATTTTTAGGCTCAGTGAAATAAGAGTGTTTCTCTTCTTTTTTTGTAAGATTTTTTTATGAAAGTGCTTGATTGTCTTGAGCATATGCATGTTGAATGTTTCCATCCTTTCATGAAATTACTTGTAATTTTGAGCACCAGCTAGTATTTTTCAATAAGATGAAAATGTGTTATGCAGGGCTAGAAGATGCTTAAATCTACAGGAGACAAATTGCTCCTAAAAAAAGAAAAATATGAGGTATGGAATGATACTCAGACATGCACAGCTTCCCACTTGCAATGTAATGTTTTGTGCCCAGTCTAGAAATTTGCATTAAGTTAGCTTTCATGAAACAACCTTCTGCCACCTCTGCTGCCTGTGGGACAGAACTTCTGTGGCAAACTGAATCCCAAAGCTGGAGCTAGCCTTTGTACTTCAGAGCTAAGGGCAATGTTTAAAATTGAGGCTAGTGACTTGTCTCAGACCTTCAGTTCTGCAGGATAAAAAGTTATCTAATAACACTTTATCTCTCACAAAGGGCATCAGCAAAAATAGGAATAGGGCCATACATGTTGTTTATCCTTAGCATAAACTGGTCCTTCTTCCCTGCTGTCTGCTTTGGTCCCTTCACACTGCTCCCATCTAAACATATATCCTTGTCTGGTAGACTCCTTCATTTTCTTCGTGGTAGGTAGTTACGGTCATAATAAAGTATGCAGTCCCTGGTCCATCATTGCCTTTAAACTCTTCATAATTGCAAGAATTTAAATTGTTGTATATTGGTACTCTATTGCTCTATTTGTTTGCCTTTATAAAAGTTTTTTGTCTATGTGCAATTGTGCTTTGCAAATATGCTTTCCTCCTGGATTTGTAACATGGTTTAGTCATGGTTAGAAAATTATAATTTCAGTGAGACTTTAAGTACTTTAAACCTCAATAAACTCAATACCAGTGTTGACATGTTGATACTTGTTTTCTTGCAATGTTTGTCTAAACATTCTTGTTTTTCTGTTGTCAGTGAGTCCATTTTTCTCTTCATTTCTTAAAAATGAGGATGTACTCTCATGGGCCTGAATCTTCAGGATAACATTTTCAAATGTTTATTCACACAGTTATTTTCATTATGTGGTTGGAAAAGAGACACAGTGATCTGCCTGGGTATGTCAATAAATTTGGATCAATGCCTTCAAACCCAAGGGCTTAAAATGAGACTCTGAGTTCTTAAAACCTTGGGAATCTTGTAAAATTCAAGTGCTAGTATGTTTGATGAAATCTTAAAAGAGAAGGTAAAAATAAGTTCTATTTGTTCAATGTTTTAGTCTTTACCAGTTTTACAACACTATTAGGATGATCAGTTACTTATTCCACACTAAACTCTTCAGTTAACTTTCATGTAAATATGAAGATATAAAAAGTATTCCATGTAACTATATTAAAATATTATATAAATATAGTATACAGACTGTAAAATGCCTAATTCTGGTTATTTATATTAGGCAACACCCAGAACTTCAAAAGCCACTTACTTCTGAATATCAAACCATGTATTTATGAGCCTTAATATCCATATAAAGTCAATTATCTACAACTTACATTAGTTTACAGGACTTAGTACACACAAGTTGTAAGTCCAGTGATAGGGTGAACATTTCCTTGTATTTTATCTGCGTTTAGAACCAAGTCTTAAAAATAACAAAATTCATTTTGGCAGGGGCCCCGAGAGGTCATCCTATCCAACTTCCCATTCTAAACCTTGATCTGTTGTATATCGCCTGGCTTTCCTGCCGTCCTCGACCGGGACGCCAGCCCCTTGAATGCTCGGCAGAGCTTGGCGTGGCTGGTTCACGCAGAGGGGGGGCTGCTCCCAGCCAGGGTCCGACGAGGTGCCGATGAAATAAAGGCGGAAGAGGCAAAGGGTTGCGGGAGGGGTCTCCCCCGAGCTCTCCTTTATTGGGGTTAGGGCGAGGGGATTCCGGAGGGAGAGTCGTCGAGGAGAACACCGGAGAAGTGTCCCCGTACAACAGGTTTTAAGGGAGGGAAACAACCAATAGGGAAAGAGACAAGGGGAGGGTACAAGGGTCAGGGGTCCAATAAAAACATACAAGGTAGGGGTACAATAACTTAAAACCAATAAAGCTTTGAACATAACTGAACTTTCGGGAAGAGGGGGTTGGTCCAAGGCTCTGGGCACGCCTGTCTTCAACCAGAGTTTGACCTCCCACAGTGATCAGTGCTGATTTTAGATTGGCTCTGTCAGGCCTTTATGCAGCTGGGCCTTTAAAACATTCCAAGGAAGACTGTCCAGCATGTGTCAACCTTCAGCTACCTTTCAGTGATTTTTTTTCCTTTTATATAGATAAAAGCTCCTCTGTTTCAATTCAGGATCATGGTGTGCTGGTGTGCCCCAGCACACCTCTGTAAAGATCTTGGCTCTCCCCTATCTTAATCCCCCTGCAGGCAGTAGGAGGCTGCTGTCAGTTTTCCCCAGAAAAGCCTCACTTCCTCAGCTTCTGTTCACAAGGCACATGAGCTTCCTGACTAAACTGTCTTTGCAGTTTGCTCTTGCCTCCATTTATCAATGTCTCTCTGGTACTGGTGAGCACAGACGGATCAAGAATTTCTGTAACAGATTCCAGACTTGATCACTTTTCACTTTAGTAGCTCTCATTCTTGAACCCTCTCTCTAGGCAGAGTCCTAGGAGATTCAGTTGTAGACTTTTACAAAGAGAAGGGGTTGAGTACTTCCGCTTTAGATATGCCTGCTGCCACAAAATCACCTGCCCCACAGAGTAAGAATTCTCTGTCTTCTTTGTTTATTCTGCCTTTAGTACAGAGGTAGAAGGGCTTCTTGTTGTCCTTGCTCCTCATTGGTTTCAATTGCAGCTGAGCTTTGGCTTTTCTAACACCGTCCCAGCATGGCCAGGAGATTCCTCTGTATTTCTTTTTTTCTGTCTTAATTCCAACTCCTGTATGTGGTTAGTTTTTGCTGGAGCTCAGTCCCTGTTTGATAAAGCCAGTCTCCTCCTATGTTTGCTACTTTTTCTGAACATCAGATGGACCACTCTTTTTGCCGTGGAGAAATTGTCCTGAAAGTCTAGCCAGTTCACTTGAGGTCATTTTTCCTAATGACCTGTCTTTCACAAGATCCTGCCTACCAGGATTCTTTACAAATATTTTCACCCTTAAATTGATCTGTGGACATTTTAAGCCTGATTATTAGCGGTCTGTCTTGTCTGATTCCCCTTGAGACTATTTGGGTTGATTCCTTCTTTCACCAAATTGTTTCTTGTCCCCCTCAGTGCATGACATTATCTATTAAGTGTACATCAGGTTTTACAAACCTTGTCACTTCTTCCGTCTACTCAGGGAACGGCTTTCTCCAAGGGTTCTTATCTTGCAATTTTTTTTTCTTTTTTTTAATATGGCTTAATAATGGAAGATGGCAAGCACTTTTTTGTAATCTCTCTCTCTTGTAATATCTCTCTTTCTCTGAAGAAACTTATTGCAGTCACAGTTGAAGATTCAGGGAGAGAAAATCTATCTCTAAAAAAACTAATATAACCCAACTGATTATAACACGTTTGTCATGCTTAAAAAAAATTTTTTAAAAAAGAAAAGATTCCTTCTTGGTGAAGGATTATAAAGGTAATCCTAAAAGAAATGAATTAGCTCTCGCAATATGGCTGTTTTACTCTAGCCTGCTGTTAGTTTGCAGTATTTCAGCATGGTGATTTTCTTATGTGCCTTTTGTTTATACAAGTTGTTGAATTCTTTCCCCTCCTTCTTGGTGCCTGCTGAGCACATGCAACACAATCTTTGAAAATTTATACTTCGTTTGGAACTCTGTTTAATTCCCAGTTTTAATCCATTTCATGCTAGCTGCAGCACAACTGAGGGAACACAAGAAAAATTAGTGTGAGACAAGTTGATCAAGACAGTTGATTAAAGGATGACTTCATGAGACCTTTATGAAACTGTTCTTTGGAGGGTTTACTCCAGTTTTTATTCCACATTCTCTTCCACACTTTCACAATTAACTGGACAAGATTTTTTGGTCATGAGATAATATTAAAATAATGTTTTTTTCTTGCACTTAGAGTGTTGAAGCTCCTCAGACAGAAGTCATATGTAATCTCTCTTCCATCAAAACAGACCTGGATGACCATTTTATTAAACATGAAGAGCTCCCATTAGTCCTCTTCAAACAGCCTTGTTATTAGGAAATTACACTGTAATTTACTATATATAACATATTAAAAGAAAAAAAAAGCCAGATTAGAAATGCAAAGTCAACAGTAAAAAGACGTGCTCAGTCCAAACTGCTTAACAATTGATAATGAAAACAAACATATTGTTTTCCTCGAAACTCCAAAATCCTAAAATGCAGACTGTGGTAACTGAAACACTTTCATGTAAGAAAACAACATAGCAGGATAAAGGTCTTCCAAAGTTTTCTATTGATACCACTGTTTAGTTGTGTCTGTCCAATTTTATTCTGTAAATAGGCTTGATTCTGCTATTAGAATGAGATGTTTCAAAGGGAATATAACACCAGGCTGTCCTATGAATAACACATTTATAGATGTGTCTGCGCCTTAGTTATACTTATTTCAATGTACCATGCCTGTACACATACTTGAATTTTCATCAGAGCCGTGAACCATGTGGCACCAACAGCGATCCTGCTCCTTGGCCACCAATTTCCTTAAGGACAGCAGCATACAGAAGCTGTATCCCCTAGGTGCAGCCCTTTATGTGCTTGCTGACTACAGCTGCTCTACACCTAGACCTCAGTGGTGCAGGGAACAGACTGCACAGCTCACAAACAGGTGTCTAGTGAGCCCAAAGCCTTACAGGCCCTAAACTCTGATGGAGTTACTCAAAACTTGATGTTACTAAACTGTTTAGATGCACCTGCAAAACGTGTTGCATTACAATGAAGAAAGAGCTTGGGGGGGGTCCGTCCAGTGCTGTTTTTCTTTTTAATCAGTTAACTGAGACCACTATGCCCTACTGGCAATTGCAGATGTCTGCTTTTCAGGCCAGAGCTCTGTTGTTTCCTCCCTACCTAAAAGCATCATGTTCATAAGCTCTGCTTCTTGAAGGATGAGCAGAAAACCTGTGTTCAAAAGCAAACCTTTTGGCAACTGACACTAATAAGTACCAGTGGGAAATGTGTTCCCTTGTAGAAAAATTCCCCAGTGAGAGGATTTGTATATTCTTTTGGAAGCAGAGCCAAGTAGCCTGAAGAACTCTTGCCTGGTGCTACATACACCTTCAGAGTTCATGACCCATGCTAGGATTTGGCAGAGTAAACCAGTTTCATACACATCCATAGATTTTTTGAATAAGAAGTGTTGATCGAGTGTTATATTAGTCTAATTATTATAATGACATTAAGGTAGATAAAGATGGAACAATACAGTGATCAAATTGCAATCTATTGTTTTTAATTTGCTCAGAGTATCAAGTTTTAATTCTTTGCCAAGGGAAGCAATATGATACAGGCAAAATGCTTGTTCCTGTCACAGTTAGCAAAAGAGCTTTTCCAAAGCCTTAACCAACTGAAGATTGGATTGTACAGTAAAACATGTTTTGAACCCAATGACACTTTATTGAAAGAGACTTTGTGGAAGTGAGACTTCAACAAACACACACAAGAATATGTTGACTACTAAGATGCAGTAGCAAAAGGTAAAGTTGTCATTTCAGTGAAACAAAAGTAAAAATAGTTTGAAGCACTGCTGCCTGATTACTCAAGATCTGTAATTTAGGTAGTTGTTGGCAGGCCTTCAAGTCATGAGTCAGCATGTCTCTTCTTGCTAATGATTCTAAATTTTTTTCTTGTGTGCAGAAAGACTAAGGCAGAGAAATGCAGAGGGTTTCAGATATTGCACAGCGGGGTAGTTTGAAAGTGAAGGCCCATTTTCTTTCTTCTGTTTTGCTTTGTTCTTGTGGGAATTACTTCTCATATTCTCCAGTTCATGAGCAGACATGGCATCTGGGCTAACTGGGTGAATCCAAGAGTCCAAAATAGTCATTGCAGTCAAATTCCTTTTGGAGAAATATTAATGTCAATCTGGGAACCGTCATCACTGAACAAACTTCCATTTTGTCAAACTTTATAGGTAAGAGGATTTTTAAAAATATGAGTGTGGTGTGTCTGACACTGGCTGTAGCCCAGGTGCCCACCCAACCCCTTTATCACTCTCCCTTTTCAGCTGGCCAGGCGAGAGAAAATAAAATTAAAGTCTCTTTGCTCCAGATAAGGACAGGGATAGATCACTTAGCAATTGCTGCCATGGGCAAAACAGACTTGATGAAATTAATTTATTGCCAGTCAAATCAGAGTAGTGTAATGAGAAAATAAAAACAAATCTTAAAAGTACCTTTCCCCTACCTCTCCCTTCCTCCTGTTTTCATCTACACTCCCAGTTTCTGTATCTACTCACTCTCACAAGCAGATCAGGGAGATAAGGACTGGGGGTTGTGGTCAGTTGTCTCTGTTGCTCCCCTCTCCTCAGTCTTCCCCTGCTCCAGTATGGGCTCCCTCTCACAGGAGACCATTCCCCACAAACTACTTGAATGCAAGTCCTTCGCACAGGCTACAGTTCTTCACAGAACTCTCCAGCGTGGGTCCCTTCCATGGGGTGCAGTCCCTTAGGAACAGATTGCTCTAGCATGGGTTCCCATGGGTCCATATGCCCCAGCAGCAAAACTGCTCTAGCAGAGGCTTTCCATGGGGTCACAGCCTCCTTCAGGCATCCATCTGCTCCAGTGGGAGGTCCTCCATGGGCTGCAGATGGATCTCTCTCCACTGTAAACCTCCATGGGCTGCCTGCCTCTCCATGGTCTTCACCACAGGCTGCAGGATAATCTGTTCTCTGGCACCTAGAGCACTTTCTTCCCCTCTTTCCTTAATGACCTTGTTGTCAACAGGGCTGCCTCCCTCACTTATTCTCACTCCTCTCTTCTCTGGCTGCAAGTGCTCTTCCACAGTAACTTCTTCCCCTTCTTGAATATTTTAGCCAGAAGTGTTACCACCATTGCTGGTGGTCAGCAGCAGGTCCCTCTTGGAATCATCTGGCACTGGCTCTGCTGGACACTAGTGAAAGCTTCTGGCAGCTTCCCACAAAAACATACCACTGTAACCTCCCTGCTACCAAAACCTTGCCATGCAAACCCAATACAGTAAGAAAGATTAACGATATCAGGGATACATTGTCAAGAAGGCTATTTATTACATCCTTTCCTGTCTGGAGGAGATAATGGATGAGACAGCCACAATCAGCAAAAATTTGTTTGATATTAAATGCCTAATTGCCTAATCTATTTGTAGTTATCTTTTAGAGATGTCTTGAATAATTCGGACTTTCTTAAAATTGTTAAGGTTGTTCTAGTAGGGCACTAATATGAAATTTTAAGCATGCACAGAAAAACATGACCTCGTAGGTTGTGATAATGTAAAACCACGCCTTTGTATGAAATAAACTCCTTTGAATTCCCTTTCCTAGAACTGGCTTCAGATTCAAGTCAAAGTGAGACTTCTCATCTGCTTGACTGTCTTAAAAGTGGCTCAGTTCTGCAATACATGGCTCACAAATCAAATTTAATCTTCAGAATGGAAATGTTTTACTTCTGTAAGAATTTGTGTGAGTAATGCCATTGAGTGATATTTAGAATAGTGTTTTGAGAAGTCATTCAATAATTTCATCTAAATTATTTACTGAGTGGATAATATGCTGGATAACAAATGTATGCCCTTGGAAGAAAAAGGAGCACAGCATCTGGAGTGCAGTTTGTAATCCCAGTAGTACAACTATCTCCTGCTGCAGTTGAGCGCTCGTGAAGGTGAAAGGCAGAGGAGAATCAGACATGCAGTGCAGTCAGCAGATCAGTCAGTAGATGTGATGTCTGCAAAGAAACTCAGCCTGAATTCTTTGCATTGCCTGTCTCAGAAGCAGATACACATGTGGCATAGAGAGTTTGCAGGAAGGAGATGCTGTGAAAGACAGAGAAGGCTTGAGGAGTAGTTCTGCATTAAACTGTGAAAGTCTTGTTCTGCTTCAGTCTGGTCACACAGCTTGTGGTGTATTTGCAGTGAGTGCTCTGGCCTCTCCCCTGCAACAGCTCTGCCATGGACTGAACTGCTGTGGCACACTAATACATTTGGTAGCTGCATGGTTCTTCCTGTGTAGCTCTATAGCTGGCACACAGTTTCAAAAAAACCTGGTTGCAATTATTGCCTTTCCTGCAGATTTGATATGGATATGGAATAGAGGAATTCTCACATAAGTGCTCTATTCCTTAAAGCGTCCTCTTTGCAAAGTGCAGAATTCTTTCTCTCTGTATACAAACAGCTTGCTGGAAAACATTTTTATTTTTTTATATCAATTATGAAAACATCCATTAATACTGGCACAATAAAACAAGTGCATACAAGCTATTTATTGTTCAGTTTTCAACTCTGACTAGATCATAATAAAGCAGATTTGAAGGAGGGAAGCTGACTAATATGTAAAATGTGACAAAAACCCACCATGTGGTGGAATAGCAACTTGTAAATAACCAAGGTCAATCTTTTGTATTGCTTTAGAAAATACTTGGTTCCAGGCTGTCTTGTTCTTCCACCACTCTCTTGGCAGCTTGAAATGGGGGATGGGTGTGGCCTGAACAATACCAACTGGAAAAAAAAATGCCAAGTGTTTGAACCACATGGAATCCTGAACTCCCATAAAAAGGCACACATTTGCAGCTGTTCTGGGCAGTATATAGCAAACTAAATAAGCTTATGTCCATTTATGCCTCAAAATGTTGTTAACTGGCTTGAGTGAGGTAATTCATTGCCTGTGGAGTATTTCTGTTTTAATTCTGGGTTACTATCTTACACAAATAATGCTTGTTTTACAATTTAAGTAGTAAAAAAATGTTAGTTTGTATCTATTTCCCTGTACATATACATGCATATATATAGTGAGAGAGGCACTCAATACCAAATGCTATTAGAAAAAATTTGTTAAATGAAATTGGGTAAATTTCAAATATTGAAACTGCTGGAATTTGCCTTGGCTGAGAGTTTTTAAGTCTTCTGAGATGTCTAGATTTCTCACTGGTAGTATTAAACCAGTATTACTCATGTATATATGTATTTTGAGATTGATTTATTCTACAGCTGCAGTGAATTGTATTTGCAAATTACCAAGTGTATGTATGCAGTTTGGGTTAATAAAAAACCAAAAATCAGCCTGGTTTCAGTTATGGTGGTTTGAGTTGGTCCCCAGTGTTGTTTTCAAAAGCAAATTTCACTGCAGATATTCACTTATGAATATCCACTCATGAGAGTAATGTGTTGAATTTACCTTTTGTATTTAATTTGGTTTAAAAAAAACACCCCAAACACAACCTGGCATAATATTGAGCTCACTAGTCTTAAATTCTCTTTTATTTGAAAGGGGGAAAAATACCTTTTGTATCCAATTCTACTTTCCCCTTGTACGGAGCGTCGGTGTTGATGTAAGGAAAAAACAATGGGGATAAAGCAATAGAAAGTTGAGAAAGGGTAGATGGAAACAAAGTGTGGTGGTTTGGGGTTTTTTTTGTTTGTTTAATTGTGGGTATACCTTTTTCACACAAATCTTGGAAATCAGGACTTACTATCTTCATTGGTCCATAGAACTGTTCGCCCACACAACTATTATCAGGATGGTAACCTTGAATTGTGTACCTTAATAACAAAGGTGTAAATGTGTTTTAAAAAGGAAAGGGACAAGGGGACCAATGTAATAATGCAAGATTATTTAGTCAGAAATGTTGCTACAGTTCTGCATGGTTGCAGAGTTGTTTGTTGCTCTGGATATAATCCCCCTCCCTTCCTTTTTCTTACAAGTGAAATATGTGATGTAATGGAAACAAAATTATTTGGGAAGCATGCTTACAAGACAGGGTGAAAGAACAAAATTTGCTATAAGAGAGGCTAGTACAGGCCAGCTAAGCGTCTTCCTTAGCTGTGTTGTGGGTTTTTCTGCAGAAGTGTTTTTAATTCCACTGTGACTTTAGTTAAGAGCTTTGAAAATGCCTGACTTTTTTAAGCACAGTACAGAAGGCAACAGGGAATCATTACAATGACTCATAAGGCATAGGATACCAATATTGAAATAAAAATGAGTTGTTCCAATTTCTATGTTTCAAGCAGTAATTCTGCAACATCTAGGACTGCTTTATGAAGCACAATCTTTTTCTTTAATAAGGAGATAATCGAAAACAAGTTAGCTGGGCTTGAGAGAGGAAACAGTGTTTCTCCTGGCAGTCTGGGGATCATAAACATTTTTTTGACAGGGATTTAGAGAAAGCTCTGCCTGGATAAGGTCATATAACAGCCCCTGGTATTCCTAACCCCAAATATATATCTGGTGTGATGGTTCTACACTTCAGGAGGTGTCAGCAAAAAAAACCTCTTGGGTTCTTTTTGTTACTGCTTTGACAGCAACTAGTGTCCTGAGACACTAGGAAAGAAAAAGTGATCCTGACAGGATAGGAATGAATTGCCTCCATGACAGGAAGAAACTGCTGTGTGTAAGGAGGTAATACACCAACTGCAGAAGGGTGAAGATAAATAAGAATGTATATGAGGACAATATCTTTTCTATATTGAGTGTCTAAGGGCATTAGTCTTCCTTATATTTTTTCCCTGTCTCCTACTTTCTTCCTGCCATGAAGTATACTTTTTTCAAGTTTGCATGTTTGTTGTTTAAGTAGGTTTTATTATGTATATATTCATTGCATTAGGTCTTTTTCACCATTTTGCATATAAACCCCACATTAGAACATCTCTCTTAATCCCACAACATCTTTTGAAGCCCCTGTGAGGTTTTTTAAATGGATGATATGGACATAAATCCTTCACTTATGCAACCTACCAGAGGCCTTGGAAAGCCTGAGCTGCCCTAAACCCCATGGAAAGCAATATTATATGTCTAGGGATTGACCTGAAAGGATCTCTTATCACCCTGTACTTGTGAGCTTGGATTTTAATGCCTTGGATTGAAAGCTCATTTTGTGATACCCCTTGGTTTCTTTAGCTCTGTGGGTGATGTGTAGAAAAAGGCAAAATGTTGATGTCATTGAAGTCTGTTGGTATTTTGAGAGTGTCAAATTTTTAGCTGGGACTGTTCAAGAAGGTGCTGTTGAAGTCATTAGCAATGACTACGGTTAAAATTACTTCCATGCTTTTTTGGTGCATTTGTGGTAATTTTGGTTTTCCTTGTTAGCTTGTTCTTCACCATGGTTTCTGCTTTGGCACTCCTAAACTTTAAGTCTAAAAAACAGATTAATTTTTCATTAGCCATTTGCCTTTGACTTATGACTAAAATTGTTGCATTGCTTTGTGATTCAGCCAGAAAATAATAAAATGAAGATGAGAGTAGATAGAATAAAAACTTTCAAACACAAGCTTGTATTTGAAAGATGGTTTATTTATAGAAATAGAAGACAAATATGAAATATGGGGTAAAAGAAAGATAAAATCAGATGGAGGACAGTGATAGCCCAGAAAAAAAAAGAAAATATCTTTCCTCCTCTTTTCCTGATCTCTGTAGCAATATGTCTTAAAAGCAACTAGTCTAAGACTCCTTGGACTGTTTTCTGGCAACAGATTTCATAATAACATGAGCAGAAAATGGAATTAAAGGTTGATTTTTGCATTGTGTAGAGAAAAAACAAGCCTCAGTTGTAAATAAGACGAGATATTTCTCAATGCTACAGCTATCATTTTGATTTTTTTCAACTGAAAAAACACAACATGGAAGAACTTTTTTTGACTTCTTATGCTGCTGATCAAAAAGAGCGAGTGATGTTAGAGAAGGAAGGAAGAGCAGAACAAATAGGTTCTATACAGCTGTGCATGCTCTCAGTGGCTCTGTCAGTAACATTTGTTCAATCTGATCTGAAGAGAATAAACCTATTAAACTCTCAGTGGAAAGATAACTTTTGTGATCCTTAGGTGAACAGCAAATACATACCTCCCAGGGAAGTTGGACGGTATCTTACAGCAAGGGCAGCAAACTTGCACAAGTCAGAAACACAACATGGTTCCTCCCCAGAGTTCAGAAGCCTTTCTCGGATATCTATGCCCAAGCTAGAAATTATTCAGACATTAAAAGTGCAAAAGAAAATGAGCTTATCATATTTTGAAGTCTTTTGGGCTCCTCTTCTCTCTGTCAGGACTCAGTGACAACCTACCATATTTCACCTATGCCTGCCTAATTGACAGGTACCTTTCTTTTCAAGATAGGCCTATCATCACGCTGTGTCAGTGCCATTCTTTCTTTCTCATGGCTTTTTTCTCTATTTTTTTGATAGGGAGATTATGGTTTAGTATTAATACTAGTTCAGATGAGCAGGAATAAGCTCATTATTAGGAATGACTGGCTTCACTTGGATATCATTGCACTGGTTGGCATACTCATTATAATCTGAAAATTACCTTCACTTGTGTAACTGTGTCCATCAAAATCATAGCATCTAAGCTAATAATTTAACAAAAACCTACAGAACAGATTAGTCTTACATTCTCTTCACCCCTAAGCCAAATAGCCCCAATAAACAACATCTAGTGCTAAATGCGCTGCTTAAGATCTTTGTACATTTTCCTTGTTCCCTCTCTGGCTCTGTTTTTCTTGTCTTTTTCTGTTTGAACTCTATCAACGCTGAAGAAAAAGAACGTCTCAATCTGAGCTGCCAAAGCTGTGGAAGGGCATTGAAGCAAGACCTCATCACCTATGAACTGGCAGTGAGGGATGTACACTGCATGCTTAATAGCACCTGCAGAGCATCTGATTGATCACCTCCATGGCAAGTGCTGTGCAAACATGTTATAAAGGAAGACAGTCCCTTCCCCTCAGAAGGTACAGCTGAAAGTCTCTCCTGTCTACCTTTTGTTCACTTTCCTATGCCCACTCCAATTACTACAACTAGTCTTGTTCCTATTCCCTATTGACTTTCCATGCTGCACAGGCTCCTTATGAAAAGGAAATGATCCTTTCAGACAGCTTTGTTCTATTTCTTGCCCTATTTCAAGTGCCAGTATGGAGTTAGTATGTTTTGTTCAGGCATCACCATGGCAGACTTCAGCTGGAGGAGGGAGGGCATGGTGTGGGGGAAAGTCTCTGTGTGAGCTGGTGTAGTTTGTGTCACCCTCTGAAAGTCAAAGATAAGTAAATGAGGAATAAAGAATTAATGTGTAAGCATGTTAGGAGCTAAAAGACTAAACAAGAAACAGGACCCAGGTTAGACAAGCAGGGAAGAAGCTGCATGTGGATTACACCTAGGCTGCAATTTCAATCATATTGTGATGTCTGTAAGTAAAAACATAGAGAAACTCTGTCCATAAGTCATGCAAGATGCAATTGCTGCAGCAATGAAAGTTGACTTTTTTTTTCTCAGAAAGGACATCATTATTAATGAGACTTTGATGAGTGCTTTGAGCAATTAAGCCCCTTTTGGCCTATTTGAGTAGAATTGCTCTGGAATTGCAACTTTGAACCTGGAAAAGAATAGTGAAGGAATGAATTTTGAAAAACTTACTCAGTACCTTAGCGGGAAACTTTAGAGGATAAGATACATGGATATTTTTAGTGGTAAAAACTTCTAATCAGTTCTTTAATCCCAAAGCTAGAAGCCAAAACCTCCAGCTTTCAGGAAGTGAAAGAAAGGGCTGGAGGCTTGGGTTTTGGCTTACAAATGTTTTTCCACTGAGATTATTGGGGAAAAAGTAGAAAAGTATTTTAAGGATTTGAGCCTTTGCTGGTTTGCTGTTTTTATGCTAAATTCTGGGAACTACATTAAAAATATCCTAAGTTTACTGACTGCAGGAAATACTGCACACTAACATGTGAGTGAACAAATGCGGTATATTACCTCACATGATCAGTTTATATTGTCAGGGGCAGTACAGCTTTAATCTGTAGTCTTTAGTCTTCATCTCCTTAATCCCCAAAATGGGCCATTGACAACAGTTTCTATGTCAGAGTAAAATCTCTGCTGAGAACAGACTTGGAAGACAGTGTGATTTAGCATGCAGAATGATCCAGGTGATGGATACAGCAGGAATACTTTGCAGGAAGGAGCAAGAACACTGAACGGCTCTTGTTAAGGTACAGTGATATTACAGCAGTGAACAAAAAGAAAATGGCTAGTGGGGCTAGAGGGGATTAAAGAGACACTTCTTTTCTCTGCGAGTATTTTGATCTGGAAGGGACACACACGGATCATCAAATCCAACTGTGAAGCGAGTGGCCCATACAGGGATCTAACCCACAACCTTGGCATCATTAGCACCATGCTCTAGCCAACTAACCTAATCTTTGTACAGTAATCTAGCCATACACATACTATAACTTCAGAAAAAGTGTTTCTTGGAGATTTCTATTGTGTGTTCAATTTTCTCCTTTTTTATTGCATGAAGAAAAGCTGATAAGGAACATTTTTGTTCAGGAATAAAAGATGCTTGAAGGCTCAAGAAAAATATCATAATTAAAATTTAATACTTTTTTTTTTGTGCAAAAAAGTCATATATTTTACCTAATTTTTCCATTGCATTGTTCACACTTCATTTCTCCAGAACCAGAAGCTAGTATGTTCATGAATAAATTTTTTGTTTCCCTAAGATCACAAATATTCTTTTGAAGAAGTTGTGTTCCTGTTGCTAGACTCCAAGTCCTCCACATATCCATTCTCTTCAGGTACCTGTAAATATGGTTGTCTAAGCATGTTTATTGTGTAAAGCTGAATATGTCATCAAGTGTCTCTTTCAGTAAAACGGTGGTTTTGACTGAGTCTGCATTTCCCTCTGTTTTTTTTTGTACTATTGTGCCTGTTTTTGTAACCACAACATGTACCACCATGACAGCATCCATTGGGGGGAAAAAAAAACCAAACCACCAAACAACAAAAAACAGGACAAATTGCAACTTTAGTCAATGGTTTTGACTGGGTGAAAAAAACTGGGAACCTTTGGCATATTGTAAAGAAGTTCCTGGGATACCTGGAACATCTGTAAAGGAAAACAAGGCTCACAAAACAAGAATGTTTTATGTTACCTATTGATCTGTCTTAGGTAAAATTATCTCAAATATCATTCTGAATAGCAAATTTTGAAGAGCTGTCAAAAGAAATACACTTAACTTCTGTCTAATTAATTGATATGCAACTAGAAATTGGATGAAAAGACTTTTAAAACTATTTCCATTCTGTGTTGCCATGCTAGAACTGAAAATAAGTTTTTGAAGTGATTTTTACCTTTTCTTTCACAAAAGGAAATGGATTATGACTTATAATATGCTGTTCCAAACTTGTTATTGTGACTTTTGTGCTAAGAAAAGTAGTGTTTTGAAGGCAGCATCTTTTACCTATCAAGAGAAAGATTAATTTCTTGACTGTATGGAAATCAAACCTTGAGAAACAGTTCCAGTTAAAAGCCTTACTGACTTTGGGAGCAACTCACTAGTAAAGTTTATAGTACTGCTTCAACCATTTAAAAATGCTTTAAACTTTTTAAAATCAGATTGAGTCAAGTACTTCAGAATATATTTTAGAGAAAAATATTACTTAGGCAAAGGAATGAACAAGATGCAATTAAAGTAACAGTAAGTCTTCTATCTGGAACTCCATTTTTTTTATTTTTGAGAACTGTAAGACTGTAGAGGAGTCGACTTGCTCAATTTGTATTCCTTCCAGCTCTCATCAAAAATTAGAAATCAAAAGTAGAATATGCCAGCTGATGCTTCTGATAAGGTAGGAAAACATAATTTTATGTAAAGACAGAAGCAGATTTAAACTTTGAAGGTGGCAGCAATCTTTCTATTATTTGGGGAGCAACTTGTCTCAGGGCCTTAATTCTGTAGTATTTCTGGCCCTGTACTATCAGTGGGGGAATAGCAGAGTCCTTTATAACAAATTCAGTTTCAGCTGTAGCTCTTTCTCGGGGGGAAACCACACTGTGACTTTTCTGACAAAGCAGAGTGTAGCAGAGGGCGAGTTTCAGGGCTACTGCTGCACTATAAATACACTGTATTACTCAGCTGATGGGATACTCTTCCAGTAAGGTAACAACTAGTATTGGTGTTTAAATACTGCTGTCACTTGAAAAAGATATAAAAGTCTGGATAATGGGCATAGCTTAGAAACTAATAGGGTAATGTATACAACCAGGGGTCATTACTTTTTTGTGCATGGAAGCTGATATTTTATTAATTGTAGTGAAAATTACAGATTTTGCAGTCTTCTCTGAAGTAAGAAACATGGCCTTAAGCTAAATCAAGCGGTCTTCTGAACATTTTGGCAGTACATTTCTACTGAAACAGCTAGATGCAGTTAATTGGCAAACACACGCTACCATAGCAAGAAAATTTGTAATCACTCTTATGCTTAGAGGATGAACTTCTGCTGTAAGGCAGGCCCCAGAGCACAGAATCACAGAGTACAAGTATTCACTGACTTGAAAGTGTTCTTTTTTCTCACTAGCGCCTTTGCATAAGTTGTGCTTTAGGGAGTAGGTGAACCTGTTTTGTACAAGCAGACAGTGCTTTGTCTTAATTATAATTTTGTATTCTGTTCATGGGAGACAATATGGGGTAAAGCTGAGGAATCTGAGCAGTAGTTTCTTGAGAAATAGAAGCTATGAAAGGATCTACTGTCTCCAGCTTGCTTTCACAATATCATTTGAAATGCTGAATCAGTATTTAAGTACCCAACACTCCCCAGCAGCAAACCAACACTTAGCTAGTGTTAGAAGAGAAATTTATTTCTCTGTGTCAACTGAAACTTTTATTGACAACTTGTACATACTAATGATCTATTGACTGATCTTTGCAAGAAAGTAATCCATGAACAATGCTTGATTTCCACTGATCCTGGCCTGAATGCTAAGCTACTTTTACTGTCCAAGCCTTATGATTAGAGGGTAAGCTAAGCAACAGGTCAGAAAATTACTTTTTTCTCAAAGAAAGTGTCAGAGAGACTGGGAAATTGTGGAGGGGTTTTCTCATAGAAAATATCAGCTTCAGCAAAGAGAGGAAATAATACTGACCCTGAAATATCACAAAGATACTTTAAAGGAGTTGCACCTGGAAATTTGTGCCCTCTTCCATTGGGAGTCACGTTCCCCAGGCTGTTTCCCATGAGGCATTTCCCAGGTTATCCTCTCTCCTCTTTCCGGTGTCTCAGGGCCAGAGAACATATTCTATAGAAAAGAGTGGGTACTAAAATAGTTGAACTAAAACTCTTCTGTAGCACAATGACAGCTTATTCAGATCTGCTATGGGCTTGGATGCTCTGGTTTTTGGCAAAGCCTTTGGAAAGCAGACACTTTCATATTTTGCTTCAAAGCATTTCCACAGAACATTTCCCCTGACTTTATTAGAAAGTAATAAGTATATCAAATTTGTTATCAGAATTTACTTTATTCAGAACATAATTTACTACTTGCCTTAAACTTCACTTAAAAATGCTATATTTTTTGGGTTAAATTTCTATTTCCTCTTATCTTTATTTTCTGGCATACTTTCCTTAAGCTGATACATTTTTATATATAAAATGTCTATCTGCTTAAATATTCTTATTTGTATAATTGTAAAAAATAGCAGCAGATGGAACCCTCTTGCTGTTTGCAAACAACAATAATGTTTGATGACGAATGCACAACATTGTCATTCAAAATTGCTGGTTATGGTGAACTGCAGCCTTTAATAAGAACTTGCTGTGTATGTTGAACAGTATCCCAGATTTCTGTAAAATGCTTCAATAAACTTGTCACGCAGATTTCTCTCCCTCCTGGAAAAGGCAACTTAATGCCTCCTCTATGTTTACCTCTGTTTTGGATTTATCAGTGGAGGCATGCATGTGTATATACATGCTAGAAGGTTTTTATGAATTGCACAGTTATTGTTATTTCCCCTCATATACAGAGTAAAAAAGCTCCTTTCAGCCTGACTGAATTTTAATTCTGTTTCAGAGAATAACAGAACAGGAAAGCATCAGTCAGACTCTGAAACAGCATGTCATGGGTGTCCTGTATAATCTGTGTGGCTGTGGGTGGCACAGTCTAGACTTCAGTAACCCTTAGAACAGTCTGATTTGTCTCCCATAACCTTGCTTTTGGTGTTTGGAAGATTTTATCAACTGTAAACTCCTCAGGTTAGAGTTTTCCATGCTGTGCATGTGCCTCCAGCTGTTTGTATCCAGCAACTCTTTGTGAAAGCTTCAGACCAACATGGCACAGTTATTTGTAAGACGATGATTAGGGGGAAATATGTTTAGTTCACTTGAAAGAATAAATCTGAAAATATTTTTAAGAACCACCGGCAGTGTTCTTCTCTCAATCCACTAAACCCTATGTTTTAGTGCCAGCATTTGAGGTGGTGAATCATTACCTGCAAATGTTCTCGTTATTTCCCTGAAAAACAACCCACTTTTAGCCATGTCAAAAGCCTCTGAAAAAGACTTTTTGAGCATGATCCAAAAGGCTTTTTCTTCACGGCACGAGATTTCTCCAGATATGATTAACATTCCTCACACCCTGGCATATTTGACAATATTTGCCTTTATGATCACACCGCTTGAAACTATCCAGTCTTATGTGACGAAGTGTGGTCCAGATATTTGAGCCGTGGTGGGGGAGCGGAGGTGAGGTGGAAACAGCTTTTGAAATTGTGGGTTAAGATGTCACCTCTCCCATGCTTTCCATCCTTTAGCCCTATGGAGGAAGAGAGACAGAGGAGGTGTGTTCTCAACCTACGAGATGGTGGTGGAGGTGGGTGTGGTAGATAAGGGTACTAAGCAGAGACGCGAAGATACTCGGACCTGGAGGTGAAAAGAGAAGAGTGGGGGGGTTACAGAGATAAGATGACATGAATGAGATGCCCACTGAATAGGGAAGGGATGCTAAAGCTGAGATTTTGGGAGTAACTTCAATTATTTGTTTCTATTTTTTTTCTTCTCACTGTAATGATCATTGAAACATGTGATGGCATCCTAAACACTTGTTTTACATAGAAGCAGCCTCTTATTCATCTCCCACTCCAATAAATATTAGAGTCAGTTTCAGCCTCTTGGGAACATCTCTAGAAATTTCCTTTTCACAGCAGCACAGCAACACTTCCTTCATGTCACCTAACAGCCTTTTCCTTGGACAAGAAGCTGAGCCAGCATTGCATCACTTGGTGGCATATTTTGAGCTCTGCTGCTCTATCCAGGAAGAAAGTATTTTGAACGTGGGAGCTGACATGCTCAGGATACTTTAGTTTCCTCAGTATGTGGGGTCAGCTTGGAATTTTTTTCATTGAAACAACTGCAAGTACATTTCTAATTTCATGCCAAAGATGCTTTTTCCTTCTTGGCTTAAATTGATATCTTTTTTTATTATACAGAGGAAGACTGCACTGTACAGTCTGCTTCCCTACAATATCATCTCTCCCATGCTTTTCTGCTAATTTTGTACGTTTGTTCTTTCTGTTTTTTAAATGAATCCAAGTTGGTGTGGAGGAGGGCAGGGTGTATAAGGCAGGGGAGATGAGAAGAGGTTGTGCCCTCCATGTCAGTGACCAGCTGGAGCTCTGCCAGGGGATGGAGGAGGAACTGACAGGTGACTCAACAAGGAAGACAGAGAGTGGACGAGGCGCTCTAAAGACAGATAGAAGCAGACTCACATTCATAAGCCCTGGTCCTCATAGGGGATTTCAACCGCCCCAATATCTGTTGGAGGGATAACACAGCAGGGCATAAGCAATCCAGGAGATTCCTGGAAGGTGATGATGGCACCTTCCTTCTCCAAGTGATAGAGGAGCTAACAAAGAGGGATGCTCCGCTGGACCTTATTCTTAACAACAAGGGGCTGGTGGAGAATGCAGTCGTCCAAGGGAGCCTTAGCTGCAGTGACCGTGAAATTATGGAGTTTGAGGTCTTTAGGGCAGCAAGAAGGGCACACAGCAAGCTCTCAGCCTTGGCCTTCAGAAGAGCAGGCTTTGGCCTCATTAGGGATTTTCTTGGTAGAGTATCACGGGACAGAGCATTGTGGGAAAGAGAGGCCAAAGAAAGCTGGTTTCAAGGATATTCAAGGATCACCTCCTCTGAGCTCAGGAGCAATGCATCCCAAGGAAGAGGAAGTCAGGTAAAAATGCCAGGAGGTCTGCTTGAATGAACAAGAAGCTCCTGAACAAGCTCAGACATAGAAAGGAAGCTTGCAGAGGGTGGAAGCAAGGACAAGTAGCCTGGGAGGAATACAGAGACGTTGTCCAAACAGCCAGGGATTGGGTTAGGAAAGTTAAAGATTCAATGGAATTAAACCTGCCCAGCGATGTCAAAGGCAAAAAAAAAAAAAAAAAGGCTTCTAGATGTATGTTGGTGATAACAAGAAGACTAGGGAAACAAGAGACCTGATAACAGGATATGGAGAAGATTGAGGTGCTCAGTGACTTTTTTGCCTCAATCTTCACCAGTAAATACTCCAGCCACACCACCCAAGATGCAGAAGGCAGAAGCAGGAACTGGAAGAACAAAGAACCATCCACTCTAGGAGAAGCTCAGATTTGAAAAGATCTAGGGAACCTTAGACCTTTGAAAAGATCTAAGGTGCACAATTATAGGACCTGATTAGATGCATCTGTAGGTTCAGAGGGAATTGGCAGATAAAGTGTCTAAACTACTATCCATCCTATTTGAAAAGTTGTGGCAGTCTGGTGATGTTCCTATCGACTGGGATACGGAAAACATAACCTCCATTTTAAAAAGAGATAAAAAGAAGACCAAGGGAACTAGAGGCCAGCCAGTTTCACCTCTGTGACTGACAAGATCATGGAGCAGATCCTTCTGAAATCTATGCTAAGACATATGGAAAGAAGTTATTTGTGACAGCCAACATGGCTTCACTTAGCAAAAATCATGCTTGACAAATTTGTTGGCCTTCTATGATTGAGCAACAGCATTAATGGATGAAGTGTGAGAGACTGGAATGTTAATGGTTAATCACTCAAACAGCTGGCCACTTGCAGAAGCAGCAGATGCTTTGCTGATGATGTGCAAGGTCAAAGCCCAGATGCAGAGGGGTTGCACACCTACCACTAGATGCTGCAAGCTGGGTTTTGATCCAGATAAGGGACAAGTCTGATAAAAAGCAGATCCTGTGAGCTGGGATGGTGCTTTTTATCATGTCAGTGTCCTTCCTTACGCAATTGGCTTAGCTGTAAAACTCTGCCCCCATCCCAGGAAGGTCACATTCACACAGGACATTCATATTCACATGCAGGCCTGAAGGTATCCGTCCTTTCTGATGGAGTGTTGTCTTTTAAAATAAGCCGCCTGGCTTTGCTCTCTGTCCTCGCTCCGAGCGCCAGCCACCAGGCCTATTGCGGGGATGGGTCCCGCCGGACTGGGGCTGCCCCGGGCGAGCCAACAGACGAGAAGCCGCTGGAGAAAGAGGCGAGACGAGACGAAGGGTGCAGGAGGGGGTCTCCTCCGAGATCTCCGTTTATTGCAGGGGGTCAGGTACGCGGCTCCGGGAGGGAGAATGAGGGAGGAGAAAGTCCTAAGGGGCTGCACCTGGCAGCCGGTTATAAAGGGGGAACGGCAACCTATAGGAAAGGAGACGAGGGGAGGGAACGAGGGTCCGAGGTCCAGTCAGAACAAACAAAAGGGGGGGTACAATGATAATACGTACGTAATACGTACGTAATAAACTTAACTGAAGCCTCTGGAAGAGGGGGCGGATCCAGAGCCCTGGGCACGCCTTTCCTACCAGTCCTGGGGTGGGTTTTAGACCCCCTGAGTCCTGCCCCAGCGGGGCTCCTCCTTCGGCGGAGGTGGAACTGGCCCGGGAGACGGCAGCCACCAGGGGTAGACCTGCCACAATGGAGCATGTCTGGCTAAGCCTGCTGATGTGAGAGGCAGGTCATATATCATCAAAGATACCCAAAGTGCCCCCGGACTCATTTCTGGGACCTTCCACCAGAGGACTGCACATGATCCGCAGCATTGCAGTTGATCCACAGTGCTTCAAAAGAGAGTGTAAAACTCCCCCTACAGGGGAGGTGCTTGGGCATTCCACCTAAACATAAACATCTATTAACCTATGGAATTCTGTGTTTCTTGGGCTTCCCTCCACCCTGTGACCACCACTTTGACCAGACAGCAAAATTACGACAATCAAGTCTTGTTGCTGGATCCACAGATGGTGATCTTTCTACGCTTATACATTTTTCTCTTTCTTCCTTTTCCTTATACATCTTCTTTAGTGTTATTTTTATGCTTTTATATTGTTATATATTACTATAGATAATAATAACAAAAATTGCTACATGCATCCTTCCCATTGCAACCAAATTGTTCTAAAATAAGTCTTACTTATATATATCTTTAGGAACACCCATCATTCGGTATCATTTTGCTCTAATCCACCCCAAGGGATCTATTAACAAGAACTTGAGTTATCCCCCCCTTCAAGGGCGGGTTGTAACGTAAAGGAAGGGCAGCTGATGTCATCAGAAAGAGAGAGGGACTTTTTACCAAGGCTTATAGTGAGAGGTCAAGGGGTAATTGCTTTAAATTAAAATTTGATTTTGATTAGATAGTAGGAAGAAATTCTTCACTCAAGGGTGGTGAGGTAATGGAACAGATTGCCCAGAGAAGTTGTGTCCTTCTACATCTATGTCTGTCCCTGCCAGTGTTCAAAGCTAGGTTGCATGGGACTTTGTGCAACATGGCCAGGTGGAAGGTGTCTCTGTCCACAGCAGGGGTTTGGAACTAGCTGATCTTTAAAGTCCCTTCCAAATCAAACCATTCTATAATTCAACAATTCTTTGTTAGGAACCACCAGCTTTTATTTGCATATGTCATTCTTCTGTCAACTTCTTTAATTGCTTTTTAGGGCCCCTCTAAGCATTCCTTAGCTGGGTTTCTTGGTTTTTGTTGGTTTGTTGTTTTTTTTTTTGCTTGTTATATGCTTGTTCCTTGGTTCTTTATGAAGGAAAGAATTAATCTATCTGTTTCCTTCCAGTGCCTGAAGCCAAGCAAAATCTTTTGCTGTCTTAATTCTTTCATAGTCCATTTTTGAGTCTGTAGTGGCTTGTAGTCTGAGCCTGCTTCTGCACCTTTTCATTTACCTTGAGCATTTTCACTTGTCTTATTTGTACTGCTTTGTCTCCAGGGATTTCCAGTGCGTGTGTATTGACTAACGCAAAATATCTTTTTCTCCAAGTTTGATTGCTTCTTTTGGCTAATTGTGTGTGTGGTTTTGTATGTGCGTCCCATTTTTAAGCATGCATTGCTAGGGAAATAATGTTCCTATAATCTCTATTGGCAGCATTCATTACTGTATTTAGACGCTGAGCTTAAAGAGACAATAAGATTCTATTTTGTCTCCAGATGAAATGGAGAAACTGTTCTGGAAACAGTAAAGCAAACTATTTTGATGTTTACATATTGAACTAAAAATTTGATATTCTGATTTTGTTCCTTCTCATGCAATTTCTCTTATGTACAGATTGATTGTGTGCAAATGGCCAAAGTGAAAAGGCCCATTTTTCTGGAAAATTCTATTAAAAGGTTTGTTGGGGTTTTTTTAAGTTTGCACTTATTATTTATATAAAAGGTGTTCTCTGTTTTATTAGCTTTTCTTTGGAAGACCTTCCTTATCTAGTAAGGGGAAACTTTTCTTTAAGCAGTCCTAGCTTATACTTTGATAAAATTCTGTGGGGTGTGTCACTAAAGATTTTAATTGACAGATATATATCTGGTTGTTAGCAATGCTACAGCACTCTTGCGAAAAGGCTTTATTTTCTTCCACTTAAGAATACATCCTTAATACTGCAAGTAATGCTACCTGGTGTCAATGTCATAGAAATACTGATCAATTATTTTTTTCCTGTGTTTGTGAAAAATGTGCAAGTTCTTCAAACAAAAAAATATATTGAATTCCCTTCTTTTCATAGGACCACAGAATGGTTTGTATTGGAAGGGACCTCTAAAGGTCATCTAGTCCAAACCCCCTGTTGTGGGACTCCTTCAACAACATCAGATTGCTCATAGCTCTGTCCAAGCTGACCTTGAATGTTTCAGGGATGGGGCATCTAGCATCTCTCTTGGCAACCTATTTTGCCTTAGTTAAATTGGAAATGCATGTTCCTAGGACACTAAGCAACCATTGAAAACCAACAAAAGGAAGAGTGCACATCTTCTGCAGGTATGTGATGGATCGTATGTGACTGTTCTAACATTCTTCTGCTTTACTTTTATCCTTCATAGCAATATAGTCTGCCACATGTCAGCTTCCTCTAGGCACAGGACATTACATTTCCCCTAGTTAAGTTCCCTTTCACAATATAGGAACAGAGAATGATAAAAAAGAAATCTAATCACTTACAAAATTATCTGGATATCATACTGAAATGGATTAAATCACATCATCCCCACATTATAATTGTGTGGAGTCGGATTTGAGGATTGAGGCAGCACCTTCATATCTGGTGAGCTCATCTCCCTCCCAGATGAAAATTCTGAAATTATAACAGCACTAGAGCCAGAAAGTGGAAATATGTTGCCAGACTTTCTGCTTCTCAAAATCTGAGGATGCTGAGGTCATCCAAGAGAGGGGTCAGGCTAGGACATGACAAGGCTAGCTGGGTTTCCCTTGCAAGCATCTTCCTGCCCCGACCATTCTCTGGTGTAAGGGACAGGGCAGAGCCAGAGGATGCAATCACAACCTGTTATTGAACCCATTTTTGGTCCAAGTGTTCAGTGCATGTTTGCTCAGCAGCTACCGATACAGCTACACAAACAGATAGTGCTGAGGCTTTGAGGAGCTTATAGGTAAAATGTATCGGCCTGGCTTTTGTTTTGGCAACCTCTAAATGCCACAACCAGCTGTGCTGGGTTTGAAATGCACCCATGAAGATTTTATATAAAAAATGTGTAAGCACACAATGCCCGGGCCAATGCACTTCCAGGAATTCTATGGACAACGACCCTATTTTGTTTGTTATTTCTAACACCCATCCTCTAAGCTTCCAGATAAAGCCTAGTGTAAACATGCATATGGATCCCAGTGGCTGGATTAGGACTGCAAAGGTACTGTAGATATTTGTATTTACTGATCTTAGGTGCTTCAATATACAGCCTAGCCCTTAAATTTGATTAGTCTTTATGTAGAAGTATGCACTATATTCCTCTGTCTACTTTTCTTCAGCACTAGTACAGTGAACAAAGACCAAAAGTCTCCTGACCAAATCTTATTTTAAAAAAAAGACAAAATAAAAAAGAAATTGAAATTGAGCATGAACTTTAGGATTGAGGTGGTATCTTTACAGTTAATAAAAATTTTCTGTGTGAAGTGCCTAGGTTTCATAAACTCTAGACTTCATTTGTGTTCTATAGTTGTTTATGTTTATAAAAAGAGGTGGAGTGGTAAAATAGTTTAACCCTTAGTTTGAATTTTAAAATAGTTTGATTTAAAAAAATATTAGTGTCTTTATAATGAGATTAGGGTTTGGGGAGAGGGTTGTTTGTTCCTGAGTTTGTGGGTTTTTGCTTTTGTTTCTGGGGTGGGTTTTTTGGTTGGTCAGTTGGATTTTTTGCTTTGTTTTGCCTTGTTAGCTGCTGCCAAATACTAATGTCATTGCTTGGATTTCAAAAAAAAAGAACAAGTTTGTGATAATTTTAATTTTGTATAGTGGGAAAAATTTCACTTGGGGTGCATATGTCTACCTTTTGCCTCAATTAGACTTGAACAGACACAGCAATTCATAATTCCTGGAGGGAAAGAAAGCTTCTGTTTCAATAACATGGATTCAAAGGGTTTCATCTCCAGAATGATCTCCGAGGGCATAAAATATATTTCATTTAAATCTTAAACCTTGTTCATAATCAAGTAAAATCTGTATCAGGGTTCCTTCACTCTGATTTTAGTGTTTCTTTTCCCCTTCAGTGGGTTTAAATATCTGTTAACAATAAATTATAACTTTGTGACCCATCAGGAGCTAAGGTCTTGGAAAATACTGTGAATGCATTTGCATCCACATGTGGTTTTGTGTACATATCTGCCTACGTGTGGTTGTAATGATTGGACTGAGACTGCATGAATATGTAAAGACCCTATTTTCTAGCTCTTGACAAACTATGTCAAGGCCACATTTACCTTGTATGAGGCAACATCTTAGCTAAGGTGATTTGGTTATTCTTAACAAGGGTGCCTGTGTTGGTCTCTCCGTCAGAAACATCCCAACAGCTTTCTCAGTGAGAGCTGCCGTATTCGATGCTGACGTGCAAAGTGATCAGCCTTGACCATTTGTATGCACTGTCTGAGCAGCTGGCAGCCCAGCATCCTGCCTGCTGGAAATCCAGCAACCCATGCAGTTTCACCAGCAGCTCTAGCGAGAGGAAGATTTGAGTGTAATCTCCTCCGATTTTATTCATTTACCTTCTGGGCCATCACCCAGAGGTCCAGGTGTCTTATGTCTCTTGCTACTAAACTTGCAACTCTCCCTTCTCTTCTCTACCTTCTGGTTCTTATGGATTCCCATTCAACATCAATGGAGAGGCAATGTTTACTGTTAAGGGTCAAAAAAATAGATGAGTGATCTGGCTGCAGAAACTTCTTCAGAAAGTTCCCAGATTGGTGATTTGTTTCACAATCTAGTCCTTTAAAAATTTACTCCTTGATATCCTTCTGTTGTCACAAAGAGTACCACTGAAAGACTGGAATCTGCTGTTTCTTCTTGGAAAAAAAAGTTATTCTGAACCTCACCTCATTTCTCATTTTAAATGACACAGTCATTGGAAGCCCAGGAGAAGCATAAACTCCTTGAGGAGATGTGCAAAAAATAATTTATTTTTTTAAGCTAAACTTGGCAATGCCAGTTCAGAAAGGCCTTAGGCTGACTTATAAGAACCCATCTCTTCTACAAAAAATGATGACAAGGGACTTGCTTTTTAAAAGGTCATATCTCTGGGATGAGAGATACAGCATTGTGTGGGACAGAAAGCCGTGACATCCAGGAGGCACTAGGATTAATGCGTTCTACATCATGACTCATAATAATCATATTTAGTGTAAATGGTAAATACATTTTTTTCTCAGAGTTTGTGCCCAATTTGATATAAGCTTTTCACTTGGGGAATATGGTGTCAGTGCAGGAATTTGGAGAGTTTAAAGGCTTCTGACAACTGTCAGTTTGGAAATCAGTGACAAGAGACATAACAATAGTGATGTTAAATCCACAGTAAGGGATAGCTTAACCTTTTGATCTTGAAATATTTACATGTATTTTACTGTTTGATATAAACTTACACAATTTTACACACAGGCAACAATAAGCTACTGTGAAATATAACTATCATGCTGAGAAGTCAAAATGTATTTTTCTTCCTTAGAAAAATAATAAAAAAGAATATAATGATATTAAACATTCCTCTATCTTCTGTAGGTGTTACTCCACTAAATGATAACCTTAAAAAGATCTGCTTTTGACATAAGCATGAATTTCTTGACAAGAATACCAGAAATTAGATATTTCTGGGGCTTTTTTTCAAGCAAATAAAGTGCAAGATACAGCCTATCTGAATTCTAATGAAAGCATGAATGCATAGAACTATAACCTTTCCTGTGCATCAGGATGCCTGAAAACTACAGCCCAAATCTTCAATTAATATATACACACTTAAGCACAGCTCCATGTACCGCTACAGTTTGCAGAGTTACCACCTCTCACATAAACTCTGTCATGACATTTAATATCAATATTAAAATACCAGCTCACTGAAAACCTAGGTTTTCTTAGAAATAAACAAATGTACTTTCTGTTGTGGAGAAGAATTGAGAATTAAGACTCTAAAAGTCACAGGATTCAGGGCACAGACTGAAGATATTTCTGCAGCCATATCAGCTATCTATTTTCTCATCTCATAACACCAACTTTTGATGAGGTTAAATAAAAATAGATGACTGCTTTGGGGATTCAGCAATTGACTTCTGTGTCTAAAATAAGGCAGTATTGAATTGATATTAGTACTTGTCTAATCTTTTATTTCAGATTCATAAAAGTTCTCATGCAGTTTCTTTAGTAAGGGCTACTTTTTGTGCAGCTGATGTCACTTATAACCTCCTGAGTTCTGCATTTCAGGGACAACATATATATGTGTCATATTCCTTTGAAATCTGCCCTAAACCAGAAGGGAGTCCTGATGAAGTCCTAATTAATCCAGATGTCAGAGTAGGTGTGACTGTAGGCTAATTACAAATGCTGTTTGGATATTTGCTGAAAGCTGTCAAAATGACTGAGTTTCTTTATTGTGTTCATTAAATTGTGCTCGACATGCTCTTCTGCAAATTCTCTCCACTGGTTTGGGGCTTCTCTTCAATCTCATTTATTTTGCATTCTATTCTCTAAAGAAGTCTTTCATCACATTCTTGTGGGTTATTTAAATTTTTAAAATTCTAGTTCAGTTTTGCATGTTGTACATCTATAACATTCTTGACATCGTGGGTAACGGGACATGTAAACAAAGCTCTCCTCTGTCACACAAAGATGCTTTCCTAGGGCCAGATTGACTTCTGGAATTTATTGTGGATGCACAGCCTTCTAAGTTGTGTGAATGGCTTTATGAGATTATTCTCTAATTACAAACTACTTGAGAGAATACAAGCTAGTGATCAGGAGCTGCTTACTGTAAGATGACTTCTCACTGCTGGAGAAGAAGAGGATGAATGTAAATGAGAACTCTGACAGTATATTTATGGTTAGATTCAGTGATTGTTCTTTTTTATTGAATCTAGTATTAATAACATTCTACCACTAATGTAACCTACTGAGAAGAAAATATAGGCATAGAGTTTACTTGCTTGATCTGTCATGTTTGTAGTGTTATGGAACTGAGTGCTAGCTCAAGACTCTTCAGAAGTAAGTGATTCATATATATAAGTTCTGTCTGTGCATTGTTATTGAGGGAAATAATACTTTTCAAAATTTTAAAAAAAGGTTAGGTATGGTAGTATCGGGATGAGTACTTGACTACCTGCAGGATAAATCTGTGTGCAAAAAAAAGTTAACCCTTCACTTAGTACCACCACATTGCCTTGTACAGCCCATGATAGGAATGACAATGCAGCTGTCTCCCAGTGTAGTTGGCATTTCAGGCATGTCTTTAGGAATTCCTAATATTTAATCATCACAACCTGCAAATGGATATTTAGTGTTCTTTGAAACCAGAATGTATGACCCTAATTTGCCAAAGAAGATGCACCTGGATGTTTTTATTGGATTCGGTTTTAACTCCTTACATGTACTTGAAATTAACAATGTGAGAGTGCTTACAAATGAAAAAACAGATTTTGACCCAGTTACTCAAACTGGTACAAGGTTGCTCACGTGGCTAATTAGCCTGAAGCTGAGATTGTTGTTTGTAAGCCTGAGGTAAGACAGCATTTATTAATGAAAAAGTGCAATTCTATCTCAGTGAAACTAGTGGTTTAAGTGCCACTCTGAAAAAGAGCAGCTTTCTTTGCTGAAATACATTTTTAAATTACGATTCTTTGATAGGATACAAATAGCCCCAAGAATACTGTTTTGGTCATAAGGTCCTTGATGTATTTTATCTAAATTCTTGATCAAGATACCAAAACTGGTAAAGAAACTGCCTCAGGAGCTCCTTCAGATTAATAATGAATCTACTTTATTCTGGGAAGAAAAACTGCAAGGAGTGCAGAAGCTGAATTTCCATACAGGACAGACTAAATCTGTGAAGTTCAGTCATTTACACTCCCCTATTATCTGGTCTCTAAGCCATGATTTAATGAGCTCTCTTTAACTGGGACCACAGCATCCTCATGATGAAGTTCTCTGATGCCCCTTGGAAAAGAATACTTGTATTCACTTGAATAAGTCAGAATGAAAGAAATCTGCATATCCTTTGTTCTTTGAAGTCTTGTAAGACTTTCGTTTACAAAAATAAACCCTCCCCAAAAACCCCACAAATTAAAATTCTTGTGAAGTAATTTAATGTGTGGACTGCATAGATAGTCTGCATGATGATAACAATCTGTGTATCCAACATATCATTCTTATAAAGAGCAGCCAGAGTTTGGAAAGGAACACTCCTGAACTCAGGCTTGTTGAATTTTTTTTTCCAGATTTGTTTAAAATTACAGGTAGGCAGTATGAAGGGAAAAATTATGTTTAAATGTAGAATTTCTGGAAAACTATGTTTAATGTGGAATTGTAGGATTGCCATCTGTGGGATTTGGTGGTTTGTTTCAGACAGTCGGGATGGAGACGAGAGATCTCTGAAGTGAGGTCTTAGAGCATGAGGTTTATTGTGAAAGGGCGTGGGTGTAGGAGACCTGCTAGGAGCTGCCAGACACAGCTCGAAGCAGGTAAGAGAGGTAAGGGAGAGAGAGAAGAAAGAGGACAGAATACAGAATACAGAATACAGAATATAGAACAGAATACCGTGGTTGCCGTTTACAATACAATAAATCATCTTCTGTGCTGAATATTCTAATTTTCATTAACCAATCTTGAGCAAGCTACAAATCCTACAACATTTACGTACGGCCTATGAGAGTCATTGCATTACCATACAGCGTTATATTTTAAACTGTAAAAACTGCTTTTTGGACCTTCTGCCAAGTTGGTAGGGTCTGCTCTGACTCTTGGACCTGCCTGCAAGCAGAGGGTATTGTTTAATCAAAAAGGGGGATTGTTTAATCAAAAGGGGGATTATCTTCAGTGGCCATACCATTGTTTTCCAGTTATTTAGTAACTGGGGTTTGGTATCTCAAAGCTTGTCCTCATTTCAATCTCGCTTATAGTTTCCATATTCTCAGCATCTTTTGCCAGGTAGTCATATTTATAATGCTTTCCTGTTTCATCTTCCCCAACATGGAATTATGCAATAACTATATTTTTTTAGGTTAGGAGGGCAATAGGAGTAATTTTCTTATTTTTGTTAAAATCATACAAGCTATATATTTTAATAGAGAAGTATTAAAATTTATTGCATATGTATTTACCAGGAAATGGAAAAAATCTGGTGATTCCTTGGATATATGGTAAGAAAAAGTAATCATTTTTCTCCTGTTTTGTCAGGGGAGAAGTGGTTAAGGGCATATGGCAGGTGGAAGAACCTGTGAAGAGGGTTATGTTATGAATAGTTCTTCTTCAATAGATAGTTTGGGTACCCCTTTGGGTGTTTGTTTCTTAGCTCTTGCTCAAGCAGTTCAAATTGTTTTAATTAGTTCCTGCCTTTTTTCCTGTTTTGTGTACACAGTCAAAACTAATGAAAAATACTCTGTAGAAAGAATGAAGAACTCAGTTTGGATGGAGGCATGAATCTTCTCTTTTTCCCCTCAGGGATAAACAGAGTGATGCCTCCAATTTTGTAATATTTATGTAAATTTTTTAAAGGATGCTGTTCACGTTTCCTGAGACCATTCCAGCCTACTTGCTTCAGCCGTGCCAACTCTGTAATTAATATACTTACAAAGTTGCTTCCAAACTTTATTGCTAAGCACAATCAGATGTCTCTTTATTTTTTTTTTTTTTTAACTGAGCTAAAAACTGGAGACAACTGACTTTTTAAGAAGAAACAGAAGGGACCAGCCTTCTTATATATCTGTCTCTACACACCAATGAAAGTACATGTGTATGTCTGAGAGAGACTTTTTTCCTTGGAAAGCAGAGATATATCCATGTCTGCAGGGTAAGAAATTTCTGTCATCAAATAGGAATGGACAGGATCTTTTACTGCAGATAAGAAGTATGTCAGTGGTGAGGGTGGATGGGGCTTTAGGCATCTCCCTAGAGCCAGATGCTAACCACAGAGCGTCGGATGACAGGTCTGCACCTTTTGAAGGTCAGAGAAGAGGGAGGTTGAAGGGATTGTTTTGTGGTGGTTAAAACCAGGCTTCCTAAATAAACTGATATCTCAGGAAGCTTCATGGCAGCAGAAGAACAGAATCATGGCCCGGGGCCCTTCAAATTTTTGTGTTGCAAATTAACTTTGCACCATGTGGAAAACAACTCCCCAAACACATGCTGTGGTTTAGAGCCACCTTTAACTATTTCCCAGGTCTGCTGCTGCTTCTGACAAAATGACAGTCACTCTTTCTGGGGAGAAATGTTCAACAGCGTGTGGTAGGAGGGGCACCTTGGCTAAAGGCGAAATGCCCAGCTAGCTGCTCGCTCCCTCACCCTACCTCAGTGACAAAAGAGACTTGGCTTGGGAAGCTTTATTTGATTGCCAAATGAAATACATTTGGGTCGAGAAATAGAAAGACAGGCATTAAAACACCATCCTTCCTCCCTGTACCCTCCCCTTGCCCCATCTCAGCACTGGGACTGCTGGAACAGGCTGTGTTCAGCATGGGACAGCTCATCCTCTCCTCTCATGGACACCCCTGGAGCCACCTGCACCCAACAGACACACAGAGCAGGGAAAAATGCATTAATAGGAAATCCCAAATCAAATGTGATAAGCAGGTATGTCAGAAATAGTGCACTGCATAGGAACATAAACTGTGTTAAAATTAATCCCTGGAAGTTACAAGAAGGTAACAGTAATGTTTCCTATCTTTTCCTGAGATTTCCCAGAGACTAACTGAGAGAAGTGTATGAAGTGTTCCCTCATTAAAAAAAATATAGTCACTAAAGATTGGCCTTATGCAATATGGCCAGTGAAATAATTTGAAAAATGTTGCTTGATATATCTAATAAGTTAAACAAAAATACTTCTCTTGAAATTAAAAAGGGGAGCTCTTCAGACTACCTGAAATTTGAAGTGATACGGAATGCTTATTAATGCAAGGAAAAGGCTTAATAAACTTTTGAGAGGAAAAAGGTGCATAGTAAAGAAAATTAGCTAGAAGAACCTTTATGAAAAGGGCAGTGGAACGGATAAAAAGGTTCTGGCTTATCTCCTCGGGAGAGCTCATCTGGAAGCCATTTGTCAAATAAGAACTAAAAAGGGATGTGATAAGGGATCCTAGATCTATTAAATCTGTCCTTTAGGATTTCTATACCTATTGTATCATATCACCTCCCAATAGAGAGTGAATAAAATCATATTTTAAAATGTGAAACTGCTGTTTATATCAAAATTTGCAATTACATTAGAGGAGGTAGTCTCAAATGGAGACTGAAAATACTTAAGGTTTAATAAAATTTTCAGAAAGTTCACTAAAATTTTAGAAACAGGAAGGCCTTTGAAAAGCCTGTGGAAGTGACAGCATCTGATCCATTGGTTTGTTTTCAATTCCACAGCTGAAGTCTTCGAGATAGATGCAAAACATCACTTGTGCTGTTTGCCTTTGCAATGCTGTTTCATTGAAAGAAGAAAGCACTTTTGGAATGGATGGCTTTTGAAAACCCTGAACCCACACTAAATCATATTTACTTGTTTGCATAATTGCAACTTTTATGACATTATTATTCTAAGACTGGAATTATGTTATACAGTTTCACTGCTGAAAAACAAAATGATTTTTAGATATTGTGTATACATATATACACAGACATATATATGTGTGTGTGTATATATACATATATGTGTATATTTAGCCCTATTTTACAAAAAAGTTTGCAGTTCATGAAAAGGGGGGGTCATCCAGAAATCATTCAAGAAGCCCCAAATGAAAATTTTAAAAAATTTGTTCAATTGTCAGATTGAAGATTCTAGTTTCCAATCCATTGTTGTATATGGATATAAATGTAAGTATAGCTGGGCCTCTTATCGTCAGATTTCCCTTTAGGAGATATTCAAATATATGCTACCTAAAGAAATGAAAATTAATGTGCAGTCTGTTACTGAAAATGATCCAGCCTGTATCATAAGGGCAGAAGATCCAGAAAACCTGTTATCTGTGATGAATGGAGTCTGCCTGTGCTACTCACAGGGTACTTGTTTCGTCATTGTAACTCATAAAAGAGCTTTGACTAGGTTGAGTGGCTATTGTTACTGTTTTGAGATATTTTGAATTATATGAATTCTGCCTGACCTTAGAGCACAGAAAAACATCTGTTTTGTATTTATTCTGAGAAATAACATTGTGTGTCAAGACAGATTGTGGAAAACTTCAGCTCATTTTGTGGTTTATTCATAAATACTGTGACCTTCACAAAAATCACTTAATCTACCCTCTAACTCTATTGCCCATTTTATAAATAGTAATTCTCAATTTTAAGAGCATTTTTGAGAATATAATCTATCAGTAGTTCCCAGAAAGGATGAGATACAATGATGATAAGAGACAGAAAAATGGCAAAGTAAATATTGTTTAACTGCCTGTTCTTGTTGCTGGGTCATTTTCTGTAGCTATAGAGGTGCTATTTGGAATATTCAATGAGAATACCTTAATGCAAGGAAATAATGTGGGTTTGGCATAGGAATTACCAGGCCAGTGTCTACAGTCTGTGATTTGACAGAAGATCGGACTAGATTATCATAAGTGTCCTTCAGTTCAAAATTTAGTTGATGTTAGCAGTTTCAGCTGAAAACACTGAACCAGGACCAGTTAATCTGTGACACGAGACTATATTCCACACAGTTTTTCTTGCTTTGCATACTCTCTCCAGTTCTCCTGACCACTGCCTGGGAGAGAACAAAAAAGGAAGAACAAAATCCAGAAGGATAGAATCATAGAATATTCTGAGTTGGAAGGAACTCACAAGGATTATTGAGCCCAGCTCCTTGCCCTACACAGAACAGTGATCCCAAGAATCACACCATGTGCACAAAAGCATTGTCCAAACATTTCTTGAACTCTTCTCAGGCTTGGTGCTGTGACCATTTCCCTGGGGAGCCTGTTCCAGTGTCCAGCCACCCTCTGGGGGAAGAACCTTTTCCTGATATCCAACCTAAATATCCCCTGACGCAACTTCAGGCCTTTTCCTCAGGTCCTGTCACTGGTCACCACAGAGAAGAGATCAGTGTCTGCCCCTCCTCTTCTACTCAAGAGGAAGTTGTAGACTGTGATGAGGTCTCCCCTCAGTCTTCTCTTCTCCAGGCTGAACAAGTCAAGTGACCTCATCAACTCCTTCTATGGCTTCCACTCCAGGTCCTTCACCCTTCACTTCATTGCTCTCCTTTGGATGCTCTCTAATATCTTCATATCCTTCTTTCTTATGGTATCTTCTTTGATGCCCAAAACTGTCCCCAGCACTCGAGGTGAGGCTGCCCCAATGCAGAGCAGAGCAGAGCAGGACAATTCCCTCCCTTGCCTGGCTGGTGATGCTGTGCCTGATGCACCCCAGGACACGTTTGGCCCTCCGGGCTGCCAGGGCACTGCTGACTTGAATTCAACTTTCCATCAACCAGGACCCCCAGGACCCTTTTTGTGGTACTGCTCTCCAGCCTCTCGTTCCCCAGTCTGTTCATATATCCAGGGTTTCCCCATCCCAGATGCAGAATCTGGCACTTGACCTTGTTAAACTTCATATGGTTGGTGTTTGCCCAGTTCTCTGACTTGTTGAGGTCTCTCTGCAGGGCTTCTCTGCCTTCAAGGGAGTCAGCAGCTTCTCCCAATGTTGTATCATCTGCAAACATACCTAGTGTATCTTTGAGACCCACGTCATTTATGAATATGTTGAAGAGCACAGGACTGAGGATGGAGCTCTGTGGAACCCCACCAGTGACAGGTCCCCAGTCTGATGTCACCCCATTCACTGTAACCCTTTGTGCCCAACCCCTGAGCCAGTTGCTCACCCACTGCTTGATGTGTTTATCCAGCTGTGGACTGGACATTTTGTGCAGAAGGACCCCGTGAGAGACAGTATGGAAAGCTTTACTGAAATCCAAAACAATTACATAAATTGGCTTCCCTTGAGTAGCTAGGTGGGTTACCTTGTCATAAAAGGAATTTTGACAAGCAGGACTTTCCTCTCATGAAGCTGTGCCAGCTGGCTGTGATCAGTGACTGCATTGTTCTTCAGGTGTTTTTTGATACCTTCCAGAATAATCTTCCCCATAATTTTACCAGTCACTAAAGGGAGACTGACAGTCCCATAGCTGCCAAGCTCATCCTTATTACCCTCCATGAAAACTGGGACAACATTAGCCATCTTCCAGCTTACTGGGACCACTCCAGATCCCCAAAACTGTTCAGAAATCATTGGTGGAGGCCTCGCAATGACAACAGCTGGCATTTTGAGTATTTTCAGATGTATTCCATCAGGCCCCATAGGCTCATAGAGATTCAGCTGGAGCAGCAGATCCTGCACAAGTTAAGGGTCTACTGGGAGCTGATCATTCTCATAGCAAGCTCAGGGCACTGGGACCTCCTTAGCCCATCATCAGTGTTGAACATAGAGGCAAAGAGAACATTAAACATCTCTTCCTTGTCCATGTCCCTTTTTTGAGGTGACCATCTTATTCTTGTACTGGACTGATGACAATAGATTCTTTACTGGAGTTTTCAATGCCCTGGCTAAAACATACCAAAAAAGTGTCACTAATTACACCCAACAAAGACTATAATTGGATTCCCAAACTTTAAACAATAGTATTGGATAGCTGACTTAACTACATGTCATCAAACCTTCCTTGTGTTAAGACAGGTGGAATACTGGAGGCTTAGCCTTAAAGTATTGTTTTTGTTGTTAATGCTAAATTTACCATTCCAACAGCTTTTCTTAATTAGGAAATCTAAAGGATTTTGACCTTCCAGAAAGCAAAGAATACTACAATTCTTGTCACTGCACGGAAATCTGAAATGGTGGAGAAATTAATTCAGTAAGAAAATGCATAAACTTCTACAATTAGAATTAGTTTAGAATCAGTGTTATTTCTGGATAATCAGGGAGAAGCATTGTTGCGGCGGCACAGGTCCAGGTGGACCAGGAGGGGCAACCGCAGGGAGGACAGGGCCAGGAGGGCGAATGGTGGCAATAGGTTTGAGGCATCACCCCTCCTGGTCATGGTGAGAAACCATGATTCCCTGTGGCCCATAGCTTGCATCTGTCAGTCCCAATTGGCCCCGCACTCTTCCCCCCCCCCCTTTTCTCCTTATTTGGTTAAGTTTCTGGAAAGTTCTCTCTTACTGTAATGTTATTGGGTCCCCGGTTTCGGTTCCTCCCTCTGTAATCCCTATTCGTTGTACCCCCTTTCCATCCTCATGGTACTGCCCCGTTCCCTCTCCCTGATTGGTTCCCGATGCTGACCACTCCCTATTCCCTGCTCCCTTTTAACCCCGTGACACCTTTGTTCGGGTGCTTGGAACCTCAGTCTTCTTCCTGTCCTCGTGTCTCAGTCTCGCCTGCGTTTTTCCCAATAAACCTTCTCCTCAGAAGACTCCGTTTCGAAGCCCGCCTCTTCTTTCACTGTTCTGTTTCCCGGCTCATCCTACCTCTCGGAGTCTCTCTGCAGCGCTGCCCTGTGGACCCTGGATGAAGGCGTCCTCAGCTTTTAACGCCACTGAGCGACGCCCGAGCTAGCTGTCACTGCCACGGCGTGGGACCGCGAGCCTGGCACAGCGACAAATGGCATGACAATAAGCTGCGACGGCACACGGCGTTAAGTGGCGCCCAACGCGTGGCGTGAGCTCATGGGCAGCACTGATTTTCGGACTTCGGAATCCTGAAGGACTACACTGGCACAGGAGTGCCCTCAACATCGGAGATTCGGAGCCTGTGCTCTACTGCAGAGACTCAGATGTTTCGCTACCAGCCCTCTTAGTGAAGCACGCTGCGCTTTTGCATGGCGGTGCTCCCAGAGGCGGAGCCTGACAGCTCAGAACCCTGCTGACCAGACCTTCTTTGCCGTTGGGGGAAGGGGTTGAGAGAGTGACCCAAGGAGTTTCGTAAGTGTGTCACGTGACGGTTATCCTCCCGAGGCTTTTTTCTTTTTCTTTTTTCCTTTTTCTGGTTAAGCGGGTAGGAACTTTGGGGGACCAAGACATGGGAAGCGTAAAGTCTCGCCCCCAGGAGGAGGTGGTAATCCTCATTTCAGAGATCTTAAGGGAGGGGGAATTTAAGGTTTCTAAGACCTTCCTCCGAAAATTCATTAAATGGATTTTTGTTTATTTTCCCTGGTTAAATCATGGGTTAGTGAGGTAGCTTTCGTTTTGGGATGAGGTAGGGGCAAAGCAAACATCTTTAAGTAAGGCAGGAGACCGAAAAGTCCAACACTTTTTCCCCCTACAAGTTCACATTTATCAAGCCCTCCGAAGGGCTACGGAGAAGTCTCTCCCCACCAACTCCCCCACCAACACCTTTGCCCCAGCTTCTTCCCCAGTTTGTTCTTTCCCGTCCCCTCCTGTCCCTAACCTGACCAACCCTTTTAGAGAAGAGTGGGGACCCGCATCCCGTCACATGACACCAGTTTGCCACCAGCTCCCGGGCACTCCCTCAACCCTCTCTTCCCCTTGTTCGGGTGGGATTCGCCACCCCGCTCGGACCCCTTCCCTAAACCCTTTTTCCTCGCCCTCATCCCCTGTTGTGTTTCCCTTTACTTCAATGGGGCAAGATGGCACTGAGGCAGCAGATCACCCAGCCATCTTGTCTCCTCAAGCACGTGGCATTCCTGCCCTTAGTCCACAAAATGGCGGCTCCGACCATCAGCCCTCCACATAGGTTTCTTCTTCCCAAAGTCCCTCAGTCTTTCCCGCGTTGCGCAACACCTCCCTCGGACCTCCCTCTATAACATCACCCGGTTCCACACCAGGCCCCTCCCAGATGTCGTGGGGCGCTTCTGCGTCAAGCCCTCCCTCTTGCATCGGGTCCACCCCTCACGTCCTGCCTCCCCCCTACGTCACCGGGGGTTCCACCCACTCGATCCCAGCTCCTGGTTCTCACAGTCCCTCTTCTGGTTCCCACACTCTTGACATCTTGAGACCGGGGGTGGGGCTGGGGGGGACCGGAGCCCAGGCGGGGACGAGGGGTTGTCCGCCACCCCTGTGCGGTTCAGCCCTACGGGTCGGCTGGCATGGGAGCCGTTTGCCTTCGGGCAATTACGGGAGCTGTGCAAAGCCGGGAAAGAATTCAGCCGTAACTCCCCATATTTTAAGTCGCTTTTCCAAGCCACCATGATCGCAGACTCGTATCTCCCACACGATTTAAAGGGCATTATGTCTTGTCTGCTCTCACCATCGGAATATCTCATGTGGGAATCGGCTTGGAAAAGGCAAGTGAGCACTCTCATAGCGCTATACCAAGGCACTCCAGGGCTTGCCCCTTTAACGCTAGAACACCTATGCAGGGAGGGAAATTGGATGAAACCCCAAGATCAAGCAGGGGTTTTACCCGTCCAAGTCCTTACAGACTTGAAACAGGCGGCCAAACGAGCGCTGTTCCTCATTCCCACCGAGGGCAGCCCCACTGTTCCCTACACTCAGGTCCTCCAGGGACCAGAAGAGTCCTTTATATCCTTCACCGATCGTCTGAGAGAGGAGATTGGCCAGCAGGTCCGAGGAGCAGAGGCACAACAAGAGTCACTGTATACAGTGGCAAGGCTTAATGCCAATGAAACCTGCAAGAGAGTCATCAGTGTCTTGCCTCTCAACCCCCCGCCAGCCCTCTCGCAGATGATAGAGGCATGCATGAGGTTAGCAACACCTAGCAACCCTGCCTCTGGGACTCCAAAAGGAGAGGCTCCGTGGGTGGCTACTACAGCGCGGGGGGACATGCGCGGGAAGGAAGCTCCATCTGGAGCTAACAGGGCAAACATAAAGTGTTTTAACTGTGGGCAGATTGGCCATGTTAGCAGGGAATGCCATGTCCCTAAAAAATATAACAAGATGCCTGTGAGTGTTTTAGCAGGACCGGACCAGGGGACAAACTGCAGCTGCCGCCACCAACCACAGCCTCCGCAACAGCCGGCAAGCGGCCACAGTCACCAGCGGCAGGCCGATATTCCAAAATACCACTAAATGAGCGTGGGGCAGCGCCACGCAATGAGAAAAATTGCAGCTGCACTCATGAGAACCGCGCGGCCAGGAATGTCCCCGACTGCATCCTGCCCTTGACGGACAATACCAGATGGGACTTTCCGGGAGCCTTTTGGCTCAACATTTGGAACTGGACAAACTTAGCACAACGTACACTTTGTGCAACGGCTCTTTGGCTGTTTCCCTCCCAGGAATGATCGACACCAGGGTGGATGTTACCATCATTTCAGTGGATGCTTGGCCCCGGGGCTGGGAGGCACAGCCAGTGGCGGTGAGCATCTCTGGAATTGGAGGGCATGCTAGAGCGGAGCAAAGCGTGTCCCTGATTCTCATCGAGGGCCCTGATGGAAACATAGCTTCCATCAGACCCTACGTGGTGGACACGAGCTTTACCCTGTGGGGCAGGGATCTCCTATCTCAATGGGGGGCTAAAATCGATATTCCACCTCCAAGAGCGGATTTTTAAGTGCGGTCACTGGTGAGCGCTCAACCCCACGTATGAATTGGCTCTCAGAAACATCCATGTGGGTTGACCAGTGGCCGCTTCCGGAGGAAAAATTAAAAGCACTGGAGTCCTTTGTTGAGGAGCAGCTCTCCAAGGGCCATATCACTCCCACCAATAGCCCTTGGAACTCTCCTGTTTTTGTACTGCCCAAGCCTGGGAAAGGCAAGTGGAGGTTGCTCCAGGACCTCCGTAAGATTAATGAGGTCATTGAAGAAATGGGATCTCTGCAACCAGGGATGCTGCTAGCCACCATGCTTCCGCGAGGGTGGAAGTTGGCAGACACTGACATCAAAGACTGCTTCTTCCACATTCTCCTGCATCCTGACGATGCTCCCCGCTTCGCCTTTTCCGTGCCATCAAGGAATAGGCAGGAGCCGATGCAATGATACCATTGGCTGGTGTTGCCCATGGGCATGAAGAACAGCCCTACGCTCTGCCCAGTGGTACGTCACACAGGTTTTGTCCCCCATCTGGAGCTTGACCCCTGAGGCCTGGATTTACCATTACATGAACGATATTTTGATTTGCACAGAAACAGACACTTATTTGAATAAAACTCTAGACTTGACAATTACTGCTATTACCGAGGCTGGTTTCCAGATTCACCCAGACAAGGTACAGCGCATCTGCCCTGTGAGGTACCTTGGACTCTGGATCAGGGACCAGACCGTCGTCCCCCAGCAGTTTGTCATCAAGGATAACCCAGAGACCCTGTGTGAACTACACCAGCTGTGTGGGTCCATAAATTGGGTCCGTCCTTAACTGGAGATATCATCCAAGGACATCGCCCCACTTTTCAACCTGTTGTGCGGCAACGAGTACCTCAACTTGCCGCGATCCCTGACTCCCGAGGCCCAGGAGTGCATTGCCAAAGTACAACAGGCAATCTCTCAGCGGCAGGCTCACCAGGTGGATCCCCAGCTTTCTTTTCAATTTATTATCCTGGGAAAGCTGCCACACCTGCATGTGATGATTTATCAATGGGATGCTCAGCAAAGAGATCCTCTTCTTATTACAGAGTGGGTGTTTCTGCCCCATAAGACATCCAAAAGCATCACCACATGACAGGAGCTTGTGGCTCGGCTAATAATGAAGGCAAGGGGCCGCCTCTGTGCCTTAAAAGAATGCAACTTCTCATGCATACAGGTACCCTTTAGTAATCAGGCCCTTGAACATCTGATGCAATTTAGTGAAGGTCTGCAGCATGCCCTGGGGGGTATTCTGGGAGGATTCAAATTAATCATGGCAGACACAAATTATTCAACACCACATTTAATTTGATCCCAAAAGAGAAACAAAGCAGAACTCCACTCAAAGGAGCCCTGACAGTGTTCACTGGTGGCTCAGGGGCTTCTCACAAGTCAGTAGTGACTTGGAGAAATCCCCAGACGCGGCAATGGGAAGCCGACATCGAGGTAGTCGACGGATCGCCTCAAGTTGCAGAATTAGCAGCCGTTGTCAGGGCCTTTGAGAAATTCCCAGAACCTCTCAATGTTATCACTGACTCGGCTTATGTAGCTGGAGTTATGGCCAGGGCAGAAAATTTGGTCTTGAGAGAGGTCTCCAATCCAAAATTATTTGAATTGCTCTCGCAACTAGTCAGCGTCCTTTTCCACCGAGAGCAACCATACTTCATTATACATGTTAGGTCGCATACCGACTTGCCTGGCCCAATTACCGAGGGCAACCGGAAGGCAGGTACACTGGCGGCACCAGTCACCAAGCCGTCAGTGCCTGACATCTATGCCCAAGCCAAGCTGAGCCATGACTTACACCATCAGAATGCTCCAGCCCTAGTTCGCATGTTCCATCTCACCTGAGACCAGGCCAGGGCCATCGTGGCGACATGTCCATCCTGCCAAAGCTACCAGGTTCCATCTCTTCACCCTGGGTTTAACCCCCAAGGGCTACAGAGTTGTCAGCTTTGGCAGATGGACGTAACACATGTCCCAGAGTTTGGCAGAGAAAAATACGTGCATGTTTCCATCGACACGTTTTCGGGAGCCATGTTTGCTTCTGCGCACTCAGGGGAAAAGGCTAAAGACGTTAAGAAACACCTGCTACAAGCCTTCTCCACCTTGGGTGTGCCAGCAGGAATTAAAACAGACAATGGACCAGCCTACGGGTCGAAGGACTTTAAAGACTTTTTGGCAAAATGGGGTATCAGGCACTCCACGGGAATCCCTCATTCCCCTACAGGGCAGTCAATCGTGGAACGGGCTCATGGTACCATCAAGAGAGGCCTTTCTCAGCAGCGGGGAGGAGCAGAGATAAATTCACCCCTTGTGCGACTCTGCAAGGCTCTTTTCACCATAAACTTCTTGAACAATTCATATGAAGAACCTGTCCCCCTGTATTCTGGCACTTCGCAAACACCACCTAAGTGAAGCTTCAAGAACAACCGCCTGATTAAAGACCCAGAATCCCGAATGATTCAGGGCCCCTTCCCATTGATTACCTGGGGGAGAGGATGTGCCTGTGTTTCCACCTCAGCAGGTCCCTGGTGGGTGCCAAATAAATTTGTGAAACCCTATACTCAACCCCTGCCAAAAGACACAGACCCAGTGACACCCTTATTGGGGAACCTTTTTTCCGTGCCAAAGAAAAATACTAACGCAGCTTGGAAAAGAAGAAAAAAGAAGAAAATGACCAGAGACTCTTAATCAGCCAAAAAGATCCAGACGCCTACCTATAAATGCAGCATATCCCTTCCCTCGTGTGTTTTCCCAATCCCACTTTCCCACCTTCATGAGAACCTTCTTTTGTTTGTAAAGGGGGGAGCCAGGTATGGGGAACCAATGTGGGACCTTTTTAATTCCAATGTTTTATTTTATCTACAAATTCCCACCCACACTTGCAAAACTAAAGGAATTCATCCAGCCTCCAAATCTGGCCCGCGAGATGGCAGCACTCCACCTCATGACCGCTATGACATGGGCCCTGCTCCTCTGTGTTGGCGTGGATTGTCCGGCAGCCCAAGACCAATGTCTGGACCACGCTGGCGAAGGCCCTAGAGCAGGAGCGACTGTGCTTAGCCATGGACCAGGCCGAGGACCCGATGAGCACCTGCCTCTTTGGGATTCCACTCCTCCCTGATGAGTTGCCGTTCGCCGGGAGGAGATCCAAGCCAGTATCAGCTGAGGAATGGTGGGATTGGATCTTTGGGGTATCTTCGAGAGCTCCAGAGGAACCCCAGGAATTAGATTTATTAGGGTCCTCTCAGGCTACATTTTGTGCTATATTTGGGTACAACATGGAAGCCTCCCAAATTCACACCCAGACTGGCGACACCAACTTCAAAGATGTTAATCCGGCCGAGAAGGATTATCAGGCTTCAGCTTGGTGCAACTCTACCTCACATATATTGCCCCAAGCTAAATCCTGGTATGGGCACACGAGGTACCCCAGGACCCTTCCCAAAGGCCTTTTCTTCATTTGCAGAGACCGGGCCTGGTCCAGAATCCCAGCTCTTCCTCGAGGAGGGCCTTGCACCCTCAGGAGATTGGTTACCTTAACCCCAGATAAGGCACAGCTCCTAAAATGGAAAAATTTGACCCAATTGGCATGGTCTAAATGTGAAATTGTCAATGTAGATGAAAATTGCAACTGTACAATCATATCCTGGCCTAAGCCCAAGAGAGTAGTTGCCTCTATCCTGGTCCCTTGGGTTGCAGTTGCTAAAGCACTGGGCGCAATTTCGCATATTGAATGCTGGCTTGGAAAACAAGCCCGGTTGACATCTTCTGCCCTGAGACAGCTCCTTGAGGATGAGGAGGCCATCAAGCACACAACTTTACAAAATAGAGCTGCCATCGATTTCCTCCTCCTGGCCCATGGCCATGGGTGCGAGGAGTTTGAGGGGATGTGTTGCTTTAACTTCTCCACCCATGCCAAAAGCATAACCGCTGTCATCAATGAAATGAAGGACCACATAGAGAAGCTCAAAAAACAAACTGGAGACTGGATGAATGATCTTTTTCACTCCTTTGGACTGTCGGGGCAGGCGTCATCTATTATTCGTACCTTTGTCACGGTTGTACTTTTAGTTATTTTTGTTATACACGCACTGTCTTTGTTCTGATTCTTCCTTCTTAAGTCCCTGAGCCTTCTCTTTTCAAAAAACAAAAAAGGGGGAGATGTTGCGGCGGCACAGGTCCAGGTGGACCCGGAGGGGCAACCACAGGGAGGACAGGGCCAGGAGGGCGAATGGTGGCAATAGGTTTGAGGCATCACCCCTCCTGGTCATAGTGAGAAACCATGATTCCCTGTGGCCCATAGCTTGCATCTGTCAGTCCCAATTGGCCCCGCACTCTTGCCCCCCTCTTTTCTCCTTATTTGGTTAAGTTTCTGGAAAGTTCTCTCTTACTGTAATGTTATTGGGTCCCCGGTTTCGGTTCCTCCCTCTGTAATCCCTATTCGTTGTACCCCCTTTCCATCCTCATGGTACCGCCCCATCCCCTCTCCCTGATTGGTTCCCGATGCTGACCACTCCCTATTCCCTGCTCCCTTTTAACCCCGTGACACCTTTGTTCGGGTGCTTGGAACCTCAGTCTTCTTCCTGTCCTCGTGTCTCAGTCTCGCCTGCGTTTTTCCCAATAAACCTTCTCTTCAGAAGACTCCGTTTCGAAGCCCGCCTCTTCTTTCACTGTTCTGTTTCCCGGCTCATCCTACCTGTCGGAGTCTCTCTGCAGCGCTGCCCTGTGGAACCTGGATGAAGGCGTCCTCAGCTTTTAACGCCACTGAGCGACACCCGAGCTAGCTGTCACTGCCACGGCGTGGGACCGCGAGCCTGCCACAGCGACAAATGGCATGACAATAAGCTGCGACGGCACACGGCATTAAAGCATGACAATACATCAAAATGTACATCAAATGTACAGAAACTGCAAACTGAATTATAAGGGGAAAAAAGGAAATGCTATTATGTTTCAAATTGAAAGTCCAACAGAAGCCATCACCATGTGCAATTCTATAAGTTGGATTCACTAAGCTTGATATAAACTGAAAAACTTTTTGAGGACATTTCATCATTTTGGTCAAGACTGAGATTTTTACAGCTAGCACAACTTTAACATGGAATATTCCCATCTGTGTAAAAGTATTTCTTTTTCTATTATTGGAGGTAAAGGAGAGGTAAATCCCCGAAAAGGTTCTTTTGTAAAAGGTAAAAATGTGAATTCTTTCTTCTCTCCCATTTTTCTTCACTAGAAAGTAAGTGAGGAAAAAAGAAAAATCTCACTTACATTTTTAATAGAAAACAAAAGAAGAATCTCGCTTACATTTTTAATAGAAAACACACCCTTTTTTTTCTTTTTTCTTTTTTTTTTTTTTTCCTAACAATAGTGGATTGTACTGTATGGAGTGAAGACTGTAGTTCACAAATCAGGAGCCAGAGGAGGTGCCGTAACAGACATGTTGAGAAATGGGAAACGGGCTTGAGCAGATCATTGCTATTTCCTGAAGGCATAGAATTACTGGTAGTTCAAATTACTGGAACAATTATTCATATAAGAAATATTATGTTCTTTCCAGGAACCTATATTTAGAATACAGAATACTGAAATGTCAGATGCAAAACCTATTAAGAGCCAAACAGCTTTTAAAATATTTTCTCTAATACAAATCTGCGGTGTTTTAAGGATCAACTTTCTCTTGTGAAAGGTCAGACTCCTGAGATACACCTTTTCAACTGATATAAACAGATTTAATTCCACCAGCGTCGCTGAATTTCATCAGCTGACATTTGGCTTTTTCTCAACCGTATAAAGCAAAGTCTACACAGGAGGAGATCAGGACGACTGGTTCTGTTTGAGGGAAACAAAGCCCTCAAAACTCATGTTAAATGGGGCTTAGGGCACAGACATCTTTCATGTGACTGGATTTGATCAATAGTAAGTGCCCACTTTGTAGTCCATGGCAAGGAGTGAAGGAGATTTCAGGATTTATCTTTTCCTGAAGGACATTAAAGAACTTTAAAAACTGAAAATGCCCTTCCTACAGTGGAGGGCAGATGATTCTAAAGATGAGCTGAGTGCAAATTGTATTTCACATAAAGACACACAGACGAAATGCTGTATTTATTAAATAAATATATAGTTTACTAAATTGTTTTTTGTATGGGTTTATGTCTGGTTCTCCAGTGTCTGAAACTGATTTTTTAAGATTACTACATTGTTGTTAGGGTACTTTCTATCTTTGAAAGTTACTTTACACAGTGTCTAAATAGTTGAAATAACATGCTGGCTATGTTAATAAATATGATTATTAATAACATGTTATTACATATATGAGAGTTAAGTGTGCACAAGAAGTTTTCTTACATTTACAGATGTAAGAGAAATTATTCAGAATTTTAGCCCAAGTACTGTCTGTGCTGTTATTTTACAGAAAAAAATACCTTGTGAACCACAGCCAGGTTAAATCCAGCAGTACAGTGCTGGTGTAGGGGAGTAGTCTGTGCTTTTTGTAGCAGATGAAATCTTAGATCTTGGCATGCATCTTGGAAGAATTTCACATGACAGAGATGCTTCTAATTTTTTACATATTTAATATTCTGAATGGTATGTGCTCAAGCCCCAGAGTCTCTGTGACCTTTCTATCTACAGTTTATTTTTTATGCCAGATGGCTGGATGAGCATCAGGTTGTTTTTATTTTTATTTCACACACACAAAAAAAAAAACCAAAAAAACCCAACAAATCTAAAGTGCAAGTAGCAAGAACGTAACAGCAGAAGGGAGAAACAAAGATTTGCTTATTTTTAATATAGTGTTTGTGGTATTTCTTGAAATTGTTTCTGCTGATACAGATTTAATGGAAAAATTCAAGATGGTGCTAATAGTACATCGAAAAGTATTCTTTTTAATTGGCCTGCGAGCATTTTGGTCTTTGGGATTACGTGCTTCTTACTGAGGGGACCCTGCCTGTGCACTCTAACTGTGTAGAAAGCCCTTATAACACCACATAAACTATACTAATGTATGTTGAGGTTTTAAAACTGCATAATAATTTAGTGGCACAGTAATTCTGATTGCTTTTGCTGCACCCTCATAATCCTTCCAAGGATCAGCCACCTGGGTCAATGACCTATTATTTTTATGGCACAGTTGATCCATTTTCTGTTCTGTGCACACTTCTGGAGCCCTGCTCATTAATGGGCTGTATGCAAAGGCTAAATACAAACAGTGTTTGCAAAGTACCCTCTCATTTACAGCTGCTTTTGTAAGTTATTCCTATTTATGTTAATTACTACATATTTAAATTTGGAGAAACAGTCAATATAAAAAGCACCAGCATTTTCCATTTTAGGTTAGAACTGTGAAGGCTTATTTAGATGCAGAATTTATTATCAAGCTAAGATGGAAAATAAGCTGCATAACCCAGCAAAATTAGGTTTGTTGAAAAAAGTATGCTCAATTCTTTCATCTAGTATGAGAGAGACAATTAATTAATTTGGGGCTGTTTAGGTACCATGAAGAGACAAGATGACTGCACTGGAATTTGACAAAACTATGAGTGGTGTGTTAACAGTCAAAGCAAGATTCTGCTAAATGCAGGTTTTTGTCTGCATTTTTTTCTCCTTTTTCACACTTTTCCTCCTCATTTGCAGATCATTATATTTCTGTAATAGCTTAGCAGCCAGGAGAGACAGAGGTAATGACAGTCCCTGAGTAGAACTAGCTGGAGGAAGAGCTGCAATTGCTTTTGGATGGCTGATTACTGGAGGAGTTTGCCCTCTCAGATTCTTTTGCCTTCTATTATTAAGTCTTCCTTATGTGAATATAGAAAATAAAGGTGAGAAGTAGAAGTACAAGTACTAACTTTTGAAGAATATGGCAGAACATCCAAAGGGCAATCCAGCTTTGCCTATTAAGCAGAGTCCCAAGCCAGTCATCCTTGAATTACACTATTTGCTGCAGAGAAACCTAGCTAAACCCACCAGATGGATTTTAATAAATACAGCCAAATGAGAATTATTTGGGTCTGTTCATACCTGTGTAAGATTACCTCACTGTAGTTATGTACTCTATGGCTGAGGAAGAGCCTAGAGCACTTTCTCTTTTAGTATCGCTGTTCTTTTATAGTGTGGTCCCATTGAGAGAACATATCCATCTGATCTGGCTGAGCTGGAGTTCATTTTCCCCACAGCAGCCCTCATAGTGCTGTGCTTTGCACTGGTAGCTGGAAAGTGTTTTGGTTACACATCAGCATTGTTTCTCCAATGATCTGCTCCCCACACCAGTAGGCCAAAGATGGACAAAATCTTGGCAGGGGACAAAGGCAGGACAGCTGATCAAAAACGACCAAATTCCATATTTTATTGTTCAGTAATAAAAGCTAAAAGAAAGGGGAAACGCCATTTTTTACTACAATGTTTGTCTCACAGAGAAACTACTAAGTGTACTGAAGCCCTACATCCCAGGAAGTAGCTGGACATCCCTGCTGATGGGAAGTAGAAAATAAATATTTTGTTTTCCTTTTCTTCTGCAAATGACCATTATTTTTGCTTTATAAAACTGCCCTTATCTTGACCTACGAGGTTTTTTTTTTCTTTTTTCTTTTTTCTTGCCCCTGTCCTGATGAGGAGGGGAATGAGAAAGCAGCTTGGTGGGTATCTGGCATTCAACCAAAGTCAACCCACCACAGAGGATGTTAATAAAGCAGATACAGTTTGGTACAATTCAGCAGGGAATTCTTGTAGCTCTGCAGACTTTGTCTCATTAATATTTCTCTGAGCCTTTTCAATTTGAAAGGCAGGTTGGGAACCTGCAATATTTCTCAAGAAAAGCCTTATCTGGTCCTGAGATTGGCACCAAAAAGGTGGTGTATGTTTCATTGATAGTCCATTGGCCTGTTCCCAACTTCCCTCCATTTATTCCCATTCAAAATAAGGTATTGTTTACTCAGCTGCTCCAAATCTGAATGTTCACAATATGGCTGGTCCCTCTTTCTCTCCCCTGGAGAAATACATCATGTGGAAAAATGGATATTAAGCTTTTGTAGGTAAAATGCTACAAATAGGTATATTTAATGTGAAGTGCTTGTTCCTTTGCATAAGAAATACCTCAGAACATTGCATTTTAGATATGTAGCTCATTCAGACAGTTCTAGTCCACTCTGTCTTAGCCTCTTTTTTTTTTAATTCTGTAGACACATTAATAAAGAGCAGATCCATTCAGGTAATGTAGGTTTTCAATGTAACCCTCTATAATCTATCCCCTAGATATATTTTGTACAAAATTGCTTTTGAGCTTAGCCCATCTTACCAGTGTGTGTGGGAGAGAGAAATTATCTGAATGCTTTAAAAGAAGTTCACACCTCCACTCTTAATATTTAGCCTTTACATGACATGTTTCTCCTCAAAGAACATGTCATGTAAAGGCTACATGGCATGTTTCTTTCAGGAGAATCTACACTCTGGAAGGTGCTGTACTATAATTAACTCTTTAGTCTGGTAATTAGTTATTTTCAGGTTAAAAAGCCAGTGGTACATTTTTAAACAGCATGCAAACTGTTTAGAGACCCGGAATATTCTCCCCTTCGTTCGTCAGCTTCAAAGGAAATCTGTGGCCAAATTTTCACATGTATTTAGGCCTTTTACAACACCAGCCTAGAGAAATTTCAAAAGCCAACTTAGGTGTCACACATATGGTTGAATATTAAGCTGGGTCCCTGAGGCTATTTTGTGCATGCTTGAATAGCTCTGAAAATTCAGACATGGGGCATTTAGTAGCTCAATTTTCACTGACTTGCAATAAAACTCGAGCTGCTGTATTGGGCCTGATGGCCGCTAAGAGCCAAAGATCCTGTTTTCCAAAATAAGAGTTTGAGAAAATAAATCATATGGGTACTTCTGGAAAGTGTATATTATACATGAAGGGCTACGATGTATGGCAAGGTAGGAATCCTGCCACAGACAGAAATAGCAGTGGCCAGGGGCAGAGAAGGGAGTGGTACCAGACTGCCATGAACTAAGGAAGTGAGGGAGGGGATGGTGACACAGCTGTGAGTGACCAGGCTGCGGTCTGGCTGCAATTTTCCTTTGGAGGTACTGAATATGTGCAGTGGTGGGGAACAGATCTGCATTGATGGTGAGGAGGAAGAAGGTGCAGGAGGTGGTGGGTATCTTGAGGAGGGACTAGCAAGTGGGGTGAGAAGGTGGAGTGTGAAGTGGTAGAAACCCTGGCAGCAAGGCTAATGGGCTGAATAACTGTGTCACAGGCCAAGTTTATGAGCAGGTGAAGTCAGCTGAGGAATTGATCAATGTGGAGGGACAAAACCTGGGTCTGGCCCTCTCTAGAGACAGCTCAGCCTCCCTGGGGGGAGGAGAGTCGGAATCGGAGGTGTAAGCACCGCCCCAAAGGGCCGGCCTGTGGGAGATCTGGGTTCTCTCCACCCCTATTAGGCGGAGCCGGGGCGTGGTGGTAAGGATGGCCCAGCCCCTTCATCCAGAAACTTCGTGGCAGTTACTCCCCTGACTGGTTCGTTTGAATTACTCCCGCCCTCGGTTGTATTTGGTTGGTTCCGAGACCCCAACTCCACCCCGTTCCTTCCCTCTGACTGGGTGTGCCCCTCGGTTAAAACGTCCTGCGCAACCCCGGTTCGGGCAGATTGGTCTGCCAATGAGATCAGTCCGGTTGTCCCGTTGGACCTGTTAATAAAGCGGATCTTTGGCACCGGTCTCCTCCCGCGTTCTTTATCTCCTGGAGTCTCGTGCGAAGCCCAGCCCTCGCAGGTTCGACACTCCACCGGGAGGCCAGGTAGACAGAGCCCGGGAGGCGCGGCATCGCGACTCGCACCAGTGTTTGCCCTACAACAGATCAATATAAAGAAAAAGAGGGAAAGGGGGAAAGGGAGTGACATGATACACAGTCGGATATCAAAACGGAAAGCAGTAAGACAAGGTGGGAGACAAGGTGGTGAAGGATAGAGTGAAAGAAGAATCAAAGCCTGGAGATTAATATGTACAGAAAAGATTCCTTTCCCTTAGTGAGAATATGAAGTAAAAGGGGAAGATGAGAGAAGCGCTGGTGGTAACAAGGACAGCAATGGAGCACTGCAGTTGAGGGGTGGGTGGTATATGGCAGCCATGTGGAAAGGGCCAGCATTGGGTAAGAGAGGTGAAGGTGGCAAAGGGGACAGTGAGGAAAGGGCAGGGGAAGGATGTCAGGTCTACAAGAGGAGGGAAGACCAGCAGTTATATAGAATCACAGAATCATTATGGTCAGCTGTTTTGGCAGGAAATTGTACTGGGTCTGGATGGGATGGAGTTAATTTTTACATATTTCTCCATCAGTATGGTACCATGTTTCAGCTTTGTGACTAAACCAGTGCTGGTAACGCACCGATGTTTTTGCTATTGCTGAGCAATGTTTCCACAGCATCAAGGTTTTATCAGTTTCCCGCCTAGCCTTCCTCCACTCCTCACCCTCCAATGGTCTGGGAAAGAGATTGGAAGGAGACACAGCCAGGATAGTTGACCTAAGTGGATGAAGGTACATCCATACCACACAGCATCATGCTCAGCAACGAAACAGAGGGGAGAAGGAGGGAGGAGAGTCCTCCAAGGTAACTATTGCTTAGAGATTGGCTGGGCATCGGTCAGCATGTGGGAGGTGGTGAGTGATTGTTTTTGCATTGTTGTTTTTTTTCCCCCACCTCTTTCCCTTGTGTATTAAACTGCCTTCACTTATTAACTTCACTCATTAACTTCATTAAACTGTCCTTATCTCGAGTTTTCTAGCTTTTGTTCTTCTTGTACTCTCCTCTATCCCACCAGGATGGGAATAAGCAAGGAGCTGTATGGGAATTTTGCTGCTGGCTGGGGTCAACCCTCCGTGGAGTTGAATACTGCTACCTGGAAAGGCACGGAAGGCAGGCAGCTAAGGAGTCAGGAGGGGAAGCAGCTATGGGAAGTGGTAAAAGGCCAGCTATATTGCAGCTGCAATCACAGGCAGAAAGTGCTGGTGATATGACAAGAGCTGAGCTGTAGGCTGTGCAGCAATGGGAGAGGTGCATGTCTGACAGGCCGGCAAGAGGAAGAGGACAAGCAGGGCAACAGGTGAGAAAGAACAAAGAAGAGGAGTGAATGGGCAGCAGATGCAGCTTCTGAGCAATGTGGAGAAAGCAGGCAGCATATGGGGTGACAAGCTGAGTATGAAGGTACGCAGCAGAGGAAGGCTTGAGAGGACACACTGAGCATAGGGTGTGAATGAGGTCCAAAGCAGAGGCAAGGGACTGGCAACTGCAGGAGGCAGCAAACATTCTTTTGAGGAGAGATGGCAAACATGGTCCAACATGAGCACTGAGCATGGTCAGAAAGTCAGGTATTGAAATGATGTGATGAGGCCAGGAAGGAGCACTGTAGAGAAATGGTGATGTGCAGCAAGAAAAGGTTTAGAGTGCAATCCAGAAACGTGGATTTGAAAAGCTGTAGGAAGGACATGTTAGCAAGCACAAGAATCAAGCAGTGGCAAGAACAAGCTGGCAAGACAGGCAGTGAGAGCGGTAGTTAAGGGACATGGTGAAGGCAAGCAAGAAAAGAAGGGGCTTGTTCTGTGTAAAGTTGGCCATGGGCAGCAAGACATGCCAGTGACATGGGAATGAGTCAGTAAAGAGAGGGGGGAAGTGCAGGGGTCACAGAGGGGCAGGAGGAAGCAGTAAGTGGAGGAGAAGTTTGGTGATAAAGGTGAATGGCAACAGAGAGTGAGTGAATAAGCATGGTCAGCGGATGCGAAACAGAAGTTGTGAAGACTATCTGCAAACAGGGCAGCTCCAGACAGGTGGAGACAAAATGAACATCAGGAACAGGCAGGACGGCAAACAGGGCAAAAACTAATGGCTTGGCAAGGCAATCAGAGAAAGGTCCTGGTCATTTGGGGAGTAAGAGCAAGCCGTAAGAGGAACAGTAAACAAAAATAGTGTGTGTAGAGAGCAAGCACGGCTGCTGGGAGAAGAGGAGGAGGAGGAGAGGAAACAGCAAATGGGGCTGGCCAGAACAAGCAGTGAATGACAGCAGCAAGACGTGGTAGAAAAGAGAGCAGTTAGGAGAAGGGAAAGCAGGGACAAGCAGAGAGGTGTTGAAAGTGGGTGGTAAAGAGTGGGACAAAGTTATGAGACCATGGGGGAAGGTGACAATGGGAGACAAAAACAGCATATGAAGGAGTGGAATGAGATGGTGTGGTATTGAGGGGAGAGGTACTGAAGGGAGTTAGGTTAGGGCACACTAGGAGAAATAGGGCAAGGCAGGGACTGATGAGACAGTAAGATAACAGCAAGTGAGGTGATGAGGCTGCAAGAGACAATGAGGAAATGATGAACAGGAATAGAGGACAAAAAGAGAGAAGGCAGTGGTGGAGGTGTGGGAGTTGTCAGAATTCAAACAGGAGATACAGTGAGAGATGGCCGAAAATAAGATGGCAGCAGTGCCAGAGGCTGTGAATGGAATGGGGTGTCACAAGCATTGGGGCTTGACTGGCATGGCCAGACAGAAGAAAGGGGAAAAGGAAGTGCAAGTGGCAAGCCAGTGCACGGCAGTGGTGCACAGGGGAGGAGAGAGGAGATGAGCAGGTAGGTTGAAGTAACAGGGGGATAACAAGTGAAACAATGAAAGTGATGAGCAAAATACAACCCTGAGCCTTGCTGGTTGGAATTTATTGTACCTTGAAAATAATTGTATAATATTGCACCTTGTACCTTTTCTGAACTTGTTTCTCCCCACCTGAATTTCTCCTGAAGGAGAAAGGACTGGACTCTTCCGCCTCTCTCTTCTCTGTGGCTTTAAATGGAAGAGGCATTTTTTTCTTAATCATTGTCTGCACAAAACACAGGATTCTGAATCTACTGACAGCAATTCTTAGTGCTGTCTAGTAACTCTAGGGTGGTTATTAAAAGAACCAATCCTTGAATTTAAAGTCAACATTTCCTGCTTATCTGTGTTAATGACTTGAGGTGCTGACCTTTTTGCTGTTGTCTCTGCCCTTTTTTTTAAAGGGATTTGTTCAGGCATTTGTATGTTACAGCCAAAAAAAAACCCTGTACCAGCTTTCTGGATTGAAAAAAAAGGTGTAATCCACTAAGCAGGGCTCTAGCAGGCTGACTGGAAAGGGACATTGTCTAAATCTGACTATTATGGTGTGAAAATAGTTAAAAATTGGCTGTGTCTGAAGAAGTAGTTGGATCCATTTTTTATTGGCCTAGTTGGTTTCTTAACAGGGGATTAGGAGTAATTTATTGCTTAAGTCAATGCTGTGTTTACTCACACATCAAGTGGGTAGTAAAAAGAGATGCAGCATTAGCAAAGGCCATATCAAGGATTTACAAATAAGGAAAAAAATGAGAAAAAAAATCATTATCCACTATTTATGTTTGCACCTGAAGTGACTCCGAAATTTTCAAATTGGTCTCATAGATCAGTTACATTCAATGGCAGATGCTATATTTTATCACAAGAGGCAATTTCAGGATTTGTCTAAAGCCGAATCGCAGTAAGCAAAGATCAGCTTATCACACAATATCCTGAGGAGGAGCAGTGAGGAAGCAATCCAGTGGAGTTGACTTTGTCCTTCTAAAGCAGATGAATTGCATGCTGTTTTCTGTGTGGCATGTTTCAAATGAACCATAGAGGAAAGCAGCCCTTCTGACTTTGTCTTGAAACTATGGTCCATCTAAGGAACCCAGATCAAGTTTTCTGTTAGGGATTTGCAATGTTGGCCAAGTTCCTTTCTCTGCTCAGTGAGAAAGTGCTGCAGAATCTATCTATACTGAGTATAGAAACTGCCTCTGGTGACCGTATTCTTAACTTTGCTCCTCCTACATATTTTGGAGAAGAATCAGTGCCTAAACATCATTAAAAAATGGAATATGGACTCAAGAGTTCCCTTTTGGTCTCAGTTTGGTGGCAGGCCTGCTTGCTGCTGCTCACCCATGGAAGAACTGATGGATTCTGGTCGTGCCATGCATCTGGTGTGTATAATTAAGCATGGGAGCTGCCTGTAGGGTGAGCAATTATTACACATTTATTTCCTGCATCAAAGAGAACTCACATTTAATTAGTTTTTCCCAAGTGAAACTAATACCATGAGGGACTGTCAGGGAACTAATTTCAGATTGTGTACCACTGCAAGTCAAGTTTCTTTGAAACACTTAAGAAAGAAAGTTTATCAAATAAAATGTCACATTATTGCTGGGTTTATGTCACTCTTTGCATAAAAGTAGAAATGTGAAATTAGCTTACTTTCCTCACAAGTTGCAAACTTTACTGTTTGCACCCCGGGTTTTAAAATTCTATAAGAGATTAAGGAAATTTTGCCCATGGAAATTTAAGATCAAAGTAGTTAAGGGAGGACATCAACACTAATGAAATCTGGTTTCCTCTGGATTTGCATCCTCCATTTGTATACCTTCACCACCTCATAATAATGTTAGATTTTCATTAAACTTCTTTAACAGTCTGTCCCTTCTGCTATCTGGTATGAAGGATCATCAGTGTTCTGAACTGCTGACTTCAAGGTCATAGGACAACTCAGGTTTTAAGGGACCCCAAAATTCCTTCTCAAACAGAGTTAATGGTGCCATGAGACCAGTTTTTTCAGAGCTTCTTCCTGCTGGGTCCTGAAAACCAACAAGGATGGAGACTGCTCTGATAGAGGCAGCACCATGCTCATGATGCAGTCTACTCATCAGTGAGTTCTAATCTGGGTCTGTCTCCTCCACACAGGCTTTGATTTTTCCCAAAGCTGGTGAGGATGCGATACCAGGGTCTGGAGGACGTACTTTGCTGTCAGATCATCTAGAAACCAACCAACGGCAAAAGTCCCTTGTGGGGGTGAAGGAGAAAAGATGAACATGTAGGCAAATCCACACAAGCCACATGCACAAAAACATCCTATTTCCCAGGCATCCCAGGCTAAAATTACATCTGCAAGCACTGAACCTCTCCACAGAAACTCAGACAGAAACATAAAATTAATTTATATTGACAGTTTCTACATTCTGAAGAAGCATGTAGTTCCCAATTCCTATTTTAAAAGCAATGTTAAGATAAAGCGATGCTCTTCTGCCTTGCAGAAACTGTGCCTGGACAGAACGAGCTAAGAGTGTTTTAACATAAAGCGCAAAGGAACAGTGTCAGTCACCTCAGTGATCTTCATTATTTCTGAAACAGCATTATTAGGATCAGTGTCTCTCATTACTATGTTTCCATCTGGCACCTCAAAAAAGTTGCTTGAAATAGATGAAATTATGTCACTCTGGGTCTTGTCCTACAGAGAAAAAAATAACATGTCAGGTCCACATGTGCTGGCTTTGCTTGGGGTGGGATTAATTTTCTTCACAGTGGCTGGTATGGGGCTGTGACGGGGAAGCTGGGGGTGCATGGGAGGTTGGGAGGAGACACAGACAGGACAGGTGACCCAAACTGACCAAAAGAATATTCCAGACCAGGTGACATCATGCTGAATATATAAAGTGAGGGGAAGAAGAAAGAAGGGGAGGATGTTTGGGGTGATGATGTTTGTCTTCCCAAGTAACCATCATCTGTGATGGGGTCCTTCTCTCCTGCAGATGGCTGAACATCTGACTTCCCATGGGAAGCAGTGAATTAATTCCTTGTTTTGTGAGGCTTGTGTGCAAGACTTTTGCTTTGCCTATTAAACTATCTCAACCCACAAGTTTTCTGGCTTTTACCCTTCTGATTCTCTTCCCAGTCCCACTGGTGGGGGAGTGAGCAAGTGGATTTGTGGGGCTTGGCTGCTGGCTGGGGTTAAACCACAACATCATGTCAAGTTATTGTTCGATCTGGTCCTTGCAAGATCTCTGCCTCTACTTTATGGATCCTGCTTGTGGAAAATGTTAGATACAGCTCATCTGTCAGACCTGTCATGAGTTAAGGTGTGATCCCAGCCAGGGTAAAAGTGCTCTACAAAAAAGCAAACAAACCCTGAGTCTCAGAGGAAAGATCAGCAGTGCACAAGTAAATATGAGCAAGATCAGTTAGAGCTTTTTTACAATTGGCTGAAATTGTAGGTTTCAAATAAATAGGTTTCAAATAAAGATAAAAATAAACAAAACACAGTATAAAGAAAAAGGAATATGAGGGCACTGTGCTTGCACCAAGCTGCACATGTGAAGAGGCTGTCATACAATAACAAATGAAATTGCAATGACAAATAGGAATGAGATAGCAAGTTGTTCTCAGATGCATCTAATCTAACTATTTAGATGATAAGCCGTATATATCCTTGTTGTGTCATCTAACCCTCCATTGTGCAACCACTATGATCAGGACAGTGTTAAATGCCAAGGAATTTGTTCATTCGTTATGTGATAGGATGACAGCTTACTTGAAAGGCTTCCTGATAAAAGGGACAGAAGACATGTTTCTTGATTCATGCTCAAATAATTTATTCAGCCCTGATGCATTGCTCAGCTTACAGAACTACAGTGAATTAATTATGAGATACAAAACAAAGCACATGTGTGCATTTTCTTGAAACCAGAAAAATTATTAAGTTGGTATAAAAAGCAACCCAAATCGAGCATATTTAGTTTTTTGAACCAGTTTTAGGTCTATCCAAGTTTTAAAACATCTATACAACAGTATTCATGGGGAGAGATTTGGGTAACTTTTGGTAATGTCTAATTTTCCTAAATACTGAGGCTGTAAATCTCTGAAAACCATTTATTGGCTAAGACTTTTGTTCAGAGACTTTTTTATGAATGATAAATATATTGAATTAGACCAGCTAGAAGATTTTAGGACAAAGTCAAATTAACTCCATTAGTCTCAAAAGTGATTAAATTGAAAGAACTTTCTTATAAAGCTGGAGTAATAAGAGCTTTTTAGCAAATCCAAAAGCTATTATCTCTTAGAAATGTACGACTTCAGCGTTTTGTAATGAATCTGTGAAATACCTAAGTTGAACTCAAAAGCAGAATGCACAGTTTTTATTTTACTCCTGTTTTTTCTGGTTTTAGAACATTTAAAATTATGTAACTTATAAATTAAGGCCTTTTTTTTCTGAATGTGACATCACCTTCTGTTTTTCCTGATAAAACGGGTTCCTGCCTGGTACCCCTGAGGGCTACGTATGCTCATGTGTTGTGTGTCCGGTTTTACCACCAAATGATATGGCTGTACTGCTGCTCTGACATGATGTAATTAAAAATATTGCCTTCAGTGAATTACATGGTTTTTCATTAGAAAGTCTTCAGAACTTCCAAATTATTTTGCAACTGGTCTCTGGTGCAAGAGACCATTTTTATGTATCCACCAGCCTTTGAGCATGCTGAAGCATGGCAGGAACATATGTTACACTGAAGTCTCCAGGACTCTTAGTGGCCCCAAGTAAATGTTGCAAACATGATAGGAAATGATTAAGATGTTTTGCCCCACAACAGCACATTATTATTGCCATTATTAACCTTTCTATGGCTGTTATTATTTAGAGGATCTTGAGGTTAGTGCTTGATCCCCAGTGGTAATTAGTTGTACCCCAGCCAATTGGTTTCAGTCTGTAGATTAGAAGTAATAAATGCAGAGACAAGACTATGACGTGAGCAAGCTGAACAGAGAGGGGAGCAGGCAATAATTCATGCACATATCTCTATGTAAAACCCAATTTGATTGAAAGGTGAATTAGTGTCCCTCCCAGCATCCTTCTGGACAAGCTGTCCAGCTGAGATCAGCAGGTACATGGGGCAAAGGCTGAGGAACTGGTGAAGGGCAGGGCTCAAAGGGTGGTGGTGAACGGGGCTACATCTGCTGGTGACCAGTGACCAGTGGTGTTCCTCAGGGCCCCGTTCTAGGGCCAGTTCTGTTCAATCTTTGTATCCATGGCCTGGATGCTGGAGCTGAATGCATAGTTAGTCTGCAGATAAAACCAAACTGGGAGGTGCTGTTGGCTGTCTCAGGGGACAAGAGGCCTTGCACAGGTATCTGGATAGATTGGAGCATTGAGCAACCATCCCATGGCATGAAACTGAACAGAACAAATGCTGGATTGTGCACCTGGGGTGGAGTACTGCTGGGCATGAGACTAAACTGGGGAACGAGTTGCTGGAGAAGAGCCCTGTAGAAAGGAGTCTGGGGGTTCTGGTTGACAGGAGGCTCAACAGGAGTCAGCAGTGTGTGTGCCCTGCTTGGCAGCCAGGAGGGCAAACCTCATCCTGGGGTGCATCAAACACAGCATCACCAGTTGATCAAAAGAGATTATCCTGCTGTATTTAGCACTAGTGCAGCCTCACCTCAAGTACTGTGTACAATTCAAATTAAGAGGGATGTGAAAGTACTTGAATGCATGCAGAGAAGGACACCAAAACAGGGGAAGGGACTTGCAGGACTGACAGGAATGTGCTCTGAGGAGCAGCTGAGGGCACTGGGCTTGTCTGGTTTGGAGAGGAGGAAGCTGAGGAGGGAAAGTGGTCTCCTCACTACTCCTTTATGCTTTCTGAGGAGGAGAAGTGGTCTCTAAAATGTCCAACCCCCCATATCTAAAGAAGAGCACATGAGCACTGTATCAACTCCTAGCAGGGTCCTGGGGGTGCTCACAGGCCTCAATGGCTGGGACTGGCCACCCCTGGGACCTCCACACCCCCCACCTCCTGTGCCAAGGGCCCAGAGGACGTGTCTCACCTCAGCCTGGGACCTTCAATCCCTGCCTGAGCACTGCTGTATGCATGCCCATCTCTGCCCCTGTCTCCTGGGTGGGTCTGGGACCTGTGCTGCAGGGAGCTGCTCTCCAGGCTGGAGCCCTCAGACCTGGGTTGAACCTTGTCATGCACAGTTCTGGGTGTAACATGGCATAACTCTTCTCCTCCTCCTCCTCTTCCTCCTCCTCCCCCTCCTCCTTCCCCCTTTCCCTGTCTCCCTCTCCCTCTCCCTTTCTTCTCCCTCTCCCTCTCCATCTCCCTCTCCCTCTCTTCTCCTCTCATTTCTTCTCTGTCTTATCAAGCAAGTAAGGTAATACCAGGTCATGAGAGTGGACTTGGAAGCAGATCAATGGTGGCATCTGATTTTCATGTTTTCTAATTAACATCAGTATGGTTTAGGTTTGGCAGGTTGTATGCCTTTTGGTGTGGAGTTGTTTGCTTTTGTGTGGTTGCATTGGTGGGGAATTTGCTGTTGGATGTTCTGTTGGTGTAGTGACTGGGGATCTGATCTAGTAGCTTGCAATCCCATTTACACCTGCAAATAAAAAGCAACATTCTCCATACCAAAGGCTTTACTATCAATATAATTGAAACATTACAGGCAAGTAATTTCATGTCTAGCCAGGAGGTCTATTTTTTTTTTTCTGAAGATGGAGTTCCATTTAATGATAAGGGCTGTCACCTTATTATCTGAAGTGCCGTAAATTTTAAATATCAATACATGCAGTTTTACTTTAAGATTAAAATCAAGCTTTGCTTTATATTGTTGGGGTTCTTTTACATATGTGAATCTGGTCTTAATATTCACATTAGGTTATCTCAGTTGCTTGCATAGTATTAAGAGCTGTAGTTTACATTCTGTTAGTCACCCTTGGCTGCTTTCTCTGCACTAGGCACAGACCAAGAACTCTCTCACACTAGAGGTGCCTCTGAGGGAGGGTCCAGAATCTGCTAGGCAACAATTGTTATTCTTCACTGCTTTCTAAATATGAGTTGTGGGAGGCAGGGAGGGAGGGAAGAGCTAAATGAGACGACCAGTGGTCTGTGCGAAGCTGAGAGGCATGAGACTCAGGATCAAGTCCCAGGTATGCTATAGAATTCCTTCATGAGTTTTTGAAAGTGGTTTTAGCTATGCTTACCAGATAGCTTGCAATGCTATGGAAATGTTCCCAAGCTAGTTAGGCACCAAGATAAGGGCTGCTATTCACACAGCATTCTATTTAGGCTACTTAACCCCCTAACTGACAAGCTGATTATCTTCCAGGCCTGTGTATTCTCAGAGTTGCACTGTATTTGTAAACATCCCCTGAGGTACTCCAAGCTTCAGCTTTTTCTATGAAATCCTCCTTCTCTGATCACATGTTTTTGATGAACTACAAGGAGAGGTACTATTTCTCATGCTATGTTTAGATGGCACCTAGCAATGGATGCCATACTCTCTACTCAACAGTGTGATACAAATAAACAGAAGGAGTGATCGGCTATTATTTGCTTGTACTGCTCTGTCAGACAGAGATAGCAAGCCAATTTTACACCCTTCAGAGTGAAAACATACGTAAGCCTGCAGGTAGAATGATAAGATTGTAGATTGGGTTAATCTTTCAAAAAGGGTAGCAGGAACTGTATCACCAATCAGACATCTGAAGTGGTTTGGATGAACTGTTTTGTACCAGTAGCAAGACAGATTAAAGGCAAAAATAAAGAAGGAAAACCAGACAGAATATCACTTAGCAAGACAATGACCACCAACAAGTCACACCCCACTGGCTATAGCTCTTCTTTCCCAGAGAACCTGGCTGGCCTGAAAGGCTTCCCATTAGCTGTCACAAGGTGGTGTGGGGGCCAATGTCACGGCATGCCCAAGGAACCTCTGCAGGCTGGCATTTCTTAACCAGGGAAGAAGACAGGCTGTGCTGCCTTTTCAGTGGTTTCTGCCTCCAGCTTGCTAATGAGGGCTTTCCCCGCTCCAAATGCTACCTGGCTCCCTCTGTCTCTTTTTAGCAGTCTGCAGTTACTCTCACTTTGTTCCAAAGGATGCACTTTAAGTGAGACAATCTGATGCTGGTTCAGAAACTTGTGTGGCAGCCCACCCTGGCTATCCTGCACCTTGTCCTCTCCCTCTCTGCTTGTGGTACTGTCTACCAAGTGTTCCACCACTACTGAATCACAAACACAATGGCAAATAAGGCAGAAAGGGAAGAGATAAAGCACTTGCCTTCTCTGTGTTGATCCATACAGCCTAACAGCTGGTACAGCATATTCCCAGAAGCCAACTACCCTCCCAGCCATGAATTGCATGGCGCTCTACACCTAGTATTCTGAGGCATGCTGGGGTTTTATTTACAGGATGTTGATTTCATTTTTGGCTCTTCTGAATCATAATCTGAATACTGCCGTTATACTACAGATCCGAGGGTCACAAGGGCATGCTACAATTATGAAAGATTAATGAGATGCTTCATTAACCTTTACACTTTTGACTGCTAGGAAATATCTTTATTTTATTTTATTTTATTTTAAAGAAGAAGAAGAAGAAAAGTTCTTAGTAAAAGGAATCAAAATTCTTTGGTGTTATTAGAACACTTTCATGCCAGAATTTAACACTGGGGTTTTTTTTACTTTATCTTTTCTGTCTGCTCATACCTTCCACTGCTCTCCTTCCCTCATTTTCTCCTTTCTCTCCAGGCCTGCTCTCACATCACCCTGAAGAAAGTAATGATTTTCTCAGTGGCAGAGAGGCATCTCACTAACAAACCACCCAAAATTCAGGCAAGTTTGTACTCTCAGGACTGTGGTTTTAGTCTTCTTTCATTTTGTGACAGTTTTCCAACACCTCCCATGATTTAATGGTGATTTTAGAGGCAAGTTTATTGTGGGTAAAAAGAGGAAGGTAACTTCCTATTCAGGTAGCTGCTTTATGACTATTCTAAAGAACTATGAAAACGACTCTAAAACACGTATCTAAGAAAGGAAAGGTTTACTTTCTGAGACTAAGTATTCTGTACAGCAGGACAGTTTTAATCTATGTTAGAAATTTGTTTCTGTTATCTAGTGAAGAAAATGAGTAAATGAGAAAAATCACAATAATTACAACTTTGTTCAAGCAGTCATAATAATGTGTTCAGATTTTGCCTTAGATAAATCATTACCTGGGACTCAATTTTGTCACACTGTACTTTGAATTTTTATAGGAATTAGAATTCAGTGGATTAAGAACTGTACACATTTTCCCACAGTGCTAAATTGCTTTTTGAGTCTCTTAAACCTCATTGAAGTCCAGTAAGCCTGAGATTCCTGAATCATTTAGGTGATCTTAAAGTTCTCCTTTAGTTCATTCTCTTTAGGGGTTACAGCCCTAACTCCAAAAGCTAATAGTTTAAAATTAGACAAGATAGTGAAATAATTGATGTGACCTTGATTTCATGGAGGGGAAAAGTCAAAGACATATTAAAAGAGGTTTCACACATCTAAGTGCATCATGTAAAGCTAGCATCCATCTTTTCCTGCCCTTCTTCCTTTGTTAATTCCAAGATTTAGTGGTTTGTCCATGTCCATGCTTGAATTGGACAATAGGCACCAGTCTGAGTTCTTGCTGCATAGTCCCTGCTGATGTAATCTCAAGCTGGTCCACCTCATCTGCATGGTCACTTTATTGTCCACGTTAAGGAAACATCCAGCATAGTGTCCAAAGCAAACTCTTTTACCTGTGCAAAACCGTGAACTTTGCCTTTTTTATTTGTCTGTGGGATCCCTTATCCTCGCTGGGGTTGTATCAGTAACACATTGTGCTTTTATGAGAGTTGCTCTTTTCCCCCTATAAAACGAAAATGAAGGAAGGCACATTGGTGACCTGTGACTCCAGAATATTGCTCTGTGCTCAGTAATGAAACTGCTTCTTGATGGAGAGAGATAGGATTTGGAAAATGGTGAGGAACTACCCCCAGAAGGACATGATTTGCCACCAGATGGGCACTGGGTGTAAATCACTGTCCTTAAATCTCACACCTGTAAAAAGCTCCTGGCCCATCCACTCTAGTTCAGCTGATGCTGAATTGTCACATACTAGAGGTTTTCTTTGAATCTTTTAGTTTGCTTTTGGACATAGAGGCTCTTCATTAATTAAAGACAACTCTTAAGGCTGAGGTACCAGTTGGTGATACCCAGTTAAGCTTGCATCTCTTTCACCAAAGACTGTGGATGAAACTCTGGCCTCACAGAAATTACTGCATAAAACACCCATGAGGAAGTCTAAGATCTTGTCCCATAAGAGCAGACATAGGTCAACAGTCTTTAGCAGCCTTTTCTTTTGACAAAAGAACACCTAAATCCTTAATGTCATTCAAAATTTGCACCTATATACAGATTAGTAATTTAGCTAATACCTAAAACATGCAACATATTTTTGCCGTCTGTCAAAGGAGCCTGGAGTCTGGAGTAAGGCTAATCCAGTCAAACAGTAACAAATTATTTATAAATGAGCATCAGGCCTTGTGTTGCCTTGCCAAGGCCTGCTTGGAAATGCCCATCAATCACCTTTAACTGGTGTGCCTAATCTCCCACTTCAATTTTAGGGCCTTTTTCCATCCTTTTTTCCCCTTATATATTTTTTTTTTCCTTCCTCACAGAGGAACTGGTGAAGGTCAAACATCAATCCCTCTTTTTATACTGGACAATTTAAAGTCTATAACGATGAACTCTTTATTGAACGCTTGTCTTAGTTCAAGATGTTTCTAACTTGGACTTTTCACAAACCATTATTGATCTCCACCTCCAAACCAGTAAATCCTTTCATGTAGTAATTCCATAAATACAGCAGAGTTGGAAAGGCTTTGAATCTTCATTTGGTCAAAAAGTTCCAAATATCTCAGATAAATCCATAACTCTCAGTGGCAGCTTTGCAGGTGTTCAATCATATTTCCTTTGACACTAAATGAAATGCATGGAGTTTATGTTTAATTTTTTGCTATGCTTCCATGACATCTGTCTTAAGTATATTGTCCTCAGGTGACTGTCAGTTAAATATAATTTGCATTTATCATTATGAGAAAGAGGTTATCCACTTAATAAATTTAACAAAGTCTCTTTCTCTTCTTTTAATTTATGGTCACAGACAGATATTTTAGGAGGATGGAGGGGGTAAAATAATTACCTGAATCTGCCTAATGTCTTCCTGTAAAGTTCTTTAAAAACTGGGTTAGTAAACTCTAATCCCTATTTATTTGGACTATTGATAGTAAAGCCCATTAGAATCTCCCTTGAAAATATTTGGATTGGGTGAAAATAACCTCTTACAGGCACAAAAAGAGGTGTCACTGGTTACTAATTTACATGTAGGGTCTGAAACTGATTACCAAGTGCTCTTCATGACTCCTTGTTCTTTAGCTGCTTGGCAATGTGGGAAAAATAGCTGCCTCAAAAATATAGCTGCAGTTACTTCTTAAATTTGGTAATACATGCCTGTATTCTGTCTGTAATCTGCATATTTTTGCTGGTAACACAATTGTCCTGCAACCCAGAGTATGTCCTTTCCTTGCTTTGTAAGGGCTGAAAACAATATTATAGAGATGAAGACAAAGGGGTTTTTTATGCAGAAATGAACTGTCATCAGATTCAGGATATATCTCTTTTATTGCACATCTTTTTATCATTCGCTACAATAAATGTTCAAAAACACATCATGCAAAATATCTCCCAATGACATGCACAAATCAAAAATCCTTACCCTATTAAGCATTAAAAACATCTGTTCATTAGTGATACTAGTTTTATGGCATTCTATAACTCCCTATTCTTGAGGCCTCACCTGTGTTCAACAAAAAATTTCTTACTGTTTGTGTCCTGCAGAGACAATCTTACGCTTTCCTCTCTCTGCTCCATAGGCAGTGTCCTAATCTGAAAAATATAATCTGAGTAAAATTCAGAGGAGCTGTTTTTAGTTTGAATCTGATTTTGAAGTTTGTTGCTTCTGTTTCAGACTTGGAGAAAGAAGATTTGTGCCAGAAAGTTTGTCTTTTTATTATCTGTCAAAATCTCTAACCTTTTCCTTCCAGCCTTGACTATCACAGCTGCTGCAATCGACTACTGTCAAAAGAAGACAATAACTGAAGACTGATTTGAAAAAATAAAGTTTCCCTTGCAGGACCCTAGATTTGAGTTGTTTATCATTTCTTTGGATAAAACCATCAGGTTTTTGGTTTCATTTAATTCACTCTTGGCCATATGTTTTTCGTTCTGATATTCCTGTAGTGTACCAAGACTTTCTCTGATTTAAAGAAAGTAGCTAGTCATACAGATAAAACAAGGACACAACCGCATTTAGCTAAATCAAGACCTTGTTATGGTTTTGCAATGTCTTTCCCAGGGGCTTTCACTTTAAAATTCCACTCAGTTTATCAAACAATCCCTAATTGCTCTTTAACATCTAGTTAAGTTTAATGCTTTGTATATTTTGTATTCAAACAAAATTTTTTTGTTGATCATTTATGCTAGTTATGAAGCTTTGCTTTTTCTGTGCCTCCTTATTCCCAAATGTGAGGTGAAAGTAACTAAGTGAAATTCTTTTATCACAAGCAATAAAGCCAGGATTTATTAAATAGTAGTCTATCATTTGCATGGGCTTTGTTGCCCTTCTAATGAAAAGCATGATAAAAGAAGTGCATAGGAGTCCACAATAAATGTTTTAAGGTAGTAGTTCTGCCTGGTAAAGGTTTGCAAATCCCTGAGCTTGATCATAGAGAAAATACAGCATCTTTGTTATGATGTCATGTTGGGTCTGGCAAATGTTCACAATGTTTAAAAACAGTGATCACTTACTAAAATTTCTTTCAGGATATGCTTGTGTTATTAAAAAAATAATATTCCATCCTCTTTGTCAATTAACCATCCTTCCTCTCCCCCTCCCAAAAAAGTTCTATTTTTCCTGTAAACTAAAGTAATATATACACACACATAAAATGGATATATATATATAATAGGTATTTGGAATGTCAGGTTTGAGTCCTTTGAGCCTGCAAAATCTAGGCAGGAAAGGAGCCAGACTGTGCATCCAAACTTTTTAAATATGTCATCACATCTGTAAAAGACTGGTTTTGCACCAGGGAAACTAGCAGCAGAATTTAAAATACTAGACCCCAGACACATAACAAAGAATGATTTGAAGGACTGCATTTATAGTAAACACAGTGCTGTTAAATCAATAAGTGCCAATGAACAGTATATGTGACCACCAGCTCTCTAACACTTTGCTTAGATCCAGCCCCCCCCACCATGTTAATCTGATGGAGTACACGCTTTTAAAATCAGACAATCTGCCAGAAACTTGGAAAAAAAAAATTGGATGAAGTGGGTCAAATTTGACATTCACTTGGCAGATAACAACATCCACTGTTCATCTGTTAAAGAGCTGCCCAGCTTGCAGTTTGTCAGCATTGCTTTTGTTCAGTGTCTACCTTATGAATGACTGCCTGTGAAGTTCCAGGTGAGTGCCTCCTTCCTTTTCTTTTTACAAGGGAGAGAAAATACTCAAAATAAACTCTCAAGGGATGAAAAGTAATTGGAAAATTACACTCCCCTTGAAATGCTCCTACAGCCGTTTTAACCCAGCATACATTTGGATAGTGATCTACACCACATTTGGCTTACTTAGTGTTTATGCGACTTGATTTTTTTTTTATTCTCTGCTTACATGTGGAGCCCGGTACAAAGTGGGAACCAATTAACTCTTCTACAGTAAAGAAATGTACCCAGAGCACAAAGAACAAGAAAATTAGAAGATCCCTGGGCTGACACACAGTCTGGCTCGTATGGACTGAGACAAATATAGTACCCTGGGAAACTGGTATGAGCCATAATCCATCAGAAACTACATAGAATAAAAATATGGAATAATTAAGGTTGCAAAAGACTTCCAAGATCTTTGAATCCAACCTTTGATCAAATACCACCATGGCCACTAAGCCATATCACCAAATGCCAGATCTAATCATTTTTTGAATGCTTCCAGGCATGGTGACTTCACCACTTCTGAGGCTTAACTACTCTTTCATTGAAGAAATTTTTCAAAATATCCAACCTGAACCTCCCTTGGTGCAGCTTAAGGACTTTTCTCCTTGCTCTGTTGCTGGTTGCCTGGGAGAAGACACCAACCCCCAGCTTGCTACAGCCTCCTTTCAGGCAGTTGTAGAGAGAGATAAGGTCCTCCCCGAGCCTCCTTCTCTCCAGGCTAAACAACCCCAGCTCCCTCAGCCATTCATCTGAGGCCTTGTGTTCCAGACCCCTCACCAGCTCTTTTGCCCTTCTCTGGATGTGCTCCAGCACCTCAATGTCTTTCCTGTAGTGACAGGCCCAGAACTCAAGATACCAGTACTGAGTACAGGGGAATGACCACTTCCCTGCTCCTGCTGGCCACACAATTGCTGATATAGGCCAGGATGCCATTGGCTTTCTTGGCCACCTGGGCACTGCTGATTCCTGTTGAGTCATTGTCAACCAGCAGCCCCAGGTCCTTTCCCAAGAGGCAGCTTCCAAACCACTCTTCCACAGCCTGTGGTGCTTCCTGGGGTTGTGCTCAAAGTGCAGGACCTGGAAATTCACCTCATTCAACCTCATAGCATTGGCTTCAGCCCATTGATCCAGACTGTCCAGATCCCTCTGTAGAGCCTTCCTGCCCTCCAGCAGGTCATCTTGGTGTCATCTTTATGTAAGGCCAAGCTGAAGCTATCTACTTCTAACTATTTCCCATGGAAAATATCACTGCAACAGACATATTCCTTCAATGTACTTCTATAAAGTGGCCGGAGCTACAAAACTGTTAGAGAGAAAAAGAACTGCCTTGCTTTGACTTTATTAAGTCTTGCTTGGTGGCTTTTGATTCATGATCACATTAAGACCCTGTGCTTTATGGCCCCAATATATTTTCAAAATTCAGTCACTGTACCTTTATGTTTTGCACTTTTCTTTCAAAGTTAGATGCTGTGAACAGCTCGGGTCTTCCAATTTCAAGCTGGCAGCCCTTAAAATTTGCCCTCCTCAAAAAGTGTCTTGCCAAGTGTCAGAGATCTAGAGTTAGAAGTAAACAGAGTTGACAGGACCATTTAACTTCTATTCTTAGGTATTCCTCCTGTAATAATACAAGAATGGTGTAAGGAGATGCCAGAATCCATTATCCATTTCTTCTCCTGACATAATTTAGCTAGTTAATACAGGACTGGCTTATTACTGAAAAAAATCCATGATATTTAGTAATATACTTTTATTGTTGATCTTGTGTTTAGTAAGCTGGTTTTCTGTTGTTTTCCACTTTACCCCTAGAGTTTTTTAAATATTTGTCAATTTCAGATGCACTTTTCTGGATGGGTAGACCCCTTCAAAATATGAAATCCCTGCAAACTTTGTGGTGAGAGAAGACTGGGGAGGAGAAATGAGATACAAAATGGGATTCTGTACTGAGTAAGTCCACATAGAAGGTTATCCATGAATCCATAGAAAGTAGGGATTTACTCTTTCTGATATTCAGAAACTAGTCCATCTCAGTGACTGAGAATAAACTGCACTCACAGTTAATCTTTTCGAGGTACTTGCATGCTATCAAATTGGCCTGTTTTGTCTGCACAATGCATACTTGGTTTTCCGAGCAGTCTGCATTGAACATATTTCATCAGTCTTTTATCGCTTTAGTTGCCCTCATTGGTTTCTTTCTGATTTATTTAATATTTTGGGTCAAAATATGAAATAAACCAGCACCAACTTGTCTTACAAAGTAAATATTGGCATAGCAGAGAGAAAGGTAACAGCAGCACCAGAGTGGTGTGTACAAATGCCTCACAGAGTTGATGTAAAATAGCGTTGCTATTGCTCCCTTGATTCCTCACTGGGTAATGCTACTGTTTATGCATTTCAAAACAGCAATCACCTCTTTTTGCAGCAGTAGCTTCACACTTCATGCTTGTCTGGAGTTAATGGGCTCAGGCTGTATTGGGATCTCTTGATTAAGCTTTGGTATGGTGAAACACTTCAGGTGTACTTTGTTTCATCACAGCCCCAGCCTGCACAACAGTCTCTCTCTTTCCCCAGTGAAGCACCTTGAGCATATGGTTGGGTTGTTTTTTTTTCCTGGTGTTTGCGGCAGTTTAGCTGCCTCCTTTGCAGTTTAACTGCTTGTCTTAGCATGTCTTAGGCTATTTAGGCCAAACAGCCCAATCTGGTTGTCTACTGCTAGATATTTAAAGCATTTACCAAGCACTAAACAAGTAGACTGACTTTTATTCAATTTTTTTTCCCCTCTGTTTAAAATCAGTAGGATTCCTTACTGCTTGAGAAGGCTGAACATCACTTCACTTTTGGGGTATATAAGGTTTAAGACTAAAGGGATGATATTGTGCGTAAGTGGAATTTAAGAAAAGTAAGCTCCTCAGCTGCATGTCCCAGCAGAGGCAGTGGGAAAAGAGAACCTTAATGAAGCTAAAACCAGGGCAAATCCATTCCTGTTTGTTTACCATATGTTAGCCATAGACTAAGTTTTCAGTTACAGAATGCGCTTTTCTAGCACAATGTACCTTACAATCCGTGGTCACTTTTTAAGCAAGTAATTAAGCATTACTGTGACGTATGTAAGAAAAATTATACCCATTTAACAGATGTCTGAATAGAAACAAAAGAAAGCAGTAGCTGGTAGTCCCCGGGAGAGCCAGAAGACTGCATTCATTTCCAACTCCTGTACCTTAGCCTCTTTCATAGCATCGCATGTTCGCTTCCAACTGCAATTTTCACAATTATTCCTCAGTAGACCAACATTCTTTGAACTACAGCATTTGAGCAGATGTTTTAATTCATCCTCATCACCTCAACAAGCAAAGGCTTATTGCCCTTGGAGACTGTCTCTGCAATTGCTGTATTTGCCTTGGAGAGTGACCTCAGCAACATCCTGGTGGTGCTGTAAAAGAGTCCAAAGCAATCAGCGTTGCTGCATTGATAAAACAAGCTGTCTACTCAGGACTAGTGAAGAAGAAACCTTTGCAAAACAGTTCCTGGTGGTAACTAATTGTTCTATTATCCAAAATGCCTTGTTACTAAACATTTGTTGCGTCTTATTTTGGTCATTGCTCAGATATTTTACAATGCAGTAGGCTGCCTTTGAAGAAGAAACAACATGGATTTTTCTCTTTCATATTTCTTTACCCTGTGTTTTATAATCCAATTCCACTATAAGCTTCTGAAAATGTCTTCCGCTGATAAAGCTATTTTTTTTTTGGTTTGTAATTTTGTAGTACAGCTATTTTAATATAACACCTATTGTTAGAGGCTTGTTTACCAAAAAAAAAAAAAAAAAAAAAAGAAAATCATCATTAATGGCTAGAGCCTCAAACTAGAAGCTGTTCTTATTTGCATTACTGTAACACTCTGAGGTCTCTTAAGAGATCTTGCACTGGCCTTCATATTACACTAAGATATTATAGACAAACAGTAAGATACCATTTACCGTTCCTATCCCTGAAGAGCCCTCAACCTTCTTGTTAGTTGCCTCACTTGTATGCTCATTACTTTTGCTTCTTTCCCTCTCATCCATATGCAGTTTATCCTTCTTTCTATTTAGCTATTTTTACTCACAGGATTCATCCCTACCATGGAAGTGTTTGAAAAGAGAAGTTATATTATTCTGGCACTATACAAATACCACAGTCCCAACTTGAAGTACTTACAGTTTAAGACATAGGCTTGCTTCAGGGGTGGGTTTATTTAAAGAGGGAATTGTGCCTGAATATGAATAGAGCTAGGCTAGTTTTATATTAGTTTCACTGTGAAAACAAACTTTCTTACTCAATCCTACATCTCCTTTTATTTACTTTCTCTTTATAGCCATGTAATTTCATACACTTTGACAAAATTAATTATGACTCGTGCTAGCATTAACAATAAGAGAAATAAATGCAAACAACACATTATACAGGTAAACACTACAGGACACGGCCATTAGAGGATATACTAGAATGCAAATTGTATGCTTCAGATGCTGAAAAAGATTATAATGTGCTTGTGTTTGGTTATTTTTATTCCCTTCAATTTAGTCCAAAGTACTCAAGATGCTTGGTGGGTCTGTTACTCTAAGATAGATTACACGATGCAATTACTTTAGTAGAAGGAAACATTTGCCTGAAACTGTATGGAAGTCAATTTTATACAGTTCAATTTGGATTTCAAAATAGTCTCCTACACGTAGAATGTAAACACCCTCCCTCTTGTCTAGGTGGAGGCAGTAAAATGAGGTTCCTAATTCACACTGGGTGGTAGGAGGTGTGCTGGAACAGGGACCCACTGCTGCAGTCTGTGCAAAAGGAGGGAGTCCCAGGAACCTGGGAAAATGGTGCAAAGCTGTTACAATTAGTACTGTGAGTTTCCTAATGGCTCCAAGGATAATTGTAACATTGGCCAATAAAAGTTGCTTTGGTTTTGTCTCCTTTTTTCCAGATTATTCTTTCCCTTACTCCAGGTTGGGATTTTTTTTGTTTGTTTTCCTTCTTTTTTTTTTTTTTTTTTTTTTTATGGTCCTCATCAAGCAGCTGTTCCTAGTGTGGGTGCCTGATCACTGCTGCTTTTCATTTGCCATAGTCCCTCTAGGACTTTCATGTCGTCGACACCTGTTTCTTATTCTTTTAGGTGGTGACTAAAAGGCACATTAACCAGATCCTTCGGTGTCATCCACAGAAATTAGCTATTGCCAAGGTAAACAAAAAAAAGACAAAGATTCCAACTCTGTTATCTTCCTTTTTTGCCTTTCTTCTGTTTTTTGGGTCTGATTGTTTTTTCGTTCCCCAGCCCTTTCCATCATAGGAGTGCAAAATTCCTGGTCCTCTTTTCATATCACTTGTCAGTTCTTAATAATAGTGTTGTCCCTTGCCAGCCCACTAGCCACTCACCCACCAGCAAGTCAACAGCATTCTTAGTACCTGTTTTTATAGTGAGCATGTGCAAAAAAATTCTGCTCATAAAACAACTGTAAGTTTAACATTTTGGCCTTTAATTCTTTTTTTATTCCTTGTTGAAATGAAGAGAAATGGACCCTTCCTCTGATTTTGCCACTAGTTATAGCCTGCAGTTTTACCTCTGTAAAATTGCATTCTAGTTGGTGAGCTAGATTTAAGTCTTACGATTCACACTGCATTAGTCACTGCCCTAGTCCTCCTCCAAAGTGTCATTTTAGTACATGTAAGAAACTCATAACTAATGCTATTGTTTTAACTGTAGTTGTTGAAATGGTTATTATTCTAGATAGAAAATATACTCATTAGACTGGACTCACTCTCCAAGAAGTTTATTCTGACAGAGATTTTTTTGGTGGACAGTAAGGAGGACTGAGTTATTTATCTTTTTTTGGAAAGCTTTGATAAGATGTTTAAAGAACCTTATGGAAAACAATACTAAATCTAAATTCCTCTATTTTTAATAGGCAGAAAATGCAATTAACCATCTTTCCCTAGAGTAGCAATATAGAAGGCTCCAGCAGGTGTGTTACTATTGCAGTATCAAAATAAAAAGTCTAGTCAGCCTTTCACAATAAAAATAAGTGAAATGCAGAGCAGATGCTGTAATAACCATTAATTTACATTCACCAACAATATTTGTTGTAAAAGTAGATGAGGACACTGGAAAAATAAGTTATTTTTGGCTCTTCCCTGCAATATCACAAGAAAACTACTGTAATGTGTTTAGCAGAGCAATGAATACATATTGGCCAAATTTATCTCTGCTATAACCCCGCAGAAATGTAGAATGAATTTAGTCCTAAATTTCACTTTGTGGAAGGAAGGGTAAAATTAAAGGAGTTTATTGAACATCACCAGAAGTTTTCCAGATCTGGTACTGAACCAACTTTGAAAAACTTCAAAAGCAAAATAGAATGATATGCAGACTTTCTATTAGAAACAGAATTTAATGAGTTGTGTAATAACCTATATCCAGAGGAACTCAAAAGGCAAGTAGCATTTCTTGGATGCTGATTTCTGTAAGACTTCTGTGCTTGATGTTGGGCTCTTTGTACTGATTTTACCCTGCAGTATGACCCTGCAGAACCACAAGTAGGTGTAGGTATATGGTTACTGGACTACTGGGTGAAAGGGTCAACAGTATCTTAGATTCTGTTGTAGGTTTCATGTGGGAATGCTCAAGTGGTGTATATATAATTAAATGAACTTTGCCATAGGTCAGTTTATGCTATTGATTTATATTTAGAGATGAAAGCAAAAAGCTCAACCAGCCTTGCCAGTTTACTAGAAGGGTTGAAAGTCCTCACTACAACGCACAGTGTTGAACTACTGAAATAATTTGCCCTTGAACTCATAGTATTAGTGTCACTTCTGTCTGTGGTGTAATATTTGACACCCCGCCCCCCTTCTACTAGTGCCAAAGGACAAGAACCAGTGAAATAATTTCAAAATTATTTTTTACTTCATTTTTCATGAAACAGTGGTATTAAACCAGAGTTATGACTTCTCTACAAAGTTGTCTTTTTGTATTGAGACTACAATCTAACAGATTGTGGTTCTAACACATCAAGACATAAGCCCTTTTTCTCTCTGGTTGTTATTCATGCAGGTGGGTGCTTATGATATTTTGTCTATGTTTCGATGTATTACAAATCATATTTTTTTTTAAGCCTTGTTATATACCTGCCTCAGTTTTGAATGGAACCTTGATTAATCTCTTTCACTGGTGACTTGCTAGACCTGTGAACCACATTAGTGTGAATTGTTTCAGGCTGGCTATGAAGCCAAACTTTCAGGTTTTCCAGCTAGAGCAAAAAAAGGCCCATACAAAATAAATTGTCAGAGGTTCACATTAGTAGAAAAATTTGCAGAGGTTTTTGTTTTCCCCCTCTGATTTTTCAGTGAAAACAACTGAGAAAATTCACTACAGATTTGCTGGTAAATTTAGTTCAAGGCGGGCATTTTTCACAGAGTAAAAAACATGCCTGAAGTCTTTTTTCCAACTGGAAGCGCAACCATTGTGCTGCATCCTTATTTTTAGTAAAAGAGGTAGTGCTTAAGAGTTTCATGCTGAGCAAATCTGAGCAAGGTGAGATAAGTGGTCAGAGAGTGAATTTCAGTGACTCTCCCCCATCAATCACACGAAGTATGAGGGGGGGAAGAGAGAGAAAGAGGGGGATTCTCAAATGAAATCAGGAGAGGTATGATGGTTTGAGACGCTTTGTGAAAGAAGGACACCTTATAATACAGACAGGGCAATAAAGGGGGAGGATGGCATCTATGAATGTGTCACTTTTCAGTGGCCCTGTGTATGGCTCTGGCTTTAACCCTGACATGCAGGGATATTCACACAACCTGACTGTGGTGATTTAACATTGCCAGCTGCTTTCCCTGGACTCCCTCGGTTGTCAGGGGAAAGCAAATACTTCTCTGGAGGGTAATTCAGAAAAGGAGGCTAATTTAGTTGAGCAGAATTGGTCTTTAGAGAATATCTACTTTCCTCCATTGCCTATGGAGGGCACCTAAATCTGGGTTTAAAGATAAATGGTGTGATTACTTTCTCTTTTCCTCAGCAGTTCTGCTCTGACTTAAAAGGTCCCAAGTAACTGGACCATGTGATATTTCTTCTGGAGACCTGTCAGCACTCAGATACACACAAGGGAATGCATTTCAGATGCCAGACTTGAAGGGCCTCAGTTCTTAGACCAAATGCATTTAAAAGACATATACAAAGTTGAATTTCTATTAACCAGTGGTAACAGACTTGTAAAGAGGATATGGTCACAGGGACTATAACCAGAGCACAGGATTGATCCTGACTAGCTACATGGAGTAGAAAAAACACATCATATGGTGGACAGGTATTTTATATCCAAATTGTTATCTGGAAATTTTATTTGCATTGAGCACAAAGCCACTAAATGGTGTTTTCAAGAAAATGTCAGTTTAAAAAAAGTTATGCGTACCTCAACATTAAAAGCAACAACATAAAAGCAAGTAGATCAGTGGGATGACAGAGTTGATGCTAAGCATTTTGAGTCCCTTGTGCTTGGTTCAGGGTATGAGTTTGTGGGGGGCAAGGGGGGCTGTTCTTTTCACTAGCTTTAGTGCATCAGTGACCTTGAATGGATGCCAACATGCAAGATACACATGGCAGTAGAGAATGCATTTTCTATTTTTGTCATTATTATTTTTATTATACATTTTTGAACTCTTTGCCTTTCATATTTATTTTTACACATCTCATTTACTTTTCCTCACTTTGAATTATTTTTGTCATTCTTATGAGGTTAGTAGGACTGTAGTAGAGTAGAGAAAAACTGATGTAGCCACATGGACTCCACTACCCACTGGCCAGCTGAACAGCTGCATCCTGACATGTCTGGTGTCTCCAGGCAGCGTGAATTGTGAAAGAAACACTGTGAAGCTAAAATGTTTGTAGTATGCATTCCCTCTCTATCCTGAATGCACAGCATGAGCTTCTCACGGCACATATGTGCTTTAAATTGCCCATTGACTTTAGGCATAACAAAAAAAAAATTGTTATCTTATGGTCCTGACATTATAACATAAAAGCACAAGCTCCACAGACACCACAAGAACTTGGCCATGTTTTCAAGTGTGGGTAATTAAGGACCTGCCAACCTTATCTGTGCCACAATTCCAACAGCAGCATTCACCTGCTGGCCTACTATTTCCATCCCTGGGAGATCCAGGAGGAATAACCAGCAGCAAATTCCATCCAGGCATTTGCCTGTCTCCCAAGATTCTCCAAAGGGTGGTGAGGTTCATGTCCATGTGTTTCTTAATGCAAAAAGCAGGCAGGGACTGGTGACCACAGAGAATATCTGAAAGACAACAAAGCATAATCTGGGTAACACTTCAAGCAGGAGCGACCTGAAGTCAGTGTTTTCAAACCATGAATTTTAATTTAGAGCTGTTCTGCTCAGGTATGATGCACTTTAATTAGAATTTGGAAAGAGTACAAACAAAAATACAGACAGGAGAGGGAAGAACAGTTTATTGGCCTTGCCTTAGCAGAGAACTTGCTGGAGAAATGCACATTCTCATTGCACTTGATATGCCATATATTAATATTGCAGCAGAAGATGCTACAACTGTAATCATTTGTGATTTCAATAATTTATATCAATACACAATTCATGAATTCTGTGTTTGCACATTTGGGGAATGCTACAGCTGAAGAGCATCTAGTGAAAATGTAAGAGATAAGTATTTCTAATCGTATCCACGTCCTTTTCAGCTCCCTGGAAGAGCGAGACAACTACAAAATGCGAAGATCCAGGTAATTACTGGCATTGAAACTACTGCAAAATACATGAATGAATGCAGGTCATAAAACAGGAAAAAAATTACCCATGAACCTCAGTGTTGAAAACAGTGTGTAAACACTGTATTTTTAGCTCTTGAGTCATCAGTGAGCAAAAAGTCATCTCTGTTCAAATGAAACCAGCTGCTCACTTTTCTTTTTTGGTACCTCATTTCATAAGTATGTGTGTTTATATATTTGTGCCATGTATAAAATATGCAATTATCTATCTATCTATCTGTCTGTCTGTCTGCCTGCCTGCCTGCCTGCCTGCCTATCTATCTATCTATCTCTTTAATAGACTCAGTTTCCAAGGCAGTGTATATCAAAATGCCACAGAATATACAGTCCAACACAAAATCTTCTAAGAACTTGCAGCAGTTTTGGGGCAGTAGGATGTCTACACTGTATGTAAAGTGGGGAATTCTGATGTGATGACCAGTAAGCATCAACGATCACTTTGCAAAACAGAGTCTGAAACCATTATTTCAAGATAATGGTTCTTGAAGTCTTTTGGGGATGATAATAATGGGGGTTGCAAGAGACTTTTTTTAATGGGATTTTTGTTTTATTTTGCTTGGATTTTGTCGGTTTTTGGGAGGGTTTTGTTTGTTTTTTGGGGGGTTTTGTTTGTTTTTTGTTGTAGTTGTTTTCTAATTTCAATGTAATTTTGTTGTTTTTTGGTTTTTGTTGCTTTTTTTTAATTTCAATGTTTCAAAAATTTGGGATGCTGTAGTGTTTTCTGATGAAAGCCCAGTTTTGTGGGCATTTAGAGGTGGAACAAAGCTGTTGTAAGTGAAGACCAAAACACACAAAATAAAAGAATTAACTCTGTTTCTAGACTGTCAGTTTATGGAGCCACTTGTGCCTAGCAAGCACATAACTGCATAGGAAAGCAGGGCAGATTCTCCTCTGCTGGCAGACCACTTATATTTGAAAAGACAATGTGTCATGTGTCACGCTCAATGGCATGAGAGCTTTCTTTTCTGGACATAAAATGTAATCATTGCCAGGGGTTGGGACTTGAGCTTGGCTCTAAAATTTATTTATTTATGTTATTTGTCATGAAAAAATGACAAATTGACACAAACATCTTCAAAAGAAAACTGATGACCAGATCAGAAACAATAGTTGAAAAAAGATGAGGAAATTAGAGTGGTTAAGATTTCTTTTGAAGAAAGATCAGCTTACATTTCTCTAGCTGTCAGAATTATTGATATTTTAATTTGTAAGTCTTTTTGTGCCAATCTAATGTTCATTGATGACATGAAAACTTTATGACTCAAAAAATAGATTTCATTTTTATAGGTGATTTCAAAGAGAATTTTTAAATAAAACTTCAAAGCTCCTGTTCAACAGAATAATTCCTGCCTCAAATTTAACTACTGTTTATAGTTATATGTTTATGTAGATGTTGCAACCAGTTTTAACTCAGTCAGATAATTCTGACTGCTGTCATTTATAATTAGCCTATTGCCACAATTACTCTGAACAGTAAAAAAGGTAGTAGTCATAAAAACCCACTACCATGCTTATTTTGCAGTCACCACAAATGGTAGTGCAATAGCAGATCAGAAATTTTGAGAAAATTTTCATACAGTGTAGATTGAACATGTGTTGCTTCATGAGAAATGGAAATATCCTCCTGAATGTGCTTTCAGTTCTTTTTCAAATAGAGAGGGGGAAAAAAGCCACAAGAGTTATTTATTGTTTGGGTATGAAAAATGTCATTCAGATACATGACATCACAATGAGAAATTCTAAATTTACTTTTTTTTTTCATCCAAAAAGCTAAACTATTCAACTCAGTCATCAAGGAAAAATAATCTGAATGACTGAAGGATCTTCTTCCTGTAGAGCAAAAATAATTGACAGTTGCAATTTTTTGTTTGATACAGCTCTGCCAAAAAAAAAAAAATAGCGCAAGAAAAAAATCCTGGTAGTATGTGTTGTTGAGAATCCTGTTTTATAATGTAGACACTATAAATTGCAAGGACATAAACAAAGATATTCTAGTAATGTCCTTATCCAGATGAGCTGTGCTTTCATGATTAATCATGTCACCAGAAACCTGTGTAATCTATAACTGCCTGTCTTATTTATCTGTCTATTGGGCTATCAAATGTTCCCATTTCATTAAGTGCTTGCTTTCTACTGAGAAGGTACTTAATATTTTGCATTGCTGTGGGCTTTTTTCAGGGCTTCATGCCCCAAAGCCTGGTAGCCCCATTTAGTTTCTGCTGTTTTCCAGGCAATGCTCTCTGTCAGCAGCTCTCCAGTTCCTACATCAGGGCCTTTTCACCTGTGAGGACAAATTTCTGGTTAGAAGGCCTTCATTAGGGAGCTACACTCTTTTCAGCATAGAAGTTATTTTTCAGAGCTCTGTAAATAAGGCTAGACATTTTTTAGAAATCTAAACAGCCCCCATTCTCCCTGTAGCATCTAGGATGTGCCAACTCACTGGCAGCATGAGGATTGTCCCTGCCTCAGGGGAAAACTTTCTGTCTTCAAAGAAATAAGGTTTCTGAGGGCAATTCAGTGTATTTTTCTTCAGGGTATGGTACTTTCCAGTGCCAAGTTCCCAATTTAAGCCCTCTACAGTCGGGGTATTTCCAGAGGGCAGATCTGAGCCCCAGCTAGGCTCACTTGTCCTCTGGAAATGCCTCTATGCTTCTCCTGACAGTAGTAGGGGCCTAAGATGATCAAAGCTACAGCAGAGGGGCAGAGAAGTGGAGCAACCAAAAGGGTTTAGTTTGGCAGGAGAGCTGCCAGGTGGGGGTGCAGCAGCCTCTGATCAGACTTGTCATGAAGTGCCAAGCAATTGAGTTGTTTTGACTGTTAACTGGAGAGGAATACACAGTTGGAAATTAGTTTTAAAAACAATGGTGAACATTAAAAAATCTGACTTGATGGATAGAACAAATTGGACAAATGCATCCTGTGTTCCTACTCTTCATTCTTCCAGGTCACAAATTATCAGTCTCTATTTTTTGTGCATTTTCCTTGTAGCTGACATTTTCAGAGGAAAATAAATGACAGGTTTTAAGGAAGGAAAAGGGGAGTAGGGAATGAAGAAGATGAAGTTAAAAACACCAAAGGGTCCAAGAGATATGGAAGGTGAGCAGCGGTATAGGAATATATGAAAGAGCAGAGGCAAATTGTAAAGTGATCAAATTAATTTGATCAAATTTGATGAAGTTAATTAGTTTTTCAAACATGAATATGCATAGGATGCATGGTATGTGTGTGCACATAAGAAGGATAGAATCAAGGAAAATAAAACCTGTCACCTCCCAAGGCGAATTAGTTATTCTCAGTGAGATAACCTGTTTTTAAAAATTCCCACTGATGAAGGACCCCCAGTCTTGCCTGGCAGTGGGTTATACTGTTTAACCATCATTATTTCTTCTCCTAAGAGCTACTATAAATCTTACTTGCTGTAGTTTAAATTCCTTCATGTCCTATTCATTGTAGAAAAGGAGAAACAGGACATGCTTCTCCCCTATGGTACAGCTTGCTACATATTTGAACAGTTATGGTGCTAACTCTATGGTGTTAATTCTTTTCTCTTGTCTTTACAACCGCCTCTTGTCCAGATATATTTCCTAGGCTTCCGTTATGCCCTGCTCTTTTCCATCTTTATTAATGAACGTGCTCAAAACTGCCCAAAAAACTCCACTAGAGAGCATCTATCTCAGTTTCTGAGTGATGTGAATATATGTCCCTATGCTGACAGGCAGCACTCTCATTTGCATGTCTTCTTATTTGTAACAGGAGATCACTATTTATTTACATCTTTAAAATCTAATCTAATACCCATTTTTTCCCATGGTTAAGCACATAAGATGCTGTCTTATGGGTGAAACTTGACTGTTCCTGGAAAAGTACATAATGTATTTCTTGTCATTTAATTGCCTTAGGTTTTTTTCTAATTCTGGTCCCAATCTCTCAGTGTGTTTGCAGTTACATCCACCTTGAGCTCATCAGAAAATGAAACAAACTTATTCTCTATTTCATCATTCTTGGTACTTGGGCAAACACTGACAGGGCTCAGGAAAAGCCCCTGTAGCTCCCCTTGATACAACACATCAATAGCCAGCCACTGTAATTACTCTTTGGCTATCCTTTTTCAAATACTTGTGTGACCACCTTCAAGTAGTTCCATCAGGAAGCAATGATGCATTTAGACATCTTTTTCCTGGATGCTCAGTTCAGCCTCAGGTCTCTTTTTTGGCTGCACTACTTAATGAATGTTGATATTTGTATAGCTGCCTTCTATTTTCCTGGCTGACGAATAAGGGCCTGACTATTTTCCAACAACTTTTGTGATTACCCTTGAAGAAGTAAATTGCTATCTATTATGTACAGTCCATCTGTCATTACGATTACTGTTCCTCTCTTCATAATATTTCCATGTTGGCTTTAAATGGCAAGTTTTTGTGGCTTGGTGAAGATTTCATGAACTCTCTTGTCTGTGCTGTGAGGAGCAAAGAACAAATTTCGAAGGTAAGAAGACAACATTAATGAGTCTAGTTGCTACTCACTATATACGTGTCTCTCAAAACAAGCTCTGGGTTTATAGTTTGTTTTGTTTCTAAAAAATCTCTTTACTGATGTATGATGTTAGCAACATGAGGGAAAACTGGCTTTTCTAGCATATGTTTTTCTTCACAGACACCTTTTTTTGTATGAAAAAGGTAGTAGAGCTCTCATAAGGTAACTTCATACTCCTTCCTGTGCAAATCCTGTAGAGTGCCTTGTTTCAGATTGCTGGCTGAAGAAAAATTTTCTATTTGTAATATTAGTTGGCACTCGGTGTTTGCTCCCACCTTGGTATAAAATTAATTCTCTCAGGAAATAGACTGCAAAAATGTTATTGGGAACAATTTAGAAGAAAAAACGCCTGAAAGTGTATTAAAGTATAAATCTTTTGATAACACCTTATAACAAAGATCTGTTAGTCAAGTTGCACAGATTTAAAATCTCAAGAAGGTTTAAAGGGTAGAGCTTGAGGAAATTATGTTCACATACATGCAGCATGGAACATCATCACTAATATAATTAGAGGCCTTATTTCTCCACAGACTACTCAGAACATAACAAATTCTTACAGAATGTAACACCTTCAAATTTGATTCTCCAAGGTGTTAATTAACCTTCTTTAAATTATTGGGATGTCCTCTGGCTTTATTTTGGTTGGGTTTTTGCCTTTTTTTCTGTTTGGGAGTTTTTTGGGTGGGAAGGGGAGGTCTGTTGTTTTGTTGTTGTTGGTCTTCATTTTTTGCGGTTTGTTCTTAATTCTTTGCAAAATGGGTTAGGAAGCTTTGCCAAGAATTGTTATGTGGCTTTAGGTGAGAAATATGGCTTTAAGTGAGATATATGAATAAAAGAGCTCTGGTGTTGGAATTGTTAATATCCAGCTAAATTCATCAGAGTGTATTTCCTTCTTCTGAAGTGGTCGCATTGTATTAATTTGCTTTTCAGTTTCCTGTAGCAATACAAATGGTTCAAATAGATTATTTGTTTTTAACTATGGGAAGGTCTTCATTTTAGGGACTATTTGGACATTGCTTATTTAGCAAGCCATCATTTGCCATTTGCACCTATCTCCATTTATGCTCTGCAACAGAATTAACACTCTGCCTTGACGCATACTTGAGATTGAGGTGATGACAGTGTTTCAGGACTACAAGAGAGCTTCTCATTCCAAATTAAGGATGAGAAATACAGAAAATCATAGTGAAAATACATTGTTGAGGTACCAGCTCTTTGATAACATACACGAGGGATTCTGACTGCTGTTAGGCAGTTGTATTGTCCTTTTTGTAAAATGCAAGATTATTATTCTTCATAAACAGGGATTTCAGATCTAATAACTCTATTCTGCATGCATTTAAACTAATTTTTAACTATTTTAGATTTAATTTGTTGATTTATTGCTTTGGATTTTTAAAATTTTTTATTATGTAATATCAAATAGCAAAGTAACTCTGTATGTTGTTCCAGATGTGTTTTTCTTTTAGTGGTAAATACGATAGTGTATAGGTGATGTATTGGTTTTTACACGGTATTGGAATCTTTTGCATCTAGAACATTCAGTAGTTTGAAAGACCATTATTCATTAAAGATCAGTGAGTGCTCAGCAAAAGTTTCAGTGTGCACTGTTCTAGACAAGGAAGATGTATTTTGAAGAGAGGTAGTTGATTGAGGAGTTGGTGGAACCTATTTAGATTGATTTGGATGAGGAGATTTGACCGTTTTTAACAAATACCAAATTGCCTTATATTTTCTCCCTACTACTATTCTCATGGTAACCAAGAACTCTGACTCACAATGCTGATTTGAGGGCCTTCCAGTTATTTTAAATCTACTGCTTTCTGCTACTACTTTCTGACTTTTCTCCTTTTCCTGCAAATGTTGCAGACATACACAGCACATTCTAGATTTCCCTCCCCTTCAAGCACTTGTTTGAATTTCTCTCAAAAGTATTCACTTTTCCAGACATACCAGTTGCCCCACCTCTTACTGCATCAGAAGTTCCCTAGGTTTTGAAAACATTTGATAAGTAATTTCAAAGTTTTTATGAGGAGAAAAAATAAATTGGCTCATGGAAATACATACAGAAAGCTCTTTTAAAACCTATTTATTGGATTGTCCTCCTCCTTGATGAGCAGAACGGAGTTTGGTGGTTGCTGACAAAAGAGGTCAGGTAATATTAAGCATGAAGACCAGACACAAAAGATTAACAGAGACAAAGCAAAGAACTAAGAAGTTCTTTACTTACACCAAATAGATTGTTATACCAAAAGTTATTCTTTAACAGATGTTTCCTACTTTTTTTTTCAAGCTGTGACAATCTCGTCTAAATCACTTAACAACTGCTCAGTTCACTGGAGTGCAGACGAGAAGTTGGGTATCCAGCTGAGTATCCTCATAGGGAACTTCAGTGTTACTGCATTACTCAGATCCACTTCTGATTCAAACTTTGAGTGCAGGCTTAATTAAAGGGTCAAATTCTGTTTTGTTGCTGTTGGAAATTTAGGATTGACTAAACTGAGCTTGTTTTAAATAATCACTGAGGTTAGAATATGGTTTATGATCTGCTTACTATAGAAACAGGTTTTAAAAGATATTGGGAGGAGAATTAATTCCTTTCCAACAGTCTTTGGCAGTGGCACTAGCATTTTTAAGTAAACAGTAATAAAATTCCAAATTTAAGCCCGCTATTCATAACTGTGTGGCCCCAACTTGCTGATGAGAAGTTGCTGGGGAAATGAATAACAAGTGGGAACTGGCAAAATTTGTCCTCACTTGAATGGTAAGATTTGGACCACTTGAATGGTCCAATTTACACATCTTCAGTAGTAGGAGACAAATGAGCTGTGATTATCATTTATTCTGTCAGGAGCAATGGTGGTTATGAATGGTTTTGTCCAAAATAATCAGTGTTGGCTATAAGCCAAGGCTAGGGAAAGAGCAACACATGGCGTTTTACGAATTTAGATAGTAGTAAAGCTTCTGACTAAAGATCTGAAGTGAATGGATGGGATGGAGAGTGGAGGGGGAAAAATGTTCTTATACGGTCATTTCAGAAGACAAATAGGCAGGAGATCAGACTCCCTGCTGCATGCATCTTTAAAACGCAAACACCAGTATTCTGTCTCTTTATTCACATTTTTTTGTACTCAGGAGAATTAATCACTACTTTCCAGCCATATGATTTAAACACTGTTGTTCTTGGACTATGTGAGAGATCTATCCACCGATCATGTCCTGGTCATCTCATTTCAAAGGCAGTGGTTAAAGCATGAAAGATTGTGTAAGGATATGAACTGCTTCAATCAATTTCATTTTGTTTTGTGGTTAGTTGCCTTTCTCTCTTTCTAACCTGCCTGTTAGCTTTATCTGAAGGGATTAATACTTGGAAGTGATCTTGAAACTCCCACTAGGTAGGCAAAGAAGTGTTTCCTCATCCTGCAGCGGCAGTAGAGCTCCTGCTAGATGGTACTTTTAGTACCTGTTCTACATACATCCTGAAATTTCTTCGCACCATCAGGCATCCAAAAAGAAAAGCAATAATGTGCTGTCAGCTGCAAGGTAGGAAGTGAGTACACTGAAATTTGAGCTCTTTGTGAAGGGCTGCAGGTCCTTTAGATTATCAGCTATTGTACACTTTTGGTCGGTTGAGGTGGACTAATTTGGACGTTTGATTTCTTTTTAACTAACAGAAGAGTTTAATGAAACAAACATCACAGTTATTACATAGTAATCCAGTACAAGAGTTGTCGATGCCCTATTCTGACAGAGTTCTTTACTTACTGGATTTTACACACCACAGCCCTCTGAGATCCATCACCAGAGGAAGGGGATTTTCAATCATACTGAGGATCTTAATTTTTTTTAACCATTCTAGGAAAGGCTCTGGGCAACTTTTATCCAGCCTGAGGCACTACACATTAAACAGTCTTGTGAACCTTGGAATGAATGAAGCCAGATTTCCTCCTTCATTAAACTTACACTTTACTTCTCATTACTATTGTTCATTTTTCAAGTTGGTTCCTTGTATTTATGTCCACCCCTCTACCGGATTCACAGATGAAGTTACTGAAGAGGAGCTGTGTTTGCAACAGAAAAGGAAAAAAAATGCATATGATGAGCTACTTTCTTTGTTTTTAAAATCAAAGTCAGTTGTAACTGGAGACAGACTTCCTGAGCATCCCACCCACTGCACTGCAGAGATAATGTGAATGACAGCCATTGTGATATCACCTTGGGGAACAGCTCCAAACAGCCAGTCTTTAACAGCTGTCTTATTTTCTTACTGGCTGATTTATACATTAATCGATTATATATGGCATAAATTGTAGCCCAGTAAAAGTCTCTTTGGTCATTTTAGGGCAGGGAATATGATGTTTTGCAATCACTAGTAAAAGGCTGCATCTTTATGTCAACCTGACAGCACAGGGTCTCAGGACTTATCTGGGTCTGCATTGGCCTAGGCTTGTTGCAGCTGGCTTAATGCTTGCCAGCAGCCACCTGACTGGTGCCTAAGGTGATGGGCTTCTGCTTGGTGAACCTCACAGACAGTGGAGGACTGACAGATCCCCTTGTCCTTATGTACACAGCAGCAGCCCTTTGATTAAGTGAGTCTGTTGTGCAACTTTCAAACCTTGGCTGGGAGCTGACAAAGAATGAGAGTGGGATGAGAAAATTAACAAAATTAGTCCCAAGCAGCTCTGAGACTGAACAGGAACAAATTCCCATCATTAATGTCCTCCCAGCAAGGATTTCAGAATACTAGTGATGTGACTCCCTGCCATCACTGTGAGATGAGTGAGACAGAAACAGTCAACCTTATGACTCAGAGGTACACCTAAACAGTGAACAGGATTGGTATTAGGCCATTTTGTATAAAAAATGTATCTGCACCATCAATTAATTTTTTTTGTTTTCCTGACATTGTTGTGGACTGTTGGACTGCTAAAACAGTAACTGCAGTAAAAATTAATTCTTAGCTCAATAGACAATGCGTAAACTTTTGCTCATAAGAAGATGTTGATGCTGAAAGAATAACCCAACAAATGTAAATTTGGTGCAAAATATTTTGCTGAACTAACATAGTTGGATTTGCACTTTGTTCTGATTCTAACAAGCTGATGTAAAATAAAGCTTAGTGCCTTGCTCTCCAATTAGTGGAAGTGAGACATTACCCATGTCATTACCCTAGGATAAATTGGTCTTTCTCTTTCTTCAGTATTCCTTGTCAAAGCTTTCATTTACTAGGTCTCTGGACTTCAACCCCAAACTCCATTCTCCCTTACTTGACTGAAATGCTAAAATACTCATGGATAGGCAACTTGCGCGAGACTGATTGTAAACACTTAATAAATCTGTTCTTCCATACTGTAAAGCTTAGAAAGTGAGTTGTTCCAGGAGGACTCTCCAGTGTCTTTAACATGAGAGTCTAGATTTTCTTTCCTTCATCATGTTTTTTTTTATCAGGAGACTGGAAGAAACCTGTTTCTCTGTCAACATTGATGAAAACCCAGTTCTAAATTCAGAAATTACTAGGGATGACCAAATTCTCTTTTTTTACCTTTGCTCATGATTTTGCATGTACAGATCCTCATTATTTACTTTCTGAAATTTTGAAAAGCATGTTTTTCTTTTGAAAACAGACTAAACCCACCATTTTAACCTATCAAGAAATGCACTGAGATTGTTTCTTGGTCTTGTATTATATGAATAGGGTTTCTGAATAATGACAGAGAATTTTTAAAATGTTTCCATATTATTCTCTTAATTTGATTTGCTATTGGGGAAACATATTATGCTCTGATGGCAAGCTTGTATTCCAGTATACAGGATGCTTTTAAATTACCATAGGCACTAATGAATGTATGATTTATAATGGTCAGTTCTGTGCCTCTTGGTAGTGTATGTGTTATTTATGGTACTTGCTATATTAACTTCTTCCTCACCTCTGCCATGCCATGGTCAAAGTAAATATTTTACATTACAGTACTGTAGTAGAATATATTCCATAGTGGGAATGAAGTAAATAACCCAATACTAGATCTTTACATTCTAGTTTCTACTGAACTGAGGGGTTTTTTGTTTTGTTTTGGTCTTAAATCTCAGAGCATGACTGTTGAAGTAAAATTCACCTCTAATTAAATTTGGCCTACCAGGCTTCTCTCCTTATAAAATATTCTTGTGCAACCAATCCCTTTACTAAGGGCATGCAAATCTACTACATTTTGAAATAATTTTCTCTAATGATGCATCTGGCAAAAATAAAAACATAATTCAGAGCCTGCAACAATTTGTGAATGATTTAACAGCCCCCCAACTTATTCCTTAACAAATTTTTAAGGTCATTCCTCCCTTGATAGATTTGCCCTAAAATAACAAACTTGGAAAACAACCCTGAGTATAACTGCGTGAGAGAAATGGGTGCAAGGGGACAGAAATGAAAAGAACGGCACCTTTTATAATTGTAGCCTGCAATAAAATGATATTGAGCTGAGCCAGGAGTCATATCCCAGATTAAATATCTTTAGGAAAAAATTTCATTGAGAGTCAGCAATTTCTTCCTCCCCACAAAGAATTTTAGCTTTTCTTGGGATACACCATTTGCAGTGTATAGCCTCAAGTGTAACACAGATTTCTTTGGCTTAGCATCTTAAGTAGGTGATATTTGCAAGAGTATTCCCTCCACCACTTCTTGCCAAAGCAGGAAATAATATTAATCAGCTTTGCTAAAGTTACTCTGCTCCATTATTTCAGGTAGGAGGGCCCATGGGAAGACAAGGTTAGAACTCAACAGAAGGGTAGGAAAATTTAGCAAACAGCTAGGATAAAAAGAAAGGCATGAGGAAACAAATATTAAAGTGAGAGAAGACAATAATAAAGGAAACACACAAAGTATGGAGATCTTAATCCACAGTGATGTTCAGGTAAAGTATTAATTTTAAGCCTTTAAAAGCTTAAGTACTTTGAAGCACTGAGCTGAAAGAATTGCCTAAATACAGACTTGCACTAGTTGAAATAAAAACTGTCAGGTAGCATGACACAATGCTAACTAAGCTAGTACAACTTGGTGTTCCAAAATATGCAGATTTAAGACCCTGGTCACATTTGTGAATTTATCCCAGTCTACATAACAGATTTCACAGGTAAAATTAATAAGCCAGTATAACTCAGGCAAAAGTACATGTCATGTTTTCACAAGGAATGTGTCGGATGTGATAAACTTCAGTTTACAAATGAACATATGCTAACATCAACCTACAACTAAGTTCACCAGAATTACATTATCCTTAGGTATTTATGCAGCTGCAAGCTGCCGTATCTTGCTGTTAGGCTTGGTCTTCCCTTCTGACTTGTGTCCTACTTGCCACTTCTACTTCATAGAGGGAGAAAATACCCTTGAGCTCTGTGCTAGTAACTTTACCCATTTCTTCCTTTTTCCAGCTGTGCTGTCAACCTTCTGTCTGTCCTTTACAGTTCATAAGCCGAGCCTTGGTATGTGAATAATAATGTTGCTCTAGTGATCTTGAGTGATTATACCCCCATGACTGGGCTGATACATATTGAATCTCAGTTTGAAACATCTTCCTCATTGGTATTTGGATTTCACGGTGAGAAACATCTTAGCAATGTCCCTGATAGGACTCAGAATATTCCTGCAGTAGAAGCTGGGACATGGCTTAGAACTATTGGGGCAGGAGCTACTTCAGCAACAGACAAGGGAATTAAAGCATCTGAAATGGCAGGGAGCTGGGAGCTAGGATGATCTTTGGGGTCCCTTCTGACACAAACCATTCTATGATTCTATTAAATGGTGTCAAGCAAATGGCATTGATATTGTGGCATGCTGAGCACAATTTCTTAAAGTGGAGGCAAGGAGAAGTGAGATTGGGCAGGAGTAAAAATATGCTGTGTGTTTCAACAAATGCATGAGCAGCCCAGCTGGATGTGGTAGTCTGTCTTAAAATGTCTTAAAATGCTTGGATAAATTTTCTAAGGTGACAAAGTGCCCAAGGGATGAATGTAATCAAGTACAGCAAAAATCTCATAGGGTTCTAATTTGTATTAGGGGCTTGGAAAATCTTAAGCCTTAACTAAATGAGTATCATGGAGTGGTATAACACCCCCAAACAACTGACTTGGTAAGTTTGTTCAATTTTGAATGCATTTTCTAGAACTTTCTTAGACTGTATATATTCTTTATTAACATATTTAAGGTAGATCCAGGATCACAGATAACAAAACTGACATAGATATCTTACATTTGATGTGCATACCACTTTAAAATTAAGCTTATTAAAGATAATAGAATGATCCATCGGCAGGCCTTCAGCTGCAGACTAAGAGGTGACAGGCTATTTGGTGAACAATTTACTGAATGTCTCACTCCCCCCTCCTTCTTAACCATGGGCATTGTAAGTTCATTCTATTAACCTTAATAGGTTTGCTTTCAAAGTGTTTTACTCGGAAGATTTAAACCTGAACTCTATCATATATCAGCCTGCAGCCAACTTGAGCAACAAAACTAAAAGGAGATGCACCATATTTATCTATATGCATACTTGTATGTACATCCACAAGTAGCAGCATCTAATACATGTGAATAAATTACCTACTGTGCCTTGTGTAATGCTCTTTTGCTATAGGACTTTCGTTGCTCCTTAGGGTATCCCAGGATTTTTTTTCTTTTCTCTCAATTAAAAAAGAGTTAATGGCAGGCATCTCTAGCTAGGCATGCACTAGTTGAGAAAGGTTGTGCAAATGAGAGAAGCTTGTTTTCTTCACTAACAACTCCAGTAGATATATCCAAGGGCTGCCCTCTGTCCCAGCAGGATGTCCTTTTCTCTCCACCTGGGACCCAACTACAGAATTAGCAAGCAAGTCATAACCGATTTAGCCTTTGAGTAAAGGGCAGACTCAGGCAGCTTTGTTCAGACTCGTGGGACAGAATAGCAGCCATTATCTTTTCTCTATTGCTGCCTTTTAAACAGCTCGTCAGACAGTACCGCCATTTTTATGGAACCTAACAAAGACACGGAAGCAGCTAGGTGCCTCCCATCATTTCCATTCCAGAGATCCCTCTAAGTGGCTCCCCCTCACAATGACAGATTTAGGTCCTTTCAGGACTCAACATTTCTTCCCTTATTTTAATGACTCAGAACAGTAACTTGGAGAGGTCAATACAGCTGCAAATGCCAGTTACCAATGGCCCCCCTTTCCATCACCCTGGCAAGTCACCACCATGGAGAATCCCATACAGTCCTTGGCCAAACTCAGCCCAGCCAAAGCAGAAGTGACAGCAGTGATTAGTGAGCAGGAGTTCGCTCTGTTCTTACCGTGAGCCACTATTCACCTTCTGATCTCCACAGCCTTAGGGACATCTCGACTTCACTGTATGTTTAAATGACTAACAGTAAATGTTGCCCTTTGCAGTTTTCCAAGACTGCTTCATTGCCATGGGACAGGGATGAGAACCTGATAGACCATCATGTGGAACTACAGCAATTTGCTTTCTATCACTCTGAAAGCACTGGACATGGCCAGAGACCCAGGAGAGTATTCATCACACCTCACACCCAGTCCAAATGCACAGCATTCATTTCCCGAATGCTGCCTCCTTGGGCCACCTACTGAGAGAGCTGCTTGTGGGAGTAGCACAGTTAACAAGACTCAGGGTAAAGACATCAAGAACTAAAAACATGTGCCATTTTTTGTGCTGTGGAATACACCTACGAGAGAAATTAGGGTGTGCTGAAGACAAAGTCCTGAGAGGAAACTGTGGAGTGATTCTCCACTTTGGTTGTCTCACACTGAGAAGACAGAGTTCCTGTACGTGTCAGTCAAAATAAGACAATTCTTCCAGGCAGAATAGAGTGCAGCAAACCACTGGATTGTTCCTACTTAGCTCTTCTTTTGCTGCCAGGTCACCACAGTGAAGGCCTCTCAGGAATTCCTTGCCAGGTTAGTCAAACAGCTTCCCTATCTTCTCAAGAATCCTCATAGTGTCCTGCCATTGTGAAGTCAAGAGTATAATCATAGGTATTAGCCTGCACAGTCTCTGCTTACTGTTGTCCATAGTGTCTTGTTAGCAGCTGAATTGATGCAAATGTTATTTCTAAAAGTAATCACTTCAATACTCAATCCTCTTTCCAAAGTTTATCTTTCATCCATCTTCATGACAGAATATTGTTGATGATCATAAGTCTTCTCAATTTGTACAGAATTGATTCTTAAACAAATGTCATCTGTCTATTCATTAGTAATACAAATTCATTTGTATTTGGCTGTTGATCTTAGGTTGATTTAAAAGCATGGGTATACCTCATTGATGCCATTATATAGATGAGGCAACAAAGGAATAGAATGCTATGAGCTAGATCTCTCAGAGGTAAATTAATTCCTAAGACAGTAGACATAGTAGAGGCTAGGGATCCACGGGGTTTGGTTCTGTCTACACGTGCCGGTAGCAGAGAGTGGATTAAAACTCAGATCTTCTGAATGCAGTGTCCTGCCTGGTGAGCCACAGGATTACTTCATTATTTTACTTTGCTTTACTGTGTGGTGTAATATAATTAATGTGTTTCATTTGCAGGCTGCTCTATACCACTACAGAAACAGATTGCACTTAACATTATGGTTTTTTACAGTTTCATAATCTTTTCAGGACTTGAAACAAATGTGAAGTTTGTTCTACTAACTGTTGCAGGACCTGGACTTAATGAGTATATGTGTAAAGATTCTGTCTGCCTGTGTTTACAGGTCTTTAATTTTTTTTCCACTTCAAATTGGTGTTTGAGTTTTGAGGAGGTTGTGAGGACTTAAATTGTTGGCACAGGAGAATTGCAGGGATATAATGTCTATAGTAAAGCATCCCATTTATCTACTGATGCCTGTGTTTTTTGAATTATCAAGCACTTAGGGATGTACAGATAATCAGACAGCAGAGTTAGCTAAGCATTCCCGACTTTATTATTCTGCATAAATGCTGGAATAGGTACCAGGATGAACCATCCCAGCTTGCTAGTTTTAACTCTGGATCCACTTTAATATAAAGACAAGCTGTGGAGAGAAGGAGAAAGTATTTTTAACATTTATATGTTGCGTGAATCCCAAATGCCAGCCTTGTACAGACTGTTCTGTTTTAGCAATAATATTGGAGTAGCTGGAGGAACAAATCCCCCCTGCTTTACAAGCAGCTTGTTTTAGACATCACCAAGAGGGACCTCTGGAGGTACTTGGGTAGTTTTGATTCTACATACTTTCCAATCAAAAGGCTTCAGGTTCCAATTACTGAAATCTGCCATAGTCTTTGAACAGAACAAAAAGTACTTTCAGTCAAGCACAGAGATATGATTCCTATTTTGGTGAGAAATGGAAGAAGGGAGGGGGCAAAAAATAAAGCGTTAAATGATGATGTCTGGCATTACCAGACCTATTTGATTTTTGTCTGGGAGAGAGGCATTATGCTGTGAATCCTAGAGGCATGTCCTATCACTTTGTTGGACAAAGTCCCTAAATACCTCTAAACCTTTCAGTCTCAACTAGATTAGTCTATCTGAGAAAAGGAAAGAAATTCTAAAAGCAACTAATGCATCTATAAGTTAGCCTCAGCAGTGTATCTGCACCAGGATACACAGAGATTGATCATCGTAAGGAAGAACAGCAAACACTGCAGGGTTTAGCCCCGTTGTATAAATCCCCTTGCAATTCAAACTGACTTTCCTTTTCTTTTCTTGCTAAGTCCTAGGAGATGTTATGAGTAAATAAAAACTGCTGCCCTCCTAATCACCCTTCAGACCTTCCTACCTGATCAGTTCTAAGGGTGCTGAAGAGCAGTGCCAGTAATGTCATAACTGTGCTTCACAGAAGCTGCCCAACTCACTGCTTCTCAGCATAGTTTTCCTAAAGAGGAGGAAGAAATCTGGAGTCAGCTAGGAATAAGCCTTTACATACATAAATGAATACAATAATATATATAAATTGCAGTTTCTCCCTGTGCAGTCCAGTCATCAAGTCTGTACAAATTTTAAGGGATACTACCTCAGGTGAGAGGCACGACTGGCTGCTTAGTTACCAGAGGAGGTTTGAAAGGCTGAATACTCCCTCAACCTTTCCTGCCAGTCATTCTGAAACTTTCTCTGTCAGACAGCCCCATCTGTCACTCAGGAACTACATCTGCTTGCCTGTTTATTTTCTCACTTAGGGTTGAGGTCACCTGCCCTCCTTTTAGCTAATCAGAGGAGACAGTAGTAATCAAAGAACAATATCAGTGCTCTGGGGATATCTTTTTTGAATAGCCTCTGTATGCTGTTCTACAAATCTTGTAAAGTAATGTAGACATATACAACCAGAGGAAAATAACAGGGGAAAAGGTTTGGTTTGAGATCCAGCTAGAGGAAAAAAGTATTGCTGAATCGATATGCTACCTGGAAAAACAGGTGTAATACTTATTGAGGAATTTCCCATGTGTGACAAGAAAAACACATCACTAAGTTTATTAAATGGTTGCCTTTCACAGGAAAATTCAATGGATGTCGTAGCACAGATGTAAAGTGCAAAAAGAAGGTGAAAGTTCTTATTTTTCAAACAAGCAAATCAGGTTTCTGACTGTTCAGTGTTCTTAAGGGACTATCCATAAGACAACATGCCAGTCTTCATGGAGTTATTAACTTTGCTCTCTGAAACTTCCTCTACTAAACACCTTTGTTAGGCTCTGATAAACAGTATTAAATAGCAGTCAGGTCCTGCCTTCAAAATGAGTGCATTTTAGCATCTACTAAAGCTATTCCTGTGGAGTTGACTTTTTTAGAAGAGCTTTATACTGTGCATGAGAGATTAATAACTGAAAGAGCAGTGAAAGAAAGACTGAGTTCAGAGAGAGAAAACGTGTCTGACTTGCTTGCCCTTTGCCTAATTGTGGAGTGGGCTGGCAGTTTGCCTTACCTTGCAGACCCTTGCACATCTTGAAAGGATTTAAAAGATACTAGCACCAGCCTGTTCTCTCAAGATTGATTTCTCTTTGCAATGCTACTGTGATGAATCATGTATTACTATGATTAGCAGAGAGAGGTACAATTACTTTTTTTGCAGCCGTGGCTGGTAAAGGATTTCCTGGGAGCCCAGATGTGACAGAGGTGCAAAAAGAATCTTGTGGGACATGAAGAGAATGGAGAGATGGAAATTGTTGCATGAACAGTAAAAAACAAAACAAAAAAAAATTGAAGAGGGAAACAGGAGGAGAAAGACTTGTAAATGAAAGACTGCCAGGAACAGGGCCCTGACTGAATTGGACCTTCCCTCTGAGCAAATACGATTTTTCTCATGCATAAGAAGCTGCTTATCAGCAACTATTTGTAGCAGATGGTACCCCCTCAAGTGCAAATTTAAAAAAAATAATAATTACAGAGACACTGAAAGATACTGAAGAAGAAAAATAAGCTATCCTGAGGAAGGTTTAGTAATTTTACCAGGCAATTGGAAAGTGTCTGTCAAAACTGAAAGGAAGCATTGTGGCGAGATGGAGTGGAAGAGAAGATAATTAAGAGGAGGAGAGCACTGGCCAACTGCATGGCAGTCCCCACATGGTCTCCTTTCTTGGAAAAGACAGCAAGCTGCTTCTTCCTAATGTTGCTTGTTTTTAACCTGCTTGAACAATGATGCTGAGAGGACACCAAAGTCCTAACAGCCTTTAAAATTCAAGTTCTCAATGGAGACAGAAGAAACTTTTAAATGACACAAAAGTGAAACAAAACAAAACTATTTCTATAGTGTAAACAACAGTAATCTTTTGATGTCCTTAATACCTTTTCCTTTTTTCTCAATAATCTCTCATTTCTCTCATTGTCAAGGCATGAACGCTTCCAATACTTCTAAATTTCTATCAGTCTTTGTGGACCAAAATTGCTTGTACAATGAAATCTCTTACAGGTGGCGGGGCAGCTTATCTGAAAGGTCCAAAGCAAAGGTTTAGTGCTTGCACCATTAAAAAACAAAGGTGCACCTACAGTCAGTATGGTAACCATAGAAACCATGGGCTGGAACAGACCTTCAAGGTCACCTAGATAAGTTCAGTCCCCCTTTCATGGGCGGGAACACCTTTCAGTAGGCCAGGTTGCTCAGAGCCATATCCAGCCTGGCCTTGAACACTCTTGGGGATGGGGCATCCACAACTCTGGGCAACCTGTTCCAGTGCCTCACCACACTGACCATAAAGGATTTCTTCCTAATATCCATGCTAAACCTGCCCTCTTTCAGTTTTGATTCACACCCCTTGTCCTAAAAATGTGGGCCAGCCTCGTCCACCCCTGAAGTCACTTAAACATGTTGATCTGAGTGTGAATCTCAGACTAACAGGGAGGACTGAGCAGCAGGCTGACATGTTGGTCCCATTTCCCTCCATGGGATTTGGCTGGAAACCCTCACTGACAGACAATCACAGAATCATTAGGTTGGTAAACACCGCTCTAACCATCCAGTCCATAAGCTTCGCTCACAGTTTCTCCAAACGCCTCTAGAAGGAGACCTCGTCCTCCCGTCTCGTCCCAGCCCGCGGTGCAGGGCACGCCCGATCGGGCAGGAGGCGCAGCGGCTCCGTGCGGGGCTCTGCGGACCCTCCCGGCCGCTCCGAGCCGCACTGCCGGGGCTGCGGGCGGATGGAAGGGACGGGAAGGAGGGAAGAAGGGAAGGAGTAAGACACGGAGGGAGGGACCGGCGCTCCTCTGCTGCCCTCTGCTGCGGGGCCCCGGGCCGCTCTGCTCCCTCCGAGCTCCCGGGAGAGCCGCCGTGCCAGGACGGCTCCATGCAGCGAGGAGAGGGGAAGGTCGCTGGGAACTCCTGCTGCGAGGAGATGCCCGCCCTGTCCCCGATGGAGCGGCCGGAGACGGGTATCTGCAGGGACAAAGGCCTGCCCAGGACAGGACATGGAAACACATTATTAACACATTTGGGGGGTCAAAACTTGCCCCGCTGTGCCCCCAGAGCAGACTTAAATGTGGCAGTGTTGTCCATTTTATGCCTGAAGATGATTAACGTCCCAATTAAGAGCTGCGAGTAGAAACTATGTGTTTAACAAGGTTTGTGATATTATTGAAATGTGATATTAATTGAAACTTAGGCTGTACCTATGAATGCCGCATTATTCTGGGAGACCTGGAAGAGCACAGGTGGCACTGGCACGGCGAGGCACCCGCGGGGCCAGCAGAGCCGGGATGCTGGGCTGCCAGTCCTCCGGCACGGCTTTCCTTGCATCCGAGGGCTGTGGCACACAGGTTGCATGCGAGAACATGAGCACTCATAGCACAGTTTTTATTTTCCTTCAGCTTCGATGGGCTGAAAGCAATTTGAGGACTTTTATTCCGAATGAACCGCTCAATACAGGGCCGCAGGTGCCCACCGCGAAGCGGCCCTTCCTGGCCTCCCTGAGCGGCGCTATAGCGAGGTCGGCACTGCTCAGGCGCGCAGAGAGGACGGGCGCTCCCTCTCTCGCTCCCTCTCCCTTCCCTTGCGCTTCTCTCCCGGTCCCTCTCCCTTCCCTCACCTCCCCTCCCTCTCCCGCCTCGGGGCGCGCTCGGCCGCTGCAGGGGGCGGGGCTCTCCCTTAGCCCCGCCCCTTGACTGAAAGCCCATAGGCCGCCGCCTCTGCCAATCAACGCGTCCCGCCTTCCCACCCCCGCCCCGCCACTGCTGAATCCACCGCCGAGCAACGGATTGCGGCGGTCATCGATTCCTTCCGTTTGCCGTGCCGTTCCCCTCCCACGCACATCCCGGTCCCCGTGGGGGTCCCGGGGGATGTAGGAGGACGCGTGGCCCAAGGCACCCGGCAGCGCCACCGCCACGTCCCCCGGCGCGGCCGCCTATCGCCTGCGAGGGCGGGCGCAGCCGCCGCCGCGGCCGTGTGGCTGCAGGCGTTCCCTGGGGAGACCGGGAAGGGGCACGGCTGCTCCCCGCGTGCCCCCCCGGCGCCGGTCCCGCCCGGCTCTCCGTGCCTTTAGCGTGTGCCTGCCCGCCCTGCGGGGCCATGGAGCGCGCGTTCACGCCGCTGGAATGCCTCCTGCCCGCCGGTACGGTACCTCCCGCCCTTGCTCAGCCGCACCGGCCCCGCCGCGCCGGGCGGCGGAGGGAGGGGAGCGGGGCGGCCGCGCCTCCCGCCCCGGCCCTGCCTCCCGCAGCCCCGCCGAGCCCCGCTGCGGAAACACGGCGGTGGGTCTGCCCCGCTTAGACTGCTGCTTTCTGGGCTTGATACACCTGCTTGGTACCGTGTTAACCCCCTCTGGAGTTCAAAATTGGCGTTTAAACCCCAGCGCCTTCGGGTCCAATCGGTACTTTCTGTTTGCTGCCACCTTTTTCTCGGCTTGGCCGGGCGGAGCGCTCCGGTGAAGCCCGTCTGTCCCGTTTCTCGTGTGTCTCCTGCGGCAAGGGGTCCCCGGGCTTGGCATCCATTCCCCGTGTGCCTTTGTCTCCCTGCCTCCTGCCCGTGTGCTTTGCCCTGGAGCTACCCTTGCCCTTCAGTTCTGCACAGCAAAGCTTTGAGAGTTGTTTGGGGGGGTTTCGTTGGTTTTCCCGAGCTGTCCAACCGTGTTGTGGTTTTGATATTATTTTTGAGACCTGAGAGGTGAGCCTTATTAATATACATCATTAACTTTATTATGTGTGTAAAGGATGGAGCACCTGTAATAAGCACAGACTCATCCAAGTAGCTTGTACACTGTTTGGAATAGGCATCTCTTCTTCGCTTTGTGTTTGCAGTGTCTAATTCAGTAGGGTCCAATTTGTTATTCAGTGATACCATTATAAACAGTAAATATTTTTATCTTTCTATAACATGATTTTAAAGCTGCATAAAAATCGCTTTGACATAGCAGCTGAATTCTGACTTACACTGCTCTTTTCTGCTCAGTTCTGGCACGGAGACCAGCTGCTGCATTCAAGTATATGTTGTTATTTAATTGCTAGCAAGATCTGTAGGAAGGACTTAGTTTAACAGAATGCACACTTTTAACAATTCAATACATTTTTACAGCTAACAGTTTAAGAGCATGTTTAAACTAATTCCACCGTGTTACATATTCCTTTTTAAGTCATGCATTGCTCTGATTCTTAAAAACTTCAGGATATGCTCAAAACTAGTAATAGGTAAAGCTGTACTCAAGGTACAGAAATGCATATTTGCTTTGGGTAGAAAGAGGGAATGAGCACATAGGTGAGATTTTAATGGGTGAATTTTGATTCAGTATGATGTGATGTCCTCTTGTATACAATAAGTGATTACTAAGTGTGTAACAAAGGGAGACAAAAAGCTACCCTTAGGAGCTGGTTAGAGGACAGGAACACCAGCCCTTCAAGGACAGGCTGAGAAAACTGGGCTGTTCAGCCTGGAGAAGGGGTTGCTATGGGATTGTTTGGAGACCTCATAGCAAGTGCCCAGTATCTGAAGGGGGCCTATAGGGAAGCTGGAGAGGGACTCTCCATCCAGAACTGCAGTGATAGGACGAGTAATGGGCTCCAATTCAAAGAGGGGGAATTTAGGTTAGATATTAGGAAGAATTTCTTTACTGTGAGGGGGGTGAGACACTGGAAGAGGTTGCCCAGGGAGGTTGTGGATGCCCAAGGCTTGGCAATGTTCAAGGCCAGGCTGGATAAGGCCTTGAGCAACCTGATTTAGTGGATGGTATCCCTGTCCATGGCAGGGAAGATAGGAATTAGATGATCTTTAAGGTCCATTGCAACCCGTTAACATTTATTATTAACAACAGCAGGTATTGCTGTTTGTATTGTAAGATAGTTGCCATTGATAGGCATTGTATGATGCTAGGGCTACCATATGTCCTCAGTTTCCAGGAGTTGCCTGTCTTTTTCTTTGGTTACATCTGGTTGCATTTGAAGATTTGGGATGCTTGTTCAGTTTTCTCGTGACTGTCATCCTTCTCTTACCAGAGGCTCCAGCTGGATGGAAAGAAGCCTGCTTCTCTGAAAGAAAGGTCTGCAACTTGCCTACAAATCAGTTGATTGTACTGGCTGTGCCTATAAAATGCACAGTGGTACTTCATCAGGATCCTTGTCATCATTACAGACATTCATTACCAGCATTACCAACTGAATTAGCCTGCTCAAAGTCTTCAAGGCTGAGCAGATTTATTTGGCAATTTCACTGTTTAAGTTCTAGTATTGCACTTGGGGAGCTCAGAAATAAGGTTTTCAAAACTGGGTAGGTAAAATGAGCCTCCTGATTTTTTCTGGAAGAGTACTTACCAGTAGTTCCTCTATCTGTTTGCTTCATTGGGATAGATATTTAAGTGTCCAAATAATATAAAGCTGATCAATGAAGAACATGGCACTTCTTAGAGGCTAACATGAACTCACAAAATAAACCCTTGTGAAGCCATTGATGCACTATGGACCTTGCCCCTTTCCTTCAATACTATAAATATAATGCATAGCAATGTGTGGCTGTGTTTATGGTGGGGACATTGTGAAAGATTTGTCAGCTATGTTTGAGGATTATTAATTATTTTGCTTCTTCTTTTGAAGCAGTTCAGAAATTATGCTTGCTATTTATACATATAGAATAGAATAAACCACTTACAGGAATATTAAACTATTAGATACCTGAATAGGAATTTCAGGGTCATGTATGCCTTGGTAATTTTAGTTGGTGTAGTTAAGAGCAAGTTCTTAGATTATACATCTCTCTCTATCTCACCTGATTGATGTCCAAGTAGTAGATATTTGAGAACTGCTGTGCTAACTGGTATGCTCAGGGACTTTGAACATTATTCAGTCAAACAGCTGGAGCACAGTTAAAAATCACCATGCTACAGTCAGAACACTGTGCTGTGGACTTTAGAACTGTGTTGATTTGCTTAATGTAGTTCAGAATGGGTGACAAGGTAGAATTTAAAGTGGGATTGAATCTAAATTTGTGTCTTGCACACTGAAAAATATATTTTCATTTCCTCATGGAATGAAACCTTTAAAAAGGCTCACAGAAGGCTCCACCATTAAGACTTGTATGCTGTGTGAAAGGGTCAGGCAGAAGCTTCACAGGGCAAAGCTGTTGTAGAAGGCTCATAATGATGTCACACTACAGCCTGTGAATTCATGACAAGAGTCGCTCTGTTTATTCTGGAGCATCCTTTGATAGACTCGACATTTCCCTCCTGCTGTTTATACCCTTTTCTTCCACTGTCATTGCCTCCTGCTGCTTGTCCCAGACTGTGCTGCAGGCACTTCTGCAGAGAGAAAAGTGTTTCTAATTTATTATTTTAATACCATGAACTTTGGGAGCTGAGTGTGCTGTGCTTATGACTGCTTAAAAGTGGAAGTACTGTAGCATCCTCTGATAAGGTTGCCCCTGAATACCACTTGAGATTTTGAGAAGGGCAGAGTGCCAGTTTGCTAGGTTGTGTTTTCTCACAGGGAACACTTTACATTGCTTGCCATAGCATGGCCTGGATTCTTGCTCATCTCCAGATGTGCTTAATGATTCCTTGCCTTGCACAGTCCTTAAAGTGCGGCTCAGTATTGGTTTCACCAAGTGGAGTGATGCAGAAAGAGGGTATCTTCCCCAGTTAATAATCCAACACCTTCCAGTATGAGTGTCTTCCTTGTTGAGGTGGAGGGGCTGTAAAGAAGCAGCAAATCTTATCCCTCTGCTCTCTTCTGTGCCTTGCAGAGTATGTTGGAGCTGAGCTTGCTCTGACTGTGCTACCAGTGAGAGTTGGTCTCCCGACTTCTCCACTTCTCCATGCCTGGAGTCAAATGCATTCCTGAACTATGCTGTGTTGAGAGCTGGTGGTTAAGACTTAGTTTGCTCAGAAGTGGGTGTGCTGTCTTTATCTCCCTGGAGCAAGGCCGTCCATATGCCATGAGAGGCAGATCCACAGCACACAGCACAAAGACTACTTCACAATTATGGAGCAAATATATAGTTATCTCTTTGTGCAAAGGGACTATAAAATTCTGCATTGAATTTAAAGCAAAGAGAACAAGAGGAAGCAACAATATGCTCTGGATGCTCTTCCATCATTCTGCAAGCTTGATTGTGTCTTGCTTTACTATGTGTCTTCTCCTGGGAATGTTACTGACTGTAAATGAGTTACCTCTGAAAGGATTGTATCACCATATTCCTTTTAAATGCCAGGGCCTTGAACTTCTTCCTTAATGTTCCCTTTCACCTGACACTAATGATTGAAAGTTGTTTTGTGAAACAGTGACATGTTTGCCATTCAGTGAATGACCTCCAGCCTGGTGCAAGTGCCAATGACTATTTAAATGCCCCTTTACTAGAGTTCTGCATGGTTTCTGTGATGCATTATCTTGCAATCTAATTCACAAAATTCTGTGGTAGAAATCAAGATGATCAGGGGGTTAGGAAATGAACTTGATGGTCTCTGTTAGTTCCTGAATATTAAAAGTATATGGAAAAGGTGTGGAGTCCCAAACTACTGGATCGCTCTTCAATTTTGCAGGATTTGTGCATCTGCTGTTGGGTCAGAGTAGTGAAGTTTTCAGGTGAAGGTTTCAGGTTTCAGGTTACTGAGTTCACCTAAACTGAAAAAGTGCTAGTGATGTCAGTTCTTTTAAGACTGCTACTGGAGTTCCTTAATGAAATTAGGAAGCACTTCTATATGGCTGTTTTATTGCTCTGTCTTTTTAACTGAAATACTTTTTAAATGCTTTCTTTCTGTGAATGTTGCTGGTCTGCTCCTGTTCTTCATTTCATTTAAGTAGCAACACCATTCATCTAGTCTAGTTACCTGAAACTCATTAGTTTGTTTTTGAAGTAGCTGTTAATATTCAGCCTCAGACCCTGGTGCTTGCTAATTTGCTGTCCTGGGTCAGCATTTGCTTGTTAAGTATTATTGTATAGATTACTTACAGGTGGTCTTATGAGTGAAGTATTACAGGCAGAATGGCATTTAAAACACATGTTCATTGTTAACCTCACCACTTTCTGTTAGATCTTTGCTTTCACACATTGAAAGGTTTTGGAGTTCTTAATCTTTCTATCTTTTTTTTTAGTGCTTTATATGCAGGTGTATTATTTGGAATGGGGTAACAAGGCAACTTTAACCATTTTAGCAAGGCATCTTTAACCATTGGAGCTAATCGGAAAATGAATAGGCATTTACTTCTTTTCGTACACACACCCAGACCCTCCTTTTGAAATACATTGACTTCAGCTGCAGTTTATGGGGATGATGGATTCTTATCTTGCGCAATGTCAGTGCACTGATAGTTCCATATCTTGCAGTCATGAATAGGGCATAGCTCTCTTTTGATGGCAGAGGGGTCTGAGGTCATCTCAAAAAACACAAAAAAAAAAAAAAAAAAAAAAAAAAAAAGAAAAGAACAACCCAAAAACTAAAACAGAAATCCACCTCCAAAACCCCCACAAATGAGCATCCAAACAAAAAGAACCCCAAACTAACAAAAAAACCTTTAAGACCCCACTGACTGTAAGAGCAATAATGATGTTACTGGAATTTCTGAGACAAAAACTCACATTCATTACTGCTTGCCCAGATAGTAAACCACCTGGATAAATTAAATTCCTTCTGGAAGGTATTGTTATTTTCCATCAGCTGAGACTTAAATCTAGGAAATACACTAGCTGATCTCTTGTAGTCTCTTTTTTTTAATATTTTTTTTTTTCCCTCTTCTTTTTCTCCTGTGATTTAACACCAGATAAGCAGGTGGGAAATACACTTGTTCCAGTGTGAAATACACTTGTGTCAAATTAAATGTGTTCAGGACTGCTGAAAACCATTTAAACTTGTTAGTTTTTAAAGAGCAAAATATTAATCTTAAGAAGGTATGGGAAGTCAAGGAGAATAGTGGACTTTCAAGTTTTGTTTCTTCTCTGCTGTATTCACGTGCATGCCTCTGATCAGCCCTTAAAACACTATAGGAGTTTCACAGCACCTTTAGCATTCTGCTGTATCTCAAATCTGTGTGTATACATATATGTAAAATCTAGTTTTACTTTCTGGAAGTGAAAAACAGAAGAGGGTTTGTTTGTTTTATTCCTGTTTACAAAGCTCATCTAAGTCTGATTTATGGAGAAATTGAATATGAAGCATAGAAATGAAGCACTTTATTTACCCAGGAGAAGACATAACGTAGGAGGTTTCAGATTTTTCAAGATTCAAAATAACAAATCCCAGGCATCCTTGTGGATTTGCTTTCGGTTTGGACATCCTGAGATATTAGTCAAAGCTTAATCTGTGCAGAAAATAGCAGCATCAATAATAAAACCTAAAATCAAATTCTTAAAAAAAGCAAACTAAAAAAAGGATCCCAAGTAAACAAGCCACCTGAAAACAAGTTAAAGGTTAGTAGCTTCATTAGTCATTCTCATTGGCTTTCAATTCTAATGAGTTTTAATGGTCTGGAGGTAAGCTCAGGGGTTAGGATCTCTAAGAACAATGCCATTAACTTTGTCTGGGAAAATGACTAGTTAGAAACTAGTAACAATTAGCTAACAATGGTTGTTTTTTTTCTGTGTGACATAAAAATAAACATGCCAGTCTCAAAGTACTGTTGTTGAAAAATGTGGATAAATGGCAGGGGGATGCTTTTCTCCTTCTGCCCACCAACAAAACAAAAACCCTGAAGTAGCAAGTAAACCAACAAACCGCAGAACCAATCCGCAAACAAACAAAAATCCCAACAACCCAGCAGTAGATCTTACCCAGTACAAAATGTAGTAAATCAACAGGAGAGAACTTGGATGTATACACTTGCTTGTTGGTACAGCATAGAATATTTCCTCTTCTGATCTCTGCATACAGAGGGGAGTTTGCAGTGTGTCCAGCAAGATTCACTGATCTGATCTATCACCAAATAATTCCAAGATTGAAAAGAACTGGCTATCAGTTGTCCCTTCCACCAAAGAGAATATAGCTGATCACACTGAAGTGTAGCCAGTTTTTCAGATTTTTGTGTTAAATCTTTCTATAAAATACAGCTGTGGTGAATTAGATGTGAGTTTATGGAAACAGGTTCTCCATTCCATCCAGCTCTGACTTTAAACATGAGGAATATGATGAACAGTGTTTGTGTAGTACTGCCATTGCAAAATTAAAAAGAGAATTGAGAATTTAAAGTTGTTACTGGAATGTTCTGTTAGTTAAATTCTACATAGAGAGCACACTTAGTAGCTTTTGGATTGCTTTAAATTACATCTGTTGCTATATATCCAGTAGCAGTTGAATCTGCTGGAAGGCTTTTCCTGTAATTTCTTAGCTTTGAATTTTATTTTGAATGGCAGTTGAATTTCTCAGTGCTCGTGCTGATTCTTTGTAGCTTATGTTGATGGATTGTCTGCCAGCCTTCCTCTCTGGCAGGACAGAAGCTGGAGAGGTGCATGTGTTTATCAGGCCAATTGAAATAAATGGGAAGCTGGCCAGCGAATTCAGTAGGAGCAGAACATGTACCCTCACAATTTATTTATTCTATAGTTGTGACTGGTGGTGTGGGTTCTGTTTTGGTTTATTTCTTGTTTTCTCTATTGTAGCTCTTTTTTTCAGGTCTATTCTTTTCCCTGAATTATCTGGTCAACACTGATACTGGACAACACAGCAATAAGAGAATAGTTAAGAAGTATTTATACTTACAGTTTTTGACCAAATTTTGCAGTGTCTTTGGTGGTAAAAACTGTGTCTGACAGAAGGAAGTTTGCTTTACTGCGAAAGGAAAATATGTTGATGTTACAGAGCACTGGGGACTAAAGAGTTCATCATCTAGAAAAGCTTTGACTTCCATGACAGTGTCAGTGAGGATGTCTATGGACTTGCTTGGCGCAGACACAGCAAAGTGTGTCAGGAAAGGCATTCTTTCTTCTCTTTCTTTTTTTTTTTCTTTTTTCCCCACAGACACAATTCACAGTTATGTATTCTATATAAGCATACATGAGAGAAGAGTACTCAAGTAGCAGTACAGATTGGGGGCTGACCTACTAGAGAGCAGCTCTGCTGAGAAGGGCCTGGGAGTCTTGGTGGATGACAAGCCCACTATGAGCCAGCAGTGCCTTTGTGGCCAGGAGGACCAATGGTATCCTGGGATGCATCAGGAAGATCGAGCCCAGCAGCTCAAGTGAGGTAATCCTGTCCCTCAGCCCTGGTGAGGCCACATCTGGAGTGCTGTGCCTAGTTCTGGGCTCCTCAGTACAAGAATAACAAGAAACTATTTGTCCTTGAGATGGTCCAGTGGAGGGTGACAAATATGATCGAGGTCTGGAACATCTCTCTTACAAGGAGAGACTGTGAGAGCAGGTCTGTTTAGTCTGGGGAAGAGACTAAGAGGGGATCTCATTAAAGCATATAAATACCTCGAAAGCGGGTGCTAAGAGGATGGTGCCAGACTCTTTTCAGTGGTCCCCAGTGACAGAACAAGGAGCAATAGCTATAAACTAAAACACAAGAAGTTCCACCTCAACATGAGGAAGAGCTTCTTTCCACTGAGGGTAGCAGAAAACAGGAACAGGCTGCCCAAAGAGGTTGGGCAGTCTCCCCTCTGGAGACGTTCAATACCCTCCTGGGGGTTCCTGTGTAACCTGCTCTAGGTGACCCTGCCTTGGCAGGAGGGTTGGACTAAATGATCTCCAGAGGTCCATCCCAACCCTAAAAATTCTGTGATTCAGCTTTTGTGGCAGAAGCGCACTGGTATGTCAATGAAATCTGTGTGTGAGATTTATTGACTTTTATACTTATTGCTGACCTAGGTGTGGCAAGCAAAGCACTGACCTATGGACCAGAGCTAAAGGTCTAGGCTAAAGGTCTAGTTTTTCAGGATGAGTTAAAAGGCTGTTGGTTTGAAACCACATCTCGGCAGTTGTTCAGCAGATGATGTGACTTAAAACACTCAAAACTTTCCTGGGGTTGACATGTGTCACAGAGAAGCTGTGCAAATAGCATCAATCTCCAGGTGCTCCATTTTAAGACTTTGCATTCTTTATGAGATTTATGTATGGGGAAATTCTGGCGGCTGAAGTCCTGAGGTTTATGCTCGGAGTTTGACCTGTGTGTTGGTAATGCTTACAAGGTATCAAAATCTTAGTCTGCTTTAAATGTAACTGACAGCCTCTAATGCAGATACTTTGTGTCGGGCAACACTTCCAGGAAATTAGTGTCCTCCAAGCTGTAGAGAGTAAAGCACAGCTTTGTTAGTATAGCCTGTGTTCCCATATGGAGCTGTTTCCTTGTTCAGTTTACAGATATGTTTTATAACCATCTAAGCAGTGTTTTACCATACTGTGAATCCAAAAGAGAACAAATTTTAGAGGGCAGCTTGAGAGTCAAGGAGCTAAAGATCTGCTTGGACACTTGGACTGCCAGAGGAAGTGGTGCAGTGTCTCAGCTGCTGCAAATGCGACAAAAGTAGCTCTTGGGCAATGTGTGATCACCTAATTTCATAAGGGGTCAACCTGGGCACACTGGAGGTGATTAAGCTGTGATGTGAAAGTGTCTGTCTCCATATTGCCATTTCCTGCTACAAATGGAAAATCTGCTTTTCAAGTGTCCTAAAGGAGAGCTTGAGTTAGTCTTAAAAAAATACTGAAAGAAAGAAGAAAATGGTACAATACTGAAGAAATTTTTGTTAAGGGCAAGTTAATGTTTGGTTTTCTGGACTTTGCATGGCAGTGTTCTTGCAAGGTACAGCCACAACACTTTGCCTCAAGCTAGTCTAATGACTCTACTGTCATGAGACTCTCTGGAGTACTGTGTCCAGCTCTGGTGACCCCAGCGTAAGGACATGGACCTGGTGGAGGGCCACAAAGATGATCAAGGGACTGAAACACCTCCCTTATGAAAACAGGCTGAGAGAGCTGAGGTTGTTCAGCCTGGAGAAGAGAAGACTCTGGGAAGACCTTAGAGCAACCTCTAAGTCTTCCAGTACTTCAAGGGGGCCTGCAAGAAAGCTAGTGAGGGACTTTTGCCAAGGACATGTGATAGGACAAGGGGGAATGGGTTTAGACTGAAAGAGGGTAAGTTTAGGTTATACATTAGGAGGAAACTCTTGACTGTGAAGGTGGTGAGGCACCAGAATAAGATGCCCAGAGAAGTTGTGGGTGCACCATCCTTGGAAGTGTTCAAAGCTAGGTTGAACAGGACTCTGAGTAACCTGGTCTAGTGGAATGTGTCCCTGCCCATGTTAGGGGGGTTGGAAGCAGATGATTTTTAAGGTCCTTCCAACCTCAACCCTTCTATGATTCTGTAATTTTTACTGGGTTCAAAGTGGAATGGTGTTATCTTCAAATCTTTCTTAGGGTGCTGGAGTATTCCTGCTGTTATCAAGAGTGCTCTCCTATTAGCTCTGCTTTCTTTGCACAGAGTCCACTGTGGGAGTGACATTTAGTATTGTATGCACAGCTTTGAGCCTTTCTAATGACTTTGGTAACTGTGAACAGAGGATTTAAATGGTCATTTTGTAGCTGTAGGAAATGAAATCACTTATATCAGATGTCCTTCCTTGAACTGACTTGTTGATAAGGGTTTTGCTTGGAAATTCAATCTCTCAGTTCCCTGTGCCTCTGTTTGTGCTACTGTTCTTATGTACTGGTCAGTAGTAATGCTGCTGCTGTATTTACCTGATTCATAGCAGCAGGTTTTGTCACTTGAGCCTGTGGAAGAATTTCTTATTTTCTCAGACTGCTATCCTGTCATAAGATCTGAAGTTAAATTTTTGTGCCAGCAAAGCTTTTTAAGTATTTTTGATCTGCTGTGTAATGTTTTGCTTTATTTCTGTGACCATGTTTGCTTTTTGATTTGTTTCTCCTCACACCCACAGCTGCCACAGTTGTGTTGACAAAGCCCCAAGTATAAGCCCAGTTAGACAGAAAGCACAGCAGTTGTCACTTGGGAGGGGCAATGGTACTGCTAGACAAAGAAAAATCCCTTTCTTTGGAGTGTACTACAGGTACTCCATGAGCAGAGTTTTTTGACAGTGACATGGACAGTGTGTTGTAACATGGGCATGCTCCGCATGTCTCCTTTTACTGCAGCAGGCTGTCTTTCCTGCTGATGAAGTGCAAAGTGTGTGTGAAATTATCCATCAGTGTCTGGAGTCCCCAGAGAGGCCAGGGAGTGATGTGAGCTGGGTTGTGGCCTCGCAGTGCCACTCTGTGCGATGGCCATATGGTGTGGAAGAGGGGACGCTTCCAAGGGGGCAACAACAGATGTTTGATAGCATACTTGTTGCCAAAAGCTTCGTGTCAGCCTGCTCCAGTAAGGTGGTGGTAGAGCTGTCCCAGGGGTGCACTTAAGGAGGAATGCTCTTTAGGTAACATGTAGTGTAATCTATTATTTGCATTGGTATTGCAGTAGCTGTATTTTGTCAGGCAGACAAAGGTATAACAAGACACAGAGGTTGGACATTGGAGCCAAACAAATTCATACCTGAATCAGGTACTGATTTTTAATGTGGGAAAGAATAACCAACCATTTGAATACTGTACATAGGGAAACACTGATGTGGAATCTGCCTAAGTCAGTTGTAAGTCATACTTGAAACAAGTATGAATTTCAGGCTATCCTTTATACAAAAGGCTAAACTAGATTGTCACAGTGATCCTTTCTGGCCCCCTAATCTATAAATTTGAAACATTTAGGCTGCCAAAGGAGAGACTTCTTTTCCTTTCAAGTAGAGTAGACAGATATGTGCGGAAAGAAAGGAATGGGTATATCTAGGGATGGGTATATCCTGCAGCATGGAGTGTTATGGCTAGCTGTGTCACAAAGGAGGTCTTAGAGAACTAGGAGAGGATTTCAGAGCTCTTGCAATGCGATTTAAAAATTCAGAGAGCTGTACTTCTTCCTTACATTTTGATTATGTTGTGGTTTTAAAACTGAAAAAAAACCCCACCCCAAAACCCCCGTAGTATTGTGTTATTGTTCCTAGGCAGCAAGAAGAAGTTACTGCAGTAAGATTTTACAACACAGTGTGCTGAATTTACTGCTGGTTACTGTGAGCTATCAAAAGCTTTGAAATTATTTCCATAGAATCTATTCTTATTTATCTATAAATATTATAATTGTGAATCCCGCAAGGAGAAAAAAGAAGCCTGAATTTAGACAGTGAAGCGAATAGTTATGCTAAACTTTTACAACATTATACCCAAGTATTCTCTTTCTTGTCCAGATTTACATTTCCTGAATACATTTGCTGAAATAAATAGCCAGTTTCCTTTGAGAGCAGAGTTGGAACTGAATAAATGTAAAGCTTCAGAGTATTAACAAAGGGACTGAACTCTAAACCAATGTAGTAATGCAGCCCATATAATGTAAATTAGAACAGTAGAACAGAAATCTAAAGTTAGGAATACATAAGAAGAGATAGTAATATTTTGTGAGAATTTATAAACTTCTAGTTTTGTAGTCTTACACTTTGCTGTTTAATCTTTGCTTTTCTTCTTTTCCCCAAGTGGCAAATACATATGGAAAATGCACATGATACAAATACTAGGTAAAAGGAATTTTATTACTTTCCTTGAAAGAAGGAGCCATGAAAAGAGGAGAATTTAGGAAGGAGATCCTGCTGTTCTATTCAGTGAAAGAATCTTTGGAGCTCACAGTGTATCTGTACAGAATTGTCCTATTCACAGCTTTCCCAAGAGCATGCATAACAGACCTTGGAAATATGCTCCAATTACACTGCAGTTGGGTAAGAAATGAATTTCAACTATAGCAAAGATGGCTTGAGTTAGATATTTGGGGAAAAACATGTAAGTAGCAGGAGAAATCACTGGAATACATTATATGAGAAGATGTAGTCCCTGTCACTAGGAGCCTTTCCTTTTTAAAGGGTACATGAAGAAGTATGAAGTAGAATGCGATCAGAGAACTGATTCTACTTAGCAGCAGAAGATTGGACTAAATGTACAAAACTTCAATGTACAAAACTGTAGGCGATTGAGATACAAGTTTAAGAATCCTATCTGTGGAGTCAGAGAGAGTTTCCTGTGTGCATATCAGTGTCTGAAATGACAGGCCATTTCTGCACACATTCTCACTTAGGTAATCAGACTGGCTTTGTGTGAACTACTCAGATCAGCAGGATTTATTCTTGTGGTCTGAAGTTTTCATACTGTAAGTTACTGATGCTTTCTTCTGCAGTACAGTAATGATATTTATTTTAAACTAAAATGCAGATGATGTCGAAAGTTCACATATATGTGAAAAGAAGTATGAGGAGTGAAACTCCATAAGTTCTGAAATAAGGTGCAAAAACTATGTGTAGCAATTGCTATGAATTTTCCAGATGGTGAAATCTGTCTCTGTGTTTTCATTTCATCTATTTCCATACTGCTGATAATTGGCATTTGAATTTGTAGAGGTTTCAGAGGGATTACCTTGAAAAAAACCCTGAACATGTACAAATTCTCTTATTCTCTTAGTTTTTACATATGATCTTTCATATTGATGAGAAACACAAGTGTCTTCTATAGACTGTGATGAACTTTCTAGGAATGTACTTTTTCTTGATGTCCAGAAGGGACTATAAAATCTTCAAAGAGAAAGCTTCTTTCAGGTAATAGCACCTAATTTTTTTGAAAGCTCCTATTATGTGTTTCTGAGGGTAAAAATCAGCAAGAGAATGCATCTAAAAGGAGGTTCTCTATAGTTTAATCCACTTTATAGCGAAAGAGTTAATTTATTTTGTTTTCATGCATGTCACTCTAGAGAAAAATCCTGCTGTCACTTTAATTTCCATAGTCATTATCTCCAGTGAGAAAGTGTGCCTCAAATCACAGGATTTCTGGTGAGTTGAGGTACATCAGTTATGGAATGTCTGCATCATCTTCATCTGCTGCACTGGCAGATGGCTGAGATGATCATCTACTCTCTCCTCAGCTTTAAAAATCAGAATTGGTGGCAGTGTTGTCAAAATGTGTCAGCATTTGAGTGGTGGTGTGCAACAAACCACTGGCTCCACAACACATTCTTGGCACACACATTGGAGCTTTGAAACAGGCTCTATTCTTACTATATAAGTGGGGGTTTTGTAGGGTTTTTTTGTTAGTTGCATTTTTTAGTTGCTGTATACTTAGCTTATACCACTTTGAGCTACTAACCTGGAGCAGTTAAGGAAAGGGTATGGCACTGAAATGTTTGCATTGATATCTCACATCAAGCGATGTGTGATTTTCTTACACTGTGATTTATTCTTAACTCCCTGTCTTTAATTTGTTTTGGTAGCCCTGGATTGGTAGGTCAAATGCCAGTGCTTGGTAATTTATAATAACTGCTTCATAGAAATTAAATGCTTAGAGATGGCAAGGGGAGAGCAGGAAGCTGGGGAAGACTATTTCCTGGACTGCTATATCCTAAGTTGCTGGATAGTCTGGAGCAGCAAAAGCTGTAGTTGATTTCCCTAGGGAAGGGAATAGGGGTAATAGTAGTGCTAGTAGTTTTTCTGCTACCATTCTCACAGAAGGCTGTGATTGTAGATGGCACAGAAGGTAATGTCATAAAACAGAGGGAAGAAATGAAGCAAGATGCAGGAATAAATACAAGTAGTCTCTAATGATAGGCTGGCTTGGATTTACTTGATGGATGCTAAGAGCCATTCTTTTTATTAAGAGAAGGCAACACCCTGCCTGAGAGGACAGAGATGATATTTTGTTCTTTAGGGGCATAAAACTAGTTTTCCTGATTATTCCTGACATCTTGTCATTCATGCTATGGGCTTCCTTAGAGGATAGAAGCAAATACCCAATGTCTTGTGAGAGTGAAACATGAACTGAATGAGTTTAAAGATTGAAATGTGCTCACACTCACACTAAATCCTAAAATGATGATGTTGGAATTCCAGAGTAAGACAATGGGGAACAGTATGAGATACCTAGGCTATGTTAGAGAGGCAGACACAGTAAGCTTCTCTGAATATAATACAGAAAAGTCTCTATTAAGAAGGCATTTATATGCAGCTTTATACTTCTGAAGTTTAGGTTTAACTAGAAGGGTCAACCTTAAATGTATTATTGCTCTATTTTTTTCACACCCTCAAGTTCTCACAGGACATCTGTGGTAGAGGAGGTAGATGACAAAATGCTATTCCTGCCTTGAATGCCTTGAAGTCTCATCTTGCGCAGAGCAGCTGCCTGGCTGAGCCTGGCACTCCATGGAGTCTACTCAATATGGAGGTGCAATTTATACAGCATTAACAGCCAATAAAAAGATCAGCTAAAATAGCGTAGGTACCAAAGAGGTACCTTGCAGATCATTACATTTATATGGAAATTCAAAAGATAGCTGAAATACTCTCTGTTGTTCTACAAACCTGATAATTCATTTCAGTTTTTGACATCCTAGTACTTTACAACATTTTATATATATTAGGGAGTATTGACACTACAGATGTTCAAGTTCACAGTTTCTCAACTATTAAGTATAAAGTTGTCATTTTCTTCACAGCCATGAAATTCATTTTTTGCCTTAAACATTAATATTGCTGTTTATTTCATTTTTATGCAATTGTCTCTGGAAAAGGCTCTTGTGTGCTGCACAAACAGTTGCATTTTGTCAGTTTATTAATTTCCAGTTATCATAAACATGAAGGTACCATAGGCTTCTTTCCCAAGTCCTGTGCTGCATAATATTGGGAAAGCCTTTAACCTTGTTTTGCCTTAGCTCCTCATCAACAAATTGGAGGCAATTATACTTTCTGAACACCATGTTGAAAAGCTCTGAAGTTTAGCCAATAGTAATGGTACTTCTTTTTCCCTTTCTTTTAATGTTCACGTTAATTGTAGATTTCAAGATACTGTTTGCTTATGACCTAAAGAACATATCCTTAAATCCTTGCAGAAAGGATGTCATTGCTATTTCTTAGATTATAGCCTCTGCTTTTGGCAGTTTGAATGCCATCATCAGAAACAAAGCAAATATAGTTGAACAGATCTGGTATAAAAGATACACAGGTCCTACCAAGGGGGTTTTATCCCCTTGTTTTTCTGAGATAATCAGTTCATCACATTGCTGATTTGACTGCTGTCTTCAGTTCATGATACAGCAGATTACAAAATCTCTGACAAAATCACAGGAAAAACTATTTTTAGGAAAGACCATTCAGAATATTATGGTATTTAGTGACTAAATTAAGAATTCGGTCCTTTCAGAGGTAATTTGACCATAGGGGAAATGCAGCTGACTACTGATGGGCCTTTGTCATTTCATGAAAATGTTTATATAAACCTAGAGCAAGCTCTGCTTTTTTAAGAAAAGCAAAGAGAAGAGATTCATTTAGTTTGGGGATTCTACCACCACCCCATGACACAGTGCTAAATGTGATGTGTCTTTTTAAGTGACCTTTATCTTAACTTTAATATTTCATAACCTCTTTGGGGAAGCTGTTTTATCTGATTCTTTCATGTGTGAAAATTTACTTTGCCATCCTTTAGCATCTTTTATGCTGTTCAAATGTTCAAATGTTACTACATTAATAATAATGTTATGAACAGAACTGACTTTTTGGGCATTTAAAATGCTTTTACAATATTAGAACAGTACTTATACCATTTGAGTGATAAAAAAATTCTGTCAATCACAAGTAAAAATGGGATCAAGGATGCTGAGATTAGAAGTCGTTTTTTGAAAGTCATGAGTTTTAAATAATAAGTATTTTTCTTATTAAGGGTACAGTTGCTGAGAGAGGATGCATGAACAACACCCGTAGCCTCTTTTGAAGGTTCAGATTTCTAGTCCTTTCAGAATGAGGCGCTATAGGTGGAAATAATTGGAAAATAACCTTGAAGGTTTCTGTGCCTATTTGAGTATGAATGGATGTATGCCAGACCTAATTAGGTCTACGGAGAAAAACATAAATGTCAATCGTTTTTTTACCAAATGCATCCAGCTACTTTTGAGATTGTGGATGGGGTCCAGTGAGCATACAGCCTGCCGAATGTCACCTTTCTGTCCTATGTCTTTAATTCTGTCCCCTGTGATAGATGGCATTTGATTTTTCTTGAAAATAAAGTCAAAGAACTTGAAAGTAGGCATTGGCACTCCAGTGCTTGCTTTGCTAATGTGTCCATATATAACTTAACTAATGCAGAACATTTACTGCAAATGGTCATTATTTTATCTCCCAGTGGTCCATAGGATTTATCTGGTTAAATCACAGAGCTCTATTTCGTTTGTTGGAAACTTGATAATCCCTCCAGTACCTTATCTAACCTATTTTTTTATTCTATAGCTATGATTTAATCAAATCCTATTAGAAGTATGAAATGCATGTCTGTTTTCAGCCATGAGTGTATGTAAAAGTTCCTTTCCTTATTATGGTGCACCTATTGTGCACACTTGTATCCACTTTCTTGATAAGTGAGGTACTGTGGTGTAGCTGGGTCATCATGAAATATGTACTGTCTTTCAAGTCTTTTCTCTCTGGGTGGGTTCTTTAGAAATATTTCTAAAATTCTAGCTGTGTGCTCCTGTAGTTTACTAGAAATGCATAAGTTTCCCTGGGGAATCCCTTAAAAGCATACTAGGAATAAAAAAGGTATTGTCTAGAAGCGGCATCACTCAGTCAGTAGAGTCTCGATTTTGTGCAGGAAAGAATGCACCTTGCTTTTAAATTAGTTTGGAGAATTTGGAGAGAAGTGGCAGTTTGGTATTGTTCACGTGAGAAAGTTTATTAAAAGGCATGAGCTGCACTGCGTAAGTAAACTTTTACAAATCCCTTTATGGACTTTATTTTGTGATGTGAAAGCAGCTTATTCCATTCATCTTAAAGGTAGCCCTAAGAAAAAGAACTAAAAAACCCCTCCAAACTAAAGTAAAACTAGTGGGAGCTGAAACAAGAGCATCCATGCAGCTTTTTATCCAAGTATAATTAAGTTGGTTGGAAATCATACCTTCCAGATATCTATTCAGCATTTTCTTGGAGACAGTTCCTTACTGGGACTGGAGAGGTGAGAGGCAAGTCTTTCATTTTCCAATGCTAGCATTCATAACATCAAAATCAGAAGAAAAATCATACAAGGTCTCATTTTGGCCCTGATTTGAGTAATAGACTGAAATGCTGGTAACTGTTCACATACATGGCTTGTCACTAGAAAATGTAAGATTTGAGAAACTGACTCCCTGCTTTCAGTATCTGTTTCTAGAGATCAAGACATCTGTGGAAATAAGTTCTGTGCCTTGCAATGCTCAGAGAAGTGCATGTGATTCAATGAACATGTGGTCAGTGCTTGTAGCACTGGATGGTCCTGGAGATTCCTCTATACATTGTGCTTCTGCTATTACAGTTTTGTAGTGATTTGCATGTGATTGTATGTATTCAGATTAGCAAGGTAATTGTCACACTTCTGAAGGCTGAGACCATACTCTTTCCAGACCTGGTCATTGTAACATACAGAGTAAGTGTATAGGCTGGCTAATCGGAATTGAAAAGGTAATTACTGGGAAAATGATTATTCCTTTTCTCTTGAGAACACACTGTTCAACAAGTCATTATTAAGCAATTATATTTTATACAACATTACAGGTTTGCTTGATGTTATGCCGGCAATGCCCCATGTTGTTCAAAGGTTAAATTAGCAAGGGATGCTTCTAAGTAACAGGAGAGGGTATCATTATCTTCTTGCACTGCATGTTCTGCAATTAGGGATCATTGCTTCTAGGATGCTCTGTTATCACTTTTTTTCTTTCTCTCTCCTTATTTCTGGAAATTTTCTTACGACATTCCATATTATCTTATTATATTTTTCTGAGTGTGAGGAATGCACTGTTAAGACAGGATAACAGATACTATGTAAAAAAGAATTAAAACTTATATGTACATTGAAATATGTCCTGAAAGATGAGGCCTTTAGGCTACTGGAAATTAGTGTGTAGACAAATTCTGATTCAAAACTATTCACATACTAGTTCAGGACAACAGCTAGGATATTTGTAGTATAATATGAAAAAAGAGAGAAGGGAAGCATCAAGGGAAGGTGAGATGACTGAAGTCATATTACCATGCATAGTAAACACAGCATGCAAACCCTTAACTGCCAATCTATGTCTGTGGAATTGTGGCACCAGGTACATCTGAGAGATTTCTAAGATAATATATAGTCAACTTTTCACAAAAGTGGGACGGTTTACCAGAAAGCATTGAAAATTCAAATGTCACTCACAGATCTTTTAGGCTGAAATCATTGCAGGACATCCAGGAGCAAGACATTAAGATGTCAATACTGACAGAGAAGACCCAGCAACAGAGGGTAAGGACAGCATCATCATCTGATAATGACACTTCTAGTGTGATTGCTCAGAAACAGTGGGAGGAGAGGGGTAATCAGAGGATCTTCACAGTTTTGAAAATGAATAAGTAGTAAAGAAGCAACAAGGAAATACTTGGAAAGAAAAATAAAAAATTGAGACAGACTCATAAAGGATGATGAACGACTGCTTGCCAGAAACACGTCATTGTTAACCAGAGTCTTAAAACCATTCAATTCTCTGCTTCAAAAGCCCTTCTGAACCAAGCGGACTGAAGTGTTCATATGCAGTCCCACCTGGTGATGGCAGAATAAGAAAGACTTTATAGCATAAAATGTCTTGATAAAGCTAAATCCCCTGTTGTTTCATCAGGTTATGTGTATTAAACTAATGTAAGCAGAATTGCGCTTGGCAACTGTCATGCTTCTGTGGTGTCAGAAAAGTATTTTGTGAAACAATACAGGCTAATAGCTATAGATTTCACTTGCTCCATTGTTGCATGTGCCTGCAATATTCCTTGAAGAATCTTTCCTTTAAGCATTACAGATTCTTCAGACTTATTACTTGCATAGCACAGCTTACTGCTTTTTCAATACTCACTCCCTTTGCAATTACACCCATGTATTTTAGTTTTGTTTCTGGTGCCCATAAAATCTCTTCCTAGTCTTAAAAAATTGCAGAGCAGTCCATGCTCTGAAGGAGGATGGATCTTCCAGCTTTTTAGCATGTGGAAAAATTATAAACTAACAGTCCATTCAGGTTCTTTATAGGTGGTGTAGTTTTGGACACATTTGTTTGGATTTTGAGCCTGTGAACTCTTTATACCTTTTATCTTGTTTGATTTTTATTTTCATATTCATATCTGAATTTTCATTTCAATTTTAATTAGTTTCATTATATTTGATGGGGAAATGTTGCTTTATCTTCACTGTTAATAGTCTAATTGTTTCTCTTGCCTTAAGTAATATCTCATTAACTTTATAAGCCATCTTTTACACATCATCTAGAGAATTAATTTCCCATGATGTAGTTGTATTGTCTGCAGCATCTTTCAAAAAACTTTCTCAATTAGCATTTTTATTGTTGTATTGGTTTCTTGTCTGTAAGAATTAAGCTGAGAAGCCTGTTGATAAAATTTAATATTACTAGTTCATGGTCTTTCCAGACATTTTTATTAAAAATCTAGGTATTTCCTATTGATGAAAGAGCTTAGAGGTTTTGAGCTCTTTTTAAAAAACCCAAACAACAAACTAACAAGCAAAAAGCCAAAACCCCCAACTTGCATGCAATAACTGAGTGCTATTTTCTAATCCAAATTAAAATTGTCAATAAACTTTTGATGTGTGCAAACAACAGATGTGACTGGTGGCTTTACAGAAGTGGTGCATGTAGTGATTGTTTCCCTTAATGGGTATTTTATTGCCGTTCTCTGTTGGTTACATTCATCAAAAAGAATTCATCTGTGTGGACCGGAAATAGGTGCTGCAAGTAGGTATACTGTAGCTTTTAGAATACTCTAATATTCCCTTCCTTTCATTGAAATTACATATAATGAAGTTATGATAGACTGCCACATCACCTTTGGCCATGTTCTTTTAATATCTTTAATGGGAATATTGTTTTCTTTTGTGCATGTGTGTGCAAGACACATCGTAGATTGTGATCTACTTCTTGGTTTTCAAATTCCAGCTGTTCTAGGAGTATGCCACCAAGGTCACCTTTGGATACGGGTAGAGTAGAGGCCCTTGTTGGGAGGTGCAGTGTTACTGCAGGGGGTCTAGTTCTGCCAGGAAAATTATGTTGTTGAGACATTTATTCACTACGCTTTAAGCTCTTTGTTGCAATCTATTTTGTAATGGACAAAGCCCAGGAAATTCAAGTTATTTAGTGTAGTGCTTATTATATATGTGTGACAGACACAGGGAAAGTAAAAACCAAAAAATTCTATTGAAAGTGGTACTTAATGGGACTCTGTGGCTAAAAATATATCACATTGCATTTTTTAGAGGAAAAAAGCTTCCAAACAGACTTCCAAAAAATGGTGGTTCCCCGTCACCTGGTACATCCAAAGAAACAGATTGTGGAGCTCTAGAAGATCAGCTCTGCCCCACTCCTAAAAGAAAGCTGCTCTACTCACTCTGTGCCAGTTTCAGAGGAGTAAGGTTAGATAAGAACCTGTGTTCACAGATACTTTGTGCCTTTACTGTGTGTCTGGAGTTGAGAACATTACTTTTTCCTGGAAAAATATGCACATTTTTAAAAGCTGTCTTTGTCCTAAATTGGAACAAAAAGTTGATTTGAGAAGTTCCTAAATTATAGTTAAGATCAACCAAAGCATTTTCATTTAAATTCTTTTTTTTTTTTTTTTTTTTTTTTGAATGTGACTGTTCAAGTTCATGTTTTAGTTGAACTTTCTTGCTCAGTGAAATATTTCACTTGGAGAATTCACTTGGAGTTAGGATAGTTGAACAACTTCAGAGATTTTGAAAACAAATGTGCTTATCAAACCTCATCTTTCCTGTGAACAGTTTGTTTTACTAATGAGTATTTATTCTGAGACAAAAAGATGAAGATGTTTTCTCAAAAATTGTTCCAGTTTGCTCTATCCTGCTACATGTTTTTTCTTCTGCAAACTCAGATTTTATCATTCTACATTATAAAATAAATATGCTTTCTATAGAAATATTTTCCTTCCAGTGTTCTTTAAATTTAATGTCTACTTGTATTTCTTTGTAAGACAACAAAATCATGACAGTCAAGGAAAGACTACTTTTATAAATAATACAACCCTTATGTAAAATCTGAGACAGCAGTAGTTTATACCTATACTTCAGAAAGGAAGGCAAAACAATATAAAGTAATTTAAATGGGCATACTTTTTATATTAATTTCCATACGTTTGCTGAACAATCCTGGCATGGAGAAGATTATTGTGCATTGTAAAAACATTATGGGGAATCATAAGATGGAAGTGTTTCTTTCAAACTATATGTAATTATGCTATTTTTTGTTAAGATGTGTCTAGTGACAGATTCTCACCTGATATGCCTTGGTATTTCCTCATTCATTTTGCTGTTGTTCTGCCCACTTATGCTAGCACCAGTTATGTATTTCCTACCCTTTTATTAAGGTGTGTAATCAGTTGTTAAGGTACTTCAAATACAGGTATTGCAGCATAAATACATTTAGGAGTTTGACTCTAGATTGTTGAACATGGCGAGAGTTTTGTTTGCCACGGGGTTAGACGAAAGCTGGATCAGATCAGAACAAATTGACTGTAAAGGGCAAACAGGCAATTTTGTACTGCTGGATTTAAAAAAAATATAGAAATAGGTAATGATGACTATCAGTGGTGTGGAGTGTTTCCATGCAAAGCGACTAAATGGACTAGGATTTCACCCTGGAAAAGACAGAGAAAATATAGTGGAAGCCTATGAAATCATAATTAATACAACAAAAGGCAAACCAGGAAGAAGTATTTCCTGGGGGGGGGGGGGGGGGTTGTTTTTGGGTTTTTTTAGATACCAAAGCTAAGGGTATAAAATCAACCTTGTTCCATGTTTGTTGGAGAAGAACTAATTTTTGTGCAGATTGCAATTAAATTGTACGAGCTCACAGCCACAGATACAGGGGCAATTAAAAGTATTAAGATTTTCAGAGGGATTAGAGAAATTTATGGAGAAATAAATAGCAGTTGCTGCTAAAAGTCTGGATGCAGCCTTTGGTTCAGTTCGTAAGTACTGGATGCTGAATGATACAATAAATGGTGTTTCATTCATGTAAAATTTCTGTATTCTTCCCAAGTATTTTTTTTTCAGTGCCCAGTACTTAATTTCTAAAGAACTAAAGGTATAGACTTAATTGGAGGAATAACAATCTACAACTTCCTTATGAGGGGAAGAGGAGGGGCAAGCACTGATCTCTCTTGTCTCATGACCAGGGACAGAGCCCAGGGGAATGGCCTGTTTGTGTCAGAGGAGGTTTAGGTTGGATATTAGAGAAAGGTTTGTTTCCCCCAGAGATTGGTTGGGCACTGGAACACACTTCCCAAGGAAGTGGTCACAGCCCCAAGCCTGACAGAGTTCAAGAAGCATTTTGAAAATGCCCTCGGGCACATGGTGTGACTCTTGGGACTTTCCTACACAGGACCAGGAGTTGGACTGTCCTTGTCATGTCCCTTCAAACTCAAGATATTCCATAATTTTATGATACTAGGAAAATCCTATCAGAGTAATTTTCGGTGCAATGAATCGCATTATTTTTCTCTGTGACTGGAACTGTATCACTGCTACTTTTTTTTTTTTTTCCCATCTGTAAATACAAAGTATTTGAGATCATAAAGGCCATTTGACTAGTACAGTGTTTCATATTGACCTCATTTCAGATGTTAAGTATTCCTTGTGGAACTAAAGCACATCTTACAGCAAGCTAAAGGACAGAAGACCTTTTTCTCTTTGAGGCTTTGTAAAGTGCTTGAGCTCCTTGCATGGAAATGCATACAATTATATTGATGGCGTTTATGGAAAGTGCTGAGGAAAATGACACAGGAAAGTGATTATCTACCTTAGAAAAAACAACAAACCCCAACCAACCCCCAACCATCCAAAACTCAGTGACTGAATAGTTCTGGGTATTTTTTATCACTTGAGAGATGAAAGCTGTGCAGAAACAAAGCAAATCTGGCTCGTAGTGTAGAAATTTAACTTTTAAGAGTTCAGTATATTTGCAGAGCGCCTACTTCATTACCTGAACTCAGAAAAAATAAATCAAATAAACTAGCTGCAACATAGACAATTCTACTTATATTAAAAAAAAAAAAAGAAAAAAAAAAAAGCTGTAATTAGTTGTAGACATGTTAAAAAATAACAAGCTTATTTTGAACCATGGAGCATACTGTTTGTAATACAAATTTCCCAGCAGAGCAGAGTGATAAAAACTTGTTTGATATCCAATCTTCCAGTAAAAACCGAGTAAATATGCTCATAACTATGTGTCAAGACTGTGCATTAACTATGGAAAAAGCTGTATTGAGTGCAGATCTCAAGAGAATTCATGACAGAACATCATGTCCTCTTTGGTTTAATTGTTGTTCAAAACTCCCAGAAATGACAGCTCATGAAGTGTTCACCTGAACCATGGAATGCAGTATTGGGCCTTAAGAAAGAAACAAAAATTACTTTTATTTTGTGTCTCTGTAGAGGGACTGACACCATATAGCTAATAAATGGTTGTTCTTTTGCTCTCAATTTTGAAAAGTCTCTTGACCTCGTGTCAAAAAGCAGGTGGGTTATTGAAGTCTAGCACCTCACAGAGAGCAGTTTGCAGAGCTGGAAGACAGAACCTTTTCCAGACTGACTGGTTTGGATTCAGAGTCCCCTGATAGTTCTCACTATAGTAAATATATTCTCAAGTGGGAGAAGAAAGAATTATGGTGTATTATTTATCCAGTATTAGATTACATAATGTTATGACAAGATATGGATCAGGCAGTTTTGTGCTTTGGAAATGCCATCTGTTTTGGAAACAAAACTATGACTAATGAAGGTTTTAAATAATGTATTTCCCGGGATATATGGTGAGTGCAACTTTTACAATGATTTGATAAACTAGAAAGTAGAGGCAAGAAGAATGAAAAAGATTGGCTCAGTCATCTAATGGCTGACAAATTTTATCCCACACAATGTAATCCTTTTCTTACTTTCAACTAGCTCTTAATTTCTATGTAACAGCAGGTGGATTTTGTCCTTTACTCTCTCCTATTTGGCTGATACAACAAAAGGTCATTGTTCTAATAACGAGGAACTGTCTTCTAATTTCCCTTTTTATAGGCAACATATACCAGTTCATTCATGTGTGGACATTTTTCTGCATGGAGTCTTGCATAGGGGGTTTTGTATCTTTGACACAAAATTTTTGCTGTTCTCTGTGTGCTAAATGTGACATTGGATTGTATTTATCATTTATACAAGCCGGTTGTCTTTGTGTGACTTGTAATGATCTTGTGATCAGTTGGCATACTTACATACTTGTGCTTTGGCACTTCAAGAGCTCCCAGATTGTTGCATGGTTTTTTATTAGACCCCACAAATATACTTCTCATGCTTTTGGTGCTATTAAGTTTCATCCTATTTTTATTTCTGCCACAAGGCCATGCATTAAATTCCATGAGGTATCTTATCTCTTTGTGTTCATGATGCCTTCTGACTTAATCATTAGGAGACTTCGTCTTATGCTGCACTTATTAAAACATTGATTAGTGCTAGCACTGATTCTTGAGGATCTATGCTAGTAACAGGCATTTCAATTTAGTACATTTCCTTTTGAAACAAATCAGTATCATTTCCTCATTAGCCAATTTCTTGTCCTATTTAGCTGCCTTCTTCTGATCCCTTTTTTCTGTAGTTCATGGTAAAATCTTGTGCAGTTTTATGACAGTTTCCAGATTCTATTTCATATTCCTTCTCCTGAAAATTAATAAAGAAAAAAATAAGACACCTCCCCAAAACATTTATTCTGATGTGATTTCCTTCAGTGAATTCACATTCACCAAAAATATGCTTGAGTTCTTCACTTCATAATGCTGTATTTTGCAGAATAACTGCAGACATCATTGGTAGATGCTTTTAAGTTTCCTTTCTGGTAATGCACTATTAGCTGTTCAACTGAAAAAGTTCTCACATAGTTATTTGCAGCCAGACAAATGTAAGTTTATTCTAAATATGTAAATCAGGACTGACTCAAAGGAATCTGTGAAGTTACTGTGTTGTAAATTATATGCAACCAAAAAGAGATTTTTAAATTCCGCATTATCATGCTGAGGCAAAATTCCAATTGAGTAACTTAATATTTCAGAATTACTTTAAAATGCAATTATCACTAAAAAACAACACATTTTGCTTTTCCAGAGTTTTTCTGGTTACTGAAATTTTTACCAACAAAAATGTGGTGTATTTCATTATACCCAGTGAAGTTGATATTAGGTAGAGATAGTGGAGAATTTTTAGGTGAAAATGGAATGTAACAATATAAGCTATGTTTGCTGGAAGAGAAGTCGTAGGTTGAAGGTCAAGACTCCTGCCAGAACAAGAGAAGTGAGACTCTTGAATAATATGTAGATGAGTAATCCAGTCATTCATTTGCAAGGGTGTTTTATTTATTTATACCCTACAGAAGAACTCCAAGAGACCCACACAGATGATTGATGATGTCAGTACTTTCTGACATGTGGCTTAACCTATGCCTTAGCCAGAAGCCTCACAGGGGCCTGCCTGTGGCCTGGGAGGCAGCTGAGCACATGTGAAGCTAGCCTGGGTAGTGATGAGGTGGCAGATATTTCTTTTGTTTTTCTGAACTGTGGTTCCTGAACCTTTGTTTCATATCTGCACCTTTTGATCTAAAGTGGTTTGCAAATGGGTGTCTGCTACGTGATTCTGAGTGATGTAAACCCCATAGATTTGTACTAATTTTCTTTTGGGTTTGACTTTTATCCAAATATTGCTCTCCAAGACCTTTCAGTTTTGGTCACTGCAATATAAGACAGCTATTTAACTATAAGAGAGCATCCAAAGGAGAGCAACAAAGATGGTGAAGGGACTTGAGGAGAAGCTGTATGAGGAGTGGCTGAGGTCACTTGGTCTGCTCAGCCTGGAGGAGACTGAGGGGAGACCTCATTGCAGTTGCAACTTCCTCGGGAGGGGAGGAGGAGGGGCAGACACTGATCTCTTCTCTCTTGTGACAGGACCCAAGGCATTGACCTGAAGTTGTGTCAGGGGGGATTTAGGTTGGATATTAGAAATAGGTTCTTCCCCCAGAGGGTGGCTGGGCACTGGAACAGGCTCCCCAGGGAAGTGGTCACAGCACCAGCCTGACAGAGCTCAAGAAGTATTTGGACGATACTCTCAGGCACATGGTGTGACTCTTGGGATGTCCTGTGCAAGGCCAGGAGTTGGACTCGATGACCCTTTTAAGTTCCTTCCAGCTCATTCTGTGACTAAATTCTGCTTTTCAATCTTTCCAGTTTCATATGCTTTTCCATGTAGTTGCATGCACGTTAAAGTCTTTCTCATTCCAGTGTAGGCAGTAAGGTCCTGTACTTCATATGAATTCTGAAACTTTTGTTTCAGTCAGTTTACTATTTGTGTACTTTCTGCCCTCTTTCTTTTTACATTAGGTCTATTTGTGTCTGGCTTCAATTAAGCAGATTTATTGGATAATTTCTTAAGATCCCTTCTGCCTTAATTCTCTGGTTTTGGAGTTTTTTTCTTCATGCTTGAGCTTTTACATCAAGAAATTTGTTTCTGGGATTATATTTTTGACTTCAATGTTTTATTTCAATTGCTATATAAATATAAATAGAATTGAAAGAGAACAATGTACATATATATATAAAAATATGTTTAAAGTAAAATTTCAATAAAAATATGAGGAGGAAGAGGATACTTAGGAAAAGTTCATTAGGAAAGTCATAGGTCCCAACATCTTATGGCTGTTTTAAGACGAATGAGAAGTTATGAAACTAAATTCATTCTATGTTGGTTCACTTATGACATAATGGAACTTAATCAGAGAAAGATATTTTCAGCTCATTCCCTGGAATTAAGGAGGTCACATCAGTGATATATTTAACTGACTGAGCTGAGCATTCTTTGACAGAAGGACTCTCTGCAGTGCCAAGGTATCACCTTGAAGTAAGATGCAATATTCACTATCATCTGTTTCAGTTACACTTTCTGCTGCTACAGTTATGGCAACAGCTCCATTTATACAAGATTCAGTTCTTTGTCATTAGAATGAATAAAACAAAGGGGCATACCAGACTAATTTAAAATCCATTAAAATTTTCTGAAAGATGTAACAATAGCAGCTTTGCTAATTTTTCAAGAGCAAAAAAGTATTCTTCACTGCTAGTTTTGTCAGCTGTTTCCTACTGAGAACTAGAAGTTGCCTTTATCTTCAATAGTATCTTAACTCAATGCAACTAATCTTGTTAGGAATACACCTTTTCTTTCTAAGCATACTGACTCAGCTTTGCTGTGGCTCTTCAAATCACTCTCTGAAGCAAGATTTTCATAAAAGCCTTGGGAAGGATTTGCACTTAATCACTTCTTTTAATTAAAAGTCTCTCATCCTCCATCAAATTCTGTGAGGGATCAATAAATCACAGATTCGTGATATTAAAAAAGGGGTCTTTTGCCATATTTACTGCATGACTACCTCATGGTGACTTCATCCGGAATATTATTCCGTGCTTTGGATTAAAGCTTCTGAAATTGGCTCCTCTATTCTTGTTTGGTTCACTGACTGAATCTCTTTAAATATGTGTTGTCCATCTGTAACATTTTATTTTTCTTTGCTGTTAAATTCTGTTGACAACAAAGGGCCACATTCTGATTGCACTATCCTGTGTAACTATTACAGTGCAGTAAGACTGGTTCTTGTGAGGTTGCTTTAGGAGTCTTCCAAGAGGATGCTGGAAGGCCTTAACCACAACTGGATCTGTCATTGTTTCAGATATTTCCTTTTGTTTATTTTTTTTATTCTTTCTGTACCCTCCCCATTTAAAATAAGCGAGTGCCTGGCAGACCCTTGTCCTCACACACAGAACCACTGGTGGTATGGGCACAGCTGAGACTGCTTCTTTCTTGAAAGAGCAACAGCAACAAAAAATGGGAATTACTTCTGCTTTCCCGATGCAAATGATAAAGAGTACCTTTGCTCAAGGAAGTGAGCGCTACATTTAATGAGAAACAGCAGCAAGTCCAAAATAAGAAAAGATATGTAGAGTCTCATATGTCAACAGGGCGGTGATTTGGGGCCTGACATTTCAATCAAATGTTTATTGAATAATAGGTAATAATTAGCTATATTAATATATGTGCATTATTTCTAAAAGTCTTCTTTTTCCTTAAAATGTTTCTGTGGTGGTTAGGGTTAAAAGTTTGTAAGAATTGACTGGCTTTTGAAGTCAACAGGGAAAATATATGTTAAGTGTAAGAAAGATAGCAATTTAAAGCTGAAAGCAAATTGGTTTGAAATAAATACATAAAAGGTTTAAGATGAGTAATTTTGTCTTATGATGAGTCAAGAGTATTCACACAATCACTTCAACAGAGCAGATGTGAAGTCTGGTGCTTTTTTTTTTTTTTTTAAACACAATAGAAATCCGTCATACCTGGACTTTGTGCCAAAGCCCATAGATTGCCTTATCAAAAATATTTGTACATCAATTGTGTTTGGCCTGAGAACAGTCATATGCAACTAGGTATCTCAGGAAAGGTAGCAAAACAGACTGTGAAACTAATCCTACGATAAAATTAAGTTGCTAAGTTCTTTCACTGGGAGAAAACACTTATACTTCAGGTCAAAATTTAGTCTGACTTAAGGGAATACATCTCTCAGTAACTTCACCTGGATACTTGTCTGTGTCTTTGGGGCTAAACCTTTTTTCCCAGCTTAATAGTTAACTTAGAAAATATGTTTTTGCATTTGGAGCAAGTAGAAAGAAAAAAAATACCAACATACTAGGCTGGCTCAGAACTGCTGTGAACAAATGTTTTTCAAATGCTACTTGCTCCTGGAAAAATTGGTTGAAATGTGAGGATGTCGTTAATGAATTGGTGCAAGTGCTCTTAACTCAAATATTATATTTCTTAATGACCTTGTAGAATGTAATGTGAGGTTTTGTCCTTCTTCCCTTTTTTTATTTTGTTTAGTATCAAGAGCAACTTGCATTTGTTATAGGAGTATTTGTTTGAACCTACAAAATCTAGTCTGTTCGAAACTGATTTAACATTTGCCTACACCTTCCTTTGCTAGAGGAATGTCAAATGAAATTTAAATTACAAGGTAATGCATTATTTTAGCTCCATATTAACTGCAAGAATAACAGAAATACCTCTTTTTTATTTATTCTGAGAATTTTATTGCCAACTTAATATCCGAAATCATACATATTTTTGTCATCATTGAAAAACACCACCATAAGAGAATTAAGAACTTCATGGAACATGTTAAATGAGCTTACTGGTAGTGCTGGTTTACACTCCTGTAGGTGAGAAGTATGTGTAAGTGTAAGGCTTTATATTGAGTGAATGTTTTTACAATTTAAATAAATTTTTTAATTAATTGTTTTTAAATATCCAACAAACACAGTCTGTTGAAGCAATTGAAAGGATTACAGCAGGCTTCTGTGAATGGGGCATAAAGTTCTTGGCTGTGTCTTTCAAAAGAAGCAAATATGAGCTATTCTTTTCAGCATAGCTGTGCTGCTCATGTACCTGTCCCACTTATGCTGGGGAAGGAGGGAGAACTTAAACCTGTGTTAAAAATCAGGTGTGTACCTTATTGTTTTTCCTTTTCAAGAACCTGAACATTAAGGCATTCACTAAACAATATTTATAGATATTATAGCTTCTCTGTGCTACTTATTATTCTTACCATGTCAAAGAGATACTTCTTCCTAAAAGTATGGGGTTTTTGTATCATTGTATAAAACTGGTTTTGTGCAACCCCTTTTTTTATAAATATTCTTTTTCACAATTACTTTTTCCCTTTTTTTTTTTCCAGTAAAGAAACTGCTTCATTTTGGATCCACTTATATTGCAATTTGCATAATTTAAAGTAGGTTGATGACCAAGTGTAAATTGTATTCAGAAAACAAAAAAGTTAGCATTTTGCACTATTTTTCCAAGTACAGGGGAAAAATACTTTGATTTGAAAAATATATTGAAAACAGGAAAAAAAAGTAGTTTGTTGCAGCGACGTGAGTATTCTGTAATACAAAAACATGCACTTTATTACAATTAATTGATCATATATCTTATTCATTTTAGAACTTGTATTATGTTTCTAAGGCATTTCTTCTATTACAAATGTGTGTTATTTTTTATGATATTAAAGGAAAGAGGAAAATATGTAGAGAACTGTAAGCAAACAAAATTGATGCTTTTTGAAGGATAAAGGGAAGGTGGTGGAGTTAATTGTGTACAGTTCCAAGTAGCTTTAGAAGTAGCAGGAGGAAATTAGATGTTGTGTGAAAACAGCATAAAATGTAATTCAGAGCAGCTGTCTAATTTATCAGCAAGAACAAACTGCTCATGTTGTTAAACTGTACTCAATTACTCTGTTCAACCTTCTTTGACCTGTTCAGCCTGGTAGTGTTTGCTTAAAACTAAAAACTAAAGAAATTATGCCAACCTTTTAAAAGAACCTAAAAGAATCCCCATGAGCTTCCTTTGCAATATACTTGTATTAATTTTTGAATTTATATAACTCTGGACTCATCACCTCTTTAGAAGAGATGTGTAGCATTCCCTGCTTAACAGTGCAGAGTCAATAAACTTAGATTCTTTTGAGACTGATGTCAAAATATTGCCAAACTGATGGCATATAGCACAAAGCTAAGGGATTCTTTGCTGTGGGACATAACTGTGAAATCCTGAGATCCAAATTATACTTTGCTGGTAGCCCATGGGATTGCTGTTATTCTGTGATTGTAATATTTCCTCATATAGTGACCATGGCTCTGTTCATACTGTTCTTCAGAACAATCTTTTAAACTCTGTTCATTCTGCATTTTGTTTGGAAATCAGATGTACAGAACAGATGTTCAACCAGAATAAAGCAATGTAACAACACCAGTTTTTAATCACATACTCCAATTTATATTTTCAGTCTCTTATAAAACCCTATCATCTGTTGTTGCAAATATGACATTTCTATATAAAAGAGAAATTACTCTTTGCATTTTAAATTTTGATAATACTTTCTTTTTCAATGTAGATAAGACATTTTGCATCACAGAACCACTGAAGGGTTTAGCCTAAAAAGGATCACTGGAGGTCCTGTGGTCCAACCTCCCCTGCTCAAGCAGGGCCACCTGCAGCCAGGGGCCCAGGAATATCTCCAGACATCTTTAGATATCTCCAAGGAGGGCTACTCCACCATCTCCCAGGGCAACCTCTGCCAGTGCTCAGTCCCCTCACAATGAAAAGGTATTTCCTGATATTCAGAGAGAGCCTTCTGTGTTTCAGTTTCATGCCGATTGCCCTTGGTCCTGTCACTGGGCATCAGAAGATTCTGCATATAGTTCTGGCAAATACTGTTTACAGACAGAATTTGAAAATAGCAAACCTTGATTATTATTCCTCTGATGAAAAGGACAATTGCTTCTGTAGAAAATAGGTCCCTGGTAATGCTGATCACTGTGAAGCTTTTTGTTGCCCAACCTAAGAAAACTCTCTCAGATGAAATAATTTTTGCAACCAAAATGTTAAATGTAGCCTCCAGGTCCTTTTTGTAATTTCCTGCTTTCAATCTTTTTCCCCTGAGAATTAAAGATCTGTTTTGTAGTAGGGAAAGCAGGTAAGAATTCTGTTGAAGTATCTATTTCAGATATATCATCTGTATTAGTAGTGCAACTTAAACCTCTTTGGACATACTTTTGGGGCATTTTTGCAGTCTTAGTAAAACTAACTCAGTTGTGAAAGTATGTATGTAAGTATATATGTTCTCTAAGGCAAATAGAAACATTGTAAGGCTGTATATAGATAAAAAACAAAACATACCTTGAAAATAGTCATAGCCTTAAATCTACAATTAAACCCAATGCTTTTGAGAAAATGCCATTCACTAGGGGTTCTGGACAAAGGTATTGTCAAGTGAACTAGAGCTTGGATAGAACATTTATAGAAGCCATGTAATGTTGGTAGGGTTCTGTAAGACACATGCCAAGGCACTTTTGTGCCATACCAGTTTCTAAATCAAAATAAGCAGGATGTATCTGTGTAGGCTATAGAATGACTCTGTGACAGATCTCAAAATACAGCAGTATATGAGTGCTCCCTGAGAAGTCTAGTAGGGTTTTATGCCTGGTCATATTTTGTCTGCAATGAAAAATAATGCAAAATCATTACTAGGAGTGATTATGGACATGAAGGTTAATGGAGTGGCAAATAGCAATGAAGAGGAAGAGTATGGTGTACAGTGGTGTTTGGATCTCTGGGTGAACTACACATAGACAGGGTTAAGTGACTAAAATGAAATACAAGTAAAATGTTATAAACAAAATGAGTTCAGAAAGGAAGACCTTGAAGTGGGAAACAAAGGTTCTAGTGAATATGAATTCACAAATTTCTGTGGCAGAGCTGATTTCTGTGCAAGGAAATTTTTTGCTACCTCTGTTTTTGTCTTCCTGTACTAAATATCGTGTCCAATTCTGGTGTACACTGATTGAGAGCAGCCCTGAGAAATGAGGCATCCTCTAAGATATGGGAAGACTCAGAGCTATATTGGTTTACCTTTGTGAGAGAAGTTTGTAGGAGAACTTTGCTCATAGAGAGCATTTTCAGTCTAACAGAGACATACCAAGATAGAGTGTCTATGTGAAGGGGCAGTGTGTGGTGTTAAGAGCATTCCCTCCCTCCCAGCTGGTGTCATATTCCATCCTCAAACTTCTAAGTGCCTTCACCTTGCATCAAGCTCAACTTTCTTGTCAGTGTCTTTGTGACCTTTTCTGATTCAACTCACGTTCCTTTGGTTTCCTAGGGACTCACCCACATCACTGAACATTTTTACATCTGTCTAATCCTTTTTCATGCTTGGAATATCTTTCCTTGCCTAAGTCATGTCTCTGCCTGTTTTCTCCTTTCAAGCTCATGTTGTTGCATGGGGTCCCACAACATTATCAATTGTAAAGTAATGTGGACTAAAATAATTAACCCTCTTTAGGGGAAAACACTATTCTGTGCACTTGAGCTTATTTTACCATGGTTACAGTGGTTTAGACCCATTTGTTGCTTCTGGTTAATGTCGCACTAAATATTGATTTTTAGTTCACTCTGTATCCTATTGCATTGTTATATTTTCCAAGATACATGTTGTGCATAGCTTTTAGTTTAGCAAAAGGTGCTCCTTGTATATCCTGCTGGAAGTGCTAGGAGGCATCACACAGTCCTGGGGCTTAATGCAGGTGATGGCATTAAGCAAAATTTATCCTTATTTGTTGCCCACATCTGTGCATAATGTGAGAATTATGAAAGCACTTCAGTATCTTGGCTGGCCTAGGCTTGCTAGAAATCTATGGGGATTGTGTTTTATAGGATAAAAAAACCCACCACATTTCAAATATCCTACAGTTCCTTAAGACTGCTGCTTGAGACGACCCAAATTCACAAATGAGCAGTTTGGTTCTGTAAATTTCTTCCTTACTCATGATTTTTTTCCCCTTTTTTCTCATTTTGGTGGTTGTTGTTTTGGGGGGGGAGGGGGAGCTGTTGAGGGTTTTTTGTTTGTGGTTTGTTGGTTTTTTTTTCTTGAAAAGCAATAGTCATTTTCTCTGCCATGTTTTCAGAACTTTCCTGGGTCATGTGTTCCAGTAGGGTTATATGGCGTATTTCTGAGGACATGAATTATTTCTGTGTCCAGTTCTACTTTGCCATAAGGAAAACCTTATGCAAAGTAAAGAATCTGAGGCAGGGGAGCATAATCAATGGAAATGCAGGGGAAACCTTTCTCTTGAAAACAGGCAGATGAGTCTGTATTTAGTCATCAGTTAATAATGCATGAGTTCTAATTTTAAATAAAAGCATATGGAAAATATTTGTAAAAAATGTTTACATAATATTTTAATGATGAGATATGAGCAGCTTTAAGTAAGAAAATACTTCTTCTGGCAAATCATTCACAGGTGCAGAATTTGAGTCAAATCTTGATTGCAAGCATTACTTCAAAGTAGCAGCATCTCATTTTACCACAGTTTTTATGTAAGTGAAAATGAGTGAGAAAGGTTTCAAGTCATCCTTGATTCTCAAAAGATCCTGTTGCTGAAAAGAGACCAGGTTGATGCCAGATGTGTAATCCTTCCCAGGATTTATAGAAGACAGATGCTTGAGGACTGTAGGGAATGAGAAGAACCACAGTGAACTGGGAATTGGAGATGACAGAATCGGCTGCCTGAAGTGATGTGTGAGATCAAATTATCTTTGTCATAGAAGTTCTGTTTTTAAGAGTGTGTGATGAGGAAGGCTTAGTGGACTCAACCTTTGCTTATAAATACAGGTGATTCATGAGTAAGTCAGGAATGGACTGAAAGTAAAATAAAGCCCGTGTTTTGTTTTGAAAATCAGAATTGAAAGTGTTGCATTGGTTAGGGAGGTAGCATGCAAGTGTACAGTACATGTATTATGGTCAAAAATAAATCAATTCGTTGCCAGGACTTCAGATGCCAGGTCAATAAATTGATGATGTTCCTAAATCTGCATGTTTATATAGCTGCATTGACCTGTATTGTGAGAAAAATGTGGTTCTTGCTGCAGTCAGCTTATAATCCTGAATGGAAATGGAAGTGTTCCCAGGGATAACTAGATCACAAATGTTTTCCTTTTGATTTTGGTTGTTATAAAACTAGTTTGAGATTATTTCTGTATGGCTTGGTTAGCAGTAGGCTGGGCTTCCCTAGCTAATTTTCCCTTAGAATGATTTGGGAGCCGTTGTATAAAGCTTCTGGCAGTATTTGTGTGTTGGCCATGGACTCTGACATAGGAGCATATCAGGCACATAAGATGAATATTGTTTCTTAGCAGCTCTTTGCAGAGTGACTTTGTGGTCTGTGCCTTTGTCATTGACGTGATACACATTTGCCAAGATTCACATAACTGAAATGGCAAATAATTGTAAGCTCTGTTATAGACTAGAGCTGACCGTCTAAGGTTCATCTGGTGCAACTGGCAGCCTGCATCAAGCCAGGATAGTCATGACCTTTAGTACATCTTAAAACAGTAAGAAAAACTGTGAAAGCTGATTGGTTTTAGTTAGAACTCTCAGTGGAGAACCAAGTGGCAGGAAAAATTTCCTTTTTGTAAATATATGTTGGGTAGATCTGTCATCATATAGTTTTAAAAAATGGTTTCTTCTGGAAGATGGAATTTTGGTTCCATCACAAAGCTTAGTATTCTCTTGCTGAGATAAAGAAAGCACAAATAATATATTCTGTTTTCAAAAGAAGAATCCAGCCTGAGAATGGTGACCACTGACAGTAGTTATGGACATAGCTGAGTCATGATGTTTAGATGATATTGAGGCATTTGGTTAGAAACAGTAGGATTAACAAGCACTACTCGATTACTATGGCTTTTTTTCTTGTTTTTCTTTTCTATGTGCCTGACCAGCTGCTTGAGAAGTATGCTATGTGTTTATCTCTCACAGTTTTTTTCTAATGATCAAACAATTACTGTTTGTTTCATACCCATGTTGCTGGCATGATTCAAAGTACATGGCAAGTGGCACTTTGTTTCAGTGACTTGATCTGCCCTTCTCCTCTCTCCTTTTGGCAATTAGATCTAATTAGTAATCAGCTCTTCAAATCCAGAGCACCTGTTCTTATGTTCTTGGGCAGTACCATTACAGTGAAACTCTGATCTTCACTGAAGCTCATAGCTGTTACTTTAAAACTAGTAATAATACAAAATGAATGTGCAAAGAAAGAATAAATATATACTGTTTATCTTTTTGCCAAAAGGCTGTCCTTTCCTATAATCTTAGAATGCTTTTATTTTTTATATCTGTGGCGGTTTTGCTTGGCCCAGTTTTTTGCCAGCGAGTAGGGTGGGATACAAAGATGGCTCCTGCATGTCCTGTGTGAAGGTTCTGGAATTTTTCCACCATGTCCAGCAGAGCCAGTCTCTGATGGCTCTGAGGATGATGGACAAGCTGCTGGCCAAACCTGGGCCAATTAAAGATGTTAGTTACCCCTCTGTGAAAACATCATTAAGAAGAAATCAAAACAATGTGAGCACGCACTTCTTTTTAGCCAGGGAAGGAGGAGGAGGAGGAGGTAAAAATATGTGAGGGAAACAACATGGAGGCACCAAGGTCAGTGGAGAAGGCGGGGGAGGAGGTGCTCCAGATGCCAGAGCTGAAAACCCTCTGTTGGCTGTGGTGAAGACCATGGGGGAGCAGGTGGTCCCCCTGCAGTCCATGGAGTCCAGGGGGATGCAGAGAACCCCCCACAGCCTGTGGGGAGGTGCCCATGCCAGAGGAGCAGGTGGATGCCTGCAGGAAGCTGTGATCCAGTGGGAGTCCCAGAGACTGAGAGTTGCAAAGGCGTTGCAGGAGAGAGAAAGGCCTCTCTGCAACCTGGACAGAAGAATCTCAGACAGCCGCAGATTTTCAGGCAGGGCTGCTCGTGAGATTGGACCCCCACCAAAGAAGTTTGCAGAGGACTGTCTCTCGTGGGAGGGACCCCCATGGCTAAGTAGAGGACTCGTCTCCCTGATGGACTGACCCTGACCAAAGAAAAAACCCTCATACCCTGCCCCCACCCCAGAGCTGTTGGTTGGAAGGAAGGAGGGAGGGGGTGAGCTGAGAAATGGCCTTAATAGGGAGGGGAGTGAGTAGAGAAACAGTGTTTGTAGTAGAAGAATTGTGGTGATGGACTGACTAAGAAAAGCCACATACCTTGCCCCAGCCTGGATCTGTTGGTTGGATGGAGGGAGGGGGTGAGTAGAAAAACAATGTCTATAGTAGAAGAATTGTGATGGACTGACCTAAGAGGAAAAAACCCCACACCCTGCCCCTGCTCGGGAGTTGTTGCTTAGTTGGAAAGGAGGGAGGCGTTGAGCTGAGAAGCGGTGCCTTAAGAGGGAAGGGGGGTGAGTGAAGAAATGGTGTCCTAAGAGCTTATTTTTACCTCTGATTTATCCTCTGACTCTGTTAGGTTAATAAATCTTTGCAACTTTAAGTTTTCGTGTCTGCTCTGCCCAATCTGTGTGTCCTGCTTATCAGTGATCTTAACTCATAAGTCCAGTGTTTTTAGTTTTCCCTCTCCTCTGCATAGCTGCAGCAGGACAGAGCACAGAGAGCAAACGTCGTAGGTGCCTAGCATTTAGCCAGGGTCAAATCCATGACAATATCCAAGTCTTTTATTGTACAATGACAATTCCTGTTTGCAAGTGGGTGACTTGTTAATGATCCCTCTGTCACTTAAGGACGGGGTAACAAGGTTACTGGGGAGAATACAAATTAGAGCAGAAAGTGTTCCTTGCGAGTGTTGTTTTGCGCACTGAAGTATCTCTTCTTTCTAATCTTTATTCTCCGTAAATTGTAAATAACAGGATTTGACAGAAATATAGATTGCCTTACTACGTGGTAATGAATGCTTTAATAATCAAGATCATTTGGAAAACTATGCCAAGAAGCAGAGAATTTTGTCTTCAGCCATCCAAAAATGTGCATTACAGAGCTCATCTTCATCTTTGGCATCTATCAAGCAGCTTGCTGGAAGCAGCAGAGCTAGCAAACAAAGCATGTTGGAGTAAAATGGTCCCCCATGGGGAATAATTTAAAGTCATACTGAAATGTTGTTTTCAAAAGACATCAAATTACATTTCCACTGGAATATCAGACATACTAAATGCATGTGTGATGGAGAGTCCAGTTTTAAAAATCTTGCTGCTTCTGCACTCCCTGAAAAGCTCAACAACTCAGATTTATCTCTCTCTGTCACATCTGGCTTTGTACAAGCCCACAGTACTTCTACCAGTTTGTAAGAACATTGTTTGAGATGTGTCAATATCTTTCTTATTTTATCAGTGTGTTTTATGCATGTGAAACCAGAGGCTAATAAGTGTGTGCTGGTTTATTGTCTCTCCGTCTGTGCTGTTTTTATGTATACAGTAAGTCCATAATATTTTGATAGGATACAAAAGACTCTAAGAAAAAAACAGGGAATTGCAACTAAAATTTCCTAAGGTTGGGGGGGGGGGGGTTTGTGGTTTTTTTGGTTCTAGTTTTTTTTAGTTTTGTTGATTTGACAGCTGTCTCTTGTTTCTGTGCATAGTTGGAGATTGCATTGGGTTACCTGAAAACCAAATTTCTGTCCAGATCCCTCACCAAGAGTTGCTGCATTCTCTAAATCAAACTGCACAAAGATTTGGAAGTGTACATACTTGGAAGGTGCTTTAGGAAGATGGTGGGAGGTGGGTCACAGTCTAGATTTTGCCTCTCTCAAACAAAGATATAATAATATTTTCTCTTCTTGACATCTGCTTAGCAAAAGGCAAACTTTGGTATGATAAGCACAATAAACTACTGTGAGCTTGACAGAAGTATGAACAGATCTTTGTATAGGAAACTTTGGAAAATAAGGCTTAAGGAAATATTTTGTAAATTCAACAATTTTTCAGGACAGCGATTTGCCAATCCATCACCCTGCTAGCCGCAGTTCTGAAGAATCTTACTGTTGGTAAGCTCTAGTTAGCAGAATTTCCTGTTACTGTCTCATAGTCTCCTCCAATTTGGAGATGCCTGGAGGAAGTATTGCATAATGGGTGAGTCTAGATGTGGAAATGAAGACCCGAACCATGTAGAATAAATATTGCTGAAGTGCTATTTTCACATGTTAAGGGGAGATGTTGGCCGAGAGACAGTTTTGCATCTGTCCCTGTCCATGGTCAGCACGGTTGGTGGGGCTGCAGCGCTAAATGCACACCTGAGTGTAATTGTGTAGCAGCTTGGTCTGAGCTGGCACCTTGGGGATGTTTCTGTGCACCCAAGATGTCAATTTACGCAGCTTGTTTGTCATTCAACTGGGACTTAGGATACCTGCACCAAAAGCCAGGTGCAGGTATCCAACTCCAGTAAAAACTGTTCCTTGTGTGGTAACCAAGCCATCTCAGCCAGATGGTGTTAGTGCTGTTGCGCATTTAGTTAATTTAGCGTGTGATATTGGTTTTGTTTGGTGGGGTTTGATTTGAAGATCCTGAGCAGATGAAGTGATACACTGCCACACCCAAGAAACACCCTAACCCTACTCATTTGGAAAATCAGCACCTTTTATTTTGTATTCATTTAACTGATCCAGCCTAATTCACTGTGCAGGCACTGCAGCAGGCAGGCTGCTTGGTTCACTGGTGACCTTGTAAACATTCCCTCTTCTAGGTAGCTGCCTAGCATCAAGTTTTCACTAGAGAGCTAGTGATTTTCAATTTTTGGAGGTCAGAACACATTAAAAGCAATTTTTGTGTTGTCACTCAAGAATGTTTGGATGGCTACTCAGTTCAAATCCAAATTATTTTGAAATTCATGGCTTTTAGATTTGAACTGGATATTCAAAAAGTGGAAACATATTTTAGGTTCCCTCATTTCTTTTATGATGATAGCATTTGGTGCCAAATGGGGCATTTTAATCTCATTTTTTAATGCTGATTTTTTTTCATGTTCCACATCAGAAAAGTAAGGTAATTAGAAGAAAATATTCATTTGTGTGTCTATAGAGGTATACTTAGCAGTGCATTGAATTGTCATTGAATTTCAAAATGCTTTGAGAAGTACAGGTTTGCATTTATTTTTTTTAAAAATCCAAAAAACAAAAAGCCAAAACCAAAAAGCCTCAGCAAGATTTTTGCAGGGCAAGCACCATATGTAGTTTTATTGTGTTGTATATGGTGGTGATATTAGCTTACTAATGAATAGAGTTAAAACTAAACCTTCATCTGCACTCTGCCGTTTTGTTTTTTCATCAGTGAAACTTCATTGATTTTAAAACTAGAGGTGTGAAACTTTCCTCATTAAATTGCATACTGCAGTTGATAGGGCACATCCATCTAAACCATTATCTTCTCTTTGGAAAATGAAAAAAAAAATGTAGTGTTGCTCACCTGCTTTATCTGATCATCATTATAGCAAAAAAGGAAATAAGGGAAGACATTCTCTTAGAATATTTAAGACATAAGAATTTAATGCATCTTTTAAAACAGTAATATTAAGGGAGATTAAAAAAAAAGACCTTTGTATCATCTGGCTTTTGATGCTTCTTAAGCCCATCAAATGCACAAAACCCTACACTACCAATTGAAGGTAACTAGTGTGTGAACGGTCTTGTTGGTACTGATTATTTCAATACGTTTAAGGTAGTAAGGCTGCATGCAGGAGGGAATCTTGGGATACGATAAACCTAAAAGTCAGCATACTGGGGATGAAGAGAAGCTGGAAGAGGGACTGCAACATAAGAGCTGCTTTGCTGAAGCTTTTACTTGTTTTTGCCTCGTTGAAACAATTGTGTGCACACTTCATACCTGGAATTTCTTTCACTAATTTTTCTCCTAGTCGTCAAAACATCCTGTTCTTTTACTGTGGGTCAGGGAAATGGTACAAAGATGAAGTAAAGCTTGTGTTGCAGACTTTCGTAGTTGGCACATGGGGTGAAATGGTGGCCCTTTAGAAAATCAACACAGAACTTCCAGCTGTGGGTGTAGGATCTCCCCAAAGGACTTGAACTAAGTCATTTGGACACTGTGGCAATTCCTGGGATGAGGACTGTGCCCATTAAATTTAGGTTTGGCAATATGTGATTGTGCCAGTGAAATATTCATCTGGTTATGAGACTGTTTCACCAGTCATGACTGCCAGGTCAGGTATGTCTCAGTGCTTCCTACATCCACACAAATCCCACTGGTGATAGCCCCTGGCAGCGATGTTAGTACCAGCAAATGCCATGTGCCAGCTCAGTATGTGCTTAATCTTGGAAAGTTGCCCTAAATTTTGTAGCCCCTTTTCTTTAGTTAGAGGTCCCTAAAGATCTGTTTGATTTGACTAGTCAGCACTAGAGTTAAGTGTTTACATTTGCTAATATTTTTAAAAGTGTTCTTAAAAGAAAAAGTTAATGGCCCCTCAGTTTCATCTTAGACCATTTTTCATTTTGCTTCTAGGCATATGTTTTTTCTTCCATTAGTATCCTATCATTTGCCATAGCCAGACTGCCATAAGTAGGACTCAGTGCATTGCAAATGGTGCCTTTTTTGCACAGCAGTGTCTGTGATTATTAAAGAAAGTTTCTTATCTTTAAATAAAGGCTTTGACTTTTTTATCAGACCTAAAGACTATTAACTTTTAAATGCCATTTGTTTTTCATTAAAAAGGCTTTTCTATTTCAAATCCTTTACTTATTTTTATTGGAAAAGCAATATTCTTCTTATTAGTTTTTTTTTCTTTTAATTATTGGTGCTTAATCCATTAGCTAAATACAGAGCAGTAATCCCACATGGCAAGTAGGTGTTGCTGGGTGTGTGGGGGTGTGCACATGTGTGTATGTACATGAATATTTTTATGCTTCCAGCTTTCTTTATTTTCCTCCTTTGGCTTCTGCTTCCTCTAAATTTGTCATGGTGCAGAAATTATGAATGTTGATTAAAGATTTATTTATATTCACATGGAAAACTGGAAAATCAACCTAGTCCTGAAGGGACCAGTGTTCATGCTTCTCTTCTTTCATTCTACCCATATTTAGAGATGCTCTTTAAATATGCCTTCTAAAATAAAAATTTGCATTTGATATATTTTCCTCAGTTCATCTCCATTTAGCTGCAATGCTACCTCCTGTTTCAAAATCAGACAGATGAAGCATCTGCTGGAGGCATATGAGCATTGTAGACAGGATCAAACTTAGAGTTTATCAGCAGTACCCTTGTTAGGTGTTGTCATATTAGTCGATAGTGATCTCTGTTGTGGCTTTAGGGAGGCAGTGGGAGGTGGTATAAGAAGCCTGAAAGCTGTCAAGCTGGAGGGAATGTGTATTCCCAGTATATCATGCTGACAGAAAACCTTGATTTGGTTGTAGTACAGTTATAGTGGAGTTAAAGTGAAAGTTCTTAACACAGAAGTACACTAAAACAGCAGATCACAATTTCTGCTACCTCTCTGGTGAATTTTCCTGCAGAGTGCAAGGCTCCGATTCAACATCTTCCCTGGCCTAATGGGTCCTGTGTAAAAGAGACACTCCCAGATGGGAGCCCTGCCATGCTCTGCCTGGGAAGGGAAAAGGGCCATCACTGAGGCTGCCTCCTTTGAAGAGTCACTCACTGTGGTGCGTGGCAGAACTGATCGAGAGATCTTGGTACTGGTGGTCAAACTAAACATCTTTGGTTTTCTGCATATCACCCAAAGGTTTTGCTCTGCCTGCCACCCTCACCAACACACATTCACATGTTATACTTTGACCAACTGTGGTTGTAGTCAAGGACTGTTAGAGAGGTAACAGCAAACAACAACTGTTAATGTCTTCAAAAACACAGCATACTAGGTATAGCCCTGGGAACAAATTAGCATGAATCCATCATGAATTTCTGCCTCGACGCAAAACTGTAACATAAGAGAAAAGTGATGCAACTGGGTTTCTTCTGACTAATTTGAGCAGACATTTCTCTTATTATGAGGAGTGCAAAAGAATGGAAAAAAATTATTCTCTTATTAAATTTAAATTATTTAATAGTCCCTTTGACCACTTATTTATTAATTATGAATTACGAAATTTTGCAGGGGTGTCAACATCTGTAGTAAAATCATGAACTATAACCCCAGTTTGGTATCTTCTGCTTTTTGTCTAACAGATTATGCTTGGAGAAGTAGTTTGATTTGACTATTTTATACTCATATTCTGTATAAAAGTTACTAAACTATTATTGCATTAAAAACATTTAAATTTTTTATTTATTTGTTTCGACAGTTCACTTTTGTTTATGTTTTTCTCCCATGTGTCCAAAATTTATTGTCTTTATAAGTTTTACACATACAGGCTATTGCAGATTGATTTCAGTGGCAACTATTGTAAATTTTCCTTAAAATACCAGTTTCGCAAATACTTAAGGCCTCTATTTAAACCTAAAAGTCTGCAAACACTTTTTTTAGCTTGATCTCCTAACTGTGGCTGTGTTGGTATCCTTTCTTGGCCAACTGATATTTGGGGAAAAAAATTTGAGTAGTTTTGAAGCTGATGAGAGGATCTTTTGACTTTATAGGCCTGGCTCTGAAATTAAGCAAATTTTTGGGGAATAGATACTAGATTTAAGCTTGCAACCTCGAAAATATTTCTTTCTACCTGTTAGCCTTTTAGCCCAATTTTTATCATTCCCATAATTCTAAAAAAATAAAAATACTGTACCTGCTTCCTCATTTTTAGCCTTTAATCCAGTGTGAAATTGGAAATGGTGGTTAAAGTCTAACCTAAGTGACCAACTGATATTTGAGAATAAAATATACTAAAATTATTTCTGTTAACAGAGACAATGTATTCGATATTTTCCTGAGTCCTTGGACTTACCACACAAAAGTGCTTTTCATGACAAAATTTAAAACCCATAGGTAAGGTTGTTGCCATGTACAGGAGCTGTTGTCCAGAGGAGGAATATTATTGAGTAAGAGAAATGTTATTACAGGAAATCAGATGAAAGATCTTTTGTCAACAAGAGAGGAGAAAAGAGTGTGATGATGGTGGTTAAGGAGTTCTCCTGATCAAACTCCAGGCTGTGGACTGCTATATATCTTATTATTTCCTTTTTCTTCTGAAAAGATGCCATTTCATTTCTTTGGGTTTTTTGTGTGTGTTTGAACACTCTGATGACCTCTGTAATGACCAGCTCTCCAGGGTTCCAGAAAGTTAATTTTAAGTGACTAGATCAAGGCAGAAATGTTTTATATCTGTGTTATGAGTTTCTGGCTTGTGTTCCTATTCCCATACAGAAACCCTCCAATTTCAGATGGACTGTGTCTTGTCACAGTGGATATTGGTGTAGTCTGAAGTTTACCGCTTAGCTGAGAAGAAAACCCTGGGGACATAATTTCAGACTCTTAACTTACTCACTAGAGGATGCTGCTTCTCATACAAATTGCTACAAATCTCTGTACTTAGTGAGGCCAACAGTGAAATGAGAATAATAATACTTATGCACCTTTGTAAAGTGATTTCAAATCTACAAATGCAAATTTAAGTTCAAAGCATTATTATTATTAACCACATTTTCCAGATAGGGTAATGAAGAAGAGAGAGGTATAGCTCCTTTTCCTAGTATCTTCTCCCCAAATGTACTGACATGCTGGCCAGGGTGTATTTTCTGTGCCCCTCTGGATCCGTTAAATAGCTGGTAAGAGTCTCTTACAGTTAATGTTTAGTCTGCATAAATTGTGGGTTAGCTATTCAGCCATTATTTCCTCTATATATTGACCCAAATGTTGTTTAACACAAAAAATGCTCATCAGGATAGAAACCATTTAAGTTTCCTTAAAAACTTTTATTTTAAGGGGGTGGCTGTAGACTGACTATTCTGTGATCATCAGTTCTATAAAGTGAACTAATCTGTTAGCCTATGAAGCGATGGAGAAAGCCAAAGGTTTCCTCATGCAATCATATCACAAAAGTTGTTAGATTAAGAAATAATAATAATAAACATGGTGCTGTTTTTAATCATCCTTCTGGTTTAAGGTCCCAACCTTCTGGTTTAGGATTTGCATTTTTAAGGGTAACTCCTTTGCTGCAAAGTCCAGAAAATCACTTTAAATATATGAAAGCTAATGGTAAGACTGTATGTGGGACTTTTTTCACACTGAAAATGGCAACATTTGATTGATTTTAAAATCTGTCCAGTACTGTGAGCTTCAAGCCTTTGAAGCACTGTAATCAGTTGTCAGTTAAATTTCAGTTTCTGGCTGAAAGTACCAATATGACTCAGGTTTCACTAGGTTTTCTGACTTGGTTGAGTACTCTCTAGAGCACTGATTTGGCAGAGGTTCTGGTAGAAGACCTAAGCATTGTTAAAATGGAAATAAACACATAGTTCTCCTGAAATGGATAAGGTGGCTTGAAGGTTTAAATCTAAGCCTGCGCTACGTTGTTCTTTTGGTGGACTTTTTGGGCTGTGTCACTCTTGTCTCAGGCTGGTGTGCTGAATGTTAAAGATGTTTTTAAAGGGCGGCGCTTCATCGGCGAGCTCTTGATACCTCTTTCTCGGTATCATTCTGCTTGAAGCTGTGAGGACATGTGGACAGCTGTGCATACTCAAAAGGCAAAGAGACTTTAGAAAAAAAAATTAAGCTGGAAAGAAAGGCAGGTCTCGGCAGGCTTTTTGGAGGATCACAAAGAGCTGTGGTGGATTTAGATGGAGTAGCACTATAAGCACTAGAACAGTCTTTGAGGTCCACTTTAAATAGTCAAATAAACCAAAAGGCATCAGGATTAAATACTTTATGATGGTCTTTATATTCACTTCAGGAGAAGTAATAGGTTATTTTCAATAAAATGGTGTATATAAGGAACCTAAATTAGGTCTTGGTAAGAGATATTGCTTATTTAAAAAGACATGTTCACTACAGCAGTCATTATACTTTTCTACTGTATGGATTTATGGTTTTGAAATGGTTATGCCCCATAACTCTTAATTAAACTTGACAGTTTTAGCATTGTAATTGAAGTTGTTGGTTGGAACAACAGTCTGCAAACAAGAGCCTCTCTTAATGGACCCAGAGCTTGTCTTTGTTTACAGGCTTTACTGTATTGTGAGAACACGAAGAAAGTAACAGTTATCTTTAATTATACATCATGTGCAGCATGTCAAAACAAGGAATTATAAACAAGCACAAGTGACTTATAATAAAAGCAGTTATCATAGACTTTGTGTAGTGACTAAACCTACCAAACTTTATTGGTGTGACAGGTATCTTATGGGAACAGTTTGTCATAATGATTTGGAAGGTCTGTTTGAGTAAGCAGTCTACTTAAAGGCATGACCTATATTTTTGTGGGCTGGTATTTGCTGCATATGCTTTCCTGTTCTACCAGACTACAGTGATCGCAGTAATGCTATCAGACCATTTGTTTGCAAAGGGCTTTTTCAATCTTGTTTAAAAGTTATATGAAGGATGAACAGCTCTCATTCCAAAATTTTCAACATTAATTAATTTTTTTATACCTCTGGAAGAAGCATCAATATTCTGGTAGTGTCCTCTTTGTTTATCACTCTCTAATTTTATTCCGAGACACAGGTGTTGGGCAGTTCCTGATTTTAGTGAGCTTATTGTAGCTATTCAGTCTACAGAACTTTCATTTTGGGTCTTATTTTTCTGCCAGATGCAACACAATGACATATTACAGAATAAAATGTGAAGAGAAACTTCATCCAGGTTACATAAAAATTCTGTACCTGACTGATAATGTAATGCAATTTTCATTGCCTTTGTGGTTTTTATCTTTCTTTTTGTTTATTTTACCTTGTTTTCTCCAAGTGTAGATTCATCTATTTATAAAATATATGTAGGTAGGTCTTAAAAATGTTTTGTTAAGAAAAGAAGCCAGTGGTGGATGTAAAGTTATAGAATGTCCTAAAACAGGCAGCAAAACTGAGTTGCTTTCATCAGGTAAAAAAATTAACTCTAGAAGTAATAAAATAAAGCTCATGAATTCAGAAGACATAATTTTAGAAGTGAACTGTTTGTGAAGGTTGGAAAATTACAGTCATTGCCTTTCCTTGCTATATCTGTTGAAAGAGTTCTCATTGTAATATTGGAAAAGGTTCCCCTCCTCATCATTCTTTGCCAGAATCTTACTCCAGAGGCTCGAACACCCTCCCACTGTCACCACCACTTATGTGGGCTGTTATTATGACCACCTGGAAAGCCCCTTTTACCCTTCTAAACCTTCTGGATGACACTCTGGACCTTGTATCAGATCCACTCCCTTCCAAGTACAGAAGAATCTGCTCTGGGAAAACAACAAGACTGAAAAGGTGGTATGGTCACAAATGTCCTCTCTGGCATTCACCCCAAAGGGGGTTGAGGTGTTACAGAACCAGCTGTCTCATCATGGATTTTCATGAAACCATATGAAGTGAAATCCTGGAAGTCGATGGGAGTTTAGTCTTCAGTCTCATCTGTTATATCTGAGGAGTAAATAATTAATGGTTGCACAGGTCACAATTTGCTCAGCTTTTTTAAACTCAGTGAACTTATTATCCAACCATCTCCAAAGTCCATTGTTGCCTGGTTGAAGGCTTTGTGTTTTTAAGTAAGTGCTTAATTAGTACACATGAGTTCGGGACAGCAAAAAACACTATTTCATTGGGATGGCTGAACAGAAGTAGGGAAAGAGAAACCTGTAATGGTCCACTCCAGAGTTTGGCCAGAAGCCATCTGTAATTTGTAATGTTTCTTATAAGATCAGGCTGAGAAGCAGAAAGGAACTTTTGTTTTTTCATATAGGCTCATTTGCTGAATAAGAGTATGATCTTCCTGCAGTCACATAATGCTTATTTTCCTCTTTCTGAAAATAGAACATTCCTGTGTGCCCTCACAACACTGTGCTGGAGTTTAGCCTATGGCCTATTCAGCAAATGCACACAGGGCTTTTAGTCATGGTGTACTTGTCCTGAGCATGGTAGTGGGACTTTATATACAGGACAGAGGGAGAAACTGTATACAGAGAGTACAATCCATCAGAATAAGTGTACTAAGGAAGAATCAAGCTGAGTTTGTCAGTGGGAATGCCATGAGAAAGGGGAAGGATGAAGAATCTAAAATCCTGCTCTGTTGGATTTGGCCCTTATGCTATGCTGCAGAAAGTTATTCCCTCCTTTTATGACTGCTAGTGCCAAGTCTTCTGAAGATAATGAGAAAACCACTCTTCTTGCCCAAAAATTATCCTACAAAACTAGAGGTTACACTTTCCTCTGAAAGCATGTCACATTTTAGGAAGGAGGCAACAGTGGATATAATGTTCCTATAATACCATGGTGAAGTAATTGGAAGATGTATTCAAAGTGGGATAGAGAGTTTTGAATAAATTGGAGCACAAACTGTATTCAGGTCAGTGGACTGCAGAATCAGACTTCCACATGCTACTTCTGTTTAACTGTTTTATGAAAATAATTCCATTACTATATTTAATTTTGTAGCAGGGAGGGAAGAATCTTCTTCCCCAAGAATAATGTCATGTCTGGGGAGGAGAGTGTTGCCTTGACTGACTTTGGATGTGAATTCCCTCTGATAGAGAGGGGACCTGAACACAGGTCATCAGCCTCCTGAGGACATGTGCTAACTTAATCCGTGCTGATAAAAGGTATAGCTCCTTCCCAGTTTTTAAAAAGGACATGGCTGACACCGTGAAGCTGGATCTAATAGGTATGCTCCAAAACCAGCTACTTCAAACATGCCCTTCAAATGAGATCAGTAGAGAAATGTCTGGTTGGTGGATGGGGTGATGTTTTGACCTCAAAGGAGGCATCAGGTTCCGTCAGCCTCTTAAACTTAAGGTGCTTCTCAGTGCCAATAGAAATCAGATTTTTATGTGCACAGGAGATGTTAGTGCCAGTAACTGAAGTGCCAGTGGGGTGCTTGGTAGCAGCAGAGCGGGGGTTTTAAATGCTGTGCAGACAGGCACTTGTGTGTTCCCTTGGTTCTTACTCTTTGGTCAGTACTCTAATATGTGAATTGTTAGATACATATTAAGTTCTGTTAATCCTATAGAAAATGTGCAGAGATATCTGTTGCCCATAGATAGGTGAAATGGCACTGCACTGTTTGCTGAGCTGAATGTTTGCTGAGGGGGTTGTGCTCCATACCTCTTTGCCCAGAGAGACTACTGACTTGTGCCTGCTCTGCCTTGTGATTCCTTGAAGTCACCTTGCCCTTGCTGTGTGCAGATTGAGCTGATGATATCGACTGCCGGAAGAGCTTGTATGCCTGGTTGTATCCTTGGAAATAGAGACATCCCAGATAACAAGTAATGTTAGTGTGATGTATTCACACACTGTTAATACTGTGTTTTTAAAATGCGAGAAGGGCATGATATTAGACCTGGATATTACAAAGCTAGAAAGTGAGCACCTATCTTGGGTTTTCTTTTAAGGTTGGAACTTCCCTGAATAGTAGTAGTTGTTTGGATGGCACTGAAGAGGTCAGTTAGTGATTCCTAAAGTTTTTTTTGAAAGTGAAGTTATTCTAATGTCTTTTTGTCGGGGGAAAAAAGAAAATAGGTTGCCATTAGAAGCCAATGTTTTACACTAATTTGTGTTTATTTTCCTGCTTGAAGATGAAATGGAAGTTTCATAGATTTTCTCAATATTTGCTTTCATTTTCACTTTGATGTCAATCTAAGTTTCAATCTAATGCTCTGTGCCTGGAAATTTTAGACATGAAAGTCCATTTTACCACAATGCTATCAATATTTTTATAGCAAGCCTCTATGTCTAATTCTTGTCTCTTAAGAGCTTCCAACAGGTATTGAACTTGCAAGGTGTAAAATGGGTACTGTTTCACTTGCCTGTAAATAACAAAGCAAAACATTTGGTTTGTTTTTTGGTTGGTTTTTTTTTTTTTTTTAAACAATGTAGTTGCAGTGAAATTCATTCATTTTTAAAGTTTACCTTAAGTGTGAAAGTTGTGTCAGATTCTGCAACCTTGGTGACTAGTCTTCCCATTCTGCACAAAATTGTCTCTCCTCCTGCTATTTCACTTGCTATTCATCACTTCAGCCTTACTTGGCTATTTTTTTCCATGCCACAGGATGGAACATTTCTGAATAATATTCTAGACCCCTCCTTGTCTGTGCCTATATCAGAAATCTCTCTTTTTTGGATTGTTGGACAATTTGAGTCCAGTCTTGAAAACTGTAAGAATGTAAGTGTTTAGGCGATAACATCTTGGCTAAACAAACCGCTTCTGCTTCCAGTTAATTCTGACCTTTGCTGTGCTCTGGTTGGACTGAAAGTCCAATTTGTACAAAGCACAGAATGATGGGTATATGGTCCGGTTGCATCTCTGGAGACAAGCAGCAAGGGTATGAGGTAAATCAAGCCAAAGGCCTTGCAATGGCAAATGTTGCATCTGCCAGTGTATGTCTCAAAGAGCCTCTTTTAGGGTTTATGTACATTGCTATGTCCCCAAAGTGAATGGCTACTCTGCTGTGTTTATTTTTGAGTGAGAGTTGGTAATGGGACACAAGCATCATTTCCATGTATATAAGAGCAAGAAGTGTGATTGATATGATTTCTATTTAAATAGGCAATCTCCTTATTCAGTTCAGTTCTGTGTTGCTCTAGAGAGTTGAATCCTGCCATGAAGTTTCTTTGTGATGCTGGACAATTTAGCTAAAAATAAAGATTCACTGCTGAGAACTGTGTGATCTTGTTCTGCTTGACCAGACTGAGATGTTTGACACATAAAGAACAGAAGTCCCAAGCATTCAGAAATGCAGCTATAGACTATAGGACTTAGTGTGGAAAGAAGTGTCCCATCACAAACTGAAATCAGAAATGTTTCTCTCATATTCTCCAGAGAAGCACCATAATTAATTGACAAATTTCATTGCAAAGCATGGTACCCTTCTAGGAGCAGCAGTGGTTGATGATGTGGGTAGATTATCCCATGTGTATGGCCATGTTTGTAACTTACTGTGAGAAATTAGTTGGTTTGAATTCATCCACATAAATTCTTGTAGAGGGTTCTCCAGAGGGTAACACATTGCAGCTTTTCAATAAGACTGTTTGCACAAATCCCCTTTTCTTCCTACTCTTCTTGTTGGAATTTGCCTGGAGAATTAAGAGCTGCAAAATATTTAGAAATGAATAGAATTTACATGAAAAAAATTGACAGTAAAATGCTTTGACAGGGACAACACTGCCTTTGCACGAAAATCAGTTGGGTATGCATATTTGATTTATTCATTCAATAAGTTTAAGAGCACGTTTATAAGGTCTGTGATAATTTTGCATAATTTGTGCTAGTTTATTATTGGAGTTGTCACTGTTATGAGGAAGATTAAATGGCTCGTTTGGAGGCTTGGGATTCAGTGTGGTAAAATGCAGCTACACAATGTTTTATAAGTAGTGGCTGTAATTAATACAATAGTCTAAGCTTAACTGTTTGTCTGAATTAAAGCTGACAACTATCTTTTTAGCAAAGGCACAGATGGAGGAAGCAGATTTTACTGAATTGAAGTTTTTCCATTTTCAGAGTACTAGTTCTGCAGGAGTCGTGAAACTTCTAAAATGTGAAATGTTTATATTTTAGAGTGCTGATTTGGTCTGCGTAAGTTTGAAATGATCCTTTTTTATATTCATTGGTATCACAGGAGAGCACTGGGTTTCCCGATGAAAGGAAGTACTGTTGGGGGAAGTCTTGGTTCAAGAAAGAGAACAGCAGGATGAGGAGTGTTTTTGTATAAGGTGCACTATTTGTTCTGTTCAAAGTGAGGTTTTAGCCTGAAAGATGACCTCAGAAAGTAGCATCTTAGGATTTGATGTTAAGCGCTTTCTCAGGAATTTATAACGCTATATTTATAACTTTTGTGTTAACTTCTCCTCACACCTTCCCTATTTGATAGATGAGTGTCAGCTTGTCTCTTAAGCATAAAAATCTAAAGTTAGAGCCAAATTTTCATGAGTGTAGAATTACAAAAGTGTCATGTAAATTAAACTGATCTTGTGGCATTAGTCGTGTTAGTTTGGAAGGGCATTATTTAAAAAATATAAATAAAAATTTGATAAGTCAAAAGCCGTGTGGCTATTGGCATATTTACATTAGCATTTTATTTTGGATCAAGAATATGATTTTGAAGCAAGTCTCTTGATCCTGCCTATTTGCTGTGGTTTGCTTTACATTGCAAAGTACCTTTGGAACATGCAAACTAATTTCCTTTTGGATAAAAATGTGCTCCAGAAGTGCACATAACACTGTCCTACTGCTAATGGGTCTACAAAGCCAGACTAGACTTAACCTGAAGTAGCCTCGCTCTCTCCCTTTCTCTCAAAACTTCTCTAGTGTGAATATCATACCTTCAGCTTTACAGACTGATTTTATTCTGCCACGCTACTTGTTAAGGTAGACCTACATAGTGCTCATAGTGAGCTGCCAAAGACATTAATTGATAAAACCAGAATCTTGTCTGGTGAGGCATAAGTCAGCTTTCAAGAAGTGCTATATCAGCAAGTAAATTAGGAATTGTATCTTTGCAGCAGGTAGGAAATGACAGGTGGCGTCTTTCAATGTCAAAAAAAATAAAAAGCAAACAACCATGATGGAGAAACCCTTTCAGGAAATGGGGAATGCTCATTAGTCCGATGGACCCATTCCCCCTTAGTTTCTGTCTAATTAATCATTTACTTCATTACTGGTGGAGAGATTGTTCCATTTGAATATGTTTGGGAAGTAGATGGTAGCTCTTGAAAAAAGCCTTGAATGAAATGGTCCATTTCAATAAGCAGAGTATCAGTTCTGGACTTAATACTTGGACACAGGTGTTTACTTGGCAGAAAATGGTGTCAATTTGGTGCTGATCCCCCAAACTCCTTTATGTTAGCTTGAATACCCCAAGTTGCCTCAGTAATCTTGCTCTGGTGATTAGTAGAAATTGCCATATTTATTGTCATCCCGTAGTTCTGTGTATATTTGCTGGTTTCATGAACTGCTTTCTGTAGGGTTTATTATGATACATTCATAGTAAATATAACTTATGTGGAATTCTTAGAAACACATTTTTTATGTTAATTCTTGTGTAGCTGTAGAAACTACATCTGCTATACAAAGAGCTGCCCCAGCCTGTTGCTCTGCTGTCTTATCAGTCTTGGAATTGGGAAAAAATGCCTTGTCCCTTCCTAGATGCTCTGACATTTAGGTAGGTGGTGAGTGTTCATTTAAAATTAATCTGAGGGGTAGAAATTTTCTGAATATGTTATGGTACTGGAAATCAAATCTTTGTTGTTTGTTTTGTTTTGGTTGGTTGGTTTTGGCTTGTTTGGCTTTTTGGGTTTGTTTTGTTTTGTTTTTTTAAATGCCATGGTATATCTGTAGACTTGTGAGAGCAGCAATATGAGCAGGAAGAAATTTTCAGTGAGATCATTCAAAGTTTTTTCTCTCAGAAGCTGTTGTATGTTTGGACTTCCACCTGTGTGATCAGGAAGATGTGGATCCATTTTCAATGGATCTTGGTTTTTATCTTGGGTATCTAGATATATCAGTACAGAAATCTTCTGAAAGCTTATAACCAACTTCCAGTTTTCAGATCCACCCCTACACTAAGTGGCTCTTTCCTACTTCTTTCTCTGTACTAACCCTGTTTCTTTGTAGATGTTTGGTAGACCACTGGACAGGAAAGTAATGGCTCCTTTTCAGGCAAACAGTAAAACACAAATACCAAAACACAAAACCAAAACATGAATTGTTTAGTGGAAGCCCCTTTCTGTGACTGAAACTCAGACTTTGAAGTCATACTTTGTCAGCACCTTGAGGCATGCCTGTGTCTTACAACAGCATGTCGCCCCATTGTGTATTACCACTCGGTTCATGTCAGAAAGACTGGGAACAGCAGTGATCTTTCCCAAAGGCCCTCTTGTTTGAAGCATTGAAAGTTTTTTCCCCACATCAGAAAATTCAATAGCCAAGAACCTCACAGTATGCAGAAAAACTCCTAGGGATATGATTCTAACACTGAAAGGAAGCAAAGTGGTGTATAATATTTTATTGGCTACCAGAGAAAAGGTTGTCTTTAAAAATATATGTGCCTTTTGCATATGCTTTGTGGCAGACACACAGCCTGAAGACTGGCACGTGGCAAGGGGAAATCAATAAAAAATGCATAATGATATTATAAATATTTATAAAATAGCTAGATTAGTATAATATGATAGGAAGAAGCCAAGAAGGCTTTTAGAATAGTAAATCTGTGCTCTAAAATATATTGAAATTGTTCTGAGTGAGTTACAATGTGGTAAAAAGTCACTGCATAGGCAGTGCATGGGCTGTCAGGGATGTTCACAACACTTTTGATGAAAGTGCTTTCAAAGCAACCATGAGAAGTTTTCATCAAAGAAGTTCAGCTAAATAATTTTAGAAAGAAGAGAAAGAAAAAATTGTTCAGAAAGGATGAGGTTATTCACTGATGGTGCCAGTAGAAACTTGTAGACATTGTTGATTGATTGATTGATTGATTGATTTGTAACTTAAGAAAGTAAGGAAAGGTTTCCAGCAGGTTTAAAAGTGATTCAGCTTTATTCAAAGATTAGGAATTTTCCAAGTCTGCTAAAAGATTTTTTAAATTATATTTTTGCATATAACTGTCTGTTCACATAATTGGGCATATGTTAATACCTACTCTGTAAGTTATGCCTGTAAAACTGCAAGGTTTATAAGCATCAAATAGAAAAACAAGACGGGGAAGAATTTGGTTCCTTAAAGGCAAGTAAAGTTTCCTATAGTCATCCTCCTGTCATGTAGAAATCAGGCCTTACTGCATGGCTAATTCTTCTACAGGAGGACTTTGACTGTGAAACTTGACTCCATTTGTTCTCTGCATTGATGTAAATATCAAGAATAAGCTGGAGGTTTTGTAGGGAGGAATTTATTCTTTTCTGTTTTTGCTGCAGATGGTTGAATTTGCTCAGGCTGAAAAGCTGCAAAAGTACATAATGAAAGAGAAAATTATACTAAAAATGGAAGAAACTATGCAAGAGATAAACTTGTTCTGCCTTTAGCGAAAGGCTCACAGCAGTTTCTTCAGTAGAGATAACCATATCTGGGAACAGGTTATTTTTGCTGCTGATTTCTTGCTTACAGAATCCTCTTTCCCATTAGTCTAAATAGAGCACAATGTCATTAATGGTTGGGTCAGGTTGCTAATTATTTTTGTGAAAAATAGATGGACAGACACTGCAGGTGATAGATGCTTCTTAATTTGTTAAGGGCTTTTAAAGATAAATGGCCTTGAAGTAGATTTGTTTTCAAATGAATAGCCAGTAGACTGCTTGAAGCAGTGGCTCAGTGAGCTCTCATCAGTTTTTCTCAGAATGATGGATGTTGCATATTCTGTCTTTTGACGTGGTCTTTGCCATCAGACGTCCCAATTTACTAATAGTTTCTAGGGCAATCGTTGTAAATTATTGCAGCCCAATTTTATTGCTGCTTTACATCTACCAAGGACTGAGCCTTCTGTGCAGCTTTATATTAACTCAGCAGGCACCATTAAAATATTGACATTTAGGCTCATTTTGGCAGCATTAATCATAGCATTTTATCATGCATTAATTGTATGAAATTACTGGTTTGAAATGATTGGAATGTTCACTTCTCTAAAAGCAGGTGAAACAATAATTTCAATTTCTTTACTTTTTCAATCTATAACTGTACTTTAAAAAAACCAACCAAAAAACTACCAAGAAAACATAGCCCCCTGTCTCCTAATTGTGTGTTCTGGGGGCATCTACTTCTTGGCTTCTTTGCAACAACTGAATATGTAAGATCCAGCAGCTCTTACAGACCTCACTAGAAGCTCTTGGAAGTGTCATCTCTGAAAACCAGCCTCTGAAATCTCAGTGTAGGCACCTACAGCCAGGCCTTTGCTTCAAAAATGTACCCTAATATATATAACAAGAGTACTTCTGATGTGCAAAAAAAGGTGGACTCTCTGGCTGTTTTCATATGCTGATATGGCTTAAGGGTTTTAAAAGGCACAAAAATGCCTTTTGTGATTCACCAGCAAGAATAGGCTTACAGCACCCATGTCTGTTTATATTATCGTATCAGTAAAAGAACCTGTGATATTTGCTGGCTCTTTTCAATGGAGGGCATCACTAGATGATTATGTTTAATACAAGGAGTTGGCAGCCTTTCTCACTTAATCATTAGGAGATCTGCTGCTGAGGTCCCATTTTGTGAGGCAGCTGGAAATTGGCACTTAGTTTGAATGAATTGTTTGCTACCTTTCTCTTAAAGTTCAAGGACAAGGCAAAACTGTTCAGACTACACAAAGAAAAGTTTTTCTCGCTTTGTTTGTTTGGTCCTGCCACCTCTCCATTTATTCCCTATGAAAATTTATTCCCCTATATTTACATGAATTAAATGGAAGTGAGGACCATGTTAGCGAAGATGGAAGCAGAAGACATGAGGGAAGGTATTTGAAAGCACCAAGCAGAAGATAGCTATGATAATCTATTAGACTTTTTACTGGAGTAAAAATCATCTAGGTCTTCATTTATGTTTCTCTTGATACTTATGAAGAGGACAATACTGTTGCTTCTAAGAAACTGAGGGATCAAATGAGTTAGTGGGGAGGGAAACCCTAAATCACTCAAAAGGAAATGTGTAGAAGATGCAGAATAGTGGTATCCCAGTGTGCTAACCTTCACTTCATTCTCCTAACCATGCATTTAATTAATTATTTTAAAGACTGCCCCTCCCAACTCCCATCCCTAGATGTTCCTTCAAGTTCAGGACTTTGACCAGCTGTATTTTCTTTGATAACACCATATGGCTTAAGCCACAGGCTTTTCCTGTAGCCTTCTGCCTCCTGCTATACTGGATCTTCTCAAAAGACTTTCTAGTGATAGAGGTTTGTTTTTTTTTCAATTACAGTGGCTTCACATGGGCAAATAATATTCATTAACTTGATTGCCTAAGGATATCAAGCTCCAGGGGAAGCTTGTATTCCTATATGATTGGCCAGATAATTAGGAAGTGAGATAATGCAAATCCCACCACAGGCAGCTGTCAAAAGATTTACGTATTTACTCTTTGAATTCAAAGTGTGTCATATCATAAATCCTTTTTTTTCTTTAAGGCTTTTCTCTCGTAGGTTTATTATTGACCTTCACAATGCACGTTTTGCAGGGGCAGAAGGCTTTATGAGCTCAATCAAGTTGGGCTGGTAAATCCACTGAGATTTTTAGTCTGCAGTATCATGTAGATAACACAGGCTAAAGTACACTTTTGCTTTTAAGAGCTTTTGATTTTAGGTTCCTGGGTCATGGCCTTTCATTGTTTTTTTTTGTAAAGTATCTACCACAATTAGAGCTGCTACATGATATGAAAACATAGGTGCAGAAGCCACTGATGGCAGTTAAAGCTCTGCATTCTGCAGGAGGGTGGAATATTGGATGTAGGTTAGAGTCTTTATATGGAGTCTCCTCCAGCCTTCCCCATTAACCGAGACCAAGATGAAGCTCATATCAGTAATTACTGCATCCCGGCAGCAGCAGCAGCAAGTGGAAGATTAAATGAGGGAGTTGTATAGATGTGGGGTCCTGTTGAGGATGGCCTTCAGTAAATAAAAGTCACTTATAAATTAAATATTTAGCAAAACCCTACCAAGTAAAAGGTATCTTATGAAGTTTTGACAGCTCCTCCATCTGACAGTGGTAAAACCTAAGAAGTAAGGAAATTAGTGGAGTTACTCTGAGGTGGTTGGACTAAAATTAATCTGGCAAAAAGAAAATTTAAAAAAGGAAAAAAAAAATCAATATTCTTGCTAATGAGAATCAACATTTATCTTACAGGGAACCTGAAGTTTTGCCTTCTGATTCTGAACCAGCCTTTCAACAAAGGTCATTTTCATTGTCTGTGGAGCAGAGGTAATAATAACTTACATACATCTTCATTTGCTTATTTTCTTAGCTGTTACCCTGCTAATGTACTTCATGTCTTTTGAATGGCAGTGTGGCAATTTCCTCTTTACTAGAGCAACCTTCTGGTGAGGGTGTGAATTGGCAGAGTATGTTCCTTGTTACTGAATGCAGCAAATGAGCTGATTATGCTAATTCTGCATCCCTGTATTGCATATGTCAGTGGGAAGGAACTTTGTGGACTGATCTGTGTAAGACTGTAGCTTTTCAGAGGCATCTTAGGAATGATCATTGTTTTGCTGACAAAGTGTAGCAGATCAATGGTGCATTTAAGAGTCTGGAAGTGAGCATTTCTTTAAAGGTCATCAGTGAAATGTGTTACATTTAATCAAAATAAACTGGACTGTGTAAATATTAAGTTGTGAAAGTGGTGAGGAATTTGCATCCTTGTCAGAAATATGCAAATCAAATTTCACTACCCCTTTGTTAAATATGCACAGTGCTAATCGTCATCTCTGGTATGATAGCTTCAGATTTACTGACATTTTGTGGAGATATGTAAATCTTTACAAGCTTGGAGCTATTAATTCCTCCTTGAAGGAATGTAGTCCTTCAGAAGCTTTCTGAAAAGCTGCAGGAACTGTCTCTAACTTATTCCCAGGATGGGAATCTCACAGAGAGATTCCTCTTACCTGACTGGAACAGATAGACCCATTTGGTTGCACCATAGGCGTAAGGACTGGCAGGGGGTAGCTGTACAGTTAAAAGAAATTGGAATAAGGGATGAAGTGAGCAGGATGTATTCATAGCACTTAATTCCAGTAAACCAAAATAAGGTACCTATATAGCCAGAGGAGTGATAAAACAAGGAAGAGAGTTGTACAAGATGACTCAAAGCATCTGAACAAGTGATGTACCCCAAACAGTCTCACTTTCATTTGCATAATCAGCTAGAAAGTAAGAAGTGCTCAGTAGAAGGGCTGTCCATTTATTTTATAGATGTGATTCTACATATTTTTTCATTTAAAAAGATACATTGAAACACCTGCTTTGTATTAAATAGAGAAGGAAACAAGGTGAAGTATTTGATCTTATTTCTCTGTCTCACCTTTCCTGTTTTGGGGATTGGGATTAAAAAAAGAGACAGTAAACTAGACATGCACAGTTTCTGAATGGCAGTATTTAGTGTCTTGTAGTACCTTGCATGTGTTGCTTTTGTGCTGTATTCTGTTGATCAGACTTCTTTTTTGTCTGTCCTTTGGAATTTTAAATCTTCCTCTTTTCATCAAAACTTGGGGCATAGAGTGCTTCTTACTGTAAAACTAATAAGCCTATAACTGTAGTGCTTTTGTAAAGGGTTGAAATAAGAAGCTGAATAAAATAAAGTAGTCCAAAAACTGTCTTGTTTGAAACTACCTCAATGGGTTCCTCTTCTCTTAGCATAACTGTGTGGACAGTGATTAGTAGTGCTGTAAATAGTTTTCCAAAGTGTTTGTGGGAGGAGCAGAAGTCCTAATTAAGCTACTAAGACTTTTGCTGGTAGATTACTTTAAGAAATAGGTAGATATTTTCTAAGTAAAATGACAGATGGAGGTGGTTCTATGGTAAATATTAAATGCTTTTCTTCAAAGCATCTCAGCTTCAGTAAACCTTAGTGAATCCAGGACAAGGTTTTGGTAACGCCTGGCTTACAGTACTAGTGGACTACTTTAAGTGTCATTAACCTTCTGGATCTTGCTTTTGAAGGAGCTTCAACACAGAGACTGTTGCAGGACTAGGAGAGTCTGGGGCGAGGTTTGGTATGTGAACTGAAAGAAGTTCTGAAAGAATCATCCTTAGGCACAGTGCCTGATGATCAGCTGTATATGCTTGAGATCTCATAAAGGAGAGATCAGAAGGAAATAATGGGGCTGTTAAGCCACAGAATATTGCCAGCTACACAAACTGGGGGAAAAAGGGAGAGAAAAATGCAAAGGAAAAAGAAGATATAATATTGTCTCTCTCTTCTCTGAGTTACAGGAATCTTGGGTGTTAGACTGAGTACAGAATGCTGACATGTTATTTTCAAGTAGTTTGTGTCCTATCAAAATGACTTCTTTCCTTAGCCCTGTCAGTTTAGTGTCAAGTAAAAATGGTGTGATGTGATATGTCCTAAGTTTAAAAAAAATGTTTAAAAAATCACATCAATAAGTGCCTATTCTAGGCTAAAATCATCCCAGGTGTAACTCCTTTTGACCTCAAGAAAAAGTGGTTGCAGCTAATTAACCTTTGTGTTATTACACACGTGTATGAAATCTATTTTTACTGACATACTTTCAAAAGAACTATTTCAGTCTGTACAAGTTTGCATGAACTTCCTTCTCTGTGCTTTGTGAAGGACACTGAAATTAGATTTCATCCCTTTCAGCGGACATCTTTTACCATTCTTGCCATACTTGCTGGATAAGTGACAATAGTGAAGCAGTACAAGCCGAAGACTATATTATTTTTGTGTATTATATATCATTACTGTAGTAAATCAATCTTAAACATGGTCACTCGTTTTGTGTGTGGTACAGTCTTGTGGTATTAGTGCGGTCCTAAAGGCAGGATGAATGAAATACTGGAGAAGGGATAGTTTGCAAAAGCAGGATGAAGAGTAATATGACAAAACACTGGTTGTTCCCTGAAGAATTTATTAGGTTCCATATAGTGAGAAGGGGACAAACCAAATGGCAAGAGAAATTAAAGAGAATAGGTCAGTAAAAGGGAATAGGTAATGTGGAAAATACATGGAAGAGTCAGGGACCTGCTTTTCTCAGAGCCGCACATTTTTCTTTCTGTGAGTTTTCTATAAGAAAGACTGGATACAGTGGGCCTTACCTTAACACTGTCAGGGATCCTAAATTCCTGCTTTTGCAAAGTTTCTAGCTCCTGGTTTGAATCCTGTTTAATTAAAAAAAGATGGTTCTGAAAAATCCAGTTTAAGTTAGTCTCTTGGGGTACTTTGCAAGTGATTTTAAATGTAAATATATCTTCCACAGAATTGACTGTAAGTTGAAAGTCTGAAGCTGTCTTTATGTTAAGTTTGAAAAGTATACAGAAGCCCAGGTTTTAGTGGCTGAAAACAGAATGGCCTTTCTGGGGAGTAAATGAAACTTCCTGAGACTTTGCTCTTTAAAATCTCTTTAATCAGAAATGCGATGACTTACTTATGCCAAGAATTTCAGCTATGTCTAGTGATTGCAAGTGCTCTGTTTTTTTGATGTCTCCCTAGGGAAGAGGCAGAATTATTGTAGTGCTGAGAAATCACCTCAGTGAAATTGTCTTAAGTTCAGGACCTGAAAATTGTTTCTTGTTTCTGAAAACATTACCTCTACAAGCTACTCAAAGGATCCAGAATTGTCTTCGTGTCCCTGCTTTATGATAGGATGTTAAATGACTACATTGCAGAGTACTTTCCATTCTAAAATGTTGACAATGACAGCTGTAAAGAACAAGGATTTATGCTCTGGAAAATAAGATTATTATTTTAAATTCAGAGTGAAATGGCAACATTCTACAGCAATCTGATTAAGTTGTGCTTTACAGTAAGAAAATGTGTCCGTGGGTATTTTTTCCATGGGTATCAATGGTTGTGATACGTTGGCCACTGTGCCTTCCTCAAAAGGATTGTGATTTCTTTCCACAAATAAACACTTTCCATGAAAGCTCTTAATCAAACAAAACTTGTCGAACTACTTTAAGTATTAGCAATTCATACTACCAAAAGTCCTTGGCTGATGTATAAGAATAAGGTACCAACATCCTTTTGGAACGGGCTGACTGAATCCTGACTTGTGGGAGATGTGTTTAATGTTGGACAAGTAGATAGGAAGGAGAGAGACATCTCTGAAACCGGGCTGAAAAAATGTCTGTCCTTCAGATGTGCATCCCTAAATAGTCTCTGCCATGGACCATTCTTTCCAGTGAAGAAACTTGAGGTCGAGCTCTGTCTTCCTAGGCTGTTCTAGAGACAACATGACTAGCCACTTCATATGCATAGTATATAGGCATTTTATGAGACCTTGTAGATCATTAAAGTGGAGGAATTCCAGAAAGAGGAATGTTGCTCACCCTGGAGAGTTCAGCTCTATATTTTGTGGGGTGTCTATATACTGAGATAAGAGAAAGCTTTCTTCTACAGCAGCAGTGTAGTGAGTCAAATCCAAACTCTGTTAAATTGTCTTCATGTATTTTCTTAGACTATTTCTATTGTGATGGCTTATCCATAAACTGAGTTTTTTTCAATTTTCCGTCTCCATCAGTACCCATATTGCAACAATCAAAGTGGCTATTGCATTCTAAATCTTACCGTGAATGTCAAGCAACTTTCCTGTCAAGGCCAACCTACTGTTTGGTGAAAATGCTGCTAATAAATGGTTGGATAGCACCCAGAGGTGACTGTGCATTACAAAATACCTCCTCTTACGAAATAATCAAGTCAAGAAAGGTGCTAATTTATATCACCAATTTCAGAGTCATCTGTCTTTGAATGCCACATGCTCCCATACATTTTATGTTCCATAGGCTTTTGTCTGCAATGTAATTGGTGACTGATACTTTGAATGTCTCTGGTTGGGGTCCAAGAGCTATGCAGAAAGGAAAATAAGATACAAGTAACAATGCAAAGTTCAGGTATCAGTTCAGATATACAGAGGGGAAGGTAACAGATTAGTTGGAACCGTTTTAATGTCTCAGAGCAGAAAAAAGGATATTGTACATAGAGAAGAAGAAATAACCTAACTTTCCCTGGTGCTATTTCTTTCGTCTCTGTGATTGATACCTTTTCCTCATTGTCTTTAGGGGTTGAACTCACCTACACTTCCAGAATTATTGGTATGTGCAGCCATTCACTTGCCCTTTTACCTGTCATCTATGAACTTGCCTTGTTGGCGTATGGTGAGCTTTTTTCTCACCTTTTATTTTCATTCCTGGCTGAACTTACTTGTAATATATCTCGAATTTGTACTGGACCCAGAATTGGCAGTTGGCAAAAAACTTGAGGGATTCAGAGCAGCTACTATTAATAAATAGGAAAATGTTCATAAAAATGGTGATTGGGATGTCGCATGGACTTGTATGCTTTATTGCACTTTCCAGCAGGCATCCAGACTAGCAGTAACTCTTACTGCTGGCCTCAGCTTAGCTTCTCTGTTCTCCCCTGGAAACAGAGGGACTTTGTTCTATTAGATTCCTAAAACATCAATATGAAGGTCATTTTTCCACATTTGACTCAAAACAGGAATATAATTTCTAGTTTGTATTTAATAACTTGAATTTGATATTCTGTGCCACTTAATTTAGATTTAAACAACATTTTGTTATGGTGATGTGCCTGTTGTCAAATTGCATGCAGTGAGTTAGGTACTTCAACTACATGAGTCTGAGAGAAGTTATTTCAAGTGTTCTTAAGGGTAGGGAATCTATTATATACTTTAGGAACAAGAAAATATGACATTCTCTAGGGCTGGCTAACATCATGCTTTAAGCTTGGAAATGAACCACAGAATCATTTGGAAAAGATGTCCAAGATCAAGTCCAACCTTTGATTGATCACCACCTGGCACATGGCACTATGTGCCACATGCAGTTGTTTCTTGAGCGACTCCAGGGATTGTGACTTCATCACTTCCCTAGGCACCCAATTCCAATGTTTAAAAACCCTTTCTGTGAAGAAATTCCTTCTGATGTCCAGCCTGAACCTTCCCTGGAGCAACTTGAGGCTACATCCTCTCATCCTGTCACTTGTTACCAAGGAGAAGAGGCTGACCCCTACCTGGCTGCACCCTCCTCTCAGGCAGTTGTAGAGAGTGATAAGGTCTCCCCTGAGCCTCCTTTTCTCCAGACTAAACACCCCCAGCTCCCTCAACTGCTCCTCATAGGACTTGTGTTCCAGACCCTTCACCAGCCTTGTAGTCCTTCCCTGGACATGTTCCAGCGCCTCAATGTCTTTCTTGAAATGAGACAAGACAAAACTGGACACAGGACTCAAGGTGCAAAGTAGGATCTGGATCTTAGGACATGCAGTAGTTTGCACTAGCAGGGATCTTGGGAAGAGAGTTTTTGTAGATTACGCTTTGCCTATGACTCACTGTATAAGCTTGATTACTACCAGATTTTCAGTGATGAACTGGAAGCTCAGATTTGTCTTCAGAAAACCAAGCTTAAAACTCCAGAAATACGTTAAAATTACCATGTTTTGACATATATATTGTTAGTGTCTTTCTGGTTCAGAATTTGGGCTCTTGAGATGCCTAGAGCCTAGGTGTGTGGACAATTTAAATCTCATTGATTTTTGTGAATTTTTAGATAGTTATTGACAAAACTGAGGACAGATCTGATCTTCCATCTTCCAGGCCTTTTGCACCTTGAGTTCAAGTTCCTTCCCCATAACAGACGCTGTGACAGAATGAGATCTCTAGATAAAATTTGAGACATAGAAGGCTGCATATTTTTTGTTGTTGATTTTAGTTCTCTGCAAATCCAGCAGCAGGAAATTCTGAGATTTAAAAGGATTTTTTGTTTGTTTAATGGATTTGAGATTTTGTTTGAAAAATGGAAAAAAAAGAAAAGAGTAATTAAGATTCCCCTCTGTGATGCTTTGAAAAACTAAACCCTGCTGAGCTGGAGTTCAGAGTAAGAGAACAATAGAGAATTACTTTGAAGTACTAGTGAGAAGCATGACAGATGATTACAGCACAAGTCAAAAATAGGAGGTTATTACAGCACTTTTTCTATGAAGCCATGATACAAATCCCATTAGGGGAGTTCTAATGTCACAAGATTTGCTGTATAGGAGCCTTTGATAGCATTGTGCTATATATCTGGTTACCATGATGTTTCCCAGAGGACTATTGAAAGAAGGAGCTTTGGAAAATATTGTCAGGAGAGTGCTTTGCAGCACCCCAAGCAGAAAGAGAAGTATAAGGCAATAGAAAAAAAGATGATTCATGGCTCATTTTGTTAGTGATTCAAGAAGAGCAATGGTCCTGGGAATGAACCCAGGGAGCAGAGGTGACTGCATGAGGTTAGCATGAGTAAGACCTGTGACAGAAAAGAGCAGGTTCTTAATCCCATAAAAGGAACTCTTGGATTTTCACTGCCTCAAGCTACACCGTGAAAAGCATTTTAAAAGATTGTTTCTCTGGGAGTTTGCTACAGGGCAAAAGTATTATTTTCATAGCTAGACCTTAGCATGAATCCACTGCTAGGGTGAAGTGTAAGGTCTTGTAAAATATGGATGTTATCCAGGGTTGCCAGTGTCAGGGTCTCACTGGCTGTGATGGCCTTTGGATCAAACCATTGTGTTATAGTCTTCCTTTTTCTCTTACTCCAGGGTTGCCTTAGGGCAGACAAACTTTTTTTTAATAAGGAGGGGGGGAAAAAAAAAGAAAAAAAATCCCAAGAACACCACAGTGGAATAAATGGCTCACCTTGGTCCAGTGGTTATTTCAAATGGTGATTGCTTTTTAGAAGTGGATCTTGTCTTCTTAATTTCCCTGAGTCTTGTTATATTTCCAGATTTTGAATTTTTAAAGTTTTGATTACTTTATTACCATGATTGCAATTATGAGTAACTCAGCCAGTGAACAGTTTAACTCTTCTGTAATATGTTGAGACTATGCTAGTATTTATTAGCTACTTGACTGATGGAGTGTGCATTCTTCACTGTGTTCAGTGCCTGAAGGGACATCAGTAGTTTGAGAATACGGATGTTGCATTGCTGGTTTTCTCATCTGAATGGTTTACATGCTGTCTTGTGCTCCCCCATATTATCAAGTATTAAAACTGAACTATAAACTCATTTAAGTCAGAAAATAGCTAATTTTTCTGCTGTAGTCATTGTCTCTTCTCTTTTGTGCAGTAGGCTGTTTTATTAGATTTCAGCATTATATAAATGTGTTGTTAAAAGTAATCTCTGCATTTACATTTAGAAAACAACATAGTAGGTTTATTTTTTTTAATGCGTAATTGGTTAGATGTTAGGCAAAAATTTAGCACATGGAAGTGAAACAAGTATTGCAGCTATTAACACAGTTTTTTCTTGCAAGTTAACAATTCTTTATCTAATACCCTGAGGAGACAGTGGTGATGTATATCAGCCTGTCTTTAGTTTCATCAACAGTGAATCACATTGAAACAGAAACAAAACACTGTCATCGGTTTCTCTTTGGGGAAAATTCCACTGACCTCAGAAATAATGGGGACAACCTATAATTTTTAAGGGTGTTTTATTATCTTCTTCCATTGTTGAAAGCTAGCAGCCTGATGTAAAAACTATTGATATCAGTATTCCCTTGGAATTAATTTGGTTCAAACCTCCATAAAATTCTTTCTTTAGAGAGGGCCTCCCTCTGTTTTCACTGAAGTAAAGCTTAATGTTAACGCAGATGTCCTGGATAAGGTGTAACAACAAGAATCAATGTAGGTTCAATGTAAGCTGCGTTAGTATTGAAATAGTTTGCTTCTTTAGAGTTTGAGTATCATTCTGTTGGATTTTCTTTTGAAAAACCCCATCTCCTTCAAGCCCTTGCTGCTTATGTTCAAAGCCCAAGGTCTGGCTCATTGGCAGTTCTGTTTCTGGCAGCATGAGTTGTTAAGCCGGTTACTAAGTTTTTCCTTGTCTGAACATGCACTTGTCTTTCAAGCTTCTTGATGTTACAAACAGCAAGCACTTAGCTTAGGTCCTAGCTTCCAGTAGGCCATAGCTGTCCATAGTATTAGCTTGGTGTTTGTGAGGTGTAATAAGCTATGAGTAATTATAGGTTAAACTGGATAGTAACAGAAGAGCACACTTGAAATGTGTTTCTTTTGAGACGGAAAAGAGAAAGAGGGACTGATTTGACATTGCAAGTCTTTGAAGAGGCCCCAAACATTTTGAAGTGAAAGAATTGGAAAGGCTCAGAATGCATCTAGACTGCCCTATTTGGCAACTTGTATCCTAAGAAAGAACAGAATTTTTTAGCATGCTGTCACAATGACTAAAAATTAATTTGGGAATATGCTAATTCTGCGTGTTACTAATAGACTTCAGATTTTTACAAAGAATTTTGATTAAGTTATTTAGCCTGTGAAAATACATGGTTCAATGAAACAACGCAGCTCATGTTTAGTACAGGATTAAGGTGGGTCCATTGGACTTTGACGCCCTTTGAGGTACAAAGCAAAAGTGATGTAAGTGCAGTGTCTGGCCCAAATCATACCAGAAGTACGTCTTTGGTTATCTTCTGGTTTTGGATGCCTAAATTGTCATCTTAAATGGACTGGTTTCCTAACCTTCCGTTTTACCCATCCAGGACTGGGGGAGAAGCTGAGCACTGAGCAGCTGAGACACGCAGTCATGCAGCACATCTTAATGGCTTGGCCTATGTTTCATCTTGATTTAAAAGCACTGAAAACACTGAATGTTTGAACAGTCCACTTACTGCTTTGACAGCTAATCCAAGATAAAGGGAATGAGAATTATACCTTCTGTTCCTAGGAGGATAAATATTAAGTCCCTTATTCCTTGCACAGAGCATGACTATGAATAAACCTTTACAAAGCAGCAGTGCAGTATACTTTCTCACTCTCTAAAACCTTCCAAACTTGAAGAATTTTAGAAGTCAGAAGAATTTTCTAGGTAAGCCTGTATCACAAAATTAATGTAGAAATTATTTCTCTCTAATTTTTGCAGTTATTTTTTCCTATCCCAGTTTTAAGTAAATGTGGAAAATCATGTTCTCTGTGATGGATGCTGCATTTGAAGGCGCCTCTGTGGTCATTCAGACTTAAATCTTTTCATTGCTAGAAAGATGTGCAGTAATTACAGATCCGGAACATGATTGCTGATGAGGTTTCTAGAGAAAGTGATTAATGTCAGCAAACTGTGCTCAAGAAGTCACAACATTTGGTCATTGCCAATTGAATTGCCCTTAGCGTGGCATAGATCATGTGTCAACTCTGTTTGAGCTGTGTAATCATTTTGACAAATATATGTGAGGCTGTTCTAGAGTATCAAAAGGTGTATTTACATTGCAGGAAAGACTTTATACCATCAGAAGAAGCTTCTGTCAGCAGTGGTAGTTTTACAAAGAACTTTGAGAAGGTTGAACCCTCTGAATATCTCACAGAACTGTCTGTTTTGGTTCGCTCCACTTCCTTGCTTAGTCAGAGACTCAGACACTGTGCTTTTTGATTTGTTTTCCAAAGTTGAATAACTGTTTTAGAAGTTATGGTGGGAACAGAGAGTGAGCAAAGAATAGAGAGAGGGGGGTGAGGAACATGCCCAAGTACATAGAACATTACTGTATAATCCATCATTTTTAGGAAAAAAAAAAGGTCAGGACAAGAGGGATTGTAGGCAGTTTTAATTGCTGAGAATATTAATATATTAAGGAAGTAGACTGGTTCTTCCAATTTGTCTATCTATTGTCCTTGGTGGCATTATAATATAAATAACTGTGATCTTATCAACTGTTGGCAAAAGTCACAGTTTCCCTTTCTTTTTTTTAAATTTATTTTTTATGAATCTGTCTTTCCCTCTGCTTCCTGAAGAAGAGAAAGTGTAAGAGGGTGCATGAGGCATAGTAAATATCCTCTAAATCTCACACTGATAAGGTTTAAAGTTGCTTAAGTAGTAATGCACTGGGTCCTCCAGTTACATCTCTCTTGGTATATTTAGCCAAAGTTTATTAGTTTCCTCGCATGATGCCAGTATTTTCCTGAGTCAATGGACAGAGATCTGAGTTGTCTTCTGGACCTCCACAGTACTTTAGATATATCTGCTATGTACCTAAAATTGAGGAGGTGTGGAGGCCTGAATGGGAGCCTGGATGTCAGGTTATTTTCTCTTCTATTTCCTTGGCCATAATACTGCAAAAACAAGAGGTAATTAAATTCTGTGGTAGCTGGAGTCTATAGTTAGTCTGCTCTGTTTAATCTTAGTGTTGTCTTCTACTCTCAAGTCTTTCCCATTAGCCATGTCAAACTTTCCTGCTCTATTTAGTGACAGAAGGACAATAAGGTTAAGTCCCTGGAGACTGCAAAACTACCATCTAATTCTGAACGTGCTGTGGTTGTCGTTTTCCTTGACCACCTCTTTTTCTGTAGGCCTCTGCGCCTTTGTCAGAGAGCAACATTCTCATTAGGACTTTGTAAAACCCAGATACATATTAACAAGGCATCTGAAGCTGACCTTTTGTCTGGGAGGAAGATTGCTAATGCTCTTGTTGGCAGTGATTTGCAAAGTCTGCTGTCCTGGGTGAATTTAGGATCAGTTTAGAGTTTAAGATTACTTCTAAATCGTGCATTTAATTTTACTGCTTTTTCTTTAGATCTATAGATTTGTGTGAGCATTAATGCATCACTCATATTTCATTCAGTGATTATAGTGCTTGATGTCCTTTATATTCACCTTCTAGAAATGCTTTGGCAGCAGAACTGACTATGCCAAAATTCATAAGAAAGGGTAGAAATAATAAATGCACTCTCAATTTGGCTGACACAGTTCAACATTTTAAGTTTTGTTTGTGACCCACTGCTCATCTCTGGCAATTTGAATATACATATGCAGTGTCCTTTTTTAAAATGTGTGGGAGAATAGGTAGGCTCTAGTGTTATTAGCATAACAAATCTTTACTAAAAGAGTTTAATATTGCAAGTGCATGCTGCTGCTCTTCTCATTTAGATGTCAAATTCAGAGGTGTGCAAAATTTGTTGAAGTCTGCTGCAAGTCTTAGCAGGCTTTTGGGAGGGACGATTTTTTTGTGGGGGTTTTGGGTTTTTTTGTTTGGCTTTTTTGTGTGTGGGTGGGTGTTTTTTCTTTTGTGAGTGTGCTATCTTATCCCACTGGGACTGCTTATAATAGTGTGAATAACTGCACACTGAACCTTTGTCCTTGCTAATGCAGTAGCATCAAACTCTCTAGGCCACTTCTTTATCAAGGTAGTGCAGGATGCTGTAGTTGATTATCCATATTACTAGCCATAAAAGTTGGGGAAAAGGAACTTGAAGACACTTCAGGGCAACAAGTTTACATTTTATAAGTTGTGTTTGCAGTAAAGAAGTATCCAGCTCCTTCCCAGGTCCAGAAGAAGGGCACAATCATTTCCTGCAAACTGAATGCACTGCTAAAAAGAAACTGTAAAAGATTTTGTTTGGAATGGTTTAGGGGTGTTCTAAACCTATTAATCTTCCTACTCCTAGTTTGTTTGTGATATTTTTCCTAGCATTGTATTACAAGAGAAGAATATCACTGTTTTCCATGAATTAGTATTGTGGTCTGAAGGGGACCTAATGATGTGTTTTCCTTCACTTATAGACACAGTTGTTGAACCTGCAAAAGAGGAGCTTGTGTGGATGTTCTTTGTTTCTTACTGAGAGGGCAAGGCCACTGTAGGCATTCAAATGGGAGGTAGAAGTCATTTTTAGACCCTTGTGGATAGTGGATATCAGTGGATTTGATAATTTTGTGCTGAAGTCTTTAGGATTAGAGAAAGGTAAGAAATAATGCTCTCATTAGAGTCAAAACCACTCTGATACAGACTGAAGAATTTTGAGCTTTGGCTTGGGAAACCTCTCCGTGTGAAGAGGTCAAAAGTCATTTGAGTCTCTGCTCCCTTGGGAGTACAGTGATTTATTTTTCTACAGTCAGTTAGGAGCTATTGGTGTTGCCCCAAGGAACCTAGAAAAAGTAGGATGTGAAAGTGGGACATAGATTTGCATGAGGGCACTGAGTCCTTCCATGACTTCTCTGTGGAAGAATTCTCTCTGAATATGGATGAGTGATTGTTTAGCCATGTTTCTATAGGTCACTTAAGAATTTTTTCTAAGTCTAGAGGTATTTCTGGTCCTCATGTCATGCCTCATTGGGATTCATCTCCAGATTCAGAATTGTGTTTCAAATCATACTGCAAATATGTCCCCTGCCTGTAATATTTCTGAAATGCCAAATGTTTCCAGATACTGATGGAAGCAGTGGAAAGGAGCATCTGGCACCACATTCAAGTTTGAAACATACATGTTCTGAGCAACCAATACTGTGATGACAGGAGTGTTTCTGGGGTATCTTCCTATTCACTCAGCATTTGAAATATAGGGCTAAAATAAACAAATTGTTCCAGTGTCCATTAAGGACTAATGACCAACCATTCATTTACTTGTATTAAAGCAACTGTTCGTTCAGGATGTTGTTTCAGTCTATTGGTAATGCTGTAGCACAGGTTTATTTTGTTTAGAAAAGGCATTCTGAATCCATGCTAGAAGCAGCTCAGAGAGAAGCTGAATGTGAAGACTGACACACTGTATTTTCCTGGAGAATATACAACATTTGGGCATTCCAAGAGAAATGTGGAAGTTACAATTTACCCAAGCATAAATAAGCATAAGGGATGCTTTTTCAAAGTAGCCTGGAGAAGTTGTGCCATTTAAAATTGACAAGTTTCATCACCTTCAATTCTTTGGAAAATCCCACTCAAATCATGTGAAAAAACCATGCTTATCTAATTGAGGTCCCCAGACTTTCTTTTCCTCATTTACAACTGAAAGCTGGGAAAAGATCCTGTCATGCTAAAGTGTGAGTATCCATATATCATGAGTCTTCTTTTTATGCATGGTGGTTGTTGAGATCTGTTCAAGTAGTGATGAACATCAAAGTTTATGGTTTCAAGTTTTACATAGAGTGTTTGAGTGTGATAAGGCAAGATGCCAAAAGCCTTCATCAGCTGTGAAGGTTGTTTATGGCTCCGTGGCCATCTTCTTTTCTTGTATGATTTATTTATGTTTAGAAAATAGAGGAGATAAATCTTCTTTGAGCCTTTGTTGGCAAAAGACTGCAAGTCTTGTAACCATTGATTAGCTTTTCTGTGACTTCATTAGATCTTGGCTCACTGCCTATCTCCTTAAACTATGATGGGCTGTGGATGATGAGCTGGCCTACCATTTTGGATGTCAGCTTGTGTAGGAGAATAAATCACAAACCTGCAAGTTGGTAGAGTTTCATCTTTCCACAAAAAAGCTCATCCAGACCAACCCCAAACAGCAGCACCTTCCCAAGTAACACTTTCCTTGGATAAACAACCTTTGGAGGAATGCAGTAAAATGAATCCTGAATGCTAGGAGTCATTTTTCAATCTCAGCTTTTTTACCTGCCAACTCTCTGTTGGAGTTTAATCTATTGAAGTTCCAAATGAGTGTGAATTCCAGTTCATTGCCCACTGATATTATTTAGACCAAAAGACTTGTGAGATGGATTTCATTGACATGTTTGAAAGTTAACCCTCTCCTATGCTCCTGTGCTGTGGACAGTCACTGAATACACAGGCTGCAACCTTGACAAAATCTCTCATGTAAAATCTTCAGAAATGTAAACAAATACTGGTGGCTTGGGCTGAAAATAAATTAAATTTGTCTCACTCAGAATTGTTTTCAGTAGATTCATAAAGAATTAATAAACTAATGTATAATACCAAGGTATTTATTCAGATATTTTACAGTATTAGCTTTTATGTGCGGCCATAGGCACTTGAGACAGAAGTCCTGTTCCTACTCATGTCAAAAGTAGTTGTTTCCTTGACTTCAGTCATGGTTTCAGAAAGGAGTGATATGCCTTCACTGCTCTTGCTAATAGACCTCATCACTCTCCAATGCAGTGAAGTCCATGTGAGAGTTGTTCTTCCTTAGGAGAAGGAAAAAGTTTCCAATAGTCTAAGCTGTCCATACAGCATGAATAAGACACTTTATTTCTTCCCTCCCTCACCCCACCTTCAAAGATGCTATAATGGAAAACAGATATGGCCAACTGCTTCAGCTGTTTCACATTCTATATCTGAAAGTTACATTTTTATAAGTAGCTCATAAAGAAGCAATAAATTCTGATTTGCTAAAAGCCACTTGGTTCATGGATTGCTTCAGAACTATTTATAATAGGAGCTATCTATGTAATTAACAGTTAAAGGCACAAACAGTATGTTTTATAAGATGGATATTGCCATTGTTTATTAATCCTTTGCAAGCAATGTGTGGCTGCATTCTAAATTCCAGGACATATTTTGTTTAAAATTAGTGTAATATTCAGTTAGTAACTTAAAATACCACTTGCAGCTGTATTGTGTCTCCAGAAATTGTCTCCCTTCACAGTGAGTGCTGTTCTGTAAGGCTTATACCTTGGATTTAAATCTAGTGGTTGAAAACATCAGAACTTGGTGAAGGCAGATGCAGTGATATGGCCTGAATTTGGTCAATCAGAGCAATGGCTGGTAGAACACACAGGTGCAAAACTCATTTTCCATTCAATTGGAAGAACAGAAACATTACCAGGGATCAAGACAGAGATACAAGCATGCAGTGTTTTGTTCTGATGTCTCTATTGACTCCAGATGTGTAGGGTTGGGTTTCAGGTAGAGTTTGGCAGACTTTCACCAAGTCCTGCCTCACCCTTCCTGCTTGTTTTGGCCTACTCTTGCAGCTCCTCAGGGACTCACACGGCACAGCCAGCTGCATATGCGGAAAACTCTTAGAAACTACCACAGAGTTGCTGCTGACTGGTAGGTTGCATGTGAAGAAGTGTCACACTGTGACATGATTCAACCACTTCCATACCTTCAGAAATAAAATGAAAAGGACCTAAATATGTCAAGTGTTTTTTATGTCCTTCTTGGCGATATTCACACCTATGTCTGAGAGGTGGAATACCACATACTACTTCCTTGGATTGTTCATCCTCTTTGTGGTGCTCAAAAGTCTCCTACTTAAAATTAGTTTCCTAAGTGTTTCTTTAAAAGTCCTTCAAAGATCCAGCAAAATAAAAATGCTTAGCTGATCTTGTGTAAAAAGAAAAAGACTGCAAGCACACAGCAATTTCAGAGAAGCTTGTAGGAATTTTTAATGTGACTAAAAGTGTCTGAGTGACAAATTAGTAATAAAAATGTCACTAATTAGACCATAGTAAAATCTTGATAATCAAAACTACTTAGGCGAGACTAAATATATTCAGATGATGGGTAGGCCAGATAATGGGAATCAGCTGAACAGAGAGACAAGCTGGCAGATCCTTGAAAAGAGAGGCTGAAAGAGATGGTGAGTGTTTTGAATAAACAAGCACCTAACGTAATTATAGAACATAGTCCAAAAGTAGTAATGAAAGGATAACTGGATGAAGACTTTTAAATAGTAGGGAAACATCATCTCCCTTGAATGAAGGAGGATGGAGGCAGTGCTAGAGCTTTGTGGCTTTATTGAGACAAATAAGCCTGGTAAGTATGGCTTAAACCAGACTGAAATCTGCTCTGTTCTATCAAAATGGATCGTGTGTATTCAAAGGGGCCTTTTGGGTCTTCTGTTCTACCACCAGCACAAGTTCATTACATGGGACATCAATATGATTTGGGTCTGCATCAGGGTAAATTATCTCTTTAAGAGGGTTTGGGCTAGCTGATTTACTCAGGTGAGTTCTGTGGTGGGAATTGGTGACACACTTCTGGGGAAAGGGAGGAGACACAAGGTGGTTTACTTTATCTTTGGGGCAGCTGGGTTAATAAATACCATTTAGTAGAAAACATGCTAAAAATGCTACTAAGTGATCCTTGCAGGAAAATGAAGGTTTGACAGTGAGGGAACAAGATGTCCCTTCTTAGAATAAAGGAAGAATCCAATATCAGTATCAGCTATTGTGTGAGGAAGAAAAACCTCCAGTCTTAAGGGAATGTCTTTTAAGCAGGAACTTTTTGATTTGTTGGTTGGCAAGTTGAACTGGCTTACAGGGATGCTGTAATCTTTTAACTCATTTGTTCTGCTAGTTCTAATGCTGCATTTTTGTCATTCTTACCATCCCTTCTCAGGTGAGATTGTGGGAGAAGTAGTACATTAAGTACTTAGTTTAGTGTTTTCATGTGAAGCAAATTTATGGTGTGAGGTGGAAGGGCCTTTGGTGTGGAAAAGAAAACAACCTTGGGAAACGGCTATAGAACACGTGGGACAAAATGGCTCTGCTATGAATGTCAGCTTTTCAACTAAAGCTGGTAGCATCTCAATCACTATGTCATTGTGAAGGGTATATTACAATGGAAGCAAGTTTTAGTTCCAGATTTAAGATAATGCTCACACCCTCTGGAAAATAAACTGGTTAAAAATAAGCTTATTCTGTTTTTTGGGATTTTTTTATTTTCTAGCTGATCCAGCTTTGCCACACCATAGGAAGAATAAACACAAGTGTGATTCCTTTTGTCTTTTCCAATTTGCTGTTGTAATCACTGTAATGCTGTACTAGTATTACTGATCTATGCCTTCTATGTTGCAGTAGGATCATTTGTGATGATGGCAATCACAAAGGACATTACTGCTACAGAAGTACTGATCTATTCTTAAAAATACCACTTTTCAACATAATTTGATTTCAAGCATCTGCATTATCTGTCCAGGGGTCTTTTCTGGTGAAGGGTGAGGTAGAGACACCTCCAGAAAGGTGACTCAGAGTGCTGACGCTAAGATACTGATCCAATTCACCCTCTTGAGTAGTCTTCTATCTTGTCCTTCTGATTTCTCTGCAGAGATTTTTAGGATTGGTTAGGCAGGATGAATCAGGGTCAGTATGTGTATTTGAATGTTTATTTCCCCTGATACTTGTAAGCCCAGGGTTTTTCTGCTTCCCTTCAATCTGACACGTAGAGGCTTGCCAAGAGCATCCATTTTTGACATCCCCTGTGTGCCCTCAGCCTGGCTTCTGACAATACAGCTCTTCCTCACACAGGGCCACCTTTCATTCACATTTTGCTTCATAAATAGTTGATGTCTGGATGTTTCAGACTTCTCCCTGGAGAACTTTGCATTCACTCACCAAGAATTTACTCACAAAATGGTATCATGCTTGAGCAGTCAATGGATGCTTACACCAGAGGTGGCTGTGACTTCTGCTTAAGGTCAGATCCTCGCATCTTAATTGATAATTGGAGAAGAAGATGGGATTCATATTTAAGTGGACTTCTCAGGAATGTAGTCAGATTTCAACTAGATAGTAGCTTCTCAATCACTATGTCTTTGAGAAGGGTGTTTATTACAATGGCTGTGAGTTTTAATGCCAGCTTTAAAATAATGCTTATGCCCTCCATAAAGAAGCACAGTCTTGCTTCCAAAAATGAACAGATTTCCCACAGGAAAATCATGAGTGAGCTAATTGGGCTTTTCTGGTTATCTTGTTGCAGTATATGCAACCATAATTTAGACAACCATAATTATTCACAAATTTGCGTCTACCTCACCTTCATGATGAAGGAAGTGTGTGTAGATTATTTATGCACCTGGATTAACTCAGTAAAATATTAAATGAGCTTGTCTGATGCTGATAGATGATGGTCATTTTACACAAGAACACAGTGCTGGGAACAGGCTGGTTGGAGTAAAGGCTGATCATGCACAAATAGGGCTGCGAGTTAACAGATCAAATTTACACTTCAGTTCCCTGTTGCATCAATGCTGCAATTTTGGCAGGTGCCTGGGTGACTTCCAGAGCTTGTGAATGGGAACACTGGCAAGTCAAAACCTGTGCAGGTATTTAACATAGCACTTCATATTCCTGCATTTGTAAAAAATATTTTGGAAAAGGGTATACACTGGATAGTGCAAACTCTTTTCCATGAATCCACATATAATAAGGAGTAATTAAATAATTACTAATTTCTAATAATTACCTAGAAAATTTCTAACTTAAAATAATTTATCTTCTTACTAAGTCAGTGGTGCTTGAGCTACCCAGCATTAAAAAACTATGTATTTCAATGGATGGAAATGTACAGTTTTCATCTGTTTTCTCTTAGGTCCATATTGTGGCAGGGTAGCATGAGGCTTTCCATGTATTAGCAGTACTTATATCTGCTTGTGGAATATTCTTTTGTGGAGCAGCTTTCTAAAGTGCTTCTTCCTTGGGTCCAAGTAATTCCCATTACTAAGCAACTTATAGCCATGGAAAATTTCTACATATATATAAATATTTAAATCATCAGCAAATAAGAAAATAGGTAAAATCCACACCTAAGACAAAAATGGCAAGATACTCCAATTTTAATGATGTTAAATTTCTCCTACCTGAAAATGTTAATAATTTAGATACTTGTATTTTGGCTAATGGTTGCTTAATGCCAAAAGTAAATTTAGGTTGCAAAAAGCCACTAGGCAATACATTAAAAGATTCTTAATAGCATCAAATAAAAGTTGCAATCTGAGACAGGCTAATGATAACTGAAATCAAGCAAATGAGCAGGCTGTTAAGGAACCTAGCTGGTTAATTTACAGATACAGGACTTTTCCTTCACTGATCATTGTTAGTGAATGTCAGTGCAAAATAAGAAGGAAGTCTGGCAACATGGGTATTTTTTAAATAGTTCATAATAATCTCTGATATACATCTGTTAGAGAAAATAAAATAATCTATCCCCACAAGGTTGGCTGTCCAGAAGCATTGCATTGTTCTGGTCATAGCACAGTGCAAAACATTACCGACAACCTCCCCTTGACCACACCACAGTTCATCCTTTTACATTAACTACACTGTTGCTCCCCAAGACTAGTCCAGGTGCCCAAGCCAAGGTGCACTATACTTGTGTGTGGGAAGGATGTTGCAGTTCTTTGCGCCAGCTACTGTTAACTGCTGAAGATTAATAGAATCCTAGAATAGAAATTATTTCTACATCCATGTGAAGTTACATCATGTAAGAGATAGGTGATTGTGCTGTTTTCTTTCAAAACAAGTTTTGAATTGATTGATCAATTTATGTTAAGAGAGGGATAGAAGTATCAAAAATAATAAGGTACACTAGGCTTTGTGAATATAGATAGCTAGTTGAGAGACTGGTGTTCCCACTAGTTTCTCACCTAGTATTTCACTGAAATTATAGCATAAGTTTTCAACTGGACACCAGAAAACCCTCCCTTGTATAAAACACCGATTGTCAGCCACAGAAAAGAGATTTTAGAAGTTTTATTCCTTAAGAGAACTACTAGCATTGGATGGTTGCCATTTTCCTTCCTCACTCTCCTCTATAACAGTTAACAACCAGCCCATCCTTCTTGTTTTTTTGTTTTTCTTAAATGTGATACATGTTCACACCAGAATTGATGAAAATAAATAAAACAAAGCTGCGATGGCTGACCCACCTTTAAAAAGATGGGATGAAAATCAATGTGTGATAAGTACAAGTGGATAGAGAGAGTGAAGTATTGTAATGAAGTTTTGTGTAACCTGACTAATGGCAACAAAAGCCCATAACAATTATGTGCATGTTCTCTTTAAAAGAAAAAGAAGGAAGGGGTTTCTGTTCCTGAGATGAAGTGGAAAGCTCTCTTTTAAAACCTTTCTAATCTAAAAGAAGACTGATCTATCTTTTAGGTTTTTTTATGGTCTCTGATCTCATTAGTTGTTGCTGGAAATAATTAAAACCCATAGCAGAGGATAATAATGGAAGTTAGGACCAAATAATATAATTGAGTACAATAATGTAGGCTTCTAGATATTGTTGCATATTATTGTACAGTATCTGATTTATTCTTCTCCACTTTACAAAAGTCTTCCTTAGCAAAACCAAACCTTGTAGTGCAAAAAAATAAAAAGAAACTGATGGTATCCCTGATTACTTACTCCTTTTCTTTTTAATTCTGTGAAGAAAAGTCAGAATTAAAGTTAGGGTACAGAGAATGGGGGGCTGATGCCAGTCCTAGCTTAGGAAATACCCTGATATGGTGTGCACTGTCGTGTTTCTGTAGTTTAACTAAAACTGTGTATTGCCCTTCATAGGAGGGGAGCTGGGTTTTCTTTTTTTTTTTTTTTAATGAAAGAAGTTTTTCCATTCATGTGAAATCTTGAAGTGTTTTGTTTTAATTTCTTCTGCTAGTGAACTGCTAGCATAGTAGAAAGTATGGGATATGGTTGCTCTCTGTCTCAGTCTTTTGTGCCAGTATTCATTCTGAGGGTTAGATTTTCTTTTGGGGGTCCAAGTGAGATTCCATGGTTCATTAGAGGTTTGAATGTGAAAGAGAAGAAAGTGAAAGAGAAGAATGTTTGTGTGCTCTCTGAAGATTTATTAATTGCCTGTATATATAAAAATAAAGTCAATTTATTATTATTCTATACATAGCAGAGAATTGCTCCTTTGGTGGTCATTTGATGGATAGACCCTTAAAATTTGCCAATGCATACCGGAGTGGCTCACATGAAATTTTTATACCACTTCTTGGCTCATTTTCAATGTCCTCTATTATTTTAAATGTGTTCTAGCACTTCCATTCAGTGGCTGAATTTGGCAGAAGCTGTATGAGTGTGCCATCAGACAGTATGCTGCACTCACGAAAGCAAGTGGCTGTGCTCACTTGGACCCCTCAGAGCTATAGAGCAAGAGGGAATGTACTCTGCCTGGATTTCCTGATGTTCTCGCTTTGAATGAAAAAGGCTTTGTGTGTTCCTGTATATAAAACCACAGATAACAAAATCAAGAAGTAACAGAAAATCACTCTTTTCTGATTCACTTCCCTCTGCTTATAAAGTGCCATCCTCTCACGCTTTAGGTCTCAAGAAAGGCAGTGAATGAGTAGATGTTACCTGGGATGAATTTTGGAGACTGTCAAGTGCAGATCAGTAAGGGAAGTGACTTCTGAAGTTGACTGTTTTGCATTGGTAGTGTTGTGTACCTCTCGTTGCTCTGACCTTGCTGGCAGCCAAAGCCAGCAGAAGCTCTTATCTTTCCCTCTCCTCCTTCAGTGTCCATTGTGAGTCTTCTCCACTTCAAATTACAATAGATTTTACTCCCCTGTTGAGAATCTGTTGAAGGCAGCTACAGCTGGAAATTTAACCTCTAAAGGAATCTCAATTCCCATGGGGTAGGCAAAGCTGTGCTTCACCAACGGGTATCCTAGACTTGTATGTGTGCAGCAATAAGGCTGTTACTCCTGAGGGAGTTTCTCTTCTTTAAGAAGACTCAGAAGAGAATAATCCCTTAAAGATGTCCATCTTTTCCTGAGACAGCGGTGTAAGCTGAGCAGCAATGAGGCTTGACTTAAACATTGAGTAGCTAATATCATGACTGTAAGTGCATCATATTAGCCTAATAGTTCTCAAAACGTGGTATGTCCTACCTATGCTAGAAATGTTACTGAACTATTGGAGGAAAACATCAGCTTATAGTGACTGTATATATGGTGTTAAGAAAGGAACGCGTTAGTAGATGTAGGCTTTGTGGAAGGTTCTTTTCAGACTCACTGAATAACATCTGTAAAATTGCAATTTTGCAGTATAATAAGTTTATCAAAGTTATGAAGACACTATCACAGCTTCCAGATTCAAAACCATTGGAGAGCTTCCAGTTAAGATTTTTTTTTCCTTGCACTAAGACTCATCTAGAGCATTTGCCTGGTGACAAGAGGATTTGAAAGTGGGGTATTAATCAATCAAATGCCCCCTTCTCTGGCAATGCAGAATAGACCTTAGAGCAGTGAGTAGGAAGTTTGTGCAAATGCAGCTGCTTCTCTAACATCTTGGTTTAGCTTATGTATATTTTATGTATGTATGCAAGTGAATACTGAGTGTATGTTATCAGTGTTATCACTGAATAGGCCGAGACTCACAAGAATGATGAAACCTAACCTCCAATGAAAAAGCTCTTTTACTCAAAATAAGTACGTGGGTTGAAGGAGAAAAATCAGGGGGAAAGAAACTTGTTGTATGTCTGCTAAACATGCAAAATACACAAAGTGTGTTACTGCAAGAATGACTCATGCTGGTTCTTCCTGCTTATTTTAGTAACTGAAGCAGCTAGCAGAACATCATCTCTGTTGTTTTGACCTTGATTCATTTTATTTCTTGGTAGCAGTACAAAACATCTTAATAGTTCTTCACTAATGTTATTGAATGTTGAGGGCCCATAGTGTTCCTAAAAAAATAAGAGAAACTAGACCTCAGAAATGAATATTTATTATGCGCCATATCAAAATGTGCATTCATACACAAATTAATCACATTTTCTGCCAAAAGTGGGACTACAGTCTGTGTACTGACCATGCCTGAAGCTCACCACTTCTAGTTGGCTTTATCTACTGTAACTTTTGTGAGCCGTCTACATAAAATTGAGTAGGAAATACAAATTCCACTTATTTCAGTAATACTGAGTTCTCTGGGTTTTCTGTGGCTGAAGGAGGTGATTTATGCCTTTATGATGTAAGGAGGCTAAATACACTGGCAGGACAGAGGATGTTTGTGTACAGAACGCCTATTAAAGTTCATGGGAGTTTCCAAATTCATATTCAGCACATAAATTGATGGAGCAAGTTGCAGAGTGTGCTGATACCCTATTGCTTCCACTTATGTTGAAATCTTCATGGGAACATCTTAATGGCTGTACAAAGAGACTAAATTCCAGCTAGCTATATAAAAAGCGAATGCTGAATAAGTGAGTATGAGATTTAATGGAAATGTAGTGAGTGACTCAATCAATATGATTTGTGTAGGAAGCAATTTTAATGGAACTTGGATAAAAAAGTTCTGGCTCTCAGATGTGGTGTTAACTCAAATAGTCAATTCTGCAGGAAATGCAACACAGAAGGAGTGAGAATGCACTTAATGTTTCTCATGTAACAGAAGGCAAGTATGCAGGTTCTCATTGTAATAGAAGCAGAAGACTACAGACATCTTCATCCCTCTCCCAACTTAAGTATATAGCTGGACTGAATTGGTTGCCTGATTCTTCACTGATGGCATCCACATGATCTCAGATTATATATGGCATAAAAATAATAACATCAGGAAATATGTGCATCCATGGCAATACTATGCAGTATAGCTGACAACAGCAAACAAAAATTAGAGCCTTTCTCTCTAGAGCTAGTGCCCAGGTTTTCAGCTAGACACTACATAAGTAAGTAAATCTTAGCCAGTTATGTAAAAAAATATGTGCAGTGATAAAAGGAATAATCAAATCAATTCAAACCTCCTAATTTATGCCAAGTACTACATTTTAATTATAGCAACTTATAAATATTCATAGTACAAATAGCATGGCACAATTAAAGCAAACATTTATATTGAGACTAGGACAGTGCATTTCTTTGTTAATGTTTATTTCAAGTATTAGATCTAGAGTCTGTAATTCAGATTGCTTGAATGCTTTAATTGTAAACTGTATTGCATTTGCTTATATTTTCCATAATTCTCTCAGAGGAATTTCAAGGGTCTTTTATGGTTGCATGATGATGTAAAACAAGATTTGGTTGTAAGCATTCAGTGGTATTGGAAATATATGCAGAGTGAGCAACAAAAAGACGTATTCCTTCTTGTCTCCAACTGGCAATGCTCTAGGAATTTCTGCTTTGATGAGAGTTCAAATTTGGCAGTGCTGAGAAGACATTTCAGAACATAAAAAGAACAAAGGGTTTGGCTTTAGTGGGGGGGATTGTGCTTTAGCTGAGATGTATTTTAGAGAAGTTTTATGTTTTCTACATGCACAGTAACCAATCTATCAAGTGCTTTCAATGAAGAGTTGATTCCAGTGGAACCTGCAGTTCAATAAGAGTGAAGATGCCTGGCAGTTTCTTACTTGAAACTGTACATAGGTTTGAAATGTGGGAGCATATTGGAATAACTGCCCTTCTGCCTAATGCCAAGAATACGCAAGGAGATACTCAGTTTTTGGGGTTGACTTTGCCATTTGTCTTTTGGGTACAAGTGTTGCCAACATGTGGAGGCTGGGTAAAAGAAGCGGGACTCTGTGGTTAAAGTTGTTGTCACTGGATGTGTAACGTGGTGTAAAATCTCTGATTATTTCTAAGATCCAACCGGATGTATGATACTGAGGGAACCTAAAACTGGTTTCTTCCTTAAAGTCTTTTGAGGGACTATCAAAATGGGTGTATAAAATGATCAGATAAAAATGGGGTAAAGGGCAGAAAAAACCAGCAGTGAAATCAGGAAAGTTATGAAAACTATCTCTAAGGCATCTCCAATGCGCAAAAATGCCTGGTTTTGAGAATTTGGATATTTTTCTTGTAGTACTCAGGGCAAAAGCAGAACTTGCATATTCCTGCTAGTAGACGCAGAACCTCAAACTCTTCTCATCAACACTTTCTATCCTTGAGGTCAAAAACAGGGGCAAACATGGAAGAAACACTCATCTGGAAAAACTTGTATCTTAAATGTTTCCTGTCCTTAGATGCAGAGAAACATGCGTAGGAGCAGAAGGCTGTCTGCAGGGAAAAAAAATGCGTCTGAAATTAAAATGGGGACCTGGGGAAATTCACTGCATGTGTAGAGCAGCCTGAGCAAACAGGCTTCATTTACCTTGTTAAGCATCCACAGACTTTCCACCACAAGGTGCTTTAGTAGATTGACATACTGTAGTGTTAGTATAAGTTAGTTGAATATGTATATAAGTAGTATTTATTGGTATCAGTAGTTAACTGTAACAATGGAATCTCCAGTTGGCATCTTGTCTTGTTTTATCCAGCTCACATATATGTTGTTCCTAAGTTACTAGCTTCTGCATTAGTTATCTGACTGGCTGTCACGTGGTCCTATTAAAGAGAAAAATCTCTTTGGGGAGCAAACATGCTCACTTCTCATGGTGGGTCAGGACACAGTTCACGCATGACCACTGCCATTGGATGTAAAAGCATATATAGCCTGCTGGCTGCTTTTTCTGCACTTTATTTATTTTCTTTCCCACTGCTGAGAATCTTTGCATTACAGTACCTGCTATGAAGGTTTGAGTGATAACTCTTTTTCACAGCTACTCCCCTGTGTATCTGTCCCTGAATTTGTGCAGCTGAAAGAATTAAAGATAGTAAAGCATATGACAAAGGTGGAAGTCCCACAGAGAATATTTTCTTCATGATTTTATATATGTCTGGTACTATGTAACCCCATTTTTCTGTCTGGACATGATATAAAAATGATAATGCAATATCTTGGTCTTCAATTTTGAGCAGTGAGAGGACTGACTACCCTGTTTCTCTGCAAGAGCTTCTTCAGCTCTGGATGCTAGCTCTGTCCTCATCCTCATCCTCTTCTCCTTTCCCCTGACTCAAAATCTACATCACTCAGCATGGAGAAGAGAAGGCTTCAGGGAGACCTCATTTCAGCCTTCCAGTACATTACAGGGGCTTATTAACCTTAAGGAGGGAGAGGGATTTTTTTAAGGGTAGATAGTGACAGGATAAGGGGCAATAGTTTTAAATGAAAGAGGGGAGGTTTAAATTAGATGTTAGGAAGAAATGCTTTACTTGGAGGGTGGTGAAGCACTGGAACAATTTGTCTAGAGAAGCTGCAGATGCCTCATCACTGAAAGTGTTCAAGGCCAGGTTGGACAGAACTTTGATCAACCGAATCTAGTGAAATGTGTCCCTGCCTACGGCAGGGGGTTGGTACTAGAAGATCTCTAAGGTCCCTTTCAACCCAAACCATTCTATGGTTTATTCAGCAGCTCAGGTTAATACCTCTTGCCAAAAAAAAAGCCACCCCATATTTTATAATAAGAAAAAATCTGCAACATGCCATTAGCCTGCCTTCACTTGATATATGAAGAGTAGGAGAGGGAAAAAAATGCCAGTGTTTCGATAAATAATTTAGACAGATGATATCTTCAAGAGGATCAGAGGATACTAAGTGCTCCGACGATTGAGACAGAAAAGCCCCAGCTTTAACCTCCAAGTATTTGCTTTCACTTAGGAAACTGTAGGTCTCTGCTAGTATTGATTAGGGAAGATTAGTACCGATCAAGAAATTGTTAATAACAAACTTTGGGTTGAGTGTCATTTTTTAAAATTAATATGGGGCAAGAGGAAGGTTTCATTAGCAATAAGAGATTCTTATAAGCAGCCAGTTTTGAGAAAAAGAGCTTCAACAAAACAAAGAGCAGAGTCTCAGCCTCTTTTCTAATCATGCTGTGTTTGTTTTCTAGTTCCATGCTTACTTCTGCTCCCTTACCCATCTAAGCCTTCCTTGAAACTTTCTGTGCATGTTCTTGTTGCTATTACTGTGTATCAGGAAAGAAATATATTCTTTTAAAACTTTCTGCACACTTTCAAACTGCTTCTCAAAGACCCACAGAAATCCTAATAAATTGTAATCAACAGCAATTGCTAATAAACCAGAAGGTAGTTGTGGTGACTAACTGTATGCTAATACTGTTTTTTAAATAAACTGGCAGAGCTGAATGCTGATTGATCAAACCTTTTGGTGTGGTGGGAAGACAATAGTTGTGTCTGATGCTCTGTTGCAGAGCCTGCATAGCTTTGCAATTAACAAATCTTCCTGAGCTGTAGTCTCACGCATCGTTTTGCAGGCTTCTCCTTTACCTTCCTGTCCATTCTGCAGCATTGACAGGAGTCTGATGACTCCTGGTTCCTGCTCTTCGTTTCTGTTATGGATCTGTTAAAGGTACAGGGATCAGAAGTCCCAGGGGCACAGGAGTAGCACAGGAGTATAATATGACTAATTTGTAGCAAGTGGTAGTGTATGTCTGTTTTATGCTGTCAAAAGACATACCTTGGGGGTGATGTGTTTCCATTCCCACCACTGTGTGAAGCAAAGGTATTAATTGCTGAGGCAGTTTCAAGTATCTGTTCTCCCTCCAGCAGAGCTTCAACTGCTCTGGAGCTGGCTGACTGGCCATGTCTGAAGTTTTGCTTTCAATTACAGCTAAGGATGAATTTGCTGGTTTGGGGTTTTTTTTTTCCTTAAACACTTGAGATTTAAGTTTTTAAGGTAAAAGTAAATATGCATGGTGGCTAGGTGAGTATAAGGACAAAAGTCATATCACTTACATCTAATGCTTAGCTGCCAGTTTTTCCTCAGCTGACTAAACTTCAAAAGTAGGTTGCATATTTCTGCCACAGCCTTCTTCATGCACTTTTTATCATTTTGCAAGGAGGTAGTTTTAGTAGTAGTCAAAGCAGTAAGCATTGTAGTGAGGGAGATAAATCAAGCTACTTCTAATTTGTCTCCCCAAGATGTGTGAGAGTTTTGCTTTGGAGTATTTTTGGGGGAGTTTTTGTTCATTTGTCTTTAAAGAGAAAATAAAAAACAACTTGACTGTTGCTGTAGGTCCAAGGAGAAAGAAACACCACCTTTACTCATTTGATAACTGGATCTGCAGTGCTATTGCTGTGCAATGATCAAAACAGGGAGAGAGGCAGGAGCAGGAAGTGAAAAATGGATTTTGGTTTTCAAAATAAGCTTGTAGCAAATAGGAAGATGGAGTTTTAAATTGAAGGATTTTCAGAATGGGAAAATGATCTTCCAGCTTCTATATTTTCCATTTCTATGGTGTTGGCCTTGAGTGGTTGAATTCCTGGAGCTGTCTGATAACAGCTCAGAGCTCTGCATGGCTGGATCAGTAAAACATATCCAATAATGGCTGAAACCTGCAGGCAAATCACTTTCACCTTTTCTATACTGTGGTTTCTTTTCGTAGTGGACATGTTATTGTCCACTACTATGGCATGTCATAAAGCTTGGGAACACTCAGGGGTGTACTGAGAGGCTAAGTTAGACCACGTTAAAACAACATGTAAAAGTCTGGTGTGAAAACCTCAGGGATTTCTCTTAGGGAGAGAATTTACCAGATACAGCTCGCATAGGAGGGGTTAGGAATCTTAAAAGCAACCTTTTCTCTTTGTCTTTTCTTCCACATTCCTCCATTTCCAGAAGGGAACAAGACAGTATTTGATGTTCTTTGGGTTTGTAGCTCTGTTTCACTCACATCTGTGTCCTGTATTAAATGTGAAGAAAAGTGTCACAGAACAGCCAGAAGATGGTTTGGTTTGGGTAGCTATGGGTTCAGGGACACTGAAGAGAATGAGAAGTTTTGCAGCCATTTGTCATTCAGGTGATGTGGGAATGGTACTGTGTGAGGTCTATTCCTGATTGTTTCAGACAAAATCCTGCATTCCCCTGACAAGCAAATCCATAAATTCTCTATGCAGAGCACCACAAGATGCATCAATCATCCTTGTGTATCTGGGTGAGTTAAGGGATGATGCGACTGAATACGGCAGTGCTCTCTCAGTGACTCTGTCTCTCACAATGAAGACAGGAGTAAGCAGGTGTGCAGCTTATTTTCAGGATGACCTAACACTTTGATTTAAGCAGCCACCACTGCTGTCTTAGCAACTGGGAGAATGTGTGACTGTGGCAGCACAGTTGGTATTAACGTGTAGCATGGTATCACTCGAACACAGGAGCAGCACTGAAGCTGCAGTGGCTGGCAGGTAGAAACCTCAAGTGTGAAAGAAGCATCTGAATTTCATCCTGACAGTTGCCTTGGGATACTACAGAATGAAATGAGAACTGGAATCTGCTCAGCCCCTGTGCTGCTTTTCGTGCAGTGCTAATCCTTCACAAGTTTCCAGCCAATAAGGACTTGTTTATGGCATAGTATATATTAAGGTTTTTGCATATGCATCATTTCAGGGAAATATGGCTACATAACAGTACATATTAAATAACAATAATTTGTTATTACTATTTAGAATAGACACTTAAGTACTTTGAATTGGGAGGATAATAAGCGGTCAAGGTGTGAACTGATTTCCCTGGAGTCACACAGGCAAATCAGCTGTAGAAGAGTAGCGAACTGTAGCTCAGTACTCTTGGTTTCATCCTCATGCTGTGAAAGCAAGCTCATTATTCTTTGTGTTCAGGTATTTTTTATACAGGTATGGTCTGTCTAGTAGGGCTTTGATAGAAATGTGTATATCCCTTCTATACATGTGTTAATTGCAGGGGATCTTGGCCTGACTACAAACTTAGTTTTTTCCCCCAAGACAAAGCTCTCTCTTCTCTGAGGTCTTCTTCCAACAACAAATGTTATTAATCATGTATTTATTGCCCTTTGGTGCAAGGCATTTGATAAGCATCCACACTTCTTTGAATATATGTGTCTTGGAATTTATGTGCTATATATAATATGGCAGCATAGCTACATAACGTTCTGTACCAATAGGGCTATTTTTGAAGTACTTTACCGAATGATTTCCTATCATCATCTTCCGTTTACCTTTGTTTTTGCTGCAGCCTGTTAGTGATGAACAGTCCTGATTTGGGTGAAAGTTCACTACTAACTTAATTATCTTTTATTCAGTCCACTGGATTACTGCAATAAATGCTGATTGCTGTCTCGGTCTCTTTCTTACCCTTTCTGCATTTGCACTGCAGATTGTCTGCTAAAAATGTGCCAAGGTTTTTTTTTTAGTTTGTTCTGAATATCCTGACTACAGTATTCATGATTGAGTCGATCCTTTAGAATTTACAATGTGGAGTTGCAATACTGGTCTTAGAGAGTGAAAAAGGCTGCAGTCAGACAAATATTTCTACCTGATAATGCCCGAAAAGGTAGGCTAGAAATTGAACCCCATAGACCAGTGTCTATAGAGCAGGTATTTGTTCATTGCAGCGCTGGAGGTGAGGGGGATTCCTCCACCTAACTCACCCACCTCTGTCAGGTGTTGTGTTTTATTTATACAGTAAATTTCACTTAGTATTACTGTGACACTATAACATCATCACATATATCCTGGAACTAATTGTCATAACATGGTCTCATGGTTATCAATAGCTCTTTTGCACTGCGCTTGCGCCTCCCCAGTTTGGTGATCATGAGGGTCTCCCTGATGAAGGCTTCCAAGAACTTCTTCGCATCTGAACTTTTCACCTTTGTCTTCAGAGCATACGCAGTTGTGGTGTTCCTCAGTCTCTCTGGTTCTAACTGGTCTAAATTCTGTGTTCTGTGGCTAATTGGCTTTACATTTGCCAATTTCTCATTAGTACCATACTTGTCCACCTTAGAAGTTATCCACCTGGTGAGTTTTTTATCTATTCAGCATTAAGCAACTGGTTGACCATATAATACCCATTACATTGTATAGAAAGTGATAATTCAAGTTATGTTAGTATAAAAAGTTATAATTCAGGTTATATAGGTATAAAAAGCTATGATTCAGGTTATATTGATATAGAAAAGTTATGATTCAGGTTAAGTTAATATCTTATAACTCAAGCTATATAAGCATCTTGTAGCTCTGACCCAAATTATATAGGCATCACTAAGATTTCATATCTCCTGTATTCCTTCTGCATGACACTTATTATGGGAAACGTTCACATGTGCCTTCCAGCATTTTAAGCTGGAATCCCAAAAGACTCTTGTTTAGAAGTCTAATTAAGATTTTGGTGCATAAATTAATGGCAGTGTGATTCCTTCTCCCCATGTTTTGTTGAGCACCAGCATGTTACCTGTTTATGTCAGTTTTGACCTCTGTGGATAGAGGTTGAATGTATTGTCTAAAACTGCTAAGAAAGTACTTGTATTCCTTTGTGGAATAAACTTAGTTTTACTTAGTTTTGGATCTTAATTTTTCTTTTTTTCAAAATCCTAAATGTTATGCAAAGCCAAATTTCAGGTTTTCATCCAAGTCATGCTGTTTTGCCTTCCCACCTCAGCAACAAGAAGTGTTTTCCTTGACTCGTGCTGTGATTTGTACTTGTGCTTCTGAGAAGCCTGACTTGACTGTGCTTGAGTACTTCAGCCTCAAAGACTGACCCGTGACTGAAAGTGGTTGAGAATCATGTATTTATTTACTCTCTCATGCCGCTGTCACAGTTGGCTTAATTTCTTACTTGAAAGTTAACTTGAAACAAATTTGCTGGGTTGTATTGTCTGTGCCAGAGCTAATGTTCTACTCATAGAAAGAGCAGTTTTCATTCAGATCTATTGATTTTACATGTCCCTGACTTTCAGTGTTACCTGCAGCTATGAATAAACAGTGCATCAGGGTGCGCCGTGAAATGACCTCAAAGAGGGCTTTGGAAGTGGCAGGCTGGCACTAAGTTTCTAAACCCATATTTAGGAACTCAAGTGCTTACACTTTGCTATCAGAGAAGAATACTCTGTGGCTCTGTTAGGCTTGGCTGGCTCTTGGAGCAAGTCTCCTCTAGCAAGATGTTGTTTCAGGTGTGAAATTCAATTCAAATATAATATGAAAGTGTTCCTTTAAAACAGTTTTTATTACACCTGTACATTTTTTTAGTATGCAACTCTGAATATTGCATGACCAACCTTTTTGCTTTTCAGGTGTCTTTTGTAAATCATGGCACATTGATATAGTGTCATATCAATAAATTAAGTTTAGAGACTAACCTAAATAAATGCCAAAATCATTAGCAGTTAATTAACCTTCTGTATTTCTCTCCAAATTGACTTTGGTTTAATTGACGATGTGGGCTCAGTTCACTTGCTCTGTGCTCATGCAAACAAACAAAACATTCATGACACAGAATTGAATGGTGTGATGGGGGAAGACGAAAAGTAAGGGAAGGAATGGAAAAGATATATGAACACATCTCCATCAGAGAGCACCAGAAGCAAAATATTAACTGTGTGGGGCAACAGAGCTGGGAAAGAGTGGGTGGTGTTTAGGACTTTACTGTGCTCCACTTGTCTCTGGCACCCAGTAAGGATATACTGTTGGGCTGAGTGACAAAAGTTTCAGCTGACTAGGGCTTGTTTTGGAGTTGTAGTTATATATATTTCTTTTTTCTAACAACAAAAACCATAAAGATTCCTAAACAGACATGATAGCTCAGAAAAAAATATTTGCTTTTAAGGCAGCAGGAGGCTCTTGAAGCTATGTTCATTCATGTGTTTTTATTGAATATAATAATAGATGATCTTTTTTTTATTCCTGTCCCTTGCTTCCAAGTCACAAATAGAGAGCATAGTTCATCTAAGCTTGCTGGAGATCAAAAAAATAACTTGGTGTTGCTTCTCTGGCATGACCTTAATTAAAGATGGCATTTATTTGATGTGTTTGGCAAAATGTGAAATTATTGTGGTTTCTTAGGTACTGGAGTGTTTTGTACCCTCACCTGGCAACCTGTGTTGCGTACTTGGCCTCTGTGCCAGCGTACTCTGAGCAGTGTATTAGTTGCAGACCACAGCAGAGGTCTGCACCTACATCCTCCCAAGGAGGATTGCATGAGGCTCTGCATGTGTGTAAGCATTACTGATGTGAATGATTTTCAAGACCTGACCTTAATTTGACTTCATGGTGGTGCCAGTTTGTTAATGCTTTACTGCAAAGTGAACCCTTTGGAGCTGTGCACCTTTAAGCCAGTCCTCCTCCTTTGCATCATGGGGAAATGTCTGTTTTTTTGGTGAAACCTCAGCTCCCTGATTGTGACCACTCTGTGTGGGGTACTCTTTGTACTGATGGCTTAAAGTATTTCTAAATAACTCTTAATAAAAGCTTGATCACAGAATCACTGAATTATTTAAGTTGGAAAACACCTCTAAGATCATTGAGTCTAACATTTTACCAATCCCCACCTTGTCAATTAGACCATGGCATGAAGTGCCACTTCCAGTCGTTTCTTGAACACTTCCAGGGACGGTGACCTAACCATGTGCCTGAGCAGTCCATTCCAATGTTTAACAACCCTTTTCATGAGGAAGTTATTCCTGGTGTCCAGCCTGAACCTTCCCTGGCCCAACTTGAGAGTTATGTCCTCTCATCCTGTTACCTGGGAGAAGAGACCGACCCCCATCTGGCTATACCCTGCTCTCAGGTAATTATTGAGAGTGATAAGGTCACCCCTGAGCCTCCAACAGTCTAAACAGCCCCAGCTCCCTCAACTGCTCCTAGTAGGACTTACTTAGTAGGTCCTTCACCAGCTGCATTGCCCTTCTCTGGACAAGCTCCAGCACCTCCATGTCTTTCTTGTGGTGAGGGGCCCAAAACTGAACACAGGATTTGAGATGCAGCCTCACCAGTGCCAAGTACGGGGGAATAATCACTGCCCCGGTCCTGCTGGCCCCACTATTTCTGACACAGGCCAGGATGCCATTGGCATTTTTGGCCACCTGGACACACTACTGACCATATTCAGCTGCTGTTGATGAACACTCCCTGGTCCTTTCCCACCAGGCAGCTTTCCAGCCATTGTGTCCCCAGACTGTAGTACTGCCTGGGGTTGTTGTAGCCACAGTGTAGGACCTGGCACTTGGCTGTCTTGGACCCCATACTGTTGGCCTCTTGATCCAGCCTGGTCAAATCCCTCTGCAGAGCCTTCCTACCCTCCAGCAGATCATCTTGGTGTCATCCACGAATTTATACTTGACCCCCTCATCCAGATCATCGATAAAGATATTAAAGAGGACTGGCCCAAAACAGATCCCTGGGGGACACCGCTGGTGACTGGCCACCAATTGGGTGCAGCACCATTTGCCATGACTCTCTGGGTTGAGCCATCCAGACAGTTCTTAATCTGGCAAAGAGTGCACCCATCCAAGCCACGGTGTGCAAGCTTCCCCAGGAGAATATCATGGGAGACAATATCAAAGGTTTCCTGATGTCTAATTAGAAAACATTCACGGCCTTCCCCTCATCCACCAGGCAAGTCACCTGGTCATAAGAGGAGATCAGGCTGTTCAGGCAAGACGCGCCTTTCCTAAACCTTCCCTGGCTAGGTCTGATCCCCTGTTTGACCTGTAAGGGCCATGCGCTCGCACTCAATCTGTTCTGTAACCTTCCCTGGCACCAAGGTCAGGCTGACAGGGCGGTTTACTGGATCCTCCTTCCAGTCCTTGTTGTGGATTGGTGTCAGAGTGGTGGGTTTAACCACCCTAGTGAATATGTATGATTCAAAAATAATTGCCACGAACACTGTTGAAAAAAAACCAGATCTTTCACCTGAGACTTTGTTTTCCTTGTTTTACTGCCTCATAAATAAATATTGCTATACTAATATTCTTCAAACAGTTTTGCATAATCTATTACCTTGAAATTTACCACAGTTAATATCAAGATCCATATGCCTAAAAGATTAATCAAAATATTTCTGAAAGAGTATTTGCTGTTGAAAAGATACCGTATTGAAAATAAATATCTATTTCTGCTTCCACAAGAAGCTTACATACATATAAAAAGGTTTTTTCTCTTGTTAGAAAGAATGCTAAAAATATTTTAACTTAGTAATATATGTGTATATGCAGTGTTAATATGCATAGAATCAATTTGTATGTACATGTATAAATAAAAAGTGTAGAACTTGGCTTGTTGTATTTTTTGGTTGTTTTTGTTGGTTTATTTAGCACACTCCCTAAAGATTCTAGTAGAGTCAAAAGACTTACCCTCTCAAAGAAGGGGCTATCAGAATTATAGCAGAAGGTTCCAGTAGAGATGACAGTAAAACATGCTGCTAGATCTACGTGAGCGATGAAAGGATAATTTCCATTTTCTTTAACTTTGAGATTAATTTTTTACTGCTAAACTTGTGTGGATTATCCTGTTTCTTTTGGAATGGGTCTTTAGTAAAATTCTCATTGGTCTAGCTCTTAATAGATGGGTTTTTTTTTCTTCCTTGAGATGCTTATATTAAGTTTAATGACTTGGAAGCTGTGGTGGAAATTCTACATTTAAAACTCACAAGAAGTAACATGTTAAAGCTGTATATTTAAATCCATAGGAATATGGTTGCTCAGTGACTATGCTAATAATAAATTATGTACATAAATGCACACACAGAGACTCTCTCACCTTACTTATTTATCTTCGCTTTTTCCCTTATCCCCTTTTCTAAGTTGAGCAGTCCTTGAGGGAATTTGCTTTGAATATACTGCAGGACTACTGGGAAGTGAATTTGTGTGTTAATTTTAGATGGGTTTTAAGCTTGCTGATAACTTTCCCTTCTGTGATGAGATTTCCTTTTATTAGTTAATGCTGACTTTGCTGCATTTGAACTGCATTCTCCATCACTCTTTATGAGTAGCAAAGTTACAACCACCATAAAAGCAAAGAGCATGGAGGAAGAAGAGGTGGAATAAAGAATTTATTTTCATGTATTTAGGATTACCACGTAACTCTCAAATAGTAGAGGAAAGTGGTTTTTAATGGTCCCCTTTAAGTTAGGGGTGGGGGAAAAAACCCAGACAAAATAAAATTATTTACTTAGGCTTCCTCTGTGTCTATATTACTGTCATTCATTTTTCAGACTAATGATTAAATGATGCATTTTTATTTATTCAGATTTGATTAATATGAGTGAGATTTAAATATTTATTTTCCTTCTATGTTAACAACAGTTTGACAAGAGATTCAAGGTGAGCTGAATATTATAGAGAAGAAAGGGAGATTCAGGGGCATCCCTGTGAAAACTAGTACTGTAGGGTTCAGACATGGGTAATTTGAGGCTTGCAATATATTTGTGTTGAATGGGGAGCAGGTGAAATTGGATGAATTTGTTTCTTCCTTTATCCAGTCATATCCAATCATAACCACTTGATCGAAATAAGAAAAGCTATGGCTTATCAGAAGAAATTGAGAATTTTGGTTAAAATTTGATTCTGGCTGTTTCCCAGACATTACTGTTTAGCTTTGTACTCAAAAGATACAGAGTTTATCCTTTAGTCTGTTTTTCATTGCTCAGTTTTAAGTTCAAAAGCAAAGGAGAGTTTCTCTAAGAAAATTTAAAGCACATATGATTTTATTTTCCAATCATTTTCAATTTTGTAATAATTTACTTGTTTTTAAAGTATTTTACTTTTCCAACTCTCCTGAACCTGCAGTGCAGTATCATTATAATCTAGTTTGAAGAATAAAAAGAAATTGCTCAGTTTGTAGTATCTCAAGATATAAAAAAATGCTTGAAAGAAAAATGCTTGTTCTGAAGCAATGATTTCCAGTGCTTCTTGACTTCTGGCATTTATGTGACCAAGTTATGACACCAAATTTAACATTTATGTGAGAAAAGTATTTGAATTGTGTTAATATTGAGTAAAAGGAATATATGCTTGCTAAGAAGAGTAGTGAATGTGTGCAGAAGGCACAGCTGAAGTAACTGATCTCAACTGAACATCAATAACATAAAAACCTCACTAAAGAAGGATACAATGGATGATACTAAAGGCCACACACTTAGATGTTCATATCATGAGGGGCATAGCAGCTTTTTGATACAGATGATGTATACACATAAATAGAGTTGAGAAGAATGATTTTTTAATGGATATGTTCAGATGATTTTGTGAGGAAAAAAAAATAAGGAGAGAAATCATGTTTCTGTAGCCTCTTGTACCTTATTTTCCTGAATTTTATTAACATGTCTTTTCAGGCTAGGCAGATATCTTGGAGATACATATTTATGGACTTTTCAGCTGTCTTTTCACTGTTGGTTTGAACATTCTGTCTTTGATAAAAATCCTTTGGACTTTGGTGCAATAACAGATGGCTTTAAAATGAGGGCTGAAGATGTGCAGCATGAACAAACTCTGCACATGTGCCTCTCGGCAGAGGGATTTTAAATAGCTGTAGCTGTACAGACTCACATGAGGTGAAACTTCTCAGTTCTAGCAGTAGGACACCTTGGAAACGTCACACAACATACTTGTAGGAGAATTACATTTAGCATAGCATTGCTCACTTTACTGGGGAGCTCCAGTCAGTTCAGGACATGGGCCAAGCTAGTATGGACCATGTCACAAGACCATAAAAAGTCCCTTGGCCACCCACAAGGCACATTTCTGATATTATGGCAATTGCAGTAACAAAATCTAGTTTCACTTTTAGGTCTGCTCTGCTGTTTGATGGCTTAAAATTAACTGTTTCTAAAACTGTCCATGCTACTAGACAAAAGGGGAGAAGAAAAATATTTTTAAATTACAAAATTACTAAAAAGACTGGTTTCATGTTGCCATGAAATAGTAAATAAAAACCCAGGTGGAAATCTGATATTCTTTAATACTTCAAGCAACAATGTACTGAGCATATTGAACATTTTGAGCAGTGATCCTTTCTTTCTCATTACTCTCACACATTATACTCTTTTTTTTTCTTACATTGTGACCACATTTCCATATATTACCACAAACACTTTTCTAAAAGTCATGCCTTTTAAAACAGAAGCATTCAGTTTGAAAATGGTTTCTGATTCGACTACTAAATATGTTTTTGAAACAGATTTCCCTGAAACTTGTTTGTCAAAGCAATATGTGCCTGTTATTTACACAGATGACCATTACTTAAGCCCAAGGAAAATCAGATTTTAACAAGCCATGCAGTTCTTTCATCTTAAAAAAAAAAAAAAAATAGGAAGTCAAAATTCAATTTTTAAATAAAATTACTGCCTGTTTGGATTGTAATCACTAACTTGATGTTATGCTTTATGGGAAGTAAAACCTTTTACAACCTTATTCTTCCCTGGCTGCAGTCTGCAGGATTTTCGTTCCCCCTCTAAAGCTCCTTCACAGTGCAGGTGTATAAGATGCTGTTGTGTCTCCCCTGGTTCAGGTTGTATTTTCAGAGTTTGGCCTTGACTTCTGCCTCCTAGGATAGATATAGCAGTCAAGCGTCCCATTCCCCATGCCTGAGTACTGTCTGCAGGGCTCTGTCTGTGCCTGCTTTGCCTGCACCCACTCCTACTGTAGCTGCACACCTTCCTTGTGTCACAGACCAGGTACTGCTGGTGAAAGCTATCACAGGAGTAGAGCAATGAGCCCATCACCTCCTGCCTCGCTGATCACATCACATCATAGTCCATAATTTTGGCACCTTTTTTTTCTGGTCACAGCTCAGGATATTTGCTGATCTGGTAAGCAAGAGGTCTTGCACAGAGGAACAGAAGGAGATGATGAGTTTCTTTCCCAGAGATTGTTTTTTATTAGGTATTGTACAGACATAAGTAAGAGAGTACTGCTGCATTAGGGATTGGGATTAGGATCCTACAGGTTGTTTCCAGTGGTTATTGTGTGTTTCGTAGATATTATGTTATCCATTTTCTCTCTGCTTTTTCTGTCTTGTTTTTATTAAGGCAGTGCCTGGAGAGGGTCGATGTGCCGGTCACTGTAAGCACAAAAAGTCTTAGGCCAAGCTCCTGTTCATATTAAATTGTGGGAGTGGGGGTGGAAGAGAGAGTAAAACATGTAGTAAGATACTTTGCTTGCCTGATGCCCTGCAGTCTGGTTTGTTTTACTGTCACTAGCTACCATCATGGAGTGGTGGTATCAGCTCTTGTAGCAGTGTGAAATAGTACCTCAGTGCCTCATTGGAGGAGGAATAACTCGTGTATTCACCCTCCAAGTTCTTATACTTCTCCCTGCAGGAAAATTGTGAGTGTGCTTCAGAGAGGGCAGTATAAAACCTGTGCTGTAGAAGTGGTTTCTGTTTGTTGAAGAAACAAAACAAAACAAAACAAAAAATCCCCAAGTATGCTCTACATGCAGCTTTAAAGGCATTCCTTGATGAAAAACAATTTTACTGGCTTCTTCCAGGTGGTGGATGGGAGCCCTCTTTGCTCAGTTTGGTCAGCAGTTCTGCTGATCTGCACCTTCTGCCAGGCTGACAGTGCAGGTACTCGGCACATTCAGGGTTTGCCCCAGTGCCTGTTTCAAGTCTCCGCACAACCTTGCTTTCTGTAGTGTAAATCTGCTTTCTAAGTGTTCTTTTTAAACTAAGTTAGCACCTCTAGTAGTAGATTTTGGTAGCGGTGATAAGAGCAGTGACTTTTATATCCCTGGCTTAAAGCCATTTAGAGATGTCAAGACCTTGCAGGATCTGTTCTTAGCAGGAACAGCCCTCTTTTCTAAGTAAATCATGGCACTGTAGTTCTGGGAATCTCTGGACTGTGAGTTAGTGTTTTTCTTGCCTTGTCATTATTTAAACTACTTCTCTTGCCTTGTTAGGCTTGTAGTAAAAGACTAGTTCTTAATTTAGCTGGCAGTTTCTTTGTAAAATGGCTCAATGCTGTAGCAGAAAATGGCTTTTTTTTGTCAGTGGCAACTGAAGGCCAATATTTCAGGCATGAAAGAGTAGAAGGGAGAGACTCCTTGACAGCAAGCTGAAAACCCTTCTGAAGAAAGACTTCTCTCACAGAGACATCAGCCTCTGCAATTTCCCTGCAGTGTGAAGAGAAACACATTACAGAATCCTAAAGGACCTGAAGAGGGTCAAAAATGGTGATCCTTAATATCAGCCTGTGACTGAAATGACACACAAGTGAAGAGCTGAGCAGAGGTGTCTGCCTCCTGTTTTGCGCTGGGTGTAACGCAGCTGACACCGCTCCCTAGTAGATGAAATATCCATACCTTGGGATGACTGGACGCTAGAGTGACAGGAATTTATGCCAATTTAAAAGGGCCACTGCAAGAACTTAAAGGCACCATTTGGGTAGTTTGCAGCTGGTCTCAGGGGATTAAATGACTAGATGCTGCATGGAGTTGTGTTTGCACTGAATAACAGTAAACTCTTTAATATGTCAAGAGGACTGAGCACTCAGTATGTAAGTGGAAAACGACACATAATGTTAATGCTGCTGTGCAAGCTGTTACCTTAATAGTAAGAGTTTCCATGCTTTTTTTTAGGCAGGTGTATACTAGCAATCTGTTGTTTGATCATGTTTGCAACCAAAACACTTAGCACAAGAGGACTGCACAGCTACCAGCTGTTAGGAATTTCCATGTTCTTCCTGCATACCACGAAGCATCTCTGCCGGTTTCTGTTCTTGTCTGTGTCCCAGTAGTTCACTATTTGCTGTACCTCTTGCCTTGCAGCGACACCTGCTGCCGAGGGCAGGCTTCGCAGAAAGCTGCTGCTTGGCTCAGAGACATCATTTGCTGCTCCCCAGGTGATTGCTAGTAGTTTTTCTAGAATATATTCAAGGTCCCTATCTTCTTCCTGATTGTGGTGTTATTGTAAAAGAAAAAAAATACCCCTCAGGGCAGCAGTTTGAACCCACATGGTGTGTGTGTTCCTGTCCCAAACTTAATGCCCATGGCTGCTTTTCGCACCAGATATATGAGAATCTCTTTAATCGCTTTCTATGGAATCTCTTCTACTCTGCAGGGATGGTGGGATGTGTCACTCCAGCGCAAGGAGGTGTGTTGGTGGGCTTCAGAACCGATACAGAATGCACTGTAAATTACACATCATTCAGTAGCAGCAAATTAGGATGTGTGTTTGGAAATGGACCCTCTGGAGTGAATTGAAGTAATTTTGCGGCTAAAATCTGGATTTTGCTGAAGTACCGATATTTTTCTAATCACAATCTTGATCCATTAGTGGAGACATTGATCCATTAGTGAGGGTATGATTCCTGGCCTGTCTTTGATAACCACCTTAATTCATATCTGGAACTGTTTGCAGCTTAAAGCAGAAGGCAGATTTTATCAGATAGGGTGAGTCCTTTCTGTTCCCCTTTTAAATCCCTGTTAGAGCTCATTTCTTCCACACCCTTACAAGAAATTGGAGGTTTAGGGCAAGCTGGAGGATTGTCAAGGTGACTCATCCGTGTGAAAGGTGAATAGAAACCAGTGATTATATTTCTTAAACTGAAAAACAAAAGTTAGGACGAGACTGACTGCTTTGGAAAATTATGTCAGTAAAGTACAGATGTGTTTGAATATAAATGTAACTCTGATTCTCCATTTCTTTCTCCCTCCAAGCTGCCATGGGGCTCACTGTCTCTCAGGGTGCTGGTAGCCAAATGGAAGGATTGAATGGAGAGAGATCCTGGAAGGGGGCCGCTTGAGTTTTGTTCAGAAAAATATAGATCTGTCAGCTGCAATCTTTTGTTCTTTCCTCAGGCAGATTTCCCAATAGTTTGGTCAAAGACTGAACAAGAATAATTGAACTGGACATATTAACTCTAGTATATGGGCTCACAGGTATGCTGCAAATCAAATGAGTTTGTGCAAAAAAAAATAGCAGAATGTCTGATGGCTAGGAATTGAAAATACACCAGAAGGGAAACTTTAGTGATATCCTCTAAGATGAGAGATTTTGTTAGTTTATGGTTCAATGAAATATATTTTCCAGTGTCAAGATAGATAACTTATATCAGTAATAGAAAAATAACATTGTTTTTCCAGCATGAAAATAATCCCAGCAGAGATGCACACACTGTACCATGCTAACACAATTCTACTTTAATACAAAGTAGAAATTTAATATCATTCCTGAGATGTTACTATTGCATTATCAAAAATGAATTTCAGCAAGAGCAAAATGACTGATGTTCCAAACAATATTATTAAAATTTGCAGCATGTCTCTTATAGACTGCAATAATAATTTAAAGGTTACCTTTAATTATTTGTTGTGGGTTGGTTTGGTTTTTTCAAAATTTATTTTTCTGTGTGGTTTGTTTTAATATTTCTTCTTCTATAAGCATTTCTTTCTTAGCATTCTTATTTTTTAACAGAACAGTGGTTTGGTGGTTGCCTTATTTAGGTTTGGTTTTGGGGCTTTTTTCCGAAATGCATATTGCATCATTTTACTTTTGAATGGATGGTGTCATTCTTCTTTAGAAGAGGAGAGACTGGGAATGCCCTGGTGAAGTCAGCTGTGTTAAGGGAGTAAATGTTTCTTTAAACATTGCTTGTTGTTTTAACTATTTGTGGGGAAATGCACCTCTCATGCCGGGGAAGAAAAGAGATATAATTTGATTTCCTATACCCATTCTTTATTCTCAAACCAGAAGAATGCCTCCCTGAGGGCTGGTGGTTGTCTCCTCCCCCTGCAAAGGCTTTCCTGTCAGTTTGTGGTGGCTGGGGGAGCAGCATCTGTGATGGCTCAGTGAGACCCTGCTGCTGTGACCCTTGTCTGCTGCTGGAAGGAGGCAGCATCTTTGCATCAAGTATAGTGTAGCACACAATTCCCTTATCTCCAGTGGCATGGGGGTTGTTCAAATGGAGAGACTGATAGCAGTGCTGTCTCTGCAGCTCCCTGGGCACAGACACTCTCTCCAAGGCCTGTTTGCCTCCACTCTGCACCTGCCCAGGGTGTGATATGGGCTTTGACAAACTGCTGGCATGGGAACAGCTTGGCTCGATGGTCTCATCCTTGGTAGTGTGACAGGATAATGCATGAGGTTATTGGATGTTGAGAGAAATAGCATGACCTTTACCCCTTTTATTCTTGCTTATGGTATGAGAACCTGTCTTCTTTGCTTTGGTTTCAGAATTTTTTCTACAAAACCCCAAGAAGTCCCTGCTCATCTGCTTATACTTTGCTCTCACAATTGCTAAATTTTAAGTGAAGTAAACTAATTATGTGGTTCATAAAGCAGATCCTGGAATAGGAGGCAGTGGGGATGTGGAGCAGCAGTGGTGCAGAATGGAGATGGGTGAGGACCAGCTGCAGGAAAGAACCTCTCAAATTATGGCTTAAAGCAAATACTATTTTATGCCACTCCAAATAAACCTTTTACAGTGTAGAAGGTAAGTGTTGGGTTTGCTACAGGAGGAATTAATCACATAAAGGAAAGTTTAACCTTCTTCAGTTAGTCACAGCTATTGATTATGGTTTGCTAAAAGAGCATCAGATGTTTCTGAGACGGAAAGGTAGCTGTAAAACCAGATTTCTGAAATTTCTTTTCTCTGCCAGGGTCCTATTGATAGTCTGTGAGTGAATAGTACTCAGTTTTAGCTGTGAACAAGATAAATTAAAGGACCAGAATCTCTAGTTTGTTGGGTGTTCTTAATAGGCAGGGCAGTGAGATGTGCACAATCCAGCATTAGCTTAGCAGAGCCAACAGAAGCAGCGTTTGTATGACAGCTCACCATCGCTCTAAGTGATTCGTTTAGATGTGTAAACAAGTAGCTAGTAACCAATCTACTGCTTAGATATAGAGAAGTAGAAGATGTATATAAGTAGCCTTCTGATCTGGAATAAACGGCTTTCACCTTGATCATGTTGATCTGCGTGTGATTGACCCGTGCCCCCACAACATCTGGTGACCCCGAAGTGCCTGAATTAGTTCATAACGAACTGCTCCGTGCGCGCGGGGTGCGGGGAAGGCAGTCGAATTTCCCTGCGAGCCCTGGCAGGATGAATGGCCTAAAGTTTCCCTGCAGGATGAAGTGATTAATGGCCTAAAGTTTCCCTGCATTTCCATGCAGGATGAACAAGACAGAGCTCTGCAACACGTCAAGAAGACGTAAATCTCACCGAAGAAAGGAAAAAATTTACCTAGCGAAGCTAACTTGGCACGACTCCTGCCGTTTGGCCTTCAGATTCCTTGAGCTGCCTGGAACAACCCGAATACTAAAACATAATTAAACACAGTACAGTTATACCCCATACAAAATTACAAAGCGGAATTTTCAGGAAGCTGTATTACTGTCTGCGAATCAAGCAGGTTCATTCCTGTGAGTAAAGCTGCACCTCAAAAACATCTTAGTAAACTTACACTTATCTCAGAGGAGTACTGACTGTTAAACAGGCATTTTCAACACGACCTATCTGCCACACTTTAAATTTCTTTCCAATTAATCCTACAAAAATCCTACCCTCTAAAGTTCTACGTTGCTGCTATTTCATTTACAACTCATTTATTTCTCTTGATATTATTCACTGATGTTTAACTGCTGTATGATGAATTTTTAGTAGTTTCTTATACAGGAGAGGTCAAAATAGGTTGAGTTCTGCTGTATCTGAAACTCTCAAGGTGTACTCTTAACCCTGTATCTAGTTTAGTAGGTTTAAAGTTAAACGCTTGCAGAGGCATCCAGAGTGACTACTTCTCTAATTCAAAAGATTTGTTTTTTCTTTCCACAGGTATGCTGCAGCAAATGTACTAAGAATGTTGTTTGAGTCTTTTATGAATTCTGAGTTTATAAGTCAGACCTGTCAACTTTAAGTTGATCAAAATTTATGTAAAGTCTGTTGATTTTCAGTTCGATTAAGAAGTTAAATTTTAGTAACCTCTGAAAGAAAGGAGAAAACAGACGCTTGTAGTCGAGTGAAGAAAATTTCCATGTTTGTGAGTGGTGGTGTTTTTCAGTGAATTTGTAACAGCTGTCAGAGGGGTGTAACTTGCTGCCCCTTGTGTATGTGTGTGAATTGTCTGTGTTAATTCGTATTTTGCCGGCATGTACATCTAAGTAGAGGCGCCTATGAGATAAAACTTATTTTTTAAGTGCTGAAGATTAATTTCTCTTCACTTTCAATTATGTTAACTTTAAGCTCTGTTAGATTTATCTTAGTTCTAAGCGAAGTTAAAGTTTAAGTTCTGTCAAAACATGCAAAATAAGACAAAACAAAGCAAAAAAAAAAAAAAAAGGGGGAACAGGGAAAAGAGTTTTTTACAGTTTTTTTTCTTTACAGTTCCTTTGCTATAGAGATAAGATAAAGTCAATTGAAATGTTCATGATAAAGAATTGATAAGACAAGTAAGTGAAGATGCAATTTGTCAAATCCTTAATTTCATCACAAATCCTATGGTTTTGAGTGTTCTACATTAGTCAATCAAGATGACTATAACAACCTTTGCAGCTTTACCTTCTATAGGTAACACAGAAGAATGAACATCAATTTCAAATCATGAATATTATTAATTGTAAGATACTTAGTGCTTCTCTCATGTTTTCATTTTGCTTTACTGTCATATATGCATAGATGTGTAGAAAACATAATCTCACTTTCTCAGAACAGTTACTGTTACTATATTAACAATTCTAGATGTGTTGTTAATGTAATGATATGAATTTACTAAGCTTTTATAGAGAGCATTATGCAAAAGATATTATTTGATGCTACACGTATGTATTTCTTTGTTCACAGCTATTTGTAGTTTGTTTATGGTACCATTGATTATTTAGTTAAAACTAAATGACAATGCCAACTGCTTTGGAAGTTTTCACATAACCCTGTGTAGTTATCTGTAAGAAGTGTATTGTTTTAAAGAATTGCTATTAATAGAAGCTTGTTTAGAGAATTTAGAAAGACTCTCTCAGTGAAGGCCTGGGCTCTGGCCAAGCCCTGCCCTAAGCTGATCGAGTACTGGATCTTTAATCCCAGATGTTTCTGCTCTAAAAATGCAATTGAGTCATTTTGGCTCACCAATTTGGCTTGATAAGAACTGGAACCCCTTTCAGGTAAACTTGAAAGCCTTGCCCGGGAAAGGTCTTCAAGTCTCGCCTGAAAAATGGAACTCTCCAATGATTGTAGACTCTGGGTAATAGCTAATAGTTAAATAGTTGATAATCTGTGTACTTTTGAGGTACTGTTCTCTTTCTCTTATGTATTGCACCTGTAGTTGCACCTGTTGCCTTGATCACCTTCGCTCATGATGCAAAACCCACAACTGAGTGTGTAATAACACGCAATAACAAAGCTCAAGTAACCTGTTAACCTAGAGAAGAGAGTATGCATGTGTTCTATCACCAACAGGTTTAAAGCAATTACCTGCTCACCTGATCAGAATCAAGAACCAGAGTTCAGAAGAAACCATGGACTCTTAAATCAAGATTTGAACTTGACAGAGACTTTAGAGCAACGGTGTATACTGTTTTCACAGTTTCAATTAGCTAAAGTAGTACTTACTAGAAAAATTATTTTAAGTAACCGTATAGTAACAAGTTAAAGTAGAAAAGTTGCTCAAAGCTAAAGAATCACTGACTCAAGAATTTGTGCAATGCTGCGCTATGCTAATTCACAGAGTGATAGAAAAGTACATCAATCAGGCCTGGCTTGTGCAAAAAGAAAACGGGGGATATGTTGGGTGTTCTTAATAGGCAGGGCAGTGAGATGTGCACAATCCAGCATTAGCTTAGCAGAGCCAAAAGAAGCAGCGTTTGTATGACAGCTCACCATCGCTCTAAGTGATTCGTTTAGATGTGTAAACAAGTAGCTAGTAACCAATCTACTGCTTAGATATAGAGAAGTAGAAGATGTATATAAGTAGCCTTCTGATCTGGAATAAACGGCTTTCACCTTGATCATGTTGATCTGCATGTGATTGACCCGTGCCCCCGCAACACTAGTTCTCTCTCTTTTTGAACATTGTTTTAGTTTAAAATGGTGACAGTTTGGTCACCTTTTAATCTTTCGCAGAGAAATCATTGCATCCTTAAGCAAAAACCCCCTTCAAACTGCAAAATCCATTAGAAGCTCTGGTGACTGTACCAAGCAGGTGGTGAGGCATTATGCAAATAATTTTCTTCATTGGCAAAACCATGCTCAATGCCTTTATGATACAGATGTACCCATGTAACATCTTGTGAACCTAAGATTCCGAGGTGTCTTTCCAGGTCTGTTTGAGAGTGTCTGGTGTGAAGTCAGGGCATTGCTGTTCCTATTCAGTGTTGGATATTCAACTCTGCATGCAGACAGCCATCTGCCATGGGGGCTTAGTCATGTTATTATCACAACATTTTAAAAAACCTCTTTCATCAAACCTCTTAATAGAGAGCATCCTGCCTTAAATGCATGGTGCTGAAGTGGACTGGTTGAACTCGACCTTGGGGGTCTTAGCTAATGCATGACCATCAGAGACATCTGGAAGTAAACTAGTAAAAAGCAGTGAGAAAATAAATATTTTATATGAAAGTCCTTTCTTACACGTGTTTGTTGTGAAGTTGGATTTGGTTTGGGTTTGGTTTTTTTTTATGTAGGGTGGTTGGTTTTTTGTTTGTTTGTTTTTAACTCTCTAGTATTCAACATTTAAGCCTCAGACCTGGAAATTGCCTTTCCCATAGGGAATTTCCCTTACATAGGGATGCTATCAGAGGCTTGGTCAAGAATGGATGAGCACAAGGAAAGAAAACTGGGTATCTGGAAGACAAGAGTTCTCTTCTTTTGAAACAGGGACAAAAGTGCCAGGTGAAAAGACTGACTTCTGTATAATTCTTGTGCTTCAAAGCCCAATAGGTAATGATACTGTAGGCTCATGAAAGATGAACCCAGATTTAAAAAATAAAAGGGTTTTTTTTAAATCATTTTACCAGCTCTTCACTAGCAATACTGATTTAAACAAGGCTAAGTGCAGGGAACTCACTACTTTGAATGAAAACGTTGTGCACTTATCTGGACTCTCCAGCACATCTGGCAGATAAGGTAGCATGGGATTGGTACAGTGATTCAAGTCACATTTGAACACCCTGTCTTCTAATATTTTCTGTTCCTGATAATGAAGTGTTTAGTATGGACAGAGCTTGTAAATTAAATAGAATATTGATATTCCTTTTTGCCAACGCTTTGCTGATTTAAATAAGGATATATTAGATATACCTAGGACATTTTTATAAGCCATATTTCTCTGGAAAATTTAACAGGGTGATAATTTCCAATTAAGTAGCAACATTGAAATAGACCACTTTTTATAGTAGTGCTCGCAGCTGGTGTATAGTTCTTGGGGTTCTTTTTCACTGAACCATTTTGAGAACAAAGAGCAGCAGATACAATATGTAATGTATTACGATTTGAACAAGGCTGTGTCTTGGGGTTTTGCTTTTTTGTTTCACAGGGAATGTGTTCTAAAAGCAGACTTTCAGGATAAGCTCAGGTGTGCTAAATCTAAGGTTTTGTTTGTTGAATGCACAGGTTTAAACTACAAGGGGAAAATGGCCCCAAAGAAGAGGCCAATATTTCTGATCAATAAAGATTAAGTGGTTTGGCTTATGCTCAAGGGATGGCAAAATGCTTCCGTATTAGCATTAATTTAAAAGGGTATATAAATTTAAAAGGAAGTAATTTAAACAAAACAAAGAATTCATACCTGGTTTGCATTAATTCACTCCTGAACTGCAGACTTCAATATATGCTAAAGTTCAGTCTCTCTTCAAAAGGAAAAATATTGATCAAAATGAGAGGGAAAAGTTCTTTCATTTTGCACTTTTAGGCATATTTATCTTTATAACACATTGAAATTGAAGGTTTGGAGCAGTAACTGTAGCATTTTGATAAAAAACATGTGCAATGTACTGATTATCTTTGTAACTGGAAACTAGACATGGGCAAATCTGCTACTAAGACCAGGTTTTGAATAGTTTAGAACACTGAACAGTCCCAAATTCCAGGGCTGGAGTCCCCACTGAGCCTCTACTTTTCCGTTCACTCTAGGCCCTTCTCCCTTCTTGAAGCCGTAGGGAACTGCCATAGGGCTGTTCCAGAGGTAAGGACAAGAGCTGTTTTTACTTAATGCAAAGATATATAAATTAATTACCTGTTTGCAGCCTTCCTATGAGGAGAGTTGTCACACAGAAGTTTATTCCCCTTGAGAATATACACTCAGTTTTGTACAGTAAACTCTAGATTGCCTCCCACAAATATTTTTACTTGGAAATTTCATGTTAAAGTTCTTTTATAGCCTTAATAAAGAGAAGTTTTAAAATCAATGCACTTGTTTCTTCATCACTTTTATGAGCTGGGATATTACTGCTATGCCATCTTCATTCATAACCAGACTTTCCATATAGATGTTGATTATTCTTTTTCAAGGACAACAGCATTGGTTTTGCATTTGTGTTATGTAAGAGAATTCAGATATGAAATCGCATTTAGTACTCAGAAATAGTTTCCAGTCTCTTTTGAAGCTGATCCTGACTATCCAAATGAGCTTTGTGTGTTGTGTTGATTTAACATATTATTTCATCAAAATAGTGAAAAACCACCAAAAAATTATTGTTGGTGATGATTATTTATTTTGAAAATGCTGATTTACACCTTCTATATTATTTTAAGAATTAAAATACTCCATTTTGTGAATCCTGTGGGGCTTTTCTACTATTTTATTAAATACAAATAATGAAAGAAATGTGTTTGAGAAAATTATATCAGAGATGTGATGTTTTATAGCAGTACGCTAGCTAATACTAGCTGACCTTCTTTCTTGACTGTTGGTAAACTTAACTAAAAGAAAACGCCTAACAAGAATATTATTTCACTTTTAAATTTATTTTGTGTGGGAAGATAATGGAGATCAAGATTAGTCTTGATGCAGGTAGCTAAAACTCTTCCTAAGAGGAGCAATACATTGTAATATCCATGTTCATTTTCAGCCTTGGAACTGTATTAAACTGCCAGTACTAGATTAATAACAATGCAAATCCACTGCTTCCATGAAACCACTCTGGTTTTGATTGGTGCAAATGCCAGTGCATATGTACTTGTATCTAATCCAAATACGAAATAAAGTAGGCAAGATCAAGTCTTCTTGTAATTTTACATTTCCATTTTCTTAAAAAAAACTTCCACTGCAGTTTACCACTGCCCAAATCTGAGAGTTAAGACAATGGAAAAGACGTGGGGGTCAGTCAGAAACAGTACAGTGAAACTCTCATAAGTTAAATAATGACAGTTTGGGGGAGGGGGGAAGGCGTTGACCATTTCTCTGGATGGTGTTTTTAATAGTTTACTGTTACAATTATTTGCTTGAAAATCTATTGAATAGTTATCTGCTAAAAGCAGGGGAAATTATCAATACACAAGGGTATGTAGCATGAACATAGGCTGTATTATTGAGACATTAGAAAATAAATTATAAAGATCAGTTCCCCTTGCATTATGAAAATGTATTTACCATCCCAATATTTCCTTCTCTGGTTTCTTGTTTGTCCCTCTTGTATATACTTATTTCCAAACAACTTTTAGACCAAGATTATTCTCTTGAATATTTTAAATAAGTTTTCAAGTAGGTGTCAAAGCATGCTTGATTCATTCAGAAATTTATGCATTTTAATAGTCTAGTTGTCTTTTAACAAAATTGGAGTTTCTGACTTTTATGAGCTCTGAAATTTCCTTGGCACACAAAAGTTTTTGTTAGACTGTGATATAAAATGGTTGGGTGGAAATCTATTCGGGGCTCTAAGGAAGGATGTGTGCTTTAGTAGCATGAGAATTAGTATATTTTGTGCAATTTAAATAAGTGTGTGATTAATTTTTTTATGAGTTGCCGGCTACTGCAAATCCAATTTAGGCAAAAAAAAATTTGAAATATAAATGCATTAGCTGAAAATATTTAATCACAGACATGAATATGAACTTATCCTGCTCATTGCTTTACACTTGCAGGTTGGTTTGAATTACTAATGCATATTGTTGAGTGGAAGCAGGAAAGACAGTAGCACTCATGTGGCTGTGATGAGGAACACAGAGTTGCTGGTCACCAGCAACAGTAGGAAACTATTTTTTCTTTGCTGTTTTAGCACAGACGACCACCCTTTTCCAAGTATTGCCTCCCTGCCTGCCCCACATCCTTCTCATTCTAGGGTAGGGAGCAGTGATTTCACCACTAAGGCTGCTATTGATATGCAATGCCAGATCAAAAAAAAAGCTTCTTTTTTTTTTTTATCTTTGCAGTCTGATCCTTTGTGCAAATGTAGATGTATAATGCTAATAAAGGTGATTTTTTTGGTCATGTTTTTTCCATGTAGGAATAGAGTCAGCTTGTTACTAAAGTTTTTCTAATAACAACACTGACCAGCAATTAAAAATTGCAGGCACATGAGGTATTCCATCATGTTTGCAGCTCTTTATTTTCCTTCTGTCACAAATCAATGCTGCAGCAATGGCAAATAGGAAATGAAGAAACAAAAAGTTTCATTCAAAGCTTGAAGTCAATGGAAATTACATGGAATTATTAAACAATATGATTTTAAAACTTCAGAAATAAAATTAATGTTGAAGCCTCTCCATTTCACTTGTTAACCAGGTAATGGATGCAGAAAAAGCTAGCTGCACACTCTTGCAGCTCCTTCATCTTCAATTATATTTCATTGTAGGTGTTTGCTGTAGATATAGAACCCTGGTAGAGGTGCACTGTACTTGCAAAGCAATGAAAGCCAGTGGTGTTTGAAAGGCAGCCTGATGGGATGTGTGGTGAAGGATCAGCAGCATTGTGCCTGTAGGGGTTTGATGTTTGAGACTTGGTGGATCCTTCATCAGCAATCGGGGTTACAGAGGCAAGGTCTGCAAACCAGGATCCAAACCAATCCTGAGGCCAATGTGTGGCACAACAGGAAGGGCTTGTGAATCTCTGGGGAATTCCTGGCATCAGATCAGACTTCAATAAGATGCAAATATATGGTTGTAGAGAGCTTGTATTCCTTCTCACTCTGGAAAAGACAGATTTAAGGCCCAGGTAGGACTTTCTGCTTTTGTTTCAGCAGCTCATTTGATTTGTGAGGATCTTAGATTTGACAAATTTTTCTTTAAATACATTCAAAACAAGTAGTTTATCAGGAAAAAAACCAGGATTAATATTATGCACTTCAGTGCATTTTTCCTTTATTTTCTGTCTGTGCCCTAATCGGTGCTTTTTTACTGTTACCTACTAATAATGGATGTGAGCTCAGCAAAAAGAAAAGCTGATTAAATGTTATATTATTGCTTTAACTGTCATTTTTCAAACAGAGAGGGAAAAAAAAGGAGAAAATAAAAAGATCAAACTTCTTCCTGATTCTTCCACCACTGGCATCAAGCCATGTGGCCTTGTCATGAAAAGGTCACTTAAATTTTAGTTGAAATTATGGCAACAAATACTTCGTTTTACATTTGAGCTCTCTCCTCCTGGTTTTCTTTGTGACACAGCACAGGGCTGCTCTGCTTGTGGAGCCTTTTACAGCAATGGGTGTAAGGCAGCACAGCGAGTACCACAGCTCTTGGGTTTGACAGAATGGGAGAATGACAGAAAAGAGAAGACAAAATCGTATCCTAAGTGAGGCTTGCAGGAATATTAAATCTAATGCCTGACAAGAGATTATTCTAAACCCAGCAGCCTTGAATATGAATCATCATAATGAACTCTGCATGGAAGTGCTCCTGAAGACAGTCCAGAAATTCACTTTAGTGAAATCATAGTTGCTCCCCTGCTTCTGTCTCTGGCAGCAGATTACTGCCACTGTGTTTAGCAGTACTCAAAATTTTTTTGCTTACATTTGTGTTTTCTAGTACTTAATAATTTATTTGTTAAAGGGTTGATCTGTTCTTTTATTCTTTTTTTTTTTTTTCCAAAATGAGCATTAAGATATAAGTTTTTCTAGAATTTTCTTTTAAAGTAAGATTTTTTTTTGGTGTCTGTGTAACAGATTTTGGCTAAAATTCAGTGATGGTTTTTGTCCGTAGGAAAAATTATTTTGTTTTCCTTGTGTTTCATTTCTGTGTGAACTTTTTTAGAGAGAAGTGTTATCCGTGTGGCTTTAGCTCAATACTGAATCAATGCACTGAAAAAAAAATAGTGTTCCTAAATCATTCTCACATTGGTTTCTTCCTTGTCTTCTTGTATTTAATTGCTTAGTGAATCCTGCCTCTGCTTGGCTGAGATCTCTATGATGTTTACAGCTCAAAGCAGAGTGATTAAAGAAGAACATCAGCTTTACAGGAAACATATAATTACCTTATCAAAAGTACAGTTGTTTTACATCTGAGATCCACAGCCTGGTCCATGTGGGAGCAGATGGACAGCTCCAGCGTTGGTGATCCATTTGCCTCAGGACTACTGGGTACCTATGTTCTTTGATAAGGATAGTTTAGAAATCATGGTTCAGGTATGAGACATTTGCAGCTGGTCGATCTTTCTTGGGTACACAGACTAGCGACACCTCAGAGCTTGCAAGCCCTCAAGTCAGTGATACCTGAAGAGTTGTCGCTGACTATGAGGCCTGGGCTGATACCCCCAACCCACCCTATGTCCACACTTCTCGAGGTGCAGTCCTGGCCTGCTGGGAAACACAAAGGGATTTCATGTGAGCATTCCACTGAACTCAGGGGAATTTTAGGAGGTACCTTTGCACAAATACAAAGGGGTGTACACATTTCATCTATGTGCATATGAATTTATTATAGCATGAATGTTACTATCTCAAATCTATAGTTAATCATTGTTATAATTGTAGGGAACCCTATTGAATTGCTCTAGAAATATTAAGTACTCAATGACTAAGTGCTGCTAAGTCCTTTTGCGCCCTTTTCTTTGCATCCATATCCATTGCACCCTTACCCCCTGTAGTGTTCCCACGTTCCATGTAATTTCAAATTGATTCTAATTTGATCTTCCTTTGTATGCTTTAATCTTTGTAGTAAGTAGTAGAGTGAACCTTGTCATCAAACTATGTAAAGTTGTATTTTCACAAATTCATATTAAACCCTGCTTTTACCAATGTCTTTGACAGTGTTTCTTTAAGCAGCCAAACCACTCATTTGCAATGTAAGTATAGACCTATTTTAAATAGTTAAAAAGCCTCGTAGCAAGACCAGTGTCCAATCACAAAGCAGGAAACTATTATGGACTGATAGGTGATTTGCTAAGCAGAGCTGCAGCTTACAGAAGTGGGATATCTGCAGTGCCCTGTAATTGATATGGAATAACAGTTGCAAACAGTCCTAATAACACAGGTGGAAACGCATGGGTGGGAAGGAATAGTTTGACATGCAATTATATCCCCTTGCTAGCAATCTGCAGCTGTACAAAGCATGAGTTTGTTAAATTTATTTTTGCAGTTTCTGCAGAACAAAGGAGAAAATGAGAGAGAGCATAAATACAGATTATGCATTTTGTTGTTGGTAACTGCTATTTTTTTGTAATACTGGGACGAAAATGTGTTGGCCCAATGTATCAAGCCAACCAAGCAATTCTCTGCATATCTACCATTTATTTCACATATGTGTTACTACCAGCACTCCAAGTCATTAATTAAGCAGAGTTCTCTTATGCGTAGATTTTGCTGGCAGGTTAATTATGGTTACCAGGCTACTGAATCAATAAATGAATGAGGGAAACAGATTGCATACCTAGAAGAAGTTGTGTAAAATTAGAAAAGCAACAGAGGGGCTATACTATGGCAGTTTAAGGACAGTTGTCACAAATTTGAATTTAAGCAAAATAATATGGATTGATTTCAAGATCTGTTTGGAAAAAAAAAATCTTTTAAATGCTAATTGCAAGGAATAATAGAATAGGAATAATAAGGTTATGCTTTTCTTCCCCAGGTATTGGTCCTGTTTATAGATGTATTTGCTTTTTATGTATTCATCTTAGTCTGCAAAAGTTGCATCTGTTCTGTGGAGTCTTTTCCCCCACCTGAATTTGCAGGGCTCTTAAATACAATAATATATTTGTTTCTTTTCTGCAAAAAGCTTCAGAACTTGTTAGCTCAGAGCCAAGACCTTACTTTTTGTGTTTGATATGCTGCTCATATCCCGTGTCACAGTGACAGGAAGTTTTTATATTTGCCAATGGGGTAAATATAAATATAAAGTAAGTAGTTTCCAATATTTTTGTTGTGTTAGAATAATTTTTGTTAAAACTAATAATTAGCACTAAAATTGGTGCCTCAAATTCAGTCACTAAAGGGCAATACTTCACTGGTTACTAGCAGAAAAGGCACCATTTAAAATGAAGGGCATTGCTCAGAAAGGCTGTTGTTTTTTCATTCATGTTGCCTGTGAGAAACTCTTAGATGTGATGGCTTGATAATATGGTCTTTATGTAACTCTTCCTTGGCATATGTGGAGCTGAGGGGTATTAATTCTTGCCATAATTTCAGATGTTGCTGGACTGAACACATGCTGCTCCCATTAACTTGGGAAGCAGTTATTGACAGTGGCATTGAGTTCCCCCTTCTGCACAATAAAACAGTTGATTTTTGGGTTATGTATCCATGCCCTAGTTCACTGAATGACAGTGAAGTTATATGAGAAAGGAATCTAACAGATAGAAAAGGTGGTATTTTGGCAGACAGAGTTATTCCTTAGGAGTGGAGCGTAACACAGAATATTCTGATTGGAAAGGCGGTACTTCGTGGCAATTCCAAGGTGGTACTTTGTGGTAATGCCAACGAGTGCAGATTCACACAGTAAGCTGGGGGTCTGCAGGGCACTTGCACCCTTGTCCCCTTAGCATCATCTCTTCTAATAAGAGAAGCATGAAATGGTACCATGGGGCTCTCCAGCTGAGCTGGCTGGCCAAGAGCACAGGCCTCCTCTGCTTCCACTTGTGCTAGTTGAAAAAGCTACAGCTCCCAGTTGCATATCAAAATGTTTTTTCTGGAGGTGTTGGCCCTCCTGACCCACCAGAGCTCAGTGAGCTACTTGGACAACCATTCCTTAGCATGTCTCAATTCACAGAGGCAGGGTTAACTAAAAGCCCTTAGGTAACATCTTTGGTGACTTAGTTCTTTCTGACATACATAAGCTAGAGCATACCTCCATGTGCAGCCTGTCTGGCAAATTTGAGGGGTCTCCAATAATGGGATGATACCCTTTGGGCCAGAAGAGATGGTAAGAGCAAGACCTTTGGTGTTCTGACTGGCCACTTAAGTTATTCTTCACCCTATAAATCCCACCACCCACTTTGGTCACCCTGGAAAGTAACTTGCTTTTGACCCATTTGTGACCCTTAGCACTTCGTCCCTCTGTGTCACTTTCCACCTTTTAATTATTTTTTTTGCACCCGTTTAAATTGAAAATTTCTCAGAAGATGGTGCTTCTGTTTACAGGATGCCAAGCCAAGTAAAACAAAGCCCAAATCTTGTTCAGGTCCTTCAGTTTCTGCTGAAATAATTAATGAGGTTTCGTGTGAGCTGTTGCAAAGTGCCTAGAGACTGTTAGATTTGCCTACACAGTTACCATGGTGCACCTTGGCCAAATAGTTGTTTGTAAAGCAATTTTGTCTCTAATATAAAAGGCACTATATAAAATCAGTTCCTATTTTTCATAGAGAATTTTCCATCCAAACTGTAAGCTTAGAATTGCTGACTGTCTCCTAAACACTTCCAGATAATAATGATACATATTCTTCCAGCTAACATATATCATTACTTTTTATCAAGCAAAGCTTAGTTCGTAGCTGTAGAAATATTATGATTTATTGGCTTCCAGCCAATCTGTTAATTACCTGCTAGTTCCTTAATGCAGCTGAGGCTTTGTTTGATTTCACTGTAAGTTATTAACTTGATAGTAAAGGATCACTACCTCATAAATTGTTTCTCTAAATAACTTTACAATGCTACAGAAGTTTAATTTTTTATATTGGTTTTTTTCTTATAAATAAGAATAAATACATGGGGGACAGCTTTAAATTGCAGCTGTATAAAGCAACTCTTTTGATTTGAGATATCAAATAGTAGCCTCATATCTGTGTGAAAACATGTTTTTGGGTGTCATAGACCTGTTACTTAGGCACCTTCATATCTTTGGGAGAATCTCAGTAGTTTTCCATGTACCAGACTGATTGAAGGCTGATTTGTTTTGTAATGCTTAGTTTGGTTTGGGTTTTTTGGTCATGTTGTTTTAAAATTGTAAGATTAGATGAAGAGATCTCAGGCCAGGCTTCACTTGTGGTAAGTCCATTGAGAGAATTTACAGTAGTTAAGGCTCTGGCTGTGGTAAAGTAATTGAGACAGATAATAGACTTTAATCTCTTTTTCTGTATCTCATCCTATTCTCTTTTTTTTTTTTTTTTTTCCCCAGAAGCTATAAGCTACTTATTTTTTAAGATGTGGGAGAATAGATGGAAAACTCACTGTTCTCTGAAGAAAAAAGCTGGTACTGTCTGGGACTGCCTGGGAAGCATCCTTTAGGCAGGTTATGTACCTTAGGTCCTAGGCCTTGCTTAGATGCCTCCTATCTGCTAAATAAGCCAGTGGACAGGATAGCTGATTTAAGGAGAGGTATTACACACTCTTCTTGCAATGGGCCATTGCTCACACTGTGTTCTGTGTGCACTGAACTCCCTGAGACAACAAATATGCCCAGGGGAAAGGAAGTCTATCAATCCATTTTGATACATTGAGCTGTGACCTCAAGTGAAAGGAGAAGTTGAAATCTTCCAGTCAAACACAGAGGGCAAAAAGTGTTGTTCTTGTCTACTGATGTTATATTCATCAAACTGGATGAGGTGGTTGCCTCAAGCAGTGAATCACTGTAGTAAGTGGCTGGCAAACTATTAGAAAAATCTAGAAATAATCTGGAATAATCTGGAAATTATTTCACCAAATATTTGTCAGGATCAAATCTACTTGACTTAGGCTTGTTAATATGGGTCTGGGTAGGGGATGTAAGGAGTAGGTGAAGTGCTGTAAGGAGACAGAGAAGGCTGAGGGCAGTAATGCCTGCCATAGTGGGGACTGTAAAGAGCAGGAGCAGAAGCTGTGCTAGAAGCAATACAGTGCTTGTTCCTGCCCTGCTCATGGCTTCAGCCTGAAGGAAAAGAAGCTGAGGTACCCAAAGCTACCTTTCATGTTGTCCTGCTTCCTTTTTTTTTTTTTTTTAAATCTTTTTCCCAAAAAGCCTTAGCCAAGGTCACATGGTACTGCACAGTAGATATTAATTTACAAATAAATTGATGGGAGTTAAGCACTCACATAAGAAGGAATGAATTAAAGATGAGAGCAGCTATAGGGGTGAACTCCGTTGTCCCTGTTTATATAGGCTGGCTAAGTAGGGGGAGAGGTGGATTGCCCACCTTATGTGCACCAAAAGGAAAGATACAGGTTTGTATCATTGCTGAAGGGGAGTTCTGACTGAAAAATAAACACCAAGAAAAAGTGACTTTAGCTGAAAATCAGTTTCTCAGAGGCAAGAAGTGCCTGATCTGATTGCTTGTACCTTTTATTACTTGTGTCTCCTCTTTTCTGCCCCAATCCTTTGACTTTCAGCCCTTTCAGGATTACCAGTCAGTCTCTCTTTGCCTGGAAGGAGCCCTAGTGTGGAAGCAGCAGCTTCTTTTGTCTTGTGTGCTATGGTTATCTAACTTGTGCATCTCAGAGCAAAACTGATAAAGGCTGCTAAGACAAGATGGTCATTTTCAATCTTTAATAGTTTATCAGGTTTTTAAAATCTCATTAAAGAGCTGTGTGTCAGTTAAATGATGATTAGTAGAGAAGTTTATGAATGATATATACTAACTTATGTTTGATTTTGTAATAACAGTGTTAGACTTGATTCTTTTCTCTGACTTAAGTCTATATAAACAAAGGGATCATAAAAGAACAGCATGTCTCTGCTCATTTAATCAACTGGAATTAGTGTCACATGCCCTTTGTGGTCCCCAAGTTAGGTGAAAACACTGAAAATTATTGAGGTTTTCTACCAGGATAGTCCAAGATTTAAAGCTAAGACCTAACCTACCTACTTTATATCAGAAGATTCAAACAGTCTGTGGAACAATATAGAAACTGTAATAAAGTTACCATTTTTGTGTCTTAGGAGGGGAAAAAAGGAGAAAAAGGGTATTTTCATTATTAACTCTTCATTATTTTTTTCCCTAGTTGTTTTGCAGGTTGCTGTATAGCCACCCTAGGGAACTTTCTGCCTGGGTGAGAAGGTAGTTGTGTTTACAGTGCAAGTTCCCACTTGTGACAAAGTGGAGGATGCATCCGTAGATGGAGGGTGGGCCCTTTCAGGTTTAAAATACTTGCCTGTCTTGTAGGTTAAGCTGGCTGAGCAGCAGGTTCAGATAGATAAAAATAAGCTATTTGCAAGTACAGTGGCCCAGTCAGCTGAAGATTGGCACTAGTCTGACAAAAAAAGTTCAAATTTCTCTTTAGAGAAACAGGGAAAGCAGTTGAGTACACGAAGCTAAAAGCCATACAAGATTTCAAGCTTATTCCCTATGCCACTATGAGCAATTAAGTTTACACAGCACTGTCAACTGGTTGTGGGTTTTTGTTTATAATGAAAATGCACTGATGTTCTCTTTCTTCTCTTGCAGCTGCCTTGAGAGCTTGTGCTGATGGAGGTGCCAATCATCTCTACCACGTCACAGAAGGGAGTCAGGAAAGGTATGTGAGCAATACACCTGAAGTCATTGAAGTCATCTTTTCTCAATGAAAGTAAAATATGGAGGAACAGGATCTGTTCAATTGCTTAAGTAGCTGCCTGCTCTGTTCATGGTACTTAAATGAACTGTGGCAGGTAGTATAATATTTTCTTCATATTATCTTAAATTTTTATTCCTAGCTACAATTTTTAAAAACACAGGTAGCCTGAAATACCCTTTTCCCTGAAGCCCATGGGTCTTTTTTTCTCTTGAAAGCCTTGCTCTCAGTCTGTCTTATTTTATGCAACCTTCAGAGTTAGGCCTCTGAAAAAGCTTGCTGTGCCCCCAGCAAGGGTTGCCTAGAGGAGCATCTTATGCCTGTCACCACAAGGTGAAACAAAGTATGTCCTTTTCATTTTTCCTGTGAGGTCTTAGAGGAAATTTTACTTTGTGAAGTGACATGGGTAATAAAATAGGATGTCTTCTTTTTGAATTATTTCTCAATTAGCATCAGGGCATCATAAATGACCAAAGTACAGAGACTATCTATAAATGTGTATACTAGGTGAGGAAATATGACTGAAAGAATATGTTCTTGTTTTCTGCAATGACATTTAAAATTGTTAAATATCCCATGTTTCTGCACCAGAAGTGTTGAGCTGGGGGTGTGACACAAAATACTGCATTCAAGTGTTTTCTTATTTTTGTAGTAGAACCATGGAATGCTGTGCAGATTTAGCTAAGGATTCTTTTTGCTTGTCTTTAGGATTTTCAGTTGGTTTGAGCAAGAATTTCTAAATAAATAGTTTCATAAAAGCAAATTGATAAAACTGGCTCTCGGAGCAAAGGAATGAGAAACGTATCTGGTAGAACTTATGAGCGTATGAACAGTTTTATTCATACAGCAAAATCTGACACACTGTTTGCTTTTCATTTCATGGAAAGTATGATGGGGACATGGGGAAGCTCAGTTTCCTCCTCTCCTTCAGAATAAAGACTAGAGAAGAAGACTGTAGTCTAAAAGTAAAAATTAACTAAAATTTTAACTAACTAATTTAGTTTTTTTAACTAACTAATTTCTTCCTTTGAGAAGTTTATTTGATGTTCTACAACTGAGAAAACTGAGACTGGAGTCTGGGAAGCACTACTGTTGTAGAATATGTTCTATAACATTCTATTTCTCCTTTTCTAGTAGTTGCTCACAGAGCAACGAAATACTTAAGCAGGTGTCTGAATTCAAGGCTGACTTGCAGCAAACAGATCTCTTTGATAATCATGATGCTCTCCAAAGAACAACATTTGAGAACTTTTGCTTTACCTTCTCTGGTAATCCATGCATCTGTTCTGCACACCTTTATGTTTGTATTAAATAAATATAATTCAGGGGAAAATGGATGATTATACTTTGACTTAATAGCTCTTTCAGTCTTACATATGTGGCCCTTGGAGTATTCTTTTCCTCTGTCTTTCTTCTTCTCATCTTAATTGCTTTGTGTAGGTATATTTTACCTTCAAAGTAGCTCTTTTGAAACAATAAAAGAAGATGTGCATAATTTGGATTTTTTGTCTTTAAAGAAATCATTCTGCTGGAAAGAATACTTCTCTGAAGTATTTTTCTTTAAATTCCCTTCCCATTGCAATTAAAGAGCTGTCCGCTCATACTCTACAGACATGCTAATAATTTTTTAATGCTGTCTTAACCTTCTTTTAAAACTATACTTTATTCAAAGCCCTGATACCTAATGGTGTTGTATCAAAACCTAAGAGACTATAGTCCTTCAGTTTTAGAGAGATTATTATATGCAAGAGATATAAATAGAGAATCTGGTTGATATTTTGAGCTTGATTCTCAGTGGCACTAAAGTTTATGAAGAATTCTTTAGAATGGGAATAAATGATAATATTTTGGAAAAAGAACAGCTTTCAATGTGGGGCTGTTGCACAGGTGTCTTCCTTTGGAAATAAGTTCATATTACAAAATCACAGGATGGGTAAAGTTGGAAGGGACCACAGTGGGTTGAAGAAGTGGGCCTTAACCATCCTCATCTCATTTATACTTGCTGTGACAACTTCTCTGTATTCATTCCAAGTGTCTTGACTCTGATTCCATTTCCTATATATTTCCTGCTTACACCTGAGTAATAACAGGAGTACCTTGGCCTTTTCCCCCTTGGCCTGATTTCTTTCTCATTGGGATGCAACATTCTTGAGACTGGAGGAAGTGATCCTTGAATATCAACAAGCTCTCTTGGACCTCTGTTTCCTGCAGGCCTCCTTCCCATGGGATTCTTCCAAGAACATCCCTGAAGAGGCTAAATTTAGCTCTTCTGAAGTTCATGGTTACAATCTGCTTCCTTCTTCCCGATACTAAACTCCATAGTCTCATGGTCACTACAGCCAAAGCAGTCCCCAGCATTGAAAAGGTCAAGCAGCGCACCATTCCTTGTGGTATCCTTCACTTCTTGTGTCAGGAATTAGTCATCAGTGCTTTCCAGGAACCTCCTGGATTGTTTATGTCTCACTGTGTTGTTTTTCCAGGAGATGTCAGGGTAGTTAAAGTCCCCCAAAAGAACCAGCACCTGTGACTTTCAGGCTGTTTCAAGCTGCCTGTAGAAGACCTCATCAACCTCCTCCTTCTGCTCAGGCAACCTGTAGCAAACACCTGCAACAGTGTCATCCTTACCAATCTGTCCTTTTATCCAAATCCATAAGCCCTCAACTCACTCATCATCCTCACCCAGACAGAGCTCAATACATTCCGAGTGTTGCCTCACTCATAGAGGGCAACTCCACTACCACACCTTCCAGGTCTCTCTCTCCTAAACAGCGTGTAGCCCTTCATGACAACATTCCAATCATGGGAGCTATCCCACTACATCTCCGTAACTGCAGTGAGAGCTGTGACTGCACAGAGATCTCTGGTTCCTCCTGTTTGTTCCCCACAGTGTGTGTGTTTGCATACAGGCACTTTATAGAGGTATTTGATTGTGTCAATATCCCAGGAGGGGTGCAGAGGGATGATCCATAATCTTGTCTAGTGGTCATGTCTTTGGATGCTTGAGCTTAATCGAGGTATGCCCTCCTTTTGATAATACCATGGTTGCTATAGTTCTCCACTTCCTACACTTTATCTCTGTCAAGCCTGGCTATGCCCGTAGCCCCCTTCAAATCTTGTTTAAAGCTCTCTCAATGAGCCCAGCTAACTTTTGAGCTAGGATTCTTTTTGCCACTCTACGAGACAGGTGAACCCCATTTGTAGCTAGCAGGCTTGGTGTCATATAAACAATAGATGATCAAAACCCCCAAAATATTGCTGCTAACACCAGTCTTGAAGCCAGATCTTCATCTGCATGATTTTCCTATTTCCTGTCCCAACATTCCCTGCAAGTGGCAGGGCAGGAGAAAACACAACTTGTGCTCCAGATCCCTTGAGCAGTTACTCCAAGGCCCTGAGGTGCCTCTTTCTTGTCCACAGCCTTCTTGTTGGTACTTCATTGATATGCTTTCAGAAAACCAGTAGCAGGTAATAATCAGTGGGCCATGCCAGATTGTGGAATTTCTTGGTGATGTCTCTTATCTGGGCCCCAGGAAGGCAACACATCTCTCTGTGTGTTGGGTCCAGTCAGCAGTGAAGTAGTTGTGGCTTTTTTGAATGGTCCATTTCCAAATTCTAGAAAAATATGGGGCTAAAAATTACCTTGAGATCCATTCTACTTTCCCTCTGCTTTAAGGTGGAGACAAAGCTATCTGTTCCACTCCTCATGCATAACTAGTTAGCTGGTTCTTAACAATCTCAAGTGACTGCCCTGTCTACCCTTCCAGCCTTGCGTCCAACTTACTCTGCTTTGGACTAAAATATGCTGAGCTTGTTTGGTCCTTCTATTGGGCATCCTTTCTTATTGCTCTTATTGGACTCTCTTCAGTTAGTTCGAAAAGTGCTGGGGCTGAAGCCAGGCAAGATGCTCTACAGGAGACTTCCTCAGTGCCAAACAATACTTCAACTTGCTTTTCAGTATGTTGGCCTATGCTGGTGGATGAAAAGCAGCAGAGGGTGATTCAAGAGCCCCCTGCCTCCATCTGTTTCCTGTTTTCTGCACTGATGTCTTGACTTGCTTTTGTGCTTGACCCATCAAGCAAAGGAAGTTCTCACCTCCCTCTCTATAACACTGCATAGGCTGACATAGCAATGAGACTTCAGGTCATGACGTTAACATATGTAAGATGTTATATGTCTTCATCTGTGTTTGTGGTATCATTTTTGTGATGTTTGGTTGGTTTTCCCATTTCCTAAAAAAAAAAAAAAAAAAAAAAAAAAGAGAGAGTTGCAATTATTTTTGTTTAAAAACAAACCAATCCAAGAAAACCTTCATTTTTGTAAGAACTAACAAGGAGAAACCATGCTGGGTTTTTACAATGATATGTGAAAACAAACTGCCTTCTAGAGCATGAGGGCTAAGAAGAGTAACCAAAAGGGCAGGATAACTTTCCCTTAAAGAGGCTGGTCCTTGGGAGCTGGTCAGTGTTGGGGATACAGGAAAGGCAGGAGTGAAGAAGGGCTGAATGCTGGTGCTTTTCTCTCTCTGACTCTACAGTCCAGAAAGGTTATTTTCCATAGACTGTTAACACCAGTTGCCACTTAAAAATAAGGATTATTGCTAAACCATTCTTGATTGCTAAACATTTGCAGCTAATCAGAATAAAAGATAAGTTGCAGATCTTTCTGGGTTTTTTGCACTGCCTTATTCTGTCTGCCTTGCCTATCCAATTTTGAATTTTCTCGAATCATTATGCAACACTCATTTCCACTTCAGCATTAAGCTGTTGCTTATCTGTATCGCACTACAGAGCTTGTTTCTCAACACTTTGTGATTAGATCTTAAGGCATTGATTAACCTGGATCTTACTGGCTTTGGCGTATAGGAAAGTGAAAATGCATTGAAAACTATCATCGTATTGGAACCTTTAAAACCAATCATTAGTACTTGTGTCATGGATGCTGTTTTCCAGAGGGATGTCAAATCCATTGTGTACTCAGGTTTTGCAGTGTTAAGAGCATCAGGCTAAAGAGGAGAGTGGTGAGCTTTACAAGAGGAATGATAATCCATACATGAAAAATACTGTCTTTCTGGGGTTCTGCTTAGTATTTCAGGCTTACTGTGTGAGAGTGGTTGGCTTGCCTACAGTCACTCAGAACATCACTTTCACTACGCTTTCAGTTTCTTCCTGTGAGCTGTACAAAATAAAAGAGTAGCAGTAAAACTGGAAAATGGTAGCATTTTCTGCATATTAAACATACATTATGTGAGCTCAGGTGATGCATGAAGATGCAGCTGCTACTATACAATTCTTCTCTGAACTGGATGTGACTGGAGGCAGCTTCAAGAAGCTCTACAAGAGTGTTTAAAAATTAGGAATAAATATTGTGGACATTTCCACTTGATATAGCTGCTAAATTTCGAATACAGGCCTCAGAAAAATCTTTTTGCAGTCAACTTATATCTTTGACATCCCTGTTGAGATGCAATTCCACTTGGGCTTCAGCTTGCCTAACTTCATCGATCCCCAGGCAGAGCTCTGTGCACTCCAGCTGCTCTCTTACAGAAAGGGCATCTCTTGTTCCCCCTCCTCCTATCCTGTTCTTCCTAAAAAGCCTGCATCCTCTCATTGCAACACTCAATCCATGTTTCTGTGATCCCAATAAGATTGTAGCACTGCAACTGCACACGAATCTCTGTGTTTTTCTTCCAAGCTGTGTGTGTTTTCCCAGGGCTTTATTTTGTCTCAAAGTTTGAAAGTTGAGAAGTTTAACCTTTAGATAGGAAGACTAAACTAGTGTAACTTCCATGAGGATAAGCGGTCATATATTTGCTTGAGTGAAGAGTGGAAAGATAACTCATAGTGGAATTGTCTGTATATTTTGGTGATTTCATGTGTGCATTTTAGCAATTATTGAGGGTTAGTAGTGCCTTGGCTGATTCAATTGGTTATTTATAACTTTCACTGACTTTGTCTAATTGGAGAACCTGTGCCTGCGTTATCAAGATAATCAAAAGAGAAACAGTCGGACAACAGCAAGCAAACCCCATCTGTAAAATGAGATCTTCTGTCTTGTTTCTTGAATAACCTACTCATGGAAAAGTGGGCCTCTAATAAGATTATTAGACTGAGAAATTCATATATATTTTGCTGTATTCCATATTGGATTAGAAATAAGGTACTTATGAAGGTAATTAGCCATTGATGTAGCTTAATGTAGAGTTGAGAGGAATTCTTTGCTTGAGCTCTTCAGATTAAACTGAGTATTGTTTTTAAGGTATCTTATATTCAGGCAAAATTTAGGGCACTGATGCAGAAAACACTGAATGAGATTTTCTGAGTATAGGCATATTAGAAGAGTACACTGGTCGTTTCTTGTCTTTAAAATCTATTCATTGTATGATTTAGGGAGGATGTGAAATAATTATACATATGAGGTTTTCAGTTTATTCATGTGGGTATGAGGATATGTTTTGGTAATGTTTTAGAAAAATATAGCCTCTGAAACTGTCCAGTCAAAGCTAGCACCTTTGCTGCTAGTGGTGAAGAGTTCTTTGATTTGAGGGATTACAGTCCAAAAGCTGAGAAAGTTGAAAGCTCAGGCAGTGCTTTATTTGTCAAATGGCTTAAGGAGACCTTTTACGTCAGACATCTTTTCCTTACCTAAAAACTATAGCAGTGTTTAAAGATAAAAATTGGAATCTTGCATTTATCGTAATAGATTCTGCGGGAGTGTTCAGAAAAAACATCCCTATTCACAGTTTCCTCCTTTAGGAATTACATGACTTGGGATCCATTTTAAAATCTTTAGTAAACAGCCAGGCACTAACAAATTTAAAGAAACCAAAGCAACTTATATCTCAGTGTTTGGAAAGATGAATCCATTTGAAGTTGCATAATGTGTTCGCTTCAGGTAGAGCAGGTGAGAAATTCTCAAGATACCTTATGATCATGTAGTTTTTAGCTTTTTTCATTTATATCTTCAATTTAATTAGTTTCACTTGGTTACATTTTCAAATACATTTATGTTCCAGTAGCTGCGCAGTGTTAATATAAATCAAGATTTGTTCCAGAAACAATGAAGAGTTGAGGTAGCAAGACATGAATATCACAAAATATGCGTCGTTTCAGTCCTTGATTTAAACCAAAATTAGTTTCCTGTATTGGTTGGTGTTTCCAGAAAGTATTAGGGCAATGACATCACTAGGTATATCAGACTTATTTGGTCTCTGAATCAAATGCTTACAGAAATTATGGAATTTCCTACAGAAAGTTGGAATCATGGATCTATTTTTTTTACTGCTAGGTTCCTCTTCATATTAAACAGCTGCATAAGCCAGACCCAGGAGTATGTATTCTTCTGGAGTAAAGGAGTTATTTCTATTCACTTAGTCATCATATGCTATAAAGGAAAAATCTGGGAGTTACACAGCCATTAGTTCAGATTCACTTGAGAATTTTAGGAGGGGCAGAAGTACTCTTTTGCATATCACATGAACTGGAAACATATTTTGAGAGAGACATCAGCAACTGGGTTTACTTGGAGGTGCTTCTAATTATACTTACTACATAAAGCATAAAAGAAAATGTGCAAGGTTTTTTTATCATTCCCTCAAACTGAAAATTAAATGGCAGATAATAATAAAACATATGGTCTTATAAATATTAACAGTATCTAGTTGAGATTAAATTACTCTTTATGTTGAATTTCTATTGCTTTTTCTAGTCAAGATGGTAATCGTAGAATCATAGTAATATTTATAACTAAAAATTATGGGAGGTGACAGTGCTGCCTGTTGTGACCCCTGAAAGTTAGATCTGTAATAGAAAGAAGTCTTGGTCTCATCATGGCCTTACAGAAGCTGTGAAATGTCTGGTTTTTCATCCCTGAGGTACGTGTGTGTATGTGGATGTACAAATGCCTTGTTTCTTTTATGTCAGGAGACAGTGGAAGCAAGTCACTGCCTTATTACAGGACCATGCTTTCTTTACAGAAGAAGAGTAGAAAAGAAAAAACAGTCCTAGGTAGAACCTCTGGATATGATTCACAAGAGTCAGACGTAGATGTACCAAGTTTTGTCTAGAGTAAGAGTTTTGTCTACAGCTTAAAATGGAGAACTGGGAACCAAAACCTTTATTTTGTTCTGTTATTAATTTGCACAAAGTCATGCAGTGAGTTACAAAATCATCTCACATTCTCAGTTAGTCACTTTTACAATTCAGGCAAATAGTTCTTAAGAAGTAATAAAATGCTTTCCTCATTCACATGATCTCATCAGGTTTCTGATATTTCCTTGTTAAAAGATGAGCCGATCAAAGGGCCAGGTGTATCATTCCTCATGAGATCAGTATTTAATAATGAATAGAAGGTCCTAGGTGGAAGCAGATGATCTCCATGAATGCTCCAGGGATCTGCATGCTTTGGCATAAATCCACTGATTTTCTTTCTTTTTTTTGGATACCTCAAGACATTCAAAGATGGCATTAGGACCCTGTTGTTTCAGTCACATCAACAAACATTAAGTGTGAATCTCTGCTTTTTTGGAATGATTCTAATCTTGTTAAGAAGTAGATAAGAAGGATCAGGGACAAGAGTCTAGGGAGATAGAGTGATGAGCAAATACAAAACAGTTGGACAGTTCAACTTCAGAAACCACTGAAGTGGAACCAGAAGTTCCCCTTCCTGGCTGCAAGTGAGGCGCCCATAAAACTGCTCTGTCCCCGTAAGAGCCCCATAAACCAAGTTTAAATTGCCAACCAGGAAAATAAAGGGTCGCAATTTGTCCAGAACAGTAGTTCTAGAAAAAAAAGAAAAAAAAAAAAAAAGCAGGGAAAAAGGGGCTGAGGAAAGGAGAATAAAGGGACGCTTTCAATTAATCCCAGGTCTTTCAATCAGAGGATTTGTACTGCTTCAGCTTATTCTTCAAATGGCTGTATCTCTGCCCCTAGTGTACTGTAAGTAATGTCATTGCCATCTGGGTGATTTCTGGCTTTATGACACGGTAAAAATCATTTATGGCCACCCCAACGCTAGAAGTTAGGACTTTTTGGTGATAAAATATCTATGCATTGAGTCACATCTGGAACAAGCAGCTTGGAAAAGACTCCTGAGATGGCCAAAGAGTAATCAGCACTTTATAGTGGTTTGGTTTGTTGTGCTTAAGGAGTAATTCTCAGTATCCAGGATAAGCTGACTCTGTATGGAGTGTTAGGGTGAAGTATATGCATTTGTTTCCTTTGCATCTCTGACTATCAATAGAAATTAGGATTAAGCAGGCAATGCTTGTTTTTATGGAGCAATGCTTTCTACAGGTGCTTGGGGCAGTCTGTGGACGGGGAGTTTTCCTGTTCTTGAAACAAAGCAAAACTAGAAAGTTCATAGAAGCTTCAAACCAAGCTGGGTCTTTGCTGCACTACTTCTTGTCATTTAAAATTTAAAGCACAGATTTTATATTGAACGTGGCAAGAATGATCTTAGATTTGAAAGAAGCTCTGTTGAGGCCTGAGAAGAATGTCAAGAGCAGTGTTCAACCAGGGAGCACAGAAATCCATGTGCTATCAATGCCTTAAAATGAGTGCATGTTAATAAATGACCTTGAAGTTGACTAATCTGCAGTGTTACACTTCAAACTTTTAGGGAGGGATTACTAGTGCTATAACACCCATTCTCTTTTTGGTTGTCTTTTTTTCATACCCTGGAAAATTCTAGGGAAGAGCAGGTATAGCCCCTTGCAGGTGACTTCAAATCACAGTATATTGCATAATGGGACTGAACACAAAAAACACCCATAGATAAATTATTCAGATCAGTTTTTGCTGTCTCTGAAATGTTGTTTCAGTAAACTTATTAGTGATTGTTGGAGCAGAAACATATTCTGGGTGTTTATTGCTTGGTTTTCTTTCCTATTCTCTTTCTTCAGTAGACTCTGCTCTCTTTTTATAAGTATGTGAAAGCAAGAAGTTCTGGCTTTTAACAATTTGCATTCAAATGGACAGTTTTATTTTCAGAACAGATGAATGTATTCTTCAAATCTGTTTAAATTTGGTGTTGGTGAAGCCAGAAGCTTGTGAATGGGGAGACTTTATGTATTGTAGAATATAATAAGAAGTAAAACTCGAGAATATAAATCCATTCATCTTTAAACTATTTTTCCTCGTTGTTCTGCTAAGATTTGTTTTTAAATCTAATTGTATTCCAAGAGTGGTTTCGTTCTACAAATGGGCTCTTTCAGCTTTTCATTTAAAAATGTTTTGTGCCACAGTTGTTTTCACAGAAAATGCTGCCAAGAACAAGGAACTGTGTTCTCAAACTATGATCAAGGCTGCTTATTACAGTTGATAAATGAGAAGACTTAATAAATTCACTGTTTAAGGTCAAAAGATGAATACCCTGTGCCTCTTCTGACAAGGATAAACCATAGAGCAAAAACTGCAGAACCAATTGCAAAGCTATCCACATTAAGGGTTGAGCATCAATTAATTGTTGGTTGATTGAAAGTTGGACTAGATAAGGTTGACAGTCAGCTCTACAAATGCCATAATTTAAGACAAGAGGGTTAATCCTGTTAAAAAGTTTGAGCTCTGAGACATCACAGAATCAGTTTTGTTCTTCTGCCAGAAATAACTGGCTCAAGCATGTGGATAAGGTATACAGTGGTACCTCCAAAGCTACTCCTGGATATACTTATATGCAGAGAAACTCAAATCTCCTTCAAATCATAGTTCATACAAAAATCACATTCATGGATGTGCACACACCTCTGCAACCACAATATACTTGCCTTATTTAGGTAACAGCCTGGGCTTCATGTTTGCAAAATGGTGGAGGAAAAAATCTTGTGATGCTTTGAGTTAGTTGTATTTTTAAAAAAGAGGATAGAAATCGCTGTCTCTTACATGCAGACTTAAAAAAAAAAAAAAGTTTTAATCAATATACCTGAAAACGTAATGGATGTTGTTGATAGAAAAATTTGGAGAATTCTGATTTTTGAGCAAGGGAAGACAGATCTGTTTTCAATAACAGATAAAATGAAAATATATCAGGCATTAATGTTAAAAGACGTTAATGTCAAAGGCTGTTGGAAATGGTATAAGCTGTACAGAAATATCTTGCCTACTGATCCCAAATAACTGAGCAGAATGATGTCTGATCATACAGCAAGTAGATTAGATCCATAGATACAGAGGATCTTAAAACAAATGGAAATGCATAAAGGTCCACTGGGGTTGTGTTTTGATGCTTTTCTACCTCTGTGGGACATTCCCAAGTAAGCCTAGAGTCTATTTGCAAACTTTGCAAATTTGGTGTCTCTGCAGAACCCTGGACCAGCATCAGCACATGCTTCTGCTCTGGCTCATTAGCTCACCAATGAAATAGGGAGTGTTTCGACTGAAATATGCACTAAAGCACTAAGATGGTTTCTGATACCAGAGTGAGCATGTTCTGTATGCTGTGGGCAAAGCCTTTACTTGCAAATATTTTCCATTTTGCTTATCTTTTTGTAAGCACTTGTGTACATATCAGCACCTCAGGAACAGATTAGCACTGCAAGGATATGAGTAGAAGAGTGAACTTTAGAGAGATGAGAGAAGAGAGCAGTAGATAAAGGGCTGGATGACAACTCTAGCATACCACCAAAATACTTGTGTGTTGTGACACAGTCTGAACATGGAAACATTCAGAATAGAAATACGTCTGTTCTGCAATAGGTCTTTTTGGCTCAAACAGGGACATATGCATGTACTGTACAAAGAAATTACTGAAGTGGCCTAAAGAAGAGATGCATTCAGCTCTTATTGGCTTTGGAGCAATGTCCTTGCTTGTTCCTCTGAGTAGCAAGGAATATTAAATGGACTACAAAATAAAAAGGGTCAGAGAAATAATACTTGAGAATGAATACAGCTGAATATGGTCGAAATTTATGTTTCATTCTAGAGAGAAAAGAAACAAACCAAGACTGACCAGTGACTTTTTCTGTGGGCACACAACATGAAGATCCTTCTAGAAGTTAGGTTGTGGCTTTTTTCAGGATTTTGAAATGCACCTGGTGAATGAGGGCAACTGAGATTCCAAGCAAGCTTGACAGTTTTGTTCTCTTTTTAGTGTTACTTCAGTATTTTTTTTCATTGTCACAACACAGAAATATATGGGGCCTGTGCTTGTTGAATAGGGACTAGATCATTTTTGTACAAATTCAGGATGTTCTTTTGACTAAATTGGTATGGTATTACGCACTAGATGTCTAAGCAATTACTCCCTCTCCATGCATTGCCCTGAATTCGTGCATTATAACTAATGTTTTATATGATGCATCACTTCTCAGTGGTGATTGCAAGCAGGGAAATCACCACAGCTGGATCTAATGTTTTCAGCAACTTGGTATTGTTCCAACAGCCTGTGAAATGGATGGAGCAAGAGCGAGACTCCTACTGTTACTTTGTTGGTAACCATCTCTTCCAGAGACGGGGACATAATCCATTCTTATCCCTGTGCTTTAAAAAAACATCCCAAAGCAAACAAAAAACCTTTTAACTGTGTAAATATTGTCTGAGCATCTATTACTCTGATTGCAGCATTGGCAATAGTTGGAAATTATTACTGCTCATTGTTTGTGAAATAACTTTGAGGTGCCCACACAGTGATCAAAATATTTAGAATATTTAGAATAGTAGCAGTAACAGCAGGAGTGAAATTAACCCTGTAGCAATAAATTATTCTTGGTCTAAGAATTCTTGGTCTATTCTTGGTCTAACTCTTGAGGGATATTCCACCTACACAAACTGCTTAACTCTTAAACTGCCTGGCTTTCCCTGGTGGTTAAGAAACTCCAGCTGGAATAAGTTTCTTTCTTTTGAAATTAAGCTGAGGGGGCAGTTAAAGGTACTCACATAATGTGACTAGCAGGAATATGTAGATAAGATGTTTTGGACCACAGAGTATGCATGTGCATGCAGTTTGCTCCTCATTTTCTTCAGTGTTTTGATCTCTGTGTAAAAGATATCTGGCATATAAAAAAAAAAGAATAGAAGCAATAAATAATCATATAGCTCTTCCTCTTCATTTATTCATTACACATATTTTGCATAAATTAGAGTGACTATCTAAGTGAAAGGAAAAGTAGGGATTTGCAGCTTGAGATTGGATTAACCCATTGGTGTGGAGACACCTAGTATGATGTTAGTGAAGAAGATTGATAAGGATCAGCAGGTTAGAAAGGTATATTTTTAGAGTGTTTGATGTATGGAACAATGACACAGGGGGTAGCAGTAGCCATGGATAAAAGGCTGTGCCTCTGGACTTCCCGTTTTTCTTCAGCATAGAGACTGGTATGTGGGTGTAGCTCAAAATATTTTGTGTGAGACTAGTAAGATTTTTAGGTTGGCTTTTGTACTTTTGGGTTTTCTTAAGCTTGTGAGCGGGTAGTAGAGTGATTGCTTGATTGTTTTATTGTTCCTACAATTGGTGTGTGTTACAAGTCCAATGACATTGTTCCATGGTGGGCATCCAGCTGTGGGCCAGAGCAGTGCCTGTGGTTGTCATTCCTTCTGTACAAAAGTGAAGTCACTCTGCAAGGGCTTGGAATCATAGAGTCTTTATACACCAATGCAACAGAGCTCTGAATATCTCTGTTTCTTTGTCAGCAGGGTTTTTGCCTTGGTGTTTGGAGGATCTAAACAGGTTAGGCATGGACATAATCTAAAAAAGGCAAAAATTGGAAGGTAGGGAGGAAAACAGGGCACAAGGAAAAAGATGAGAAGAGAGTGTAAATGTTTTTGATACTAAGGCTGAAAAGGAGAAAAGTCTCTGGAATAAACCTAGCTAATAACTCCAGTGGAGCGACTGTTATTCTGTAACAAGAAAGAAAGAAAGGAAGGCTTTGTTATTCTCCTCTGCAAGTTCCAGCAGTATCTGTGGGAGGGTTGATGTTTTCTAATTTTATAAGCTGCAGGAGGGATGTTAAATACTGGTGACAGATCAAACTGGAGTTGTGCACATGAAGGTATTTTGAGTGGTGAGAGAAAGACAGACTGTCCCAAAAAGATACCTGAAAAGAGTCCATACAGAATTCAGTGCTTCTTTTTTTTTTTTTTTTTTTTTTTCTGAAACATCATCTGTAGAGTTTGACAACAAATGGTTGTAATTAAGGCAGTGACAGATGTGGATGTCAGTATCTCTTCTTTCTGATGCATTCAATTGTAGGAAGGAAAGAAAACTGTGTATAAGGTGATTTTGGGGTGGTTTTGTACAGGAGGGAATTGTATGAGAAGCATTCATGGATTGATGTGATTTTTAGCTCTCAGAAGGAATTCTCAGGATGGTGAAGAATCTGTTTTGAAGAGTTAACATTCTTAGCCAGTAAGTTACTGGACCAGCAACTACTCTGCAAGCACTAGTCGGCTCTGATTGCCACCAAGGGGCCAAAATTAATCCATTGTTCGAAGCTTGCAGCAAGGCATTGAAAGTGACTGCACGAGCTGTGGTTCTGCCTCTCATCTTGTGAAAAGGTTACTGCTCTCCGATTTCCTTTCAGAGTCACAGTGTTTCAGCTTGAATAGCACTTTCTGACAAAAACAGGAGCTGGAGCTGTGCTACACTGTCATTTGGCTTAGTGGATACTTAAGCTTCTGCTGGCTTAAACAAATAGGAATTAAATGGACAAATCCCTCCTCATTTCATTATTCCCTCTTCTCTGCCCCACAGTGAAAGTAACAGGGAAGAGTATTCATGATCATGTTTATTGTAATGAGCCTCTCCTCTGGGGGTACTCTTGTGGCATCTTTTAATGTTAATTTAGTATTGATTTATGATTCTAATTGGTGTGCTCTAGCTCTGTTCATTAAGTGACCACGTGCACGGTTCTCGTATTTTGTGTGTTCCATGTAAAAACCTGTGCACTTCATTAAATCTCAGCATTAAAGGAAGTGTTTCCAGGCAGAGCAATATTCCAACAGCACGTTGCAAATGCGCAGGAGGGTCCCAAGGTCACAAACTCCTTTCAGAGGTTAATTAAGTCTGAAAGAAAGGTATTCTGTTGTAATTAAATAGTAATGAACGAGAGGCCAGGAATATTTGGTGCATAATGCAGTACCATGAGGCAAAGCCAAAATCATCTGCAAATTTATTGTTTTATTTCGTATTCCATTATAAAATACCGTTGGGTGTCAGTGTAATTTTTATTCTCCAACTTGCCTGTGACAGAATGGGGATTAAGTGGTCAGTGCTGTCATGCATATGTGATCATAATACACCTCGGTAGTGGTTTCAAAAACTCCAATAGCATTGCTAGTATGCTGAAGAGGGCTTTCATCAGGAGTGTGATGCCTTCCCTATTCTGCAGGATCACATTTTTAATCAGAGGGGAAAGTGCTTCCTTTGCCACATTCACACTGGAAAAGCTGTGGTAAATTTTGACTTCTTTTAGTAGCGCCAGCAGAAATACTATCACATTCATGACCCTGTTTAAGGGCTCATCAAAATTTCCCTTTTAGTTCTTGTGCTTCTGGGGTTTAATATTTCAGCCTGTTCAAGTGCATTAGGCAGGATCCTGGCACAGAACCATAGACAAGTTGCCAATCCAACTGTTAGATTTTTCTTTATTTTATTCCCCCAACTTTCTTTGTAAATTTTCCAATTCCGACATTAACACACTGACTTGTTTCACCCCGTTATCTCTGAAGAGTGAATTATTTTAATCTCAAAACATATTATAGGAATCTAAAGACCAAATACATGAGTTACCAGTGAGTTGTAACTTTAATTCCTTACTTCTGTGTTTTAAAAGTAATTTTAGTTATTTTATTTTCTCATCTGGAAGCTGAATTTGTAAACTGTTTTTCCCACATTGTAAAACAAAGAAATGGGGAAAACTGTTTGTACCTACTCCTTCTTGGAGCTCTTCCATGCATCAACATCAGCCAGGATGACAACTGAAAAGAAATTGCCCTTTGATTCCACAGCTTGGCCTCTGGAAAAGCTGCATTGGCTCATGAATATTGCAGCCTACCCTTCTTGGGCTTTGGACCAGGCTGTGACCCGATGGCTTGGAAAGAAGATAGCCTCCACCTCCCTCTCTATCATGGACATTTCTATCTAGGTAAAGGAGGTGGTGTTTTTTTGGGTGAGGGAGCCACGTGGCCTGAAACACTTTGGATGGGATCCCCTAAAGCTGCTGGAGTGTGAACTACACCAGAGGTTCATTGATACCTAGAGAGAGTGGGTGTGCTCTACTTCCTGGGGTACATGGAGCTGAATTTAAAGGTGGGAATGGTCCAGAATCCTGGTGCCTTTTATCAGCACGTAAGTCCAAATTCCCATTTATTACCAGCTGACTGGCTGTAACTGGCTGGTGGAGGCTCGTTTTGCATCGGAACTTAACAGGTATTTAACAGCCTAGGATTTAGGTAATGGCTTTGCTTACAGTGAAGTAGAATTCTCTGTTAATCTTCAGGAAGACTTCCCCTTTCTCTCCAAGAACAATTATAAAAGTAACCTCTGACAGTTTTTCTGCCATTCCAGTAAAATATGTGTCTCTTACCTCATTATCAGGCCAATAGGTCTAATCCTCCTAACTTAACACATTTTCCAAAAACTTCTCAGCCTGAGAATTAATATCCTGCTGGTATTAAACTGTGTGGAAAAAATTATCTATTAGTGAATTTTACATTGAAGAAATGGGCCACACTGTCATTCAGTTGAATGACATCTTCTGTTGAATGACATCTCTAATGATGGTTGCATTCCATTTCACGTGTGGTAGTCTTCAGGCTACTCCCAGAGCATCTCAATACACACTAATTCAAAGTGTCTGATTCACAGCTTGTCTGTGCCCAGTCTTTTCCAAAGTATTTCCAATGCTGCATCCACTCAGGGTTCTCCCCTCCCTTCTTGCAGTTCATGTGGTGCAGATGGCAGCAAGGATCTCAGACCTCTGAATGTCTTCCCTGAGGAACAATTACTATCACTATATATAAAGAGAATAGTTTTTAACAAGAGCTCATCATTGCACTTGTATTATTTATAGGTAGATCTTTGTCCTTAAGATCTAGTTCTCATCCTATAAAAAAAATTAATTAATGTGTTTAAATTTAATAAAAGATTAAGTCAAAGTGATTATGACAATAACAGAACTTAGTAGAATAGCAGTGAAGAGTATTGTAATTTTTTAAATTATAATAAATTGTGACATTCATATGGGAGTATTATTACCTTTTTTTTATTAATAATAAACAGGGCGCCAGCAGCATCAGATTTATATTAAATTTTTTTTCAGCTACTCGATAGAAAATTATTTGTACAGAGGCCAAGATATGAATTTTTTTTAGACTATGTGTTACTTATTGAGAATAAGGTATTTTCTGTCTGAGAGTGCTTTTAGCCCACATAGACAAAAAGAAGGAAAGGAGGAGGATTGAGAAGGAGAGAGATCGAGAATGGACAATTCTATAATATCACGTGAATGTTTGTAATGTTTCTAATGCCTCAGTCCAGCGCCCAGGTTTTTTTTCTGTGATTGCCACTTACAAAAAAGCACAAATCTATACATTGGCCTGCCTGGATTTCGTATCTGTCAGGTAGGTAGCTATCTCAATGCTATCGTTTGTGCTCTTAAGTGGCAGTAAACTAAATGCTACAGATACAAACGAGGGAGGACTAGCTTGGGTTCTCTTCAAACCTTCCCTCCACAGTATTATTTCCTTGCTTTTGATGAAACATTAATAAGGAGAGCCAGCTTAAGTAACAGACAGTAGGAGTTTGATAGGTAGATCCCAGCCACAGTCTGGGTATTAGAAGCTTAATAGCAGTAGTAGCACATGCCTACTTGCTCTGCTGAAGATACACTGTAGCACCCTATTCTGACTAATTGGGGGGGGGGAGATGGACAGACACACACATTTGTTTCTTGAACACAGTTAATGACTCTCATATGTAAAGTTGTCAATGTTCTGGAAACAAGCGCAGCAGGCCCTGCCATTATGAGTACTCTATTACCAGTCTCTCAGCTGTTTTAAAGCTAGCTCAGATTTATATACACTTCAGTCATGCACATTCCCAATGTAGCCTTGGAGACCCTTCACAATGCCCTTTAGATTTCTCTTGGTCATGCTTGTGGTTTTTTTGGTTTACTTCTTTTTCCTTCTTTTTTTTTTGTGGTTTGTGTTTAGTTGTTGTTGGGGTATTTTTCTTAGCAATTGTTTGGAAAATTGTTCTGTTTTGAAAATATTAAAATATAACAAAATAATTTTGCATCCTCTTCTGCTCTACCCATTCTGAACGTAAGGATGAATTTGCTTCTGATTTTGAGTTTTGCATTGAACTCCTTGTATATTCTGATTCAATGGCTGTGTTGCCAGCTGTGCTGGTTTCAGATGGAGCTGGTACAGAGCTTCCCTCTCCCTGGAGAGGAGATATGCTGGTTGTGTGTGCCAGGTGAGGCTGCCCACATGCAGGTTTGGTGGACTGGGACCTAGTATGGATTTTAGCACATGTGTGCAGTTTCCTGGTGCTTGTTAGTGATAGCTGTAGTTAAGGCTTTACAGTGGTAGAAATCTAATGGGACCTGAAGGAAGCATTACTTACAGATCTTGACCTCACAGAATTTTGCTGCCTTGATGTATTTATCATCCCTGGAATTGTTAAAGATCAGTCTGGATGGGGCTTTGAGCAACCTGATGTAGTGAAAGGTGTCCCTTCCCATGGCAGGGGGATTAGAACTAGATGATCATTAAGACTCCATCCAATGCAAGTCATTCTATGATTCTGTGAATTGCTGTTTGTTCCTTCTCATGAATTAGGCCTGCTAAGTCTGTACCAAACATAAAAACCAGCACAGACTCCTGTGATTACAAAAGCCATTTTATCTTGTGCTGAGGATCACTATTTCCTTGGCATAATTAGTTTAATAAGCAGAAGGTGAAATTTTGGTAGGTCAGATGAATACAGTGTGGTCTTGGTAGCCATTCCACAGGTATCAGATAGTCTGAATGCCTGCTTCATCCTTTTAATATTTATCAGCTGTGGGCTAAATTTTGAAATAATTAATATAAACTAAATCCTCAGCTTTTCTATATTATCTTGGCTTGGTTAGCTGCTGATCAGTTATTCCCACTGAAGATGGGAAAAAATTGTATCTTCTGAATATCTCTGTGACAGCTGGTGCTTTCAACGGGTGAAGGAAGCTCTGGGAAGCAAGTACTTCAGGTTTTGACATGGTACTTGGGTCACTGCAAAATTAAGGGGTTTTTTCCCCTAAGGAACATTTCCCACCCTTCTACTGGATACCATGGATGTGTAATTGCTCTGTCTTCATTTCAGATTAGCCATGCAGGGAGCTTCCCTGTGGTCGTGGTGGTAATGGCTAACTTTTAAAACAGGCTTTTTTTTCAGGAGGCACTGGAAGCTGTGCTGACTGCCAGGAGGAGGAACTTGACTGCAGCTAGGTTAAAGGAGAATGTTAACAGCTGGAATAGCATTTCCTTGCACTTGGGACTCTTTGGGAAAGCAGACAGCCTATATAGTGGCCAGGGTGAAACTGCAGCAGGTTTCTTTACATTACTATATTTCATTACATGTAGGTTTGTTCACTAATGAGCAGTGGAAAGAAATAAAAATTTAGGTCTGGCAAGTCACTGTCAATCAGACATCCTTTTGCATCTATTAAGGTGCAAAGTATAGGTATGAACTTACCTATTTGGTATAGTAATTTAAATGTTTTACAGAAGAAACTGTCAAGTGAGCTGATTTTTCACTAGGTCATTTTGTCAGTCCTTTACTCTTTATCTCTTGTCAAAAATTGAACAAATAAAACCTTGCTAGAAAAACTATTTCAATTGAGTGCCTCATACTCTGATCAGAAGGCAGATTTATTAATACATGAGAGTAGCAGCTTTATTTTGTTTCTTTATTTCATCCATATGTCAAGTAACTATAAAAAAGGTGGTTTTATTCTTTAATTAGGGTTTTATCAGAGGCATTGCAATTGCAGCTGTGGTCATGAAAATGGTCATTTGAAATAATTCTAATCTTGTGAAAGAGAACTGCTTGTGTGTCTGTAATCATAACTGTAAACCTGCTGACTTTGCTAACTAAAATATGGCAGTGGTACCTTGACTCTGTGACACAGTGAGAAAGCCAAAACAAGAATTAAAGTGAGTAGGATCTCTGCCAGCTGCAGGAGCTTTACCCAGCTGTGATGCTCCAGCCCAGTGAAGACAGAAACATTGGTACACTAAACATTTTTCCATCAGTTCCTTCAGAGCTCAAAGCCTACCTTTCATCGTTTCAATTAGTACAAACTTTAAAAGAATTTCTATTAAACTTTGCAATACATTGTTGTCTAAATCATGAGTTCCCAAAAATGCAATAGGGTCATCCACTGTACAGCTAATTTGTGTCGAAATGGGAGAATACTCCCTTGAGTTTATCTGATGAAAGCAAGGATGCTTTTTGGTAGAGGTTACTCAGCATCAAATAGAGCCCAACTCTCATTTTGTATGCACATTTATCTTCTGCTGTCTCTATAATTAATGCTGCTGTGCTGTACTAGGCAAAAGTTACAGGTACCTTTTGAAATGCTAATGCTCCACTGGAGTATCCTGGTTCTCTGTCAGCTCTGGAGAAGCTGCAGCAGAGGTCAGCAGCAAAAGGTTTAATAAAACTTCTGCCTCCCAGCGACTTACCCAGTTTCAGCCATACAGAAACAACAGACTTCAAACAACTGTCTGGTGTTATGTGGCTTTTCTCTATTCCTTCCCATGTGGGCTCACACCCCCTAAAAACATTAAGTGATACGTTTTGTTCCTCTGTGTAGTCTGAGTGTTTTCAGGATTCTCGATGCATTGTTTCTCTGCAAAATATTATGTACCTTATCAGTGTAAGGGCTTGAAACTTGAAAGAATTATATTAATATGTTTAAGTACTCAAGCACATCTTCACCAAAACTAAGAATGGTTCAGAAGCTTGCTCAGTGGCTGCCCTATAGGCAATCAGAGCCCAGGATAGGAAACAGGTTCAATAACTGTACAAAATCAATTTTGCCTTTCAGTAGTTGTGTTGTAATCAGATGTTCTGGTTTTTTCCTGAAGACTTCATGTCTTCTATGTAGGTGTTTTTTAAATAATTTTTTATATGACAATTCACTTTTCATGGCTAGTGCTCCTACTCATAACTAAGTGTAGAGATGTCTCTTTTCTAGCCACAAAACAGAAAATCAACCTGTAAAATGATGTGTACATAAAAATCGGAAAAGAAAATGCAGGCCCAAACAGGAGAAGCATAATAAAGACTTTTGAAAACCTGCAGATTTCCACTTGTCTGCTTGGAACAAGCTCCTCACTAAAGGGATAAATCTCTTCTCATTGCACCCATAAGTCATTGTGTAGAAAGGCCTCTAAAGGATTTCCATTGCAATCTACTTACTTCAGTTTCTAGCCCTGAAGAAGCAAAGCTTCTTCAAGCTCAACCTCCCCTGCAGAGGTGTTCTTCCCTGGTTTTGTAAATAGGTAAACAGATCCTAAACTCGGGGCAGGTACTTAAGGTACTCAGGGGAGAGTAAGTAAAGTAACAGAGACAAGGAAATCCCAGCAAACTTCTTCAATGTGTAACTTCTTTCTGTTTGATTGTGCTTGACTTTTAAATGTTTTTAGTGGTGTGAAAATTCACAGAAAGGATACTTAGAGTTTAATTACTATTCGTTGAAACCGACTTTAAAAATTGTATAGTTGAGTTTTCAAGCCACACTGTAGGAGTTGTTAGTAACTGTCTGATTAGGTGGAAAAATATAATATGTGTGTTTCTAGCTCTTCTGGAAAGGAAGAGAAATTGTTCATATTGCCTTGGAAAAGTCTGTTGTCACCTAGCAGTAAAATCCAACTTGGGTATCACCCCATGAAGCCTTGAGCTTGCTGTGGCTTCTAGAGCCACCTTTTTGAGACTGGTTTCTAAATCTGTTTGTGTAGTTTGTGACTGCTCCAAGTTTACCACATTTTCAATCACATACCTCTGATTCCTCACATGTAGTATAATGTTAATTAGCAATTTACATTTCTTTAATATAATGGCTGATTTTTGTCAAGTTTTTGAGCAAATTCTGCCAGCTGTTGCTTCGACATAAAGAGGGAAAACAGTTTTGGGTAGTCTTGTCACCCTCGATCTTCTCAGTGAATCAGATACCCTCACTGTAGATAGGCTACAGTGCTTCTCTTCTCCACCCTTTCCTCTGGTTTTGGGTCCTAGAAGACTGGAGTCTGGCACTTCCAGACAAGTATTTATGCTTTACTAGCATTCAAAATCATGTCTTTGTGGGTGACTCATACTGAGGCACTGGAGCCTTTTCTGCTACTGAGTTGATATGCTGCCCTGAGTCATGCTGCCCTGTGCAAGGACGAAAACTCATGGCTCAGCTCCCTTTTTTTAAATTTCTTTTGCCAGGGATCCAACAGCAAGGCATGGTGCTTGAGCTTGTGCAATGCTGAGTTGTGCTGAATAGCTTCCACTTTAATTTGCTCTAAGATCTATATTGCAGTCAGATATCCTTTATTTTACGAAATGCTTCAGTCTATGAGTAATAAAAACAAAGCCAAAGGTACTTAGCAGCAGTCCCTGGGAGCTGCTTGTTCTGTGCACACTTGGTTTTTCATATACTTACCTGAACACAGGAGGATGTTCAAGCACCATGGAAAACAAGCGAGCAGTTCTTAAATCTTGGAGCATGACTTTATGTTGTAGTGTATCGATTGCAACTGGAGAAAGGTTTCAAATACTGACTATTAAAAAGAAAAATGCAACCTTTGTAGCTATCATTAATGCTCATCTTTGTCACTGAGGGATAAGGTTTTGAGACAGGGTGTAAGCTTCTTCATATTTGTAATGATAATGGGAGAAAGTTGGCTCTCCTCTGCAGGAGATGTCCCTCTGAAGTGTACTTTGCATAGCAGCTTGAGCTGAAGGTAATATGTTCTTCAATTTATTTTAGATTTTTTTTTTATTATTTGCAAGGTGACATTGCCTACCAGACAAGCATAAATGAATGCATTATTGCCTTCATATCTTCACACACTTTCATCTTTTTCTTTAAATCGTAGCGTTTGCAAATGAAATCATACTTATATGCTCTTTAACAATAATCTCTTTAAAAAGTGAGAAAAAAAGAGGCTGTTTTTCAAGGTTGCCTAATATTCCAAGTACTTTTAAGCACAGAACTATCTGACTGTAATATAATGATTTGCTAACAGTCTGTGCAAAGAATTCGGGTTATCTGTGTATAGCTTGATATATGCTTTCTTTGTTAAATTGGTGTTTACAGTGATGTCATCGTACCCTCTCCCTTTTTCTTAAGTCTTATTAAATCACATCTGGATTTATTGTAGTGTGTAAAATGCTATTTGGGAATTGTTTTGTCTAAGCAATTGCATATTGAACATTAGGTTTATTAAGGTCTTTGAAGAAGGCATAGGAAATTGGGGGTTTTTTTGTTGATGTTGTTTCTCTCCAAATTCATACAGAACTAGCACACCATTGTCAGTGACAAACAATGCAAATATTGTATAGTGATATGGGAGGATTTGGGGATTGAAATAGCAGTGAGGAGGATGGAGCATGGAGTCAGAAAAAGTAAGCCTACTGACTTCAAGAGAGTCTTAATTGGGAAGTAGAGGGTGCAGAAGCTAAGGACTGGGATTTAGCTGTTTTTTAAAGGCCTCATGATAATAATAAGTTATGGAATCATTTGTGGCATCTATTCAAGATGGATCAAAATAAAATTCTTTTCTATGGTCAGTTTGAATTCAATAATTGTATTAGTATTTTAGTGTTTGGCTTCTGAGCTGCAGGTGTGACCCTTTCTTGTGGTAACCTTGCAGGTAATGCATGAAAGTATTTATAGATTGAATAGACATTAACTCTGAATATATCTCACTATCTGACATTTCTCCTTTACCCAGGAGCTCACCTCTGTACAGCTACTTGGAGCATCTGAATATGCTGCTCTGAGATAATATATAAAAGACATTTGCTTGTGCTGTAAGTCTCTGAGAGTTAAAAAGGCACTTAGATCTTCACAGCAGATAACAGTATACTTTTGACAGATTTAAGCAGACTTAACACCTTTCTGATGAGAACAGCCCTCACTTACTCTTCTTGTCAAGACATCAGGAGGGCAAGCTGAAAGTGCACCGTAACAGTTAGCAAACGTAGAGTTGGGAGCATTAATTTTTTAAATTTTTGCTTGTTGGGGTTTTTTTGTTAAACTGTCATTTTAATACTTATCCTGGAGTAGTGCTAGAGAGTTTTATCTTCTGTATTCCCAAGTACTAGATGCATACAAAAGTCAAGGCTGACTTTGCTTCATGTTCAGTCTGCAGCATTTTATCATCACTGATTTTTTTTTTTTTTTTTTTTTTTCCCTGCTTGGGGATGTAACTTGTGTGTGCCTATTAGTCCAGGGTAAAAGCCACCCATTTTGAAATTTATTTTTAGTAGTGAAGAAAAAACAGGAAAGCCACTCTGTGCCCTCAGATGATACAGGTGGGACACACACTGTTTGTCTGCTTGGGATTATTTTCTGTGCTCTAGCTGAAGGAACCAGAGGGTATCCAGACACTGCCTTTAAACGTCGTGTCTCTGATGTTAACATTTGTTTAAAAAAGGTTAATTGCATGCAATTATGTGCTAAGGGAACTGCATCACAAGAAAAGTCAATAGTACTAGGAAACTGTAACTATGAATTAATGATAGAACTGAGCAGTTATGCCCGAGCGTTTTATTTAAGAAGGCAGCATGGTTTGTTTAGTATAAACTTCTAGTGTGATGGGTTTGTGTGGGGTTTTGTGTTGTTTTTTTTTTTCTTTTTCATAACTGTGTGAAAAGGCATATTTAACACTTCACACTGAATTCTTAAAGTGAGTGAATAAAGAACCAAGTATTCTGATGTTTTAAATTTAACACACCGTTCATTAGTGTTGAATTTTTTAAAACAATACTGCTGTTTCTGTTAGATGTATTAATTGAAGGCAAAAGGCACAGTTGTCCTTGTTTAGCATAAGAACCTCAGAGTTTAAATAGCATCTATTTATTTTGTAATCTGTCTATAATAAGAATGAATTGCTGCTTTGTGGTTCTGGTGACTAAAAATGTATTGGGGTATCTTGAAACTATGACAAACTTGCTGGAATCTCTCTCTTTTTTCCCCTGCTTTCAAGCCCAGCATCCTGAGAGTTCATAAAACTGTTCAGTCAACATTCAACCTTTATCCAATTTGTATAAATCCTCTAGCTGGGATCCATCTCAAAACTGCTGAGAAATAGTGGGATTTTTTCTTGATAAGCTAGCTAAACCTTTAAAGGTTTCCTATTGAAACTAGAGTGGATTTCTGGGGTTTTTTTGGTTTTTTCTTTTTTTTTTTGGAAGCTACATAGATAACAGATAAGCAGTCAGGTATGGAAGTGCCTTTGGATCCTTATCTGAAAGTAATCCTGGCCCTCCTGACTCCATACTCATTTTAGATGGATGCAGTATGATTCTAAAATACCCTGATGAGGAAAGAAAAAGGCAACTCCAAACAACAACAAAAAGCAACAACCCAAATCCAAACAAAATAAACCCCTCAGCACCCAGAAAAACTGGGAGATTGAAGAGAGTATGAAAAACTCTGGTTAGCCCAAACTGCTGAAGATCTTTTGTTGCCCAGTGCCTGGCGTTATGCTTCTTGACAGCTCTAGATAAGCCTTGGTAGACAAGGCTGATCTCACATGAATTTTTTACTTTCAGTCCCATTGGGATTGAGGACTTGGCCCATTCCTGATAAATGTCAATATAAAGCAGCACAGAATCAAGCCAACTGAGCTGATCATGACCTTATATGCATAGTGATAATTAATAACTAATGATACTGATAAAAAATGGTTCTGAAATGCAGTAGACTGCATCATCTGGACTGTTTAGAAATTAAAATTTTAAATTGCACTTTGAAAAGGAATTAAAGACATGTTTTGCCATCATGGGCAAAAAGTTAAACTCCTTCACTAAAGGATGTGTGTCAGATATGTCACTGAAATGTGTCATCTTCAATACAGTTATGCATTAGAATAAGAATTATTCATGAATTAGAGTTCAGAGGGCAGAAAAACATGGGTTAGACTAATGTAATACCTGGTTTTAATCTGTACTTTAAATAAGGGCAGCTTATTTTTACTTTTATGGAGAGGCTTTTCTTGTTACTTTTTTCCGGACATCATTTTTCCCCCTCACATAGATGTAACCTTGATGTGTGATTCTTCCGAGCCTGTTCTCTTGCTGTAGTCAGGAGAAAATACAAAACTATATGAAAGCAAACAAGTGAAAATCAATTATTACAAAATATTCTTGAGTTACTTTACTATGAAAGTTTTTTTCCATATACCTCTCTCTCAACTATTTCCCCTATTTCTATATCTGTGCTAATCTTCTCTGATTAGTTAGAGATCTTCTCTGGTTAGTCAGTCAAGGAGAGCTCTTCACACAATGACCCTTGTTCACTTCTGTTAATTGGAGAAGTTTGGAGAAGAGTCTTGACTTAAATCTGCTCACCTGGATCAGGCAATTTGTTCCACAGAACTCAAAAAGGACTGTGTCAAATGTAGCCTTTGAATTTATACTGAACGTTGCCTTGCTTTGGTTTGCATAGTCAATGAGATACAAAGAGCAGCCATCCTCCCTTTGAAGATAAAGCAGACATATTTTTCACGTCTGTGAGGCAGACACCAGACTTGAGATTTACTAAGGGTTTTTTTTTTTAAATTCATCAGGCATGACTTTCTGAACTTTCCTTGTTTCTGGTGTTTCTGAAAGGGAAGGAGAAGAGAAGAAAGAATTCTTCTCTTCATGATCATTAATGTGAGGCCTAGACATCTTGAAATTTTGAAGTTCCCAGCCACAATTCCTTATTCTCTTTAGTAATTTCTGGTTTTGTGGTTGCTCCTAGTGAAGGATGTAGAGAGGGTATTTTGAGAATGGACGTAGAGCTTCCTGGGAGAGGAGACGTGTTCAGGAAGTGCAGCCGGGAGCCCCAGCAGAGCCCATGGAAGGTGTAACAGAAATGTTTATTCCTTCTGCTTGAGAAAATTCAAATACAACTTCAGCTAACTTTTTTTGATTGGAAATTGTTTTACTTTGGATAAGAAAAAAAGCTGTGAAGGAGCACTTGATTCTTAGAAGATACATTTTTTGGCTAATTCTGCTTCCACTTATGTCTCTTGAAGCATTCAGGAGAAATAGTTTATTATTTAAAAGCACTGTGATCTGTAGCTGCTGTAGAGGGGAAAATAAAAAAAGACACTTTTAGATTTATGTATGGCGCTTCAGTAAGACAAACAGGTTTGCATCATAGTGGATGCCTATGTCATACCAATGGCTTTCTGTGACAACTGGCTGCCATTCTTCCTGCCCAGCCTGCTGGAACACCTCCAGGGCTTGCATTCAGGGCCACCACCAACATGCCTAGAGTAAGTTTACTTTGAATGGCTTTGTTTCAATCAGGAAGAAATCATTAGAAAATAACAAATTGAAAGAGAATACCTGCAGGTTTTTAGGCTTGTTGTATTCAGTAAACAAGCCTAAAAAAACAACCCATAGAAAGGTAAAAAGGCAGTGATTTAAAATTTAACTTTTGAAAATGTGGTGGTTTTTGCACATAAAAAAGGTCAGTCATACAATGAAGGAGCAAATCTAATTTTCTGTTTCAGTTTTTGCTGGTTTTGAACCATAGTGATGGAAGCATATGAAACAGAGCAACCTACTTGATTCCTGTGTCCTCAGTAAAACCCAGTGCAGAAGGGACTGGCCTTCCTGCCACTGCGAGTGTGAGACCATCACTTCTGGAGGGATTATTTTTAGAACATATTCTTTCGTAACAACTTGAGTAATAGTAGAGAGCAGTGAATTTGAAATGCCATAGTTACACATGACCTAACTCACAGTAATTGTAGTCACCAGCTTCTGCTGAAGCAGCTTTCAGTTTTCAAAGAAAATGGTGGCCAGTGACCACATCTCTTTTGGAATCTTTTCATGGAAACAGAACACGAGATTTTTGTAAGTTTTGCTGATATGGATAGTTTCTAGACCCTGCAGCATTCTTGTAAAATCATGTGGCAGAAAAAAATATGTCGTAATGTGCTTTGTTCAATTTCTTGTAACTCAGTGTGAGCTGGAAACTAATTTGCTGAACTCGCATACCCCTTGTAAAGCATGGTAGCCTTGGAGTTAATCAAAATCCCAGCTTTACTTTCAAAACTCAATGCAGCCTTATCTGTTGAAACAGTGGAAACACTCTCACCTGTCAGCTGCTGCTTAAAACTCAAGAAATTGTGCAAGATGGAAAGCTGTGTTTCTGTGTTGTTTTTTGGGGGTGTTGTGGTATTTTTCAAAAGATATTTTTACACTGTTCTTGCTGCAGCACAGCGGAAGTTTCATTATGGATTTGATAGGAATTTATACAGTAAATATTTTTAAACATTCTGCAGTTAAAAAGCTACATGTGACAAGATGAGATAAATATCACAAAATGATTTCATGTGTTTTGCAGCAATATTACTGTATGAATGACGGTTAGGAGTTGAAATTAAGTTCATGTGAGTTAAAAATCGCTAAGCATTTGGCTTCCGTGTTTTGGGAGTATTTTTAATAATCAAAAAGAGTAGAAATGGGATGACATCACTAACAACGAAAATACAAATCCTTGAAACATTTATGGCATACCAGCTGTCCAAGAAACATCATCATCTTCTGACAAACGATATCCTCTGAGGCTTGATGTACAGCACTCAGATATGCTATTTCAAATACTTTGCTGACTGAGTGATACGTTTGAAAGATATTTGAGAGTTGTCTTTCTAGGACCAGTCTTACTGACCCAGAGAGATATATAAGCATCTAAGGAATGCGTAGCCCCCTCAGTAAAGACACAATAGATTTACCAGTTTTACATTTCATCTGTTACCTTATTTTGTATCACCTCACATCAACTCTTGTTTTAAAATTCTTTTAAAGAACAGATACCTCTTTTGGAAGATTAATGCTTGTATCCCTTAGTACTCTTGAGAAAATAAATATTAAATATCGTAAGATGGATTAATTTTTAATTTCACTGCTCATTGCTTTCCTTTTAGCTTCTTGCCTGATTACATCAGTGGTGATTTTGATTCCATTCAGCCTGAAGTCAAGGAATACTACAAGGTCAAGGTAAATGAAATCCCTTTGAGTTTTTGTGTGATAGAGCATTGTAAGTTCCAAGTCATTAGTGCTGTCGTGGTCATTAAGTGATTCTGGCTCCATTGCTTTCTTTGAGGCTTCAGCTATGGAGCACCTGAGAAGCTCAGAAGTTGTGCTTTGTGGCACTGTACTAATACTTAAAGTAAACATGGGAGGTGTGATACTGCCCGAGTCCTGCACAGGGTGACTTTCCATAGCATCAGGTGAGGAAATAGATCATATGTTGCTAGAGATTACAGCAACTAGAAACCAGGATAAAACTTCCTGAAAAATCTATGGCTTCTTTTGCATGGTGAGATACAGAGAAATAAAGATTAATTTACCATGATCCCCATCTTTGCTGGCACCCACAGACTTTCTAGAGAGATTTTCTCTCTGTGATATTTGTATGATATGACTTTACTTTTTTAGAGGAAAGCTGCAGATGGAGAAATCTGTCTCTTTCCTCACCCATTGAAGCATTGAATTCCAGTCAACTGTTTCTGCTACACCAGTGGAGTGCCCTCCTTACTGAGTTATTGGATAAATTGCTGCCTGTATTAATTTATTTCCAGCAAGCAGCATAAATGTAAACTCACTTTTTTTAGGTCTTAGGGCTCAAAGTTCTGCCTTTACCTGACTTTTTGGTATTCAACCCTTCACCTGCCCACCTGTTTACGTTTTTGTGATGAGCACAGTTCTTTACCCTGGCCTCTTGGGCAGCAGGTTTCTGCAAATTCAGAGTCAGCCTTGATAGGCCAGCTTACCTTTGCAGCAGGCTGCACTTACAAGAGGAGTAAGTGTTTGATTCTTGTGAGGTAGTTGACTTAGTCTGCTGTTAATTCATGTGAGAATGATATTTGCCTAAAATCCTCCCTGATGGACTTGGGTTCAAATGGTTAGAACAAAAGATTTCAAACTGTGAGGGGAGGGCTGAGTGTGTAGGGCTGGGTTTTCATCTCTCTCTGGGCACTGCGGCATTTTATTTCCATATTCTACCCCATTTTTTAGAAGAGAGAAGGGTGTGTTGGCTGCTCATGTCTAGGAAAACCACTCTATAAAAATGCTCAGGAATCTTTAAATTACAGCTTGGGAAGTGAAAGTAAAATAAAAAACTTTGGATTAATTCTATTCACTACAGGCTAGAAATTAATGATGTGTGAGTAAGTGAGTTCAGGAAGTGTTTGGACAATATTCTTGGGCACATGATGTGACTTTTGTGGATGATGCTGTGCAGGGCTGGGAATTGGACTTGCTGATCCTTGAGAGTCCCTTCCAGCTCAGCTTCGTCTGTGATTCTGCGAGTCTGTAAAGGGGAGCACTGCAAAAGGAACTACTCTGTTTTGCATGGACATGGGCAACCCCCAGTATCAGCACCGGCTGGAGAACGAACAGATGGAGAGCAGCCCTAGGGAGAAGGACTTGGGAGTGCTGGTGGATCAGATATTGGACATGAGCCAGCAATGTGCACTCCCAGCCCAGAGAACCAAAAGTGTCCTGGGCTGCATCCAAAACAGCGTGGCCAGCAGGGCAAGGGAGGGGATTCTGCCCCTCTGCTCTGCTCTGGTGAGACCCCCATCTGCAGTGCTGTATCCAGGTCTGGGGTCCATAGCAAAGGAAGGACATCGACCTGGTAGAGCAAGTCCAGAGAAGGGCCACTAAGATGGTTAGTGGGGTGGAGGGATCTCCTGTGAGGAAAGACTGAGAGGATTGGGATTGTTCAGCCTAGAGAAGAGAAGGTTTTGGGGTGACCTAATTGAAGCCTTCCAGTGCCTGAAGGGAGCCTACAAGAAAGATGGAGAGAGACTTTATACAAGAACATGTAGTGACAGGACAGTGGGGAATGGCTTCGAACTGATAGACAGCAGGTTTAGATTAGGTATTAGGAAGAATTTCTTTACTCTGAGGGTGATGGGACACTGGAACAGGTTGCCCAAAGAAGTTGTGGTTGTCCCACCCTGGATGTGCTCAAGGCCAGGCTGGATGGGGCTTTGAGCATCCTGGTCTAGTGGAAGGTGTCCCTGCCCACGACAGGGGATTGGAACTAGCTAGATGTCCTTTAAGGTCTCTTCCAGTCCAAACCACTCCATGGTTCTGCAATTAATGCTTATATGAACAGCATGCTGGTATGTAGGTAAGTCCTACCAATAAATGCAAGTCAAGGATCATTCAACAGAGAGGGGAGATGGAAGAGGTAGGAGGTAGAAAAATAGAGTGGGTATTACCCTTTTCCACAGGGATTACTTTTCTGGCCATAGCATCCTTTTTGCCGGATCAGTTGCAGCTTAGTGGTGATATGCAGTTTACACTTTCTTTGTGAGCATGTAGTGAACCGTTCTGCTTCATACAGAGTTAATACATCTGTGCAAGGGCTGGGCTGATAGGCTGCAAAGGAAGCAGTAATTCATCAGGGTTGTAGGGATGTAATGAACAGCATAATCTAAACTAGAGAATTCTTGCATGAGTTCTTCATACAAGACTTAGGAAAATGCAGATAGACTTTAGAATTTTAAGTCTGGGTGTCCATGGTAGGAATTTTTTTTTTTTTTGTCATTTTTAAATTAAGTTTCTGTAGTGAGAAAATTAGAATGGTAATTTTTTTCTCAAGGTCTCCTTAGAGACGAGTTTGAGTGTCTAAGGAGATCTTGAGCAAAAAATATAATAAAATAGAAATTGGACAGACGTGTATGTTTCTTCTCTTGTAAAGTATCTTGTTCATTAAAGCACCCTCTATAGTCTATACAATTTTCAAAACCACTGTCTTTTGGAAATACTGTATGTGTTCACGACTCAAAATATATTAAGGCTGCTTAAAATAGGCTGTGAGAGAGCTTCAGGCGAGTAGATCAGTGTAGCCCCATTGACTTTAGGGAAGCATCATGCTGTGAGTTAGGGTTGCTTCCTGTACCATCCTTCCTTACTCAGGTGCAGATTACACCCAGAGACAAGGTAAGCCACTATCATTAGATAATATTACTGTTTCAAGTTTGTTTCAAGTATTCTCTTCTATCAATTGTTTTTATTATTTTACGAAAGCTACCTATTTTAGGAGAAATTAATGCATTGTGACTTCTTTTACCTATCTGAAGATACCATACCACTGCTTAAGAAGAGTTACTTTTTCACAGTGAAGCTTATGGATGTTAATTGTTTAGTTATAAAACATAATCATATGCAAGTGTTTGTGTCAAAGACAGCCTAGTGTAGTGCTGGGTAAGTAGTGGGGTGTATTAAACTGTGTGTGACTGATTATGGTGGTGGGAAGCATTGCCTGTGAGGAGCTGTATCAGCATCATGACACTGTAGCAGCCTGACTCTTCGTCACACGTTACTCCTGGACTCGGAAGGTTTTCTGCCTCATTTAAGTGACCAAAGGAAGAACAGATATATGTCACTACAGGAAACATGGCTTACAGATTCCTGAAGCCAAAGGGTTTTTCTGAAAGGGGTATCTTTAGGCCAGTTGCTCTGGTGTTTTTATTTGAGCAAGGATTACAGGACAAGTCTTTCCATTTTCCCTTTAGAAGGACAATCACCGTTGTATTGGGGAACCTTATTTAAATAAAGTTCATAAGCATGAAGCACATAAATCCATTTTATCTCTGTTAGTATGCTACAGTGAAGACATCTAAAGTTCTGTTTTGGAAAGTAACTGTGTAACAGACTTCTGAGTGGGATGTGGAGTTAGGCATTCATTTTGGGAGAGAATAATTAAACATGTGCCAGTGGTTATTCAGCTTTACTTTGTATTTTCTCTGGTCTTGGTTTTGCCTCATTGTCAAGGATGTACTTGTAGTCTTCTATTAAAATTTATTAAAATATTAGAGATTATTTCTCCCATTTCTTACAGTTAAAAAATATTAAAACTGGATAAAACTGCACCAAAACTGGAAATGAAATGTCATGTTTAAAATTTCTTTTTAAAATCATATTGCACTATAAATGAAGGATAAAAATAGCTATTTAGTATTCTTTATTCTGTGTGTTTTCTGTCATTGTTAAAATAGATGTTGAGAAGAGTTTTTGTACTTTCATGATAAATATGCATGTTTGTATGATCCCATAATAGGTGCATTCTTTCTCTGTACAGTCTGAAGTGCATTGGAAATGACACTGCACAAAGCAGGGAGGATTTGTGGTGATATTTCTGTCATTGCAGTTTCATCTTTTTCTTGCTTTAGCTGGATGTTTCTATTATTGAAACCTTTTAAACATTGCTTTGAAGTTAAAGCAGCCATTTGTATTGTTATGCCTCAAACAAGGTTCTGTTTCTGAAGCCTTAAGTCCAAAGACATTATCTAAAATTACACCAAATCTTACTTAGGCCTAGAAGCAGAAGTTTGACTCCAGTGCCCTTTGAAATCCAGACTATGCTATTTATTAAAAATCTAGTTTGGCTTTTCCACTAAGCAAACTTTATCTGCCTTGAAAGGCTGCTGTAGACTTAGTAGGCTCTACTTCAGATCCATAATTAAGTGCTGTGAACTTATTTACAAATCTACTTCTTTTCCTATTCTCTTTTCTTTTTAAGTCACATAGAGCTGCTTATTTTTGCAGGCAGTTCTGCAGCTGTAGCACTTTCTCTTTCCTATTTTCATTTCCAGGGTTTAATGGTTATCAGGGCTGTAAAAATATTTAATAGGTAGGGTGTGGGTATTGTATTTTTGTTCTATGATGATGCACCTATAATTAGATTTATGAAATGTATGTGTAACACTGATGTGGTGCTTTTATGTCTCTTTTACTTCTACGCTTTCTTGATAAACTGCATGTTTTAGGCCATGTTCCCTGCTTGCTTTCCAAGGCCAAACTTTTTAATAATTTTATGAAATCACAATGTCAATTGATTTCCCTCAGTTATATTACTATAATTTAAAACATAGAAAGCCATTGAGTTTTTCTGTGACCATTTTATCTTTTATCCCTGAATGTTATAATTTTTTCTAATACTAATTTTTAATACAGAATGGGACTTCAGATATTAAAATGCTTGACTCATTTACAGCATTCTTGTTAGACTGAAACAGTTTTCTAAGAAAAACATGGTTCATTTTAGGGCATGATTCCTTTGTGAAATGTTTTAAGGTTTCAGAAGGAACAGTAAAAATTGTGCAGGTGGATCTGAAACAATTCAGTCTTGCTGTTGGATTGGCTACTTCTGCCTGACATTCACTACTTAAGCTTTCAAGCAATCCCTTGTTTAATATGTCCTGCTGAAGATGTCTTTGACAAGTACAAAAAGTGCTATGACCACCTCAGTTCAGCTTCTAATGTATTGAGGGTGCCTAGTGCCACCTGGATTTAGATCCAAGTTGTAGTTTTTTTCTACTGATGTACATCTATTGAGAGAGCTTCGGTGTCTTAATATAGATAGACATTCATCAAGTCAAAATTATTTATAAGGCTGGGATGGTCCTGTTAATAATAGTTCTAATTGTATTTGACTGTATATGCAATTTAGGATTTTAGACTGGAAGTTTTCTGTATGCCTTAGTCATGTAATTATTCAACAGGAGGTTTCACAAATGGTTCGTTCTTGAATAGTGTGTCAGAGGTCTTGTCAAGATTGTGTTTCCAAGTGACTTGTGTAGGTGCATCTGGTTATGTAAATGTCTTATTCATGCTAAACGAAAGTAATAATATCAAAATGTTCCAGATATGTCATAAATTTGCAGGAGATTCTGTGCTTGGTGGCACTTCTGTAAAGGTGAACATGACAGACAGTCACACTAGGTCCGATCAAAGGCACATTCAGCTGGGCAGGTACAGAATACTTTTAAAAGCAAAAGTATGCACAGGGGGGCATCTTTGATACACTTTTTCATCACCCTCTAATGTATGGCTTAAAGCTTTCCTAAGACAGAGGTGGTATCTTTGTGTTTAATAGCTTCATAGATTAATTTTCCCCAAAATTAGTCTACTCCCTTTTCTTCAAACCCCATAGATGAGAATGCAAGTGTCCACAAAAAAAAAACAAAAAAAACAAAACAAAACAAAACAAAACAAAACAAAACAAAAAACAAAAAAAAAAAAAAAAAACAAAAAAAAAACAACAACAAAACAACAAAACCCCGCCCTTGGCAATGTGTTCCCTAGGTTAAGTGTTTACAGTGAAGAAAAATCTATCTTTTGGATGTTTATTTGGCTTTGAGCTTTACTTTTTGGTAGTTATATTTGAGTCTCCTGAATTCTTGTGCTATGATAAAGAGTGGATAAACATATATGAATCACCTTTTCACTGCCATCCTAATTGTATTGGAATGGTTGTGCCTAGTAACCTGCATTCCCATAGGTATGTGCACGACTAAGACAGTGGAATATGGCATATGCCAGTCAATCAAATTAAGCCTAAAATTATGTCCCACCTGTTCAGATGTTTTATGTCCTGCTGAGTAAATATATGTAAAATGTCTGGAAACTCCTGTTGAAAAGAATCTTCTGTAAAGCAAAGGATTTCAGGGCTCTGGGCTTGCACAGTGCTGTTCTTTATGTGCCTTTGAAAAACAATTCCCTAAAAAATCTCTGTCCAGTTCTAGATCACTCTTTACGCTTTCACTAAGGTAGCAGTTTACAGAAAACAGTATCTGTTTAAATGCAGATGAGATTTGGGAGGAGGGGGCAGGGAAAGCACGAATCAACACAAATTCAGTTATGTAGGCCTGCGTCTTTCTAAGTAATGTTTGTCCTTTTTATCGGAGTTGCACGTCACTCCTTTTGAACCTGAAGAAACAGCTAAGTCCTACTTCTGTTGTAAGATCAATGTAATATCATTGAGGTACTGAAAGTTTTGAGGTCATTGAGAGCTACTATGTATGTTTATTAGAGCTGGAGTCAGTACCTAATTTACCCAGGAGGTTTGAGAATTGAATTTGGCCAAATTCTCATTCCTTAAAAAAGTATTACTCTATTTTCCTTTGCAGTATTTTCCTGCTTGTAATTTAGCTTTTGGAGACAGTATGAAGAAATTAAGAGATCAAACTTTGATTAGAGGTGGTTTGTCTTTCTTTTGCTAAGGTTTTAAATTACAATTTTCAGGTCACGAGTTGCTTACTTTCTTCTAACAAGTGCTTTACCTGAAGCTCAATAGCTTGACAGTGGAATATGCAAGAAAACAGTGCACCATATAACAAAAAGGATGTTGGTGGTATTTTAGTCTTGCATCCAATTTCAGTTTAATATTATGTTGCAGTATGAGATTTATTTTTCCCTTCCATTGGTTATGGCCCGAGGAAGGGAAAGGGTAGAATCTATATTGCATTAGACACTTGAGTTACTTCCAAGAGTTTTAAAAAATTTAATCTGGTGTTAATCTCTCAAAGAAGTCATTACTCTGATATGTCAGCCTGTGATGGAGAAAATAACAGAAAAGCTTAAAAAATAGAAATGCAATGAATTAACTTCATTTCCAGTGCAAGGAACAAAAAAAGGTATTTTAAACAATGACAGCTTAATCTGGAGAAGGAAATTGAACAGTTATTTTGTGTTTAAGCCTCTTCACACAAAAGAGACAATTTTGATATGGTCCTAGAGGCTGAAGACCCAGATTATAGGTTATTTTAGATGTAAATGGGATTTATACATCCTTTTATTTTTTTTAGAGAATTTAAGAGAAAATTATTCCTGGAGTATGGGGCTCAGTGTCCTTGCCTGTGGACTCCTAATTAGAACAGATTCCAACAAAGCTGCAGAACCCAGAATCTCAAGGCTCTTCAAATGTTGCTGCAAACTCAAGTTCAGCCCAAATGCCCTGTGGGATTTATGATCTTGATTCTGTTGTGTGGCTACTCACAAGCCAGCCAAAAGCACAACTCTGGCCAGCAACAGGTACACAAACCTGATCATTAACCAAGAAAAGAGATCCCCAAAATCCTGATGTTACAATTTTTAAGTATTTTAAGAGGCAGTTTGTCAGCCTGTGCAAATGATTCTATTTTGCATCTTGTCAAAGAGCATTCAGCTCTCACTTCAGAAGCAGAGTGAAAAGATGGACTCTGTTGCTCATTTCAAAGTAGGAAGGTTTGCGGGTGGGCTGGAGCAGAGGAGGAGGAGTAGGAGAAAGAGTAGGAGAAGGAGAAGGAGGAGGAGGAATGCTTCTGACATGCTTTCAGCGACCTGTAGTGAGCAAATTGGAGATGCGTTCCCTTGCTTTAAAAGGAATGTGTGGACTAGTCAGGATCATTCTCCCTCACCTCCAGACTCCAGAGGCAGATTCGTCAGGGCCACCAAAACCTTTGCTTCTTCATCTTTGACACAACTGTGAACTTAAAAATGCATAATAAATTGGGATGCATGATTCAGGGATAGCATGTCTTAACTGACCGTAAAGTTGCCCTTGTGTTTATAATTCACTTACAGAAATATAGTTACAAAACCTCAAGGATAACTGTCCAGATGGAATAAGGTTTGATTTGTTCTGTTTGTGTTCACACAGACAAATGAGTGCTCTACTAGCCACCAAATGGAAAAGAGAGAAAATTATGTGTATCGTCCAAGTTAAAGAATGCTTTAGCTTAAATGCTTTTGTAGCTTTACAGTGAAACAAAGAATGACCTAAAGCTGCCAGATTTGAACTTGCCTGTGTTAGTTCACCAAGTCATGGAAGTGTAAGGTTATTTATGAACCGAGACAGAGGTAGAGTCCAACAGAAAAATTCAAGTGCAGCTTCTGGAGCACAGAAGTTATTTTTACTAATTGAATTTCAAGTTGGTCAAAAACATGCAAAATACAAGGTTTGTTTTTATAGCTGCACTCAGAAATACTGCAAGATGGTAAAAGATGCATTCACATATACCAGGAGGAAACTTAATTAAGAGACAGTTTTGGAAAGAAGATATTAGTGGCAGAGAAATACCATTACAGGAGGTGGAGGGAAAGTGGAAAGAATTCCACTTCTGGCAGCTGTCATTACAGCCGGGCAGGGAAATTTCTGCAAATTGGAGTATTGCTCATACTTACCTTTCTTGATACCTTCTCCTTTTATTTTTCAGAGTGTAATATAATTTTGGACCTTTGCTGTTTTCCCTGTCATCATCAAGCATTTGAAGCTCTGTTTAAATTCTGCTGTCTTCCTTGAGTGCTCAGTAGAGTCCAGCAAAGAGGTCTTGGATGAAGCTTTGATAAGCTGATGTGCACGAAGATCAGCTGAAATTTGGCCAATCTTAAGACTGAGTTAGTTTGTGTTCTGGTGTGTTGTTGGATTCCCTTCAGCTGAAGAAGCTATGATGGTCTTTGATTAAAAAATAATAAAAGTTCTCTAAGTTCTATACATTTAGAGATATAATTAGAAATGGAAACAGTCCTCTATGTGATGAAATTAGTTAAGAGAGAAAAATGAAATATTAGGGAGAGGAAAATGAGGCATGGAAACTGAGAAAAAAAAGCAGAGACTCTTTAAAAAGTTAGAAGAAGGTAAGCATTTTAAGAGAGAAAAATAATGGCAGGAGCAGAGAACAGGAAAGAGAACTGGATAGAAATAGAAAAAATTCCCAGACACATCAGCAAATTAAATCTGCTGTCACTTTTTTGCAGTTGTGAAGTAGTGACTGGGATAAAATAAGCTCACAGACATGGACACCATATTTTTCTAATCTAAAAGTAAGATTTTCAGTTTCTTAGGAAGGAGTGCGGGGTGGTTGGGTTTGGTGTTTTGTTTGGGGTTTTTGGGGGGTTTGTTTTGTGGGTTTTTTATCGTTTTTTGTTTTGGTTTTTTTTTTTTTAAAATCTTTTTGCTTGAAGTTAAAATAGGAGTCTAAATATGTTTATTCCATCCTTGACTAAGCTTCGATGGGAGATTCATCTGGTGAAGAATAAAAAAATCATCCAAGGAGCTAAAAGCGTAATGAGCTACAATGGAAGTTTGAATGTATTTACAGTAAATTTACAGGGATTAAGACTATTTTGTCCAAATTCTGCAGCAGCTCCTGCTGTGATGTATAATGTGTCTAAACAATTGTTAACCCAATTGAAGCAACTAATTCAGTATGCATTTACTTTGTGGTGAATTGATAATAACCCTTCAAGTAAGGAATTGACAATTCACCTTAAGTTGCTAGTTAACATTACCAGAACTCAGTTAACCATTTAACTGGGACTTTAAGATATGTTTCCTAGTGGAGTTCATTCAAGCATTGGAGCATATTCTGTATCCTGTATTTTTTGCAGGTTTTTGGAGCAAATGAATGTATTCATGAATACCTAACATACCTGCAGAAGTGCATTTCTGATCTGACAGCAACTGTTGCTTTCACAGCTGAATGTGGGGAAGGTCTCTAGAATGATTCAAAAAATCAAGATGGTCTGACACTGCTATGAGTGTTTTTCGATCTTAGAAGCTCTGTTGTAATTCCAGCTCTGGAAAAAACAGCTCTGATCCCACCTGACCTTGAGCAAGTGTGGTGTGGCCTGAGGGGCAGGATGTTGCAGGGAACATTTTTCTCAACAACAGTGGAATCAACTCACACATATTCCAGATTAAAAATATGTTTAGTTTGATCTTGGACAGGGGAGGGAGAAGTTTTCAAATATTTTTTGTAATTTGTTGAGTGTTTGGACAAGCCAACTCCTCCTCTCCCCAGGCAGTTATGGATTCAAGCACATGACTTTATTTACTGAGTTTCTATATGCTTCAGTCCTTGTGCCACCCTAAGTGGACTGCCCTGGCTGTGGTTTGCAGCCCTGGGCTGCACACAGTGACTGCCAAGGAGCCATTCCCACAATCCAGGAACAGTTAGAAATGGTCCAGCCAAAAGAGACAGCCATTCCCTCAAATTTTATCATTTCTGTGGATTTTCACATGCCCTGAAATGCAAATAGCTGGTTGTGGCCAGATTCAGTTTCTTTCTGCTTTGCTCCCTTTCTGTAGAAGAGCACCCTTCTAGATATGAACCTTCAGAATTTCAATGCCTTAAATGCAAAACAACATTCTTGCTTCACTGGAAAATATTTTCAACACTTTTTCATAGAAATTAACTGGTTTGTTCCAATTGATTGCAGTTTGTGATTAAATGTTCATTGGCACCAGGCTCCCCAATAAAGTGTGATGCCATGCAGCAGTGTCCTGGGGTGAAGCGCTGTTCCCATCCAAGTTGATGGCAGTTCTCTGGTTGTGACAGGATTTTCAGGATGGGTCCTCCCCAAGCCAGCCATATGCAGAGAGAAGGCCAAAAGCCATGGTAAGGTCTCAGTTCATCTCTTGGAGTTGATAAAAGGCAGTAATTGATACATTTGCAAACTTTTCAGCTGATTCAAGACAAATTATTTAAGACAGATTTATGACAAATGGTGAGGCTTTCAGGATTTTGTACAGGAAAATAGATTACATGGCGCTAAAAGTCAGGGATTCTCCAGTGGTTGTGCCCTCCTGTACAGAATACAGGATAGCCCTGTGGAATGTTTTGATGTGTCAGTGCTATGTCTGAATGCCTTGCAGATCTGAAGTTTGAGTAGATTCGTAGGTAAACAATGAAAGTGATATGAGAAAGAGAGAATAATTGCATTTGACATTTTTTGACAAGTTCTTCTAGAAGTTGGTTCTATATAGTGTGAAAAATGTAAGTCTGGGTTGACAGCTTTGGGATAGCTCAGAATTCCCTGTGGCAGGACAAAAGTGTGGTGGAGTGGTTAGATTTGGGAATGAAATAGTATAAAAAGTTTAAGGTCTCTTAGGGAGAACTATTTATCACTTATGTGATGTACTTTTAGTAGCAAACTCAAGATGCTTTGAAGGGTGAGGGTAAGTCTGATATGGTTTGATAAATTCTGGAAAAAATTGTAAAGATGAGCTGTCCCCAAATGGTGTTTACTGGTGTTTACACTGCCTCTCTTTTAGTTAATTTCACTTTGAAAGAACTTACACAAAAGGTACTGTAAAGTCCAATGCCTTCCAATCCTGTTATCTGTTAATACATTGTTTGTTTCTTCTCACTCCAAGCCATCCCACTCTCTTATCTTCTTTTTTCCTTACTTGTTCCAGTGATTCACTGGTTTAAAATAGTGGCTCATGAGTGTTTCTTGCTGAGTGTTTTGTCTGAGGTATGAACAAAGTAAGAGCATTACAGTCAGACCAAAAATCTGAATTCAAACATGACAGGAGAGCCAGACTTTGAAATTGCAAAAATGCATTCATTGCATGTATTCGTGCAATAATGAGTGGAACAGTACACAGACATGCTTTCTAAATGGCTCCCATCCTTGAAAATTATATTGATGAGGCTATGAAATCCCAGGCATTTCAACCCCAAATTAAATGCCTGAGTGCAGGGAGCCTAGCTTTGGTCTTTGATGATTCAGTGAAAGGGTGTTTAGGATGTAGTTAACTAGGACTGCAGGTAGCAAGTGTGATGAGACAGGAGATCTCTTCCAGTTGCTGTGTTGGCAGATAAGACAGTTTATGAAGTCCGCTTGTCAGACACTTGTGTGAGTATCCGATTTAGAAACATACATTGCCTTCTACCTACTTTTCAGCAGTTAATAAATATTTAGCAACTACCTTTTGTAATACTATAACAAATTTAAAACAAACAAACATGATTTGCAAGATAAAACCACAGGGTTTATATTTCACTGAATTCATATATTTCTCTTGAAAAGTAGACCTAATTGAAATGAATAATATGACACTTCCTTAATAAATTTCTCAGTTTGATTTAAAATCATACAAAGTAAATAAAAAAGCTTTTTAAAATATGAACTGCTGAAAGTTAAGGGGAACAGACAGAACTGGCCACCTTTCTAGCTCAGCATTCAAATCTAGAGTAAGCCAAAGAAGCTTTTGATTGGGAGTTACTGTAGAGTCAGAGTTTTTTTTATTATTATTATTTTATTGTAGCCATTTGTCTTCAGTTCAATGCTTAGATTAGAAAAAAAGTTAAATGGTTTATTTTCTCTTCAGTGAAATAAAAATTAGTTATGAGGTGATAATAAAGTACTGAAGGACTTGGTAATGAGAAGTGATCGACATCTCTAGCTACTGAGTTCAAGCAGTAAATCAGATAATTTTTAAATGCAAAATGTGGTTAAATAAGCTTATTTGTGTCTCTGTAGCATATAAAATTGTTTTATTTAGTAAAAGGTAAAGACACAAATTGGGGGCTAAAACATGGAACAGAGGGAAGTACAATAATATGTGGATTGGAGTGGTAGTTGGTCAACACATGCAACCCAGCTTGAAAATTGGATGGAGGCAGCAAGGAGTAACTGAAATGCTTTGTTGACTATTGTACAAGAAACTTGGCAGCAAAATAGAAGTGATAAACCAATTATTATTGGTATGCAGATAGATTTTTACATCTTTACTGAAAATAAGGTGAAGGGGAAAGCAAGAATTAAATTGAAATACTATGTTATTAAAAAGAATAGAAGGTTAATGTGAAATTACTTTGTATGTTTATGATGAACTAAAAATAAGGTCAGTTGATTTGTACTCATGTTTTTGGGCATGAGGGAGAAAATGCTATTTAAATGGTAAAACCCAGGTATACCTGGTTGGTGGATGGCAGATAATATTTCAGCATATAGTCTTTCAAGAAATGACATGATGTGGTATTTTCAGAGTTATTCTGGTAGACAGTAAAACATTTCTGGTATATTTGGGAGCTAAAGTAATTTTTGGATAGAATGATCAGAAGTTGACTTGTGAACTGTGGAGATGAGCAGTAATTCTGTGAGGTCTGTACTATACTTCAGTTTTGGGGGGTTATTTATAAACCTTATGTAAGTTCAAAAAGGAAATGCCTTGAGAAATTGAGAACAGAAATGCATCTGTAGAGGAGCTTATGGACTAAATGAAGAGAAGGAAAATTTTCACCCCTTTTGTCTTAAAACTTCTACCTGGAATTGGTTAGTAAACAAAACGTGAAAGACAAGAAAGAGTTCAAATATAACCATATAATGTGAAAGATAAGAGAGAGCTCAAATATAACCATGTGAACTCTGAAAGGAAACTAAGAGTGAGTGTGAAGAGGAAGGAGGGATGATGAGCAAAATCACAGGTGAATTAGAGCTCTCTTCTGTCGGCTCCACGTGTAGCAAAGGGTACTTTAATTACCTAGAAAATGCAAAAAGATGAAATCAAACTGACCCATGAGGACAGCATGGTTATTGAAAATAACACTCCATGGCAAAACAAAACCTGCCTAAAGTTTCGGGAAAGAGGATAAGAGAGGAAGTTGGGGAAAAGCGCACTGGCTAGTGAGAAGAAGCACATGGAAGTGAAAATCGCTGTTGTTGCCAGAAGGTGCCAGCTATACGCTGGACAATAAACCTGCTCGACCTCCTGTTACCATCCTACTTTGAGCATAAAATCTGGTTCAAGAGACTCAATATCCACACATCACACAGAGCTCAGGCTCACAATCACATGTGCGGGAGAAGATTCAGTCTTAATGACGCTAGGGATGTGTCATTTCGTGATATGACAGCAGCAGGAGCAGAAGTGATCCCCTGATGAAGAAAGGCTTCACAGGCAGCAGCAGGATCTCTCTCAGGGCCACTGTAGAAGGTTTTATGCCATCCCTGGAACACCACATGCATCTCTGAAAATCCGTCTCCAAAACACATAAACCTGAGCCTGAAACAGGCTCAAAAAATACTTGCTAAAATGAGAAAGGGGCTCAACAGCCTGTTTTGTGAGAAAAGGCTAGTAGGGCTTGTATTGTTTAGCCTAATGAAATAAAGGTAAAATAAATATATAAAGGGCGGAACATGAGGGAGAAGATAAAAAAAGTCTTAATTTAAGATCCATTCAAATAAAATCAAGCTGTAAATTCTAAGTGTGCTATTATCCATAGATTGTAGTTGGGGCAGAAGTTGTTTTAAATGGATGCTAGTAAGTTTGTGAGAAGTATATCATTACATGCTTCCAGTGATGGCAGTGGATTAAATTCAATGAGACAGGAATCCTGCCTGTCCTAGATTTGAAGTAAAATCTTTAACTGCTTTTAAAAATGGGAAGTAGTGGTTGTGTGCATTTTATTTTGATTCTGATTTCCATCTGAAAGCAGCTCGATTTACAAAAAAAAAAAAAAAAAGGAAAACTCCAAAAACTGAGAGGCATCATTCAACATTTTCTAAAAGAATAAAAAGATGCATAAAATTAATAAACTGACTAGAAGCATATTAAGAGTTGTCTGGAAAGGTAAATGTGTCATTTAAGGATAACAACAAAAATGTTTTCTGGGTTGAGCTCATCATGAGTACCTACTGAGAAAAAGCTTTTCTTTTAGTGGATATTTTTTTGTTTTCTTTTTTTTGGATGATCAGTTTAGATGCTTCTGTGAGCTTGGTGGAACCAGCTTAACTGAAGAAAGAATCCAGGCATATAATTTTCAAGTTATAATTCAAATCACTAAACGTAAATAGCACAGGGGATTGTTTCTTTTGCTTCCTTTTTAAACCTGTCTAATCTGCAATAATAAATACTCTAGAAGCAAAACTGGATTTTACAATGTTTGGGTTATTTTTCTTCTGCATGTTTTTAATAGCCAGTTTAACATGATGTGATGTGATTTGCATCTGTTGTGAGGAGAGCTTGTATTTCCTTCTAATGACTTTATTGGTAAATTTGACATTTGATAGACTAAATCTTGTTAAAAAATATGGAATGAGAATGGGCCAAATTTGAATCATGACACGAACATTCTTTCTTCAATATTGCCATATTAAGTTGATTGTTGCCACTGTTCCAGTGGTTCCAGTATTTTTTCCCCCAAATCAGATAGGCCTCTGGAGAGTCCAAAATAAAAAATTCCTCTCCAGAGGGGAAGTTTCACAAGGGCATGTATTGATAGGACAAGAGTAATGGCTTTAAAGAGGGCAGGTTTAGATTAGATATTAGGAAGAAATTCTTTTCTGTGAAGGTGGTGAAGCACTGGAATAGGTTGTCCAAAGAAATTGTGCATGCCCCATCCCTGAAAGTGTTTAAGGCCAGGTTGGATGACTGTTTGAGCAACCTGGTGTAATGGAAGGTATCCCTGCCTGTGGCGGAGGGGTTGGAACTAGATGGTCATTAAGGTCCCTTCCAACCCAAACCATTTTATGATTCTCTTGGTGACTTCTAAAGAGCACAACAAAAGCAAAAAATAATAGGGAAAAAGCAATATGTCCTATTTTTTTTTTAGGATATAGTATATCGATATATATGTGATTCATAGATTCAGATCTTAGTAATTGTTTTATATCATGTTCAATAAACTGAAAATTTCAAATTGTACACTACTTTTTCTTTTTAATTCTTTGTCCTGCATTTTCCTAATTCCTGATATGTGCATTGCAAGGCATAACACTAGATTTTTCAAGGAAAATAAGAATCTTCATACTTGCAGAGCTGAAGCTTTTCACTTAGCTGTATGTACCAATCCCAGTGAGCAACTACTACAGTGAATGTGTGCTTTTCAGAGGAGCTTCAAACAGTTGTGCCTTTGAGCTACAAGAAGTGCAAACAAAATTTTCAGATCAAATCTCCAGTTTGACCTCCAGACAAACCAGCCACCACATTTCATGCAAATGTTAGGTAAGAAATTCAGACAATCCATCATACAGGACAGTCCACAGATACGTTAATCTGATTAGTCTGGATAAGTATCCTGAGAGGACTGTACTCAAAATTAAGTGGAGATGCATCTTTGGTGTAAACAGATACAGATTTTTATCTGCTCTCTTGTGTCCTTCTTTATCAAGGAGCTTCCACATCAAATGTTAAGTTTGTAGTTATGAAGTGGGTTACAAGCTTCTAGTTATGACTGATATTTTAATGCTATTTATAATTTATGTTAACTTTTTTCCACTGTAGAAATATAGTGCAAAAAGAGGGAATTGGTTTTCCTCAACTAAGACAGGACTTGCTTAAGGAGGATAAGAGTAAGGAGGATAAGATAGTAAGGAGGATAAGAGACAATGAAAGAAATCTTAGTTTTTACCTTTTTTTCCTTTTTATTTCTACCCAATCAAATATAAAGTTTCCTTGCCATACTGGTTCCGGAAACAAGTCTGTTTGATTTATCTGGTTTCTGGTTGAAGGTTGCAGTGCTTCTGTTTAAATTCCCTCAAAGACACTACCATGCCTTGTCTTTCCTCCTGTATCCTCTTGTTCCCAGCCTCTGCTGCCAGCAGAGGCTCCTATTCCAACTTTGAGGCCACCCTGAGGTGTCCCCTGGGATGTGTTTATCCTGATTGATCTGAATGCCTCTGCAGCATGACCTGGGATGCTCCCGACCCTGAGAATGACACAAAGGTGTCTGGAAAAATTCTCCATAGAATTGTCTTTGAGGGATCACTACTTGTGCGCTTGGGTTTCACTTGTCCTATGCTGATAAGTCATAGGCTTGGAATTATCAATAAAGGAAAGCCCTTAACAGCTGCCTGAGAAATACACAGTGTTTAGAATTCAAAGTACTTCCAGAGCATTGCCATGCCCTTGACAATTGGTTACTATATGTAATTACAGCATAATATAATTATTCCACTAGTTGTCTTTATCACTCTGTAGTATGGGAAGTAATAAAATCTGCTGTGATTAATTTTTCATCTGAAAATCCATCTCTGTAAGAGAGCAAGAAAAGCTACTGTTGTGGTACAATCAAATCGTGTTTATGGTCCCCTCCCCCTGCCTCCCTAGAGTGTTGCTAATAGCTTACTTAAGAGCAGGTGCTTGATTTAATTTTGTCAGTGCTATTTTGCATCTCTGTTCAGAAGGATGGCCCAAGAAAAATCAGTAACAGAGGAAGGGATGATGTTATTTTAGGAATAAGGCACAGTTAAAGGAAATGGGATATTGCAGATTCTCACTAGCATTTCAGTTTATCAGAGATGCCTTGCAAAAAGCCTTTGTCCAACATTGCAAGGCCAATTTATTAGCTCATTGATCCATGTCCATGTGTTTCTGAATACTTTGTTTCCCTCATCCATTTTGCTTTATTGATTTTCTTGTGCATCCTGCACTTTAAGAGCCAAATGTATGATGCTTTTGTAATAATTTGTAGTATCACAGTACCCATGAGTCCCATATGTTTAGGTTTTGTTCCCTGCCTCCCCGCAGAGCTCCCCACTCTAAACTGCCTCTCTCCACTTTTAACTCCCTAGAGTTAAAAACAGAATTCCCCACTCTGTTTTTAAAGGGAGCTGTACTCCCCTCACTCATACAGGTGAAGGCTCTGGCTTCCCTCAAGCACAAGATGGCTTGTGAAAAGGTTTACAAAGGCTGGTCAAGTATTCTGCCTTCCCTGTGTTGTAACCACTTGTTTGCCTCATTGAGTGCTTCTTAAGATTCAATTCACACATTGATGTTCTTTCAGTCACTGGACAAACTGAGTAAAGGAGATCCTAAGGGCTTAGGTAGAGTGTATGTGCCTGTATGTGTTCTTCCCTTTCCCCCTCCTTGTACTGGGATGTACAGGTTCAATACTGGACTAATCAGCATCTGGCTCAGTCTACTACATTCAGTTGTCTCTTCTTAAACCAAGCAGAGGTTGGAGGCATCTTCCGAGTGTTAAAAAGCGTGGTCTTGTTTCAGAGCTAATTGTGAGGACGGGTGACTCTCCTGCTGTCGGTGACCCAGGTAATCCCGGTTGCTTGTCAGGCCAAGATGCACCAGCATGGAAAACTGAGAAAGGTGGCTGGAAGGACACCTTTCAGCTGGAAGGCAGGGCAGAGTACGGATTTCATTGCAAAGATGTTTGGTTTTGCTTTGGAATGTAATTGTCAATAAAGGGGCTGGCCTTCCCCTCAGCCTGGCTGGAGGGCTGAGGTACTGACATAGGGTGGATCCTGTCTGCAGCAGCCCTTGACCAAAATATTTAGGCAAAGAAATTAAATTAGGGAGAATAGAAATGAGCCACTAGTGAATCAGGGAAAAGCCATTTTTAGGAAGAATGGAAGCAACATAGGTTGCTACTTTCCTAAAAATTTGGGGTTTCTACTGTCTTTTTTTCTCTTCTGAGCTAGAAATCTAGGGAAGTGGTTAGTGAGTTAAAACACAGGGAATCAAATAGTTGAATATTTGGAATAGAAGAGGAAAAAGCAAGAGCTGGGTGGTGCACCAGGAATATCCACTGAGATCATTTACTTCTGTCTGAGTCACTGGAGATTTCCAGGGTGATAGGGGGTTCAAGTATTAAATAGCTATTAGGTTCACAGCTTTTATAGAAAAGGAATTTGTGTAAGAGAAGCAGGCAGTATATCAGCCTTCTCAGAGGTGGGTTGTACAGTGATTGGGAGCACTTACAGGATTCTTATTGAGAGGAATGTGGTGTGTAAAAATAAGTATCTGAGGCTATAGTTCATTATTCATTCAAAGCAGATGAGATACCATGAAAAATGAAGTGGAAGATGAATATGGAATGATGCAAATCTTGGTAACAAATCCAGCTGTAGTGTTTAGGACTCATACTGCCTTTGGACTTTATTGGTTATGTCCCCTGCTTTGCCAGCCTTAGAAAAGTCTGTGCAGCAATGCCTTCCACTGCTTATAGCTATTGTCTGCTTATTGACTCCCAAATTCTTTATTTATATACACAGTTTCTAGTCTTCCATGTCTTCAGAAAGAAGCAGCTGAATTCCTTGAAATATATCTCTTTGGCCCTCAAGTCTAAGTGGGTCTTCGAAGGAACACGGATGCCTCCTGTCTGTCAGTCTAGAACCTGCACCTTACATCAGTGTTGGCGTAAGATGAGTGACAGAATGGGACCAGAATTACTGCACCTTCCTTGTAATGATGTGTACATAAAGAAACTCTACCTCGTTAGCTAAGAAACTTGGAGAAAATGGCATATTTTCCTGAAGCAAAGGGAGATCTTGCTCTTAGTTATTCCAGCTCAGCAGGAGAAGGGCTCAGTTCAATGTTGCACCATGCAGAGCATAGGTGTGGGCTGAGTTCTGATTGCAGACCCTGGTGATGATGGCAGGTGCTCAGAGTACGGCACAAGAATTTGATTTTCAAGATGAGTTACAAAAGATGTGGCTTGAAGTTGAACTTTACATGATGCAAGTAAAATAAAACCCTCATCTCTTTTTCTTGTGGCAATTTTAGTTTTTTACAATGATAATTTTTCTGAGAAAACGAAACAAGAAGTTTGGGGGCTGAGAGCTCCATGCAGCTACATCAAACATCCTAATGTTGACTAATAACAGCAATCTGTCATACAAACATATCAAAATTGGCTGTGCTTCATTGGTAATGTTAATCAGACTGCATGGCAGTACCTTCTGTCACCAAAATGATTTACAGTAAGTGTGCAGATGTTATTTACAGTGACCTACTATTTCTTCTTGAATGAGGAATTCTATTTCTTCTTGCACATGATAATCTTGGCTCCTTTAAAAATGAGCTCTGTTCACTCTCGACCAAATTATTAGGAACAAATAAGTCATTAATTAAAATGTCTGGTACTATAGCACTGCCTGAGGTTTAATATTAGCTAAATTTTGACTGAGCTTGCTGAGAAGAAAGGAAAATGCTCTACTGTCAGAAGAGATGTGTTATGGCCTTTTGCAAAACATATTGAACACAAAGCTTTTTCTTAATGCTATAGTCTTACCTAAATCTGTGGTTGTTCTCTTCTACTTCCATTCTAACAATCTAACCAAATCTTTACTTGCTTAAGCATAATTTGAATGAAGTGATCACGATGGTTTTCATTTTATTCCAGTGAATCCATTAAAAACAATGTATTTTATGTTCTGCTAGACTGCACTCAGATACCAATTTTAGTGTTAGACTGCCACATTCAAAAAAATATCTGACTGAAAGCTGCTGATTTGACTTTCATTTGTTTACAGGCACAAGAGTTGGAAAGAGTTAAAGTATCTAGGGAATAGAAATACTGACCACATACAATGCCTGGAAATGTAACAGTAGTTTGTGAAGTTTACATCAAGAAGGTATTAAATTACTAGGTATTAAGGTATTAACTGTCTTCTTTTACTTAGTAATAATACATTTTAATCAAAAAAGCGCAGCTTTTGCTTTAAATCTGCTGCAAAATAATTTCCACTGTGTATCTCCAATGTGATCATTCAAATGAAAAAATAAGTGTATTGCATACTTCCTCTGTTGTGGTATTTTTATTTTTACTTGATACAGCATGTAATTCTCAAGTGCTTAGTTTTTGAATTTCCAAAGGAAGGAAAAGCTTCTATAATAGCTAATATGGGGAGGCAGAACAGATGACGATTGCTACCTTTTTAGGCTAAGTTCTTCTTTTTGTAAAAGTCAAGGTAAAGAAGCTAAATATTTGAAGAATTTTAGTGTAGGGAAAAGCACAGATGTACATGCCTTCAAAATATGTCTTCAAAACTTGTGGAGAAGAGGTAGATGCTTGCCTTAGCTGTTTATCTGACTAGGAAATGGCCACTTTACATGTGTATACCGTGTGCCATAGATTGCCTCTTGGGTGTTTCTTCACTTATTTTCATAGTGCATGCCAGAAGACTTAATTTATTGCACACTTACAGGACTGAGATAGACCAAAACTTGCAAGACTGAGATGGAGAGACACCAGACTTTGCAGAACTGAGGTGGAGAGAGGCCAAAATCAAGCCTAACATCCTCAGAAGCCAAGGAACCATTTGGTGCCCTGTATGATTATGATGCTGTTCATTGACTGCTTGCTCAGCTCATGCCAGATTCTCATGGCAGCATAAAGGGCTGAACCCTTACTTGATGAATGTTGTGTTGGTGCCTTGATCTCAAGACGGTATCCTTGTGAGTCCTTTGGATGTGGATTACAAAGCTGCAGGCTGCAATGTGTAGTAAAAGTAGGGCATTATCTACATAGGCCATGTGTAGACATCTATTAATTAGATATAGAATGAAAGGCATTGGGTGAGTTTTTTCTTGGATAGGGGAAAACTATTAAGTGTCTGAATGTAGTGTAATCTGTTGACATTTTAGAATATGATCTGCAGCTTGAAAAGCAAAGCCTCTTCACAAAAAATTTTTGTGGGCCAATACAGGCACAGGATTGCCATTCCATTATGTATGGAAAAGCACAATGAGTTCCTGCAAAAAGGAAAGCAGCTCTAATGCCTTTTATCAGTAGAGAAAGGCTGCTTTCTATATAGTAGGTGTTGCTTGTATTTGCTTTACCTTTATATTTTGTGTGGATGCTAGGGATTTTATAACATGAGTTTGAAGGAAGATTAGGAAAGAGATAGAGTGTAACTGGGCATCGCATAGACTGTGGAGATATACTTATGTAATGCTTGTGTGCAAAGAGGGATATGGCTGAATAAAAGACTTTTTAGTAAATATCAGGAATAATACCTAGAGAGATCAGTTGTGGTGTGGTACTTTTTTTTGTACTTTTTTTTCTGTAAAGAAGTAAAATTTCTGAGGCTTTGAAAAATCATTTTGTTAAACTGAACACAACACTTGAGAAAGAATGGGGACAAACTTTCTCTTTAGATGTATGGACAGGAAAACTGAAAGATTAGTTTAATCTCCATATTTTATCATCTGATTAGTGTATATATATTGCCTTCTCACAGCAAATCCAGCCCTGGAGAATGTTGACAAAGAGTTTTCCTTGCAGCTGTCCTCATACCTTCAGAAGACTCGACAAATCTTTAATAGAATGGGTTAAAGGGCAGTCACTAATGTTCATCATTGTTTAAAACTGCTGTGCATGGAGAGCCTTTTGAGTGCTAGAATAAGGTGTGGCATTGATTTGCTCGTAGGGCTGTTCTGTGCCTGCTCCATGCAGACATAACCTGCCTTGCAGTGAAGCAGGTCATTGGGAAAATCTTCCTAGCTCTGAACCAGGTAGCTGGCCTCCCAGGAGCAGTGGCAGTATTTAGCTCTGTTTAGACTGTGAGACCCAGCAGAGAAGACAGAGGCTTTCAGGCACAGCCTAGGCTGAGCTCTGTTGCCCTCTAAAGCTTGGTTAGGTCCACTACAATTTCCAGTCTTAGCACTGGCTATGCTAGAGCCATAATCATCGTCTACAAACCCCAGCCAGTAAAGTGCCAAATACTCTGAAAACTAGAGAATTTGGGGGACTGTGTATCTTCATGGCTTGCTATCTCCATGTGGATCTGCTTCAAACTTACCGTTCAGGCAAAATTTAGTGATAATAATGTGTTTGGGAGACTTGATTGAGCTAAAATAAAAATTTAAAATTGCCCCTTCAAAATATGCACATACAGCCTTGCTGAGCTTCTGATGCATCTTCTCACAGCATTTTGAAGGTGTGAGCTTTTTTTAGATCTCTGATCAAAATGCACAAGCAGGTCTTGATATTTTTTTCTTTTCTTTCTTACAGCAGTTGTTTAAAATAGAGTATGGGTAGAATGAAGGAATGCAGAATAGGACAAGCTCCCAGATCCCTAGAGATCTGATTATGTGTTAGAGTTGTGTGTTATGGAAATTTTATATTGTGCCTCACTGTCTTGAGTACTGGTATCAGTGAGTATTAGGCCAGGTTCACTCAGCAATCGTGTCAGCCTGTGTAGCTGATGAGAAGGTCTAAGCACACTTGGATGTTCTGGAGCCTTATGCTTTGTCTAGGCAGTAGTCAAGGAAATGTCTTGCATCCTTGCATACTCCAGATAGTCTGTTAGGCCAGTCTGCCGCCTGTGTGAGCACCCAGCTCCTTCTGACACTTGCATTTCTGTTTTAGCACAAAATGACACTCAACTTTCTTCCTGCATTCAGATCTTTGCACAAATGGCTGTGGCTTGCATTTTGTATTATGAATATGGCCTGACAGTTCCATTGCCCTTTGTCAGCAGCAGATGCAGGAGTCCAAATCCTGCTCTCAGTCATGTAGGGGAAGATCATAGGATCTGGTCTTTCATAGAGATTTCCATACAGTGTAATTCAGCTTAGGCATACCCTACAGCATTACTAAACATCAGAGGGGAACGCCTGCTTTCTGGAGATGAACATTCTGTTGTTCTGTGATTTATCCCTTCAATGTATAGCCTATCCAGGGTAATGTGATCAATGTTCACAGGATGGTTAGTGGAGTGGGTTCTGAACAGTCACCTGTTAGAACAAGAAGTTGACTATGTAGTGCCTTTGTAATGCTTGTACCTATTATGTTCTGTGAGGTTGCTTTTGCCAGGGAGCATAGCTATTTGTACGAAGAGATAGGAGTAACACTTCAGAAATCACTGTTGCTATGTAAAGCAAAGGAATATCCCACTAGGAGAGAGCTAGGATATACCAGTGCAAAATCTTGTGTTGCAAAGCTCTGTATTACTTGCAGAGTAACTGGAGTTAGCTGGATATATGTTATTTATTTTATTTGATGTCATGTTTGTGACCTATTCAAAGCTTGAAGCATCTCATGTGTAATGGAAGTATTTTCAGTACAGTAAGCTTGGATTTTCTGATTTCTAATTGGACAGTCCCATGAGTAGTTGTTTATATTTCATGTGGAAAAGAGAAATGGGGAGGATATGCAGCCCAATTTCAAGGTGTTCTCTGCTTTTAAACCTGCAACCTCTTATTGAAATAAGCAACCTACTTATTGAAAAACAGGCCTTGAAGATAAAACTGGTGTCCAGCTTAGCAAGTAATCAAGTGCTCTCAGATCTAAGGACTGAATGTTTGTTCAGCAATTTCGCTTTTCAATTGAATTTGAAATCCTCCACAAATAGAAAATGCAACTGTATGAATATGATGTGTGACCTATTCAAGAATCGACCTCAGTTTTGTGGAAATGTAGCAAATAGCCTGCATTTCACTTGAAAATGTGTTCATATTCAATGGAACACTTTCTAGTGATGAAGTCAGAACTGCTCTGCTGGGCAGTGCTTTAATTTCCTAGACTTTCTCTTATGTCTGTCAAAATGTCAGCATGTCAATTATTTCTGTTCATTGCTCCCAGGTAATTTGGTGATCTTTACTTGAAAAGGACTGTAAAGCTGAGTAGTGGTTGTTGCTGCTGCTGTTGTTACTATAATTGTTATTTATTTTCATTGCTATTGGCTTTGCAATATCACTTGTTAAAATACTGAACAATTTAATTTTATTTTGAGTTTGTGAAACCTGTTTTCATTGTTCTACATTAAGATTGGGCATTTGCAAAACCTATGCAGCATTTCTAATTCTTGGAACCATAAAGTTCTCTTCAATACAAAAGATAGAGCTAAATGAATAGCAATGTGCCTTTGAGTTTGGCACTCTTTAGAACATTGTTACTTCTGACATGAAGCTGTTGAGGTATGTCTGGGAACTTTCCTCCAATTAGTTCCCAAAAGCAACATCTATTTTATGTGTTAATTTTCTGCCTGTAGTTAACATGGAGAATGTATGTATAACAACAAATATTTGCTTCATTCTGCATTACTGTTTCTGGTGTCCTATAAATATGTAAGCAGGATGTAAACCTGGTGTAGGAGCATGGCAAGATAGCCAGGTTTTAGCCATGTAAAGCTCCTGGCTCTCTCAGGCACCAGCACATACTGGAAATGTTGTATAATCTGCCTGTCCCAGATGATCTGCCTAGAGAAAGCAAAAGGGATTTCCATAAGTTTAAATTAGCCATTCCCTCCATTGACAAGGAGAAATATGACTGGAAAGAAAAACTGGAGGAAGGGAGGACGGACATATCATTTAAAATGTGGCACACAGAAGGTGACCTGCATTGTGCTGAGGGTATGTATAGTCTGGCATTCTCCTTTTGATCTATATGAAATGATCCTGAAACAATGGGTTATTATAGACAATGAATAAACTCTCCCCACAGAAAGTTTCTTCTATCCCTTGTGACTTTACCTTACACTGAGGCTGAGAGGTTTTAGAAACTGTCAGACAGAGCAATAAGAAGGGGGAAAAAAGAGTATTATCTAGTCACATAACTAGCCAAGTTATAATTTAAGACACAAATTAAAGGCAGGCAGCAGTTCACAAGAAAACTAACAAGCAATGGGGAAGTAATCAGTGTCTTTCCTGAAGGATCCGTCTTCAAACTAATCTTGCTATTTTCATTAATATCTCAATGGCAAAAAGAAAAAATGAGCTGCTGAGCTGTATTGATAACACATTTTATTGAGTTTTATCCACAATAGGAGGATATTTCTTGCTTCAGTTTGCTGTCTTTAGGTAATCAAACTCTTCAAATCTGTTTGTACTCATCTTGTACTCGTAGACAGAGTTGTGTAAGAATACCCTTTTTTCGCCATTAGCACACATTTGCGGCCTGGTCTCAATAAAATCTGTCCAGTAATTGATATTTAAAATGCAGCTCTACTCTCACAATCCAAATTCTTTTCAGAGCGATTACATATCTCTGAAACTAAGGACATACTGGGAAATACTATCCAAGGAACAAAAATTCTGTTGCATAAAGTCTCTCTGAATGCAAGAGAGAGGGACTAGCTGTCCTGGTCATATATATTTAAATAAGATTAATGATTAGAAATGCCTTGCAGGGAATTTTATGTCATCCAAGTTAACATCTCTGGCTATTTTCTATGCATTTTTCATAGACACAGTGCTATTGGGTTCCTTGGCTGCTGGCAAAGGAACATGTTAAGATACTATTTAGGATGTCTAAAATTTGTCAGCCCAGATCTTTGAAAACACCTCAGTACAAACCTTGCTGTTTTCTCCTTGTTTTTCTTACCTTGAGATGTTCTTGAGAATTGGCAATTAGTCTGGAAACCGAAGTCGATTCAAACACAGTGTCTACTTATTAACTTTAGTTCTTTGGAGTGTCTGTCATCCTATGTGATAAAAAGCAAGAGTTGTTAACCTGAAGCCCATTTAATTTAAAAAAAAAAAAAAAAAAAAGACAAAAACACAACAAACAAAAAACTACCACAGCAAAAAAAAATCACAGAAGACAAAAAAAAACCTGTTTGGCTACTGTGATTAAATTGGTGTGTGATACTTGAAATGTAGATGGCCTCTCTCTCTCCCTCCCAGCTCAAATGATTGAATACTGCATGCCCTATTTTTTCAGCTTCATGGGGCACAGATAGGATTTGTGGTTAAAGCAGCTGTTCTCTTTCTTGTTTTATTTCAGAAGAGTTCTTGACTCTTCTTTGCATTGGTGTGAGTGCCAAAGGTAGTTTTAACATGTGTTTAAATGTAGTTACTGCATTTTTGAAAATGGTACAGTTCTTTGTCTTGGTTCAAAGTGTATACAAATCAACAAAAAAGCCTGTCATTGACACAACTGGGTGGTGGCTCTTGCTGTCTACAGTCAGTGGCACGTGCTTCCCTTCTGTCAGACGCTGGTGCAATTCCAGCACTTTGATTTCCCTTTCATGAGCTACCTCAACTTAGTACGTAAATGCACACAGAGTGGCAATTCCTGTTTTAAAGTCATTTTCCTAGGAAAGCAAGGTACTGTAGTCAGAGCCATCACTAGGTTAGGATCAAAGGGCCTAATCATCTTGGCAGACAAAAGTTTTTCACAGTGCTGATTACAGAGAGAGCCTGACCATCAATTAAAGCTCTTCTCTCTGAACCTTTGCTTTTCAGACAAGGAACAGCACATAAGGGAAATTTCAGAGAAGATCCAAAAATAGCAGGTGGCTGTCACTGCTGTACTGTTTAATCATCAGATTGGAAAAATAACATGTTTGGGTTGGACAGGGATGTACAAAAGTAGTTCTACTGTTTAAATGCCAAAAATGGGTAAGGAAAGATATGGGTTTAATATGAGAATGCAATTCCTGGCAGACCTTTCTCACGCAACACTCTTACTCTTCAGCTCAGTTATTTAGAGGTTTTAAAAGATGTTAGTGGACTTTTGATAAAGGTGTTGCAGTGATGTGTATATCACTGCACTTTCTGACCTGTGAGTGAGTATTTGTTTGCTTTCTTTCACCAAGCTTAATACATCAGAAGAATTTGCTCCAGTGCATATAAATACTGGGATTTTTTCCAGCAAATGGAACATTAACTGTACGGTTTTGGTTTTTGTTTGTTTGTGGGGTTTGTTAGTTTGCTTGCTTTTTTTTTTTTTTTTTAATTGGGGGGTGGCTGGTTGCTTGCATTTCCTTTCTTAGATTTAGAAACATTTGGTTTTCTGTTCTTCAGTATCCAATAGGTGGCAAAAAAGGTGTGCTGGCTCTCTTTGGTATTGGTCAGGTACCACTTAAATAGACTCATATTTTGTCCATTTTAAGTAATTGCTATTTCATGAATAACAGACTTTTCTTTTGAAAAGGGGCAACCTAATTAATGCCGATGAACTCTTTCATTGCTATTATCTCGACATAAAATGTATGGTATAAAAAAAAATATCCTCCACCAGAAGCCACATGCTGCCTCATTAAAAACAAAAACAAGAAGCATTTCATTTACTGTGGAAAAGATCATATCAAAATAGAAACAGGGGAAGGGATGAGAGTTTGCAGCTGTTGCAGTCAAAATTTCAACTACAGAGCGCTTTTTTTTTTTTAGTGCTTGTCAAATTTGACAAGTTCATGTAGCTTCTGGGTTGTGGAGCTGTGCATATGCTTAGATATATTTACTGGTTGTTTCCTGCCACCGGATAGTGCTTGTTTAATAAATCAAGTGATGTATATGAGGTTAGAAGTGATGGTCAAACCTGAAAATTATTGGTTTGCTTTTCAGTAATGTGGCTTTCACCTGAGCATGAATTTCAGTTATTTGGTTTTCGAGCATATGCTTCAACATAATTAATAAATTATTTTAGTCAATCTGAATGGCAGTGTGGCTTAATGTGCAATTAGATGAGTGAAAACATCATCAACCCCAGAACTGAGCACCAAGCCATCCATACAGTATTAGCTTTGTACAGATGCCAGGCAGTCAGCCAAATTTGAGTCCAAAAGCTAAAAAAAAAAAAAATCATTTCACTTAAGTATTTTTGGCTATTTAAATATCAAAAATAATTTTTACCAATTGCAAATATTTGGTTTGTTGTCCACTTCAAAAATGAGAAGACCATTCATACAATGCAACTGAGTTAAAGAGAAGCTGTTCAATACTTTTATTCAACAGTATTTTAAATTCCCAGAAGAAGTCAGTGAGCTTAACTGCTTTGCCTTCTTTACTTGCATCCTACTCTGCAAACACAAAAGGCTTTAATTTGCTGATTTCCTGCTAGTTGTACTTCAGAGAGATAAACCAGCCATGTTCATTTGGGGCCATCGTACTAAATCCATTTCCAGTAATTTACCACCTGTAGGAAATCTACACAGCTTTTATGGCTATAAGTAGCTCAAGTTAGAGGTTCTTGTTCTGTCTGTCTCTCTACAATCCTGTATCTTTAAATATTTTCAGAAGTCTCCTGTGACATTCTGGTTTGCCTCATCTTTATCTCGTGCTAGACTTGGTTTCAGTTCTGGCAGAGTTGGTTTGGATCAGCTGTAGAACACTGGGTCAACAATAAAAGTGACCACTATCTGGGTTTCTGCCGCCTCTGCAAAAAAATTTTCCCCAACTATTTTCTTTTCTCTCTGATACTGATTGAATGCTCTGTTCTCACAAAACCACCCTTCTATTACAGATGAGGTGGTAGAACATAATGTCTTTTAGCTGTTAAACTTGTAGGGTTATGCATCCACATGTTTTATCTTCTTTGCTAAGCCTAGTCCAAGACCTGCAGTCAGATCCTGCAGTCCATTTCTGTTCATCTTTCTGTATATGGAGCAGTACTTTGCCTCAATCCATGTATGCTTTTTCAGTATCAATTGCATTGACTCCAATTCAGAATGTAAATACTTGTCTGCTTCACATTTGTGTATGAAAATGTTGAGGAGCTCAGAACTTTCAGGTGGCTGAAGCTAGTATATGAGGAATGTGAAGGTTGGAGTTATTCTCTGAGCGGGCAAAAGAGGAAGAGGATATCAGAGGGACAAGTTGAAATTCCCTGTGACCAGAAATCTACATTAAAAGAAAGAGAGAACTGGGAACTCTCTGCCTCCTTTCTCTTAAATGACCTCTTTAGACTAAGGTGGAAATACTGCATGCTGATACAGTAAAAGTTAGGGAAATATATTTTAGGGAAGTCTAGAACACATGATGTGAAGAAAGGCTGATGTAAACTGGCTTGTTCAAACCCCCAGAAGAAAACGTGAGAGGAAGATCGTATTACTGTCTTAAACTTCCTAATGAGTGGGCAGAGAGAAAACAAAGAGCTTCTTTGTTAAGCTCTGATAAGAAAAAAAGCAACAACCACAATTTCCAATACAAGAGATCCCAGTCTGACACTGAGAAAGAAAATTTAACAAGAGTGGTCAAGCATTGGAAGAGGTTGCCCAGAGAAGTGGCATCTCCATCCTAGGAAATGTGACTCCCTTTCCAGCCAAGCCTGGACTGGAAAGGGCCTCGAGAAACCTGAGCAAATCTAACATAGTCATAGCAAGAGATTGGAGCAGATGACTTCAAAAAGTCTCTCCCTAGTAAAATAGTTCTGAGAATCTATAGCTCCTACTGAGTTGATCAGTGAAATATTAGGATGACATGGATACACTATTGTTTGTGCAGGTGAAGTCTAGGGGAAGGAGAGTGTTTAGAGATAGCATTTAATTTATATAGGTTTCTTAAAATTTATTTGTCTGTGCTGTGATTTTGAGAGGCTCTACAGGATGTCTCCTTTCTCCTCTTTTTGCTGAGGATGTGTGTCATTAACACTGTACATAAGTGCATCTGTTTGAAATTGATAGCTCAAAATTGAGCCTCTGAGCTCAGGAATTGTTAAAGGACTGAACTGAATGTCACTGGTGCACCCACTGAGCACAGCCAGATACAGGCTTCAAAAGATAGTCTCAAATGGTTTGCCATAGGAAGACCTGGGAGATAGAGTACACATTAGGATATTTTATGTATTCTGTTCTAATTATGTTCTCATGCTCAGAAAGATTACAGAAAGAAAAAACATTATGTTCTCTTAATAAAAGATTAAGAAAAACATGGGAGAACAGTCAACTACACACTGCTTTCTGCGAATGCAACGTGCTGTGATGCATAACATTTCTAAAAATGGGAGAAATGCTGAGATGTTCAGATTGACATTTCAGCGCCTCTCTGAATTCAGTGTCTATCTGAAATGTAGGGCTCAATAATCCTATTATGTGTGTCTGACGCACTCCTCCTTCTTTAGCAATGTGCCTCCCATAGCTGTTCTAATAAGACAGAACAGCAAAAGCCTCATTCTCTGTCCCTCATCCTATCATTCACAAAGCTATATCATCAGCAGATGCAATCTATTGTTTTCCTTCCTGCTGTGTGGTATTGATTTTTCTAACCTTTCTTAATGTTAAATTTGTTTGGCGTTTTAACTTTCTTACCAAAGGTTAATGTTATTAACTTGAGCAGGTATCTATAAAACTACTAGTGTTATTGCCTGTCTTCCCACTGTTATACTGTCCTTTCATTAAGCACTGACTGCACTGGATAGCTCTGTCTTGAAGATTTTTGTCATTCCAGGATAATGCGGTGAAGGTTGAAAAGAACTGCATTACAATTGTCATCCAATTCTATGGCATAAAATGTTGGACTTGATATGTCAGGACCAACAGATTTATCTGAGGCTCTTATAGCGACAGTGAACATGAACTGCACAGACATTAATTTCAGCAAGGCTGTAAAAAGGATGCTGGAAGATTCCAGTTCTGCTGCTTGTCCCCTCCCCCAGTTAAGTCTGACCATGCCAGTCTCTTTGACATTGTGGCAAAAGGAGCAGTACTAAAATCTCTGCCAATTCTACAACTGGCTCTCTGTTTGATGTGGACAGGGAATGAGAAATCAGAGTTTAATTTGAAGAAAGTGGTGGCTTTAATGGTAGAACTCTATCAACATTTTTTGAGATGATGATCTACAGCAGTACTTGTGTAAAGCATTAAAGGTACGGGCAGTGAGCAAACAGCTCCAGGCACTTATAAGCCCCAGTACCCTCTGACTGTGCTCACAGGTACAGGAACCTGCCTTTAATGAACTGTACATCTGACATCCCATCCACATATTTACATTGCATTCCAGTGATATGTGTTTGGGGCCTTTTATTGTTAATATGCACAAAAGATAGTAGCAGGGCTGACCAAACATTGTCGATGCGTGGTGCATCACAGCTTTTTCCTTGAGCTGTGGTAAATGACCTTCAGTGCTCTCCAATCAGCACACTAATGTTGCCCTGCCTTGGTAGTACCTTGAAGTTCTTCTAGAGTATCTTTTGTCAAAGAACATTCTGAGAAGCTAGGAAAGAATTAAACTCAAGTGAAATGTTTCTAATAGTAGCATAAAACAATAAATAATAATTTAAACTGTTATAGATAATAATTTACCAAAAAAAGAAACATGACCAAAAAAACTTGACCCCTTGGTCTTCCCTGTGTGGAAAGTAGAATTGCAGCCTATCTGCCACTGACAAACCCACCTGTTCAAGAAGATCAGCCTTGTTAATAACTGCAGGAAGGAGTATTTCAAAGTGCTGAGGGAGAGTGGGAGTTAAATTTGTCATTTATATACTGGTACCTATATACCACTTACTTCTGCCAATGCTATGATGCCAAGGAATGGCCCTGGCAATAGATAAAAGACCTGGCTTCTCTACTGCTAATTTCAGATCTGGCAACTGAGGTGGTGTCTCTTCTCCCATACTCAGCAGTAGCTGTCCTTGCCACTGATTTAGTCTTCATCTCTCATGTTCTCAAGCTGCTCAGAGGCTGTCTGAGAAAGACTGAGGACGTCCTGTCCATGGTTTCTCACAGCTTGATCTCTCTTCCCACTATCAGTGCTGATACCAAGACTGTCTGAGAGCACCCCATCCTTAGTGAATGAGACACCTTTTCATTTAGAGTGGCTTTGATAAACCAATTCCCTTCAGTAGTTTTCAGATCTGACTGAGATTTTCTGAGTGGGCCTGAACAACCCTATACCTTTCCTGGGCTCCCTGGGTGTCTCTGGCTGGTGTTGCCAAACTCACGTGTTCATTAGAGGCTCCAGATGGCTTGTGTCACTTCTCCTCCTGCCAGTTTTACATTTTGGCATTTCCTAGAGAAGAGTGGAGACATGGCAGCTCTTCAAAGTGTTTCATGCTTAGCACTGAGTGCAGAATCCAGCTACCTTTTCCCTCACCTGTTTGCGGGGGAAGCAGCATCACTTTTGCAATGGAGGTGTCTGATTACATGTGCTGCTGCAGCTGCACGATGCTTCATCTTGGCAAGCCTATTATTACTACGTGAAAAAATATTTACGGCAATATCAGACCTCAGAAAAGCTGTTATTTTGGACCAGGTTTTCTTTCAGAAGTTTCTGAGAAGTATAAGAAAACTACGTTATTATGTTCGCCCTTTTCTACTTCATCCAAATCCCCCACTGCCTGGTGGCTTTCTTTGCTTTTATATGCATTCTGTCTGTGGGGAAGCATAGGGTGGTGCATGTCTTCCTGTTGGAGGCTTGTCACGTTGTTGCATGCGATTCACTAAACTCCATGTTTTCGTTAATCTGGGAAATTTTTTCTTCTGTACCTTCATTTTTACCACCAAGGGAAAGGCAACTTTAACACTTTTATGTTGGCTTTGTTGTTTGGTGTTTTTTTCTGATGTAACAGAGTAATATACTTTATACACAGAGGCACACATACAAAGATTCTGTATTCTGAATGCTTTTCTCTTATCAGTTGTTATTGTGTATAGCAGAAACATAAAATCTGTAAGTAAGACAAAACTAGGAGGCTTTTAAGGGGACCTTGAAGTGGTAGGAGAGGGAATTTCTAGATCCAATGTGTATGATTCTTATTTTAATTCACAATGCTATACTGTTGTTTTTTTTATTCTTTAAACCTCTTTGAATAGTAACTTTATGTGGTAGATGCACTTCATTTTTCCTTACTCAGCTTTTTATCAGAGGCTTAGGAATTGCTTTCACTTTCAGTTAAGAAATCTGAACTCCTGCTCCTTAATATGTTCTCAACCATAATACCATGCTGCAAGGCAATTGTTGTTGAATCACTGTAAATTAACTGCAGTACAACTGCACTGTTTCTGGGAAGCTTGAACACTTTTGTATGCTCACATTTATACAGGTTTGAATGTATGTAGCAGAGACATAGTGCAGCACCAGAGAGGACAGTCATTTTCCTGAGTTACTGGTCACCCAGGGCTCACTACACCAGAACTTGTCCATCCAGCAGAGCATGGTAAAACATGCTGATCCAAACTCATAAATGTACTCAATGGTCTTTGAATATGTAGTCCTGGACCTATCAAGCTGCTGGTTAATGGTAACTAGTTCAGCTGGGGCCTACAGTCTTTGGGCTCTGAAAGTCTTTTACTTAATTCTGCATCTCCATGCAGAGACTCTGAGTTGTTGACTGCAGTTAATTTCACCAAAGACATCATTAGTTCTCAAAACTGAAAAATTATTGACTTTTTTTCCCTCTCTCACTTTTGTTGCTTCTTCACTAGGGATGTGAATTAATTGAGACCATGGATCAGGACCTCACAGATTTCACCAAGTGCCTTCAGATACTCCAGAAAAAGATAGAGAAAAAGGGCCTCCAGGTAAAGACATCTTTTGTCTCTGTTTCTTAGTAATGACTTTTCTTCTCATTGTATTTGAGTTTATCTTTTGAGTTTGCACTGAAATGAAACTATTTTCAGTAGCCTTGACATTCTGCAGTTTTGCCATAATTTACTGCACACCTTGTAAGCATTGATGCTTCTGCTAAAAGAAATTACAAAGTGTGTCGATGAACAAGCGTTGGCTTTCTTAAAAGGCAGCTTGTATTGATTTCTGTTAATGAGCTACACAAAGTGCAGAAGAGCTGTTGTGGCTGGTGTTCAAAGCAAGAGTCCCACTGCAGCATGTAGATATATTTTCAGGTCTTGGCACACTAAGCCTTGATGTTCATCCCCTTTCTCTCCCCTTCCAAAGATGAAACGGAGAGGGGAAATCTTGTCCTACTGACATTACAAATGGTAAGCAATACCTCCTTCTACAAAATGTTCCCCTGGAATTAGAGAGAGCCTTTGCAGAGCAACCAGTGCATCAAACTTAAAAGAAGCCATATGGAGTCATCCAGCTCATTTCATTGGAAAGGCCAGGGTGGCAACATTCCCCTTCCTCTTCCACAGTTTAGTTTCAGAGGCCCGCTTGTTTTGTCTCTCTGAGATGCACAGGTAAAATTCCTTGGGAATTTCAAAGGTGATGAGTCAGCAGCAGGTGGGCTCCTGGGATTGCTGCCCTTTCCTCCCCATGGAACAATCATTCATAAGAGCTGACCTCTCTCTTCTGCTCTTCATGTATGAGTGAAGAGAGGGAGCAGCTGCTGCATCCTTTACTCACAGTGAGGATGAGGCGTGTAAGAAAATTAAAACAACAGCACAACATGGAAAGAGATGTGTGAACCTCCTCTTTTCCCATTTTCATTGTAACAGGGTAAGAAAGTCGCCTGATTTCCTGAGATCACTGTACTCCAACAAAGCAACAAGGGATAGAAATGCCAATAACCTCTCCTTCTTCCCTCCTCAGTCCAGGCTGATCAAAAATTAGCCAGTTTTTGCTTAAGCTATTTTAAAATTTCCTGCTCTTCTAAAGACAATAAATGTCCATGGGACATTTTGGACTGCTGTCACACAATGCCCATTTGCAATTGTAACTGAGTACAATGCTGCTGTTCATCAGGGTTTCAGGGGTTTTCTTCCCCGTCAGTATAGACAGAGATGGGATGGCTTCACCATACACTTATCTGTCTGGCTGTGAGCCAGGAAACTCTTTATATAACAGTTTGTTTTCTATCTCCCTATAATTTATCATCACAAGAGCTCAGAGGAGTGTCTTTCCATCTAGGACAGGAATGATAATATGTGCCATTAGAACAGATAAGCCATCTATGCCTAGGATTTGTTTTGAATTTGGCAAGTAAGGTGCTTTCCTTTTAATAGAAACGCCTTTATAATGAAAAAGAACTTGAATATTTCCTGGATTCAGTTCATTATCCAATCCCAGCTATTGCTAGAGAGGGATTTTTTTTAAGCTATTACAAGAGGTTTTATAATGAATAATCAATGTGTGGTTAAAATAAGAGCAATGGGAACATGACAGCTACAGCAGGTGTGTTTCAACAATAAGTAGTCTATTTGTAAAAGTTTGAGCTCTGTGATCACTCTCACAGTAAAGCCATGTTAAGTTGGATAATGGATACCATATTGTAATCCTTGAGGATATTTTGTAGAGTATAAGCCTGAGTGCAATTGCAGTAATTGTGTAGCATTCATACCAATGCACTAAACCTAAGTTTTCAGTTCAGTTATAGTTTTATGCTGTTACATCTAAGAGATGTGCTTTAAATGCAATCTGAGTTTTCAGAGGTGCAAGGAGTAACACAAATAAATTTCCTAAAACTAAGCACCATGGTCATTAAATCCTAGCTGCTTCTTGGTTGCAGTGGCTGTTCCATAAAATATAATAAGAAGCTATCAGCTGATTCATGCACACTAGATAAAGCACTATGCATTTATACTTTTGGTCTTCTGCATTCTCTGATGTAAGGAATTTGAAGCAGTCATTGACTCCACTTAGGGAGATAATCTGTGAAACTTAAGCAAATGTAAGACAAAACTGTATCACAACTCTATAAATTATTAGTTCAGTTTCTATTCTGCCCTTTTTTCAGAAGCATTAGATATAATTCTTTAGCAGGAGGTTTGGTAGTTCTTCAGAATGTCCTGATAATACAGAGAGTAGCTTGATGTCTAGTCCCCAAATGACACAGAGATTCTGAGCACTTGCAAAATACACTGGCCTCAGTTTATGGATGCAAAATCTTGGCTCTTCTGAAATTCTACACTCTTTAAATACCTAAATTTGCACTTAATTTAGGTTTCTTTATGAGTGACACTCTGCCATAAAAAATGTCAAGTGGTAAGACAACAGACTGTTCTCAGCCGTAGACCTAAAGTCTTCGAGGAGAATGCAAATGTTTTCAGAGAAGAAAGCTGCTTTTTAATTCTGTAGTCACCTGAGAGGTTCACACAGCTGAGAAGAAAAGGAGGTCCAGGATCTGAAAACTAGAAGTGGATAAAGAAGGGGTTCTTCATCTGCATTTGTGTTTTTTGACCTCAAGTACCAACTTGCATGCCACAAAATGGGGTTCTTTTCCTTCTGTGAAATATCATAAAATCTTTCCTTTTAACTGACAATATTAACTAGGTAGAATGTGTCTTCCTGGTGCCAGAAAAAATATGTATGTCTCCAGTTTTTATTTTTCCCCACTCTATACAAAGCACTTGTCAAAGTTGTTTTCCCGTGATTTATAGTCAAAGTTACAAAACAAGGAGAGTATCTCTTTAAGATCTTTTAAAAAATGATCAGCCACAGTCATGCTGGTTTGCTGCTCTTTCTGGATACCAATATGTTAAGCTGGGAAGTTAATGGCATTCAATGCATACCATGGATCCACAATCCTGTGACACAGCTTGTCTGGATGAAATTCAAGTGTGAGTAGCTGAGGTATTTAAAACAGGTGTTCCTCCATTGGTTAGAGAATAAGTTATCATTTATCTGCTGTACTGAATGGATAAAATTTCTGCTCTGATTTTTCAGTCAGCTCTATGGAAGTTCTATGTCAAGGAGGTTTTGAGCTCACATGAACATATGTGGGCAATATTTTGTTCCAAAGGAATTAAGTTTGTATAATTTACCTTCCATGTCTCTGCACCTTCCTGCTCCTCCTTTTCTTTCTTCCTCCTTATCCAAACAACTTTTGAACAAATAACTTTTGAACAGAGGAATAGCATATTGAAAGATAATTGTGTCAAACAGCTTTCTTGGAGGTCAGCTGAGTGAGAATGCAGGTGAGGTAGACACTCAGTGCCCCTATTGGAGAGAAGGGTGTAAAAATTTTTTATTTTACTGGTAGTTAGTTTGATAAGAGCCTTAGAAATATCTTTACCACAGGGAAATATGCAGCTAGAGTTGATAGTCAGCTGAGACACAAATCTGGGAGAAAAAAATGCCTCGTTAGTTCTTGAACTCCTTGTTCAATATAAAGAGAAGTAATTCTGTCTTCCAGAATAATTAGCCAAATTCATGACTGCTTTTTCCTTATTCCTCAAATAAACACTCTCAGAATAGTTTCTGAATCCTCAGGGTAATTAATTTCTGATTTACATTGCATATTTTGGTTGCATAGCCAAGTCATGCAGAAAGCAGCATTGGGGTCATTTTTGTGAGATCTAAGTCACCTAATTATATGTATTTATAATTACATACTGCTGTGAATTTTAGAACAACCAGTACCCTTTATATATGCAAGCTAGAATCAGTCTTCATCTTCCCTCTCCACAGCCCTAATTCATTTGTGAATTGCATTCTATTGGATGGGTGAAGCAATGAAGTACCACCAAGAGAATCTGACTCCTGAAGTTTCTTTCTATCCTAAAGGCTGTTAGATATTTCTCTTTCTCTTTCTGCATGACTGTGAGTATGCATGCACACATGTGCATGTGCAAATATTTATATAAATACACACCTCTTCTGGCAGTGTTCCTTCCTGGCCCTAATTGGTGCTTTTTAAATGTCTTAATAACTCTATCTTTATTGCTGCTTTGTGTGTCTTTCACATTGTTTATGGTCTATTAGGTGTGCACATTTTGCTTTACTGCTTTAATCATTATTTTATTCATACTGTAGTTATGTGAGTACTTTACTTTCTTCGTTACAAGACCTTTAAATAAACTTATTTCTGTCTGGTACTACTTTCTGTTCTTAATTTTCTCTCATCTTAATATAAGCTATTTCAAGGAACCAACTGAACTGGCAAAATGATAGGCAAGCTTACAGTATCTCTTATTTAGGGGTCTACAGATCTTGCATTAGAAGTGTATGCTGTTATCTTTAATTTGCAGATTGGAAAGCAGAAGTAGAGAAGCAATTTGTCCACAGTCTCCCGGCATGCTAGTGCTATAGTTGGGAATGATCCTCCAATTCCCAGTATTCATCAAATGCTCTTTCAATAGCAGCATCTCTGGTCTCACTCACAGACAGCTTGTAGCAGCTCATGCCAGTGGGAACTGAAAGTGTGTTTATCAATTTGTAGCTCCAAGAGGAATACTCATAATATAAAGATAGACTTAAGCCATTCTTTATCTCAGTTACAAACTCTGCTTTCAAACAAACTGTTTCATCTAAAATACCATTTAATCTTAAAACTAAGCTCTGGGACTTTTCATTTAGCTTTATTATCTTTTCTGCTTAAAAGAAGTTAAAGCAGCTCATTTGATTATATGGGCTGAAACTCATAAAAATGAGTTTTATTGAAACCTACATGCCTTTTAGTGGTTTTATGTTAGTGTGTTTAAATTGATAAAAGCACCAGTGTCAATGTGAAAAAGGGAAAATATTGAAACCAACTCTTCCTAAAAACCCTTGGTAATAAAGGGATACTATACTAACATTTCCACTTTAAAATTACTCATAGAGGTTCAATCAGTCAGCAGTCTAGGGTATTAATTCTTTTAAGTGAATGCAAGCATTCTTCCCTTTGTACTTTTTAAAAAGTGTCAAATCAGTCCACTTTCTTTTCTGTGGAGGGAGGCTAAACAAGTTAGTGAAATCCTGTGTTTATAAAGTACCAAAGAGAAGACAATGAAGTGATGTTTATGTATCACCTTCAGCTGTGCAGGGTTCAAACAGCTTACTAAGCCCTCTCTGGTTTGTCTTTATATGAGGAAAAAGGCCCTGAAGGAAAACCAAAAGTACCCTAAAACAAAAATCAGAAGATACTTTAAAAGAGAGTATTTTTTTATGTACGACCAGTCCCACAGAGAAAGGGTAAAATTATAGAAAATACTGGGTTCTATTTGGCTTAGTTTTGGATCTGTCTATCAGCTGAGGTTACTCCTGATGATGTGACTTTTTTTAGCAGTAAGTACATTGATTTCATTTCCTGACTAAATCATAATTTTATTGCTCATGTTGGTAGGTGGTAACTTCATGATGGAACACTACTTGTTTTCATTTCTGAAGATTTTTGGGTATCCAGAACAGTAGTGGGAATGGCTCTTAAAGCAAAGTCTGGGAATGAGGATAATCTGTTACCAGGATTTGAGAACAGGGAAGTTACTAAATATCAGAATACGGGGGAAAGGCAGACTGGAAATGGCTAAGCTGACATGGAGCTGAAGTGTGAAGCTTTTATAAGAATCACAGAATGGTTTGGGTTAGAAGGGACCTTAAGGATCATTTAGTTCCAACCCCTCAGCCACAGACAGGGTCACCTTCCACTAGACCAGGCTGCTCAGGGCTCTGTCCAGCCTGACCTGGAATACTTCCAAGGATGGGGCATCCCCAGCCTCTCTCTGGAACCAGTTCCAGTGCCTCACCACTGGACCTGGAGGACCATAAGGACACTGAAGCTTGTGGCTTTATCTCCAAATCCTATATAGAAGGCAGGGCTGAGAATCAACCTGTTCATTTTTGGTGGCACTACTGAGTTTTTCTTCTAAATGCTTTGGAGAAGGAGAATAAAATATGCAAATTAGATATATTTTAGGGGAAGTTAAATATGTGTAATGAAAAGGTTCTTATACTGTCAAGTGCTGTATCAAAAGATTTTCATGAGATATTAATAGTAATCTTCTTCATAAACCTTTCCTGTCCAAAAGAAACAAATGTATCTGAAGTGTTTCCTGTCAATTCCCACTTTTAAAATGTAGAATTTCGTAATACGTTTCAACAGGTGTAAATCCTTCCTATAGGGTGTTCAGACATATCCTTGAGGACTATTTTAACTCTGTGGTCCAAGGCTACCTTCAAGGAATGCAGTATCTAATCCATCTTTCCTACTGCTGAATTGTTTTAATGCTTCCCATTGTAAAGGTATGAAAAAATGCATTTCTTATAGTACAGGATATCAGAACTTGCCAGTTCCCAAAGAGAAACCCTAATTTCATGTTCCATTATAGCTGTAAGCATCAAGACACACTGAGTATCTTTGTGTTAGAATAATTTTATACAATATGGGTGTCTGCAAGAACGTGGAGCATTGCATACCAAGAAATTTTCTTATGCAATTCTTGTATGCTCTAGTGGGGCTTGTATTTGATCTATGAAGATAATTTTTTGAAGATACAAGCAGCGCAGGGATTCTGGGGAACACACTGATTTCAGTTTGCTTGTTAAAAAAACATATTAAGCTTTGGGGAGAGGGAGAACAAGGGGGAAAACACTGTTTATTTAGGCAGTTCAAGGCATTTGAGAGATCAAGGATATGCTCATTAACAGGCCTGTGGAAGCTAATGAGGAAGCCAGCTACGGTTCTCTCAACTTAGTCAAAGGCTAAATATATTTGAAACAGAAAATGTGAGGTTACTACAGGTGATGATGTACTGTTCCCTTTGTTACCACCAATTTTGTCCTGTTTGTACCTTTCTCACAGGAGATGTGATTCTCCTCCCTCTTCCAGCCCCTTCTGCTTTACAGGAGCACTGCTTCCCTGAGAGAAGCTATTGCTGATGTAATTGCCTCCATGCTGGGAAAGTGGCTGGGCTACAAGGACATATCATTATCCTCAAAAGACTGCCATACTTGCATTGACAGTCTTGGAGGTGGATATTGTGATAGGAAATCTTGAACAGCCATATCTTTTGATATCAGGATTTTTTTTGCAATTCAAGGACTGAGAGCTCAGTTTGTTGCCTGAGATCTTCATAAATAACTTGGGTTTGGGATTTTTTTTGCTTCACACATGAATACTGTGGTGTTATGAAATCTCCCATAAGTTACAACTGGTTTTATTACATTCTGTTTAGTTAATGGAATGTAAGTTTATTGTTAAACATATTAAGAAATTTGTGCTAGTATGATAAATTTTAACTGCAGATTATAATAGAGCATTTTTAACATATCAGATATGGTTTCTTCCTACTAAATTGAGATGCCTGTCAAGAATGACCAGTTTTGGGTATTGTAGAGATAGTTTCATAAAAACTTCTAGAAGTTTTCTACATTTCTGAGTATAAGAAACACTGGCTTTAGAGAGCACACTTTCATAACTTCATGAACTGCAGTGATCTGGTCCTTAAAGCAGAGGGTGAATCAATCAACAAATTAACTTCTCCCGTGACTTCTTTTTTTATCCTATTCAAAGAAACTTATTTAACCTAAGTAGTGCATATAAGAATTCTTCCTTACTGGTTTTGGATTGTTTAGGATTTTTTTGCCATGATATATTCCCTCTTTTTGTAATATTGTATGATGTTTGAATAGCAAAGAGAAACAGAGAAGCTGTAATATTGGTCAAAGCTTTTGAAGCTGTGGTGGCTCTTTCTCTTTTTTTTCTTTTCCTTACCTAGTAAACACTAGTGAGGGCAGAGGGGAGAGGAAGGTATTAAGACCATTGGGAAGTAAAAGTGTGTGGCTTCTGCTACACAGAAATGGTTTAGCCTGTAGTCCTGAGGCCTTGTTGTTTTCTGCAATCCTTTGGCTTTTCCTGACATTTAACTCTGCACTTCTTTGCTGACACCAGTGCTGTTGAAGAAGGGGCAGAGTGGCTTAGAGTAATTTAACTCTTAACAAATATTGTGAAAATGAAGCAGCCTGGTAACATTTGAAAGGCCCCTACAGTATTCCCACTGTAAAAAAAAGGCAGTAGCACAAGCTCAACAAAAGTGGGGACTGAAGGCTCTTCACAGCAGAGGTGCCCTGGCAACCAGGCTTTGCTACTTCTGATGCTCATGCTATTCCTTATTAAATCACCTACCTTTTACTTTGTCACTGATAGGGGATGGTCTCTTCAACTTGCCTAAAGAACCCATCGAGTTTCCCTTTAAAACAGCGGAACAACTAAGTACTAAACAATTAAAGCTAAATATTTTCTGCAAATTAAATGTGAACATAAAATGTTTACAGCTTCACAAGTGCCTCCAGTTTAAGAAATCATGCTTCATTTCTTTTTAAGTGTGTAACTAAGTTTATATGGTCTAGAGGACAGTGCAGAAAAATTAAATACATTCTGTAATAATTCAGACTATGTTTAACTTACCTGTTATAAATACTGAGCCTATGCTGAAAAGGAAAATTGACATCCAGATCATAATGTACTTCCTTCAGTATAAAAATATGTCCAGCCTCTTGGAAACAAATGTATAAAGTGAAGTCTTCTTTCTGCAAGCCTGCACTCCCTTAGCAAAAAAAGTCATTGTGTACTGCCCAGGTATTCAGTAAAATCACTCAAAAGAGGAACCATTCACAGAATAGGGCCTGAGAGACACAGAAAAAAATTTCCATCTTTAGTTTCAGGTCATATATCTGTCCCTGGAGTATAATAGGACAGGTTGTTATCCCCTTGTTCATCATGAAGATTAATGTTCAGAGAGGCTGAAAATATTACTGTTCTGCTGGGACCTATCAGGAGATCTTCAGACCTGTGTGAATCCGAGTTTAAACATTTTAAATAGCAGAGCTAATGCCTTGCCCTAGCTGGGCACAAGTGCCTCAAGCTGTTATGTCCTCTGCGATGCTGCTGCAGGAGAGTAAAGGTCCTCCAAAGCTCTGCCTTCCTTGTAATGTCTTTTATACAGACTTCACTGCTAAATGTTACAATGGGAAAGTGCCTGAGTTGCTACTCTTAACTCGGATGGGGGAAAGGAAAAAAAATTTTATATATATATATATATATATATATATATATATACAGGAAATTGAGATCTTTTAAGTTTCTGAATTTTGTATGGAATGTTTCCCCTTAAAAATCTGTGATTCTTTCCTTAAAAATGGACACCTAAACTTAATACGACAGAATTGAAATAAAACCAGGCAGAAAGTTAGTTTTAAAGAAAAGACACACCTGGTTTAGGAAGTCACAGGAAAATGTCTCAACTCTCTATAGTGTTGAAGTTGGCATTCCCTGTTTGTGGGGGTGTAAGTGCCTGTGGGCTGCTGGCAGATCATTTCATATGGACACCCTTGGCTACAGAAATTCTACCCTGTTGCCTCGCAATAGCACGGGTTTGTTTAGCTTCCTTTGTGGGCTTTCCAAAAGTCCTGGACCAGCATCTGGGCAGGAGCTGAAACATAACCACATGAAGATGTGGTTGGAAAGGAAATACACATCTTCTATTCATCTCAGCCTTCTGGAGAAGCAGGCATAGTAATGAGCTATCGGCTTTGTGTGCCCGGGTGCTCGTGGGGTGCAGGGGTGTCCATGAGGAGAGGCACAGCTGAGCCCCTCAGCCCCAGGCAGGGAGGGGTGAGGAGAAAAGGGGGACAAAACGGCCATGTCAGCCCCAAGGGGAGAGCAGAAAGAGGGGCCCTGGCCAGCAGATTCCCCTGGAGAATCCCAGCAGAGCAGATGGATCTCTCCTGAGGGAGCTGGAGCCTGTGCAGAGGAGTGCATGCTAGAGCAGGTATCCAGCCATGGAGCACCGTGCTGGAGCAGGTATCCAGCCATGGAGCACTGTGCTGGAGCAGGTATCCAGCCATGGAGCACTGTGCTGGAGCAGGTACCCACACTGCAGGCAGCGGAGGACCCTGTGTCAGAGCAGGTGGGTGTGCCCTGAAAGAAGCTTCAGGCTGTGAAGACAAGCCCACACAGGAGCAGGCTCCTGGCAAGAGCTACAGCATGAGGGGGACACGCAGTGGAGGAATTTGTTCCTGAAGGGCTGGATTCTGTGGAGAGAACCCACACTGTAGCAGAAGAACATCATAAGGGAGGTGCAGCAGAGAGGAGCTGGTATGAGCTGACCACAGTCCCGTTTCCCTCTGCCACTCAGGGGAAGGGTGAGATAGAGGAGTCAGGAATGAAGGAATGAAGTTTGGCCTGGAAAAAAAGATGGGTGGTGGAAAGGTGTGTTTAGTTTTGTCTTTTTTTCCCCCTCTCTTAACTTGATTTTTAATCTGCAATAAATTAAATTAATTTTGTCCAAGTCAAGTCTGTTTTGCCTGTGACAGTAATTGATAATTAACCATATCCATGTCCTTGTCCTGACCCATGAGCTTTCTCATCTCATTTTCTCCCCTTGTCCTGTTGAGGAGAGGGACTGAGAAAGGCTGGGTGAATGACTGGCAGCCAGCCGAGGACAACCCACCACAGAACTGTAAGGGAAATCAAAGGGAAGGTGTCAGGGTGCATGGAGATGTGCAAAGGTACACACACTGTCACTGATAAAGGATATGTATCCTGTTTGTGGGCTGACAGGCAGAACTTACAGTGTCTGATCCAGCCGGTCCTGAGTAGCCAGGGACCTTCCTGTACAAGACTGGCTTTCTGCCAGCAGGCTGCAGCAGGAGCCGCAGTCCAGGCAAGGCTCCCTGGTTTGGATCATGATCTGCATCCCTTGGGGAAGAACAGAGGTTTTTTAGGGAGACTTCGCAACAAGAGGCTCTTCCTGTGCAGTGTCCTTCCCACCTGCTGACATTGCAGGATGGGGTTAACCTCCTGCACAGGCTGCAGGCTGGTTCTTGTTCAGGGATATGGGATCCACATGGGATGAAGCATTGGCGCAGTGGGATGGGGGCCCCGATGGCTGGGAAGCAGTGGGTTGTACTTGTGTTGCCCTGCTGATCTTGTGACAAGGTGGAAATGTGTTGGAGGGAGGGAGAGAAAGGCTACTGCAGTAAAGACTGACAGCCAGAGTTAAGTGAAATATGAAATACAAAGCTCACAATGGACAGATTCTCTTGAAGAAGATTTTTTTCCTTCCTTGAATTATTCATTGATGAGAGTTTGTAGTTAGTTTGTATTTCCTTATTTTAACTCCTGGAGGCAGAATTCAAAATTATTAAAACCACAGCATGTGCCAAACACAGTTTTGGCACTAGATGCAAGTGGCTATGAGAACACTGAAGAGATTTGCTGGACTATTTTAGTATAATCTTTTGAGGGCTTCTTGCATTGCTACTAATACAAATCCTTTCCTAGGGATATCATAATTTAGTTATTGATTTCACACTTCGATGGGGGTGATACCACAGTGCACACTGAGGATTACAGTAGTTCAGTTATGAGAAGAGAAAGGTTAGCCTGATGCTTGTGAATGTTTTTTCATACTGTTTTAAAAGATTAGAAGATTTTATGATTTTTCACAAGACAAGTGATTGATAGTCCTGGAATCCTTGTTCATGCACAAAATAAATGTGTCTGGATCAAAACCAGCACACATTTTCCTCCGAAGTATCAGTAAACAGATTGCTTTAAAAGTTCTAATGCACTTTTACCTACTCAGAAGTGCATGGTAACAGTCTGAAGTAGGGACAAACCTTTCACCCAGAAAATCTGAGGAAATAAGGAATTCCAGTGACCCTGATCTCACACACAGAAGGAATTGTAGAGTTTTGCTCCAGCTGACCAGCAGTAGCAGAGTGGGAATTGTTGGCGTCCCCTCTCTACCTGAGGCACAGCAAGTACTGTTTGACCAAGGTCAAACATGAACATTCAGCACAAAAGCAAGAAGTCAAGTTCAGATTGCTTGGGATACAGCAGTTCATGTGGATTTTGTAGACTAGGTTTCTTTAAGCAAGAAAGAATTGTGTCCATGTCTGTTCCACAAAACTAATGCTAGATTGTGTTACACACATTCTCAAACATTCCGTTTACTTGCAAGATAGGGCAAAGCCAAAACTTCATTTTTTGAAATTAAATAGTCATTCAACTAGAGATGTTAACATAAGCCAACAGTAAAACTAAGCTTAAAATACTTCCAGCACCCCAAATCTATTACTGGATTTTGAGATTATCTTTCTGATTTCCAACTTACCATCATACATGTTTCTTGCTTTAAGCAGACAAATGCAATCTGTTTGCATACTTATTGTCATTAGCAGAAAGAATTAATCTCTTATTTGAAATTAAAAGCATTACAAATAGAGAAAGCACTTGGGTGAAACTGTAAGAAAACGAAGATAAGCAAGAAATGCTTTGTGAGGGAGCTGGAACAATGTAATATAAAAATTAGTGCAAAGTGAGGTGAGGATGAAGCTGATTGAAGGTTATCATCTCAGGTACACAGACAGGAATGGCAGCATTTGACTGAGGGCTCTTGTTTCCAGGAAGAATCAGATGGCTGAAGCAACAAGAAGATTCAGGCTAGAGTAAAGATGATTCCACCTGAGCAAAGTTCAGATGCCACTATGTGGTTCAGCATATCATTCCTATAGAAATTAATGTTATACCTTTTATGTAAAACACTGAGCTAGGGAGCCAGTATAATCAACTCAAATGGACAATATCTAGTTACGTATTTAACATTGAATTGTGGGATTTTAGCAGTTCATTAAATTACATTGCAATTTTGAGGGTGATATAAAAAAAAAACTTATCTGGCCAGCACTAGAGCTCTGACACAGCTATGAGCAAATTAGTTAAAATCTACTCTGGCCCATTTGTTATCAAGGGAAGTGCTTTCTGTGTTTTAAAGCGTTCGGTACTGAAGCTGATGCAAAGACCAGAAAATAATTTAAACCACATCCTGAGCTAACAAATTGCCTCATGAAGAAGAAAATGCTTTTCTTGTAAACTGGTCAAAATTGATGAAGTGACAAACCAATAAAGCAACAATAAATGTACCTTTCACACTACTACCTAATTATTTATTTTTCAACATGAGATACTCTTATATATATATATATATATATATATGTGTGTACATAAAAGCATATCGTAAACTTCCAACATACTATGCATGTTACTACAATAATTTTTTTTTTCAGTATCATATTCATTTGAAAATTAACTAAGGGGATGAATTAAAGAAAAGTAAGAAAGGCTGTGGAAGAGGAAAAGATTTTAGTGAAGTAAGAAGGTGCTAAAAACCCACTATGTTCCAATGAGATATCTAACCTGTAAATGGCATACTAATATCTTGAATATTGGCAGTGGATGGTCTGCACAATCTCAGAGTGGGGGAGGTTCAGTCATGACTCCAGAGCTTTTACAGCATCTTGATTATTCTTGCTTTCCCTTTTTCCCTTAGGGGAGATCTTTTTTTTTGAGTTCGTTCAGTGCTGCTGGTCCTTGTCAGTAAATGTGTTTCCTTTCATCTACCCACCTCCCTAAGACTTAGGCATGTTTGATTGCAAGTTGCCTGGCTGAAAGTAAACTCATGGGGAAGAAAGTCCTTTGAGTTGTCTGTCCTCTCCCTGGGGAGAGGATTTCTAATCAGAGATAATGAGCATGGCTTTGAAAAGAGTGGGCATCGTTTGCTATCAGTTTGAGCCTTGGACTTCACTCTTATATGCCATGGTGATGCCGACATTACAACGCTAGATATTGCACTCTTTTCACCCACTTCAGGCAGTTCCCAGCTTCCTGTGTCCTTAAATGCATGATCCTCAGTCATACAGAGAAAATCTTCTTTGTATTTAACCTATTCATATTAGAAAGAGGAATGTCAGCTGGGACAGCTTCACAGTATTTAGCAAGCCTGCAAACAGTTAAGAGCAGGATGTCCATTGCAATAGTCTCTGTGAGAGTGGAAGCAGGAACCTGAGCAACTTCATTCTGAGGCGGTGGGAGCCTTAGTTACTGCACCACCTTAATTACAGCTTCCGGGAGAAAGAAAAAATGCCAGCGCAAAGTCTTCCTTTATACTTTCCTTCTCCTTTTAACTGCCTTGCTGTTTGGTAGTGACTTCTTAAACTTTCTCAAGACGTAGTAACATATGGATGTACCATTTAAAGATGACTGCATCCTACCCTTAGATCTTCAACTATTTCTAAGTTAAAGCTTGATAGCCTTCAAAGATACTGTGCATTTAAGTCCAGGTATAGATAGTCCAAGAGAATATGGCTGCAATGAGCTGTTCTTTGTAGTTATTTATGATTTTATGTCCTTTTTTTTCAGAAAATGAATGACACAATGGGAAAACAAATTGTGTAAGGGGACTGATGATGGGACATTTAAGTGAAGCATAAACATTTCAATTGAAGTACAGTGTTTTAGTCAAATGTTGCCTGCTGGGCTCATTAGCAGTAACAGGATTAATTCTGTAGCCTGTGGTATGCAGGAAATTGTAGTAGAAAAATGAATGACCTTTCCTCTCTGTGGTGTGGGAATAGCTAAATGTCCAGTTCTTGGCTATTCACTTTGTCTTAGGTTCTGGAATGACAAAGAGCTGTGTACATGCTTTCATGGCACATCCATTTTCTTAAGTGCTTGGCAGAGTGAGAGGAGCAGTGATTGCAGGGAACGAACTGATTGTTTTGTTAGTTTGTGATTTTTGTGTTGTGTTTTTGGGTTTTTTTTTAACAGAGGTGATAGCTTTAGGATGGAAAGGTTCTTAAGATTTTTGTTGCACTTAGCCTCTCTGTGGTTTTTTTGTTTGGTTGGTTGATTTTTTTTAATAAAGTGTGAATACCTAGACCTTCAAATAGAGGCCCTAAAAGTCCTACCATGTCTGGATGCCTGTCACTTCTGTCAATATTATCTGGTGAAAGGTGGTACTGTAAACTGTCACAGAAGTGCAGAATTTCAGCTTTTCTCTCTGTCTGATCCTCTCATACTCCAGCTGGTTTTGTTAGCATACCTGTCACATACTTGTGTTTTTCATTTTTGCAATCCATGCAAACCCCAAATAATTGTTAGATTCCCTTTTCAGATATATTTCTTATTCTTCTCCCAACACACCTCAACCCCGTACCTCTGAATTATGAATGCCTTTTCAACATATATACTCTTTGCTATATTGGTTTTATTTTCTTCCTTTTTGGTAACCAGTCCATAAAACTGCACTGTTACAATTGAATAAGGAGTAGGGCTTTGAGTAGGGCTCTGTATTACTTGAGATGTAAGATTTTATTTTTTTTGCTACATTTTTCTTCAACTTCTAGTGCTCTGGCAGTCTCTGCCACAGAACTCTGCAGTTACTGAGCACTTCATTGCTTGAGCTGGGTCCTGTCTTCATGGGAAGTACATGTGTGGTAATAACAGAGCAGGGTTTTTCTGACGTACTGGTAGTTTTACAAGGAAAAGAAGACACATTCGGAATGTTATCACATCATTTCAATTCCAAGTCAAAGGAATCCTGTATTTCCTTCATGCTTACCTACCAATCATCAAAGCCAAAACAAACAAGTTCGTGTATGGTGAGACAGGTATACACCAAGAAACTATACAGTAGTTGCTCAGTTTCCTAAAGACTAGTCTAGGCTAATATTTAAGCTTCAGTCCTATTACTTAGAAGAAGAACAACATACACATGGATCCTGATCCTTTGACAAGCCACCTTAAGTTCTCTGTGGTTCCAGGTTAGTGTAGCAGATTTTGCCCATGGCCTCTGTAGGGGAAGGAGGGGAGCATTTTACTGATGGTTGTCCGGTAGGGAACTGGTGGGTGTTGGTGGGTCTTAGTAGTAGCATTATTTTCAGAGAATTGATCCACCCTTTTAATTCACAATCACCAAACAAAAGCAGTTTGTTTCTATATGGGAATCAATAAAAGGGAAAATATATTATGGTATTATGGCTTAGCTGAGAACACATGCTTTTTACCTTTTGTTATTTTGTCTTCTGTCTAAGGATAGTTTTTCCTACCATTCATATTCTCTTGGTTGTATGTTAGGTCTGTGTGATCTGTAATCTGCACAGAAAATTCATGCTGTCAGCAGTACAAGGATAGTTTTTTGTTTCAGTGTTTGTTGCTAGTGTAATGTGTTATATTGATCCACTCTGACCTCTGAAGAATTTTCCTGGTGGTGATGAGAAAAATGATATATCTTTTCAAGGCAAGAAAAGACCTTAATTTTCATGCAAAACAATATTCAACAGAATCATAAAGCCCTAGATCTGGTAATAAAAATAGAAGCTGATGCTATTAATACATCATTCCAGATACACAGAGCACCATTATATGGCTCCTGGGTTGAGTAAAACTTCATGTAATCACAGAGACCATAGACTTAAGCTCTGTAAAGTTGGAAACTTCACCAGATGGCCATTGTCAAAGCAGCTTCTAAAGACTTTAGAGGTGCAAAGTTTTAGGGCCCTAGATATGACTTAGTGTTAGCTTTTTAAAACATAATTACTGAACATAACTGATCTACATTATGGAAGTAATAATAATAACACTTTGCACTCAGTGACCTTTTGTCTAAGGACCCAAAAGCTCTTAACCAAGGCTTTTTAATAGTCCCTTTCTGCTTATAGGAAATAAAGTGTTCAGAGTCTTGAGCACCTGTGTGAGAGAATTGAGCAGGAGCAGTCCAGCTCCATGGCATATTACAAGCAGTGAGGTGGTGTCTTCTGTGTGTCTGGGGCTGGGACAGGAGAGCGCTTCTATGGCTGTCTCTCTGCCTGACAGCTGGGAGATGATATTCCAGTCACTTGGGGTGGAACTGCCTATACAGTAGTACTTTTAATCTTGAGCAGGGCCAGCCTTTGAGTGATATTACTTGTACATAGAAATGCCGTGTGGCAGGAATGACAATGACACATAATGGCCTAACTTGAAATTTCATTTATTTGCTCTGTGAACTGTAAGGATAATACTGAAATGATGTAAAGAACTGGGGATTCTATGGCTTAGATATACCACAGTTACTCTGAGGAGCTTGGATATGGAGTGATATATCTTAGACTATATATTCAGGACAGACAGGTAAGTACCTTCAGAGACTGGCCTGTATTTTAGGGAGAATGGTTATGCCCTTTTAAAAAGTAAAACATGTTGGCCATGAATTTATGGTGCTTTAATACTCAGCCTCAAAATCACATAACGGTATTTATCGGTAATGGGAGTAAATAACTGTATTTGACATTTGCTTTTCTACAGTCAATAGTTTTTTTTTTCTTTTTTTTTCCCCAAAGTGATTTTATTCTGGCTTTTCATGGTCTAGAGATCATTCCTGAGAGTTTTCTTGGTGACTGTTTTTGTTCTTTTAGATTGATGTGATTGTGACTTTGGGCGGACTTGGAGGACGCTTTGACCAAACAATGGCATCAGTGGAAACACTTTTTCATGCAACAAATATCATTCCTTCTCCAGTGATAGTTATCCAGGAGTGCTCACTGATTTACCTGCTTCAACCTGTAAGTGTTGGAAAAGTTACTTTGTAATAAAACTGACCTTCCACCCACCCTGTCACCGTAAGTTTTCCACCATTAAATGATCACTTTCTCAGTTGTGTTCTGTAGAGTCAGAACTAGAATATAAAATACATTGCAGGCAACTGGACAGCAAATGATGGGCTCTGAACCCCTGCCTTGGAAAAGATTGTGTTTAATTTGTTCATTATAGATTTGTTTAAAAGGGGAGAAACAAGAAAACCAGAAAGTATGAAAACCAAATTTTGGGTAAACATTATTGATTATAAATGGGAAAAAAATTAAATTAATATTTTAAATAAGATTCCAGTAAGTTTAAATTTAGCACACAGCCCTTTTCCATGTTGAGTAGCAATAACGATGTCTGCAATAAGAGGAAGAAAGAAACTGTGTAAGAGGATGTTATGAGGGATTTCCTGGCATACACATCAGGCAGAGCTCTTTTGCAGTCCGAGTGGCACAGTTCATTATGATAGGAATCCATCCAGCATCAACAGGGGAATTTATTTGAGTTATTTCTGTGGTTTTTCAGATCTTTTATTGCATCTATTGATTCATAAAACAACACACACAAAAGATCTTGCTGATCTTCTTCTTCTGAGATTTAAATTAAAGGCAAATCTAAACATCAAACACTGTTGTCTAACAGTGATTCATTATTCTTTTGAAAATATGTTTCCCCTTGGCAAGGTTTCTAAAAGCTTACCTAACTTACCCAATTTCTCTTGGAAAGCTAATTCCATTAAAATAAATAACATTCACAGGTAAATTTGACACAACCTTGCACCAGATGTGCTTCACTGTAATTTGAGAAAAGCATTTATGGGATTACAGATTCAAAGCCACAGGGGCAGGTGCTCTATTAACAATTTGAAGCACTGTGTCTGCAGGAAAGGTAGTAGGCACAGGAGCTGTTTTGCCAGTACGATAAGGAATTACTCTGATCATTAGCTGCACAGCTAAATGGATAGAGGCAGCAGAGTGAGGGGCAAAGAGAACTAAAGGATAACTGTGGCTAAAATCTAAAAGTGAGGAGTATCTTGCTTGTGATTGATCTGTGAGTGCAGTACTTCACTGACTACTGTAAATTTCCTTTAGGGTATTTTTAAGAACATGTTGAAGAGCTGAAATGAAGTCGAGAATTTCCAGTTTAGCTTACAAAACTCTTGCTCTGACAGGAAAGACTTCTAATTATTTTCGTTTGTCTTTTTCATGAGTGCCTTTAAACTGCCATGCCTAAGGTTGCTTTCACGAGTCTTCTATGAATAATTAAACCCTTTACAACCTGGAAAAAAAATTATCTGTGCATTTTAACTTGAAATGGGAGGTTGCTAATTGTTTTGTTTGCTGAAAACTTCTCTGTTCTGTTTTTAATAATGCCGTATAAAAAGCATTTAATATTTTTTTGTAGATGGGCAGAATTCCACAGGAAATTTCAGGCAGTTTCTAGTATGCAGATATAGGGGCAGGCCATATTAACAATCATAGTGCTAACTTTCACACAAAATTGCTTTTCATTGTTGATTTAAAGCTGTCACTGTCAGCATCTTCAGTCAACTCTTGTGATACCTCCAGATAATAACATTAATCTTGCATAGGTTTTTTTCCTTTTAAAAAGTGAGTACAGTAGTTTATAATCTGAAAGAAACAAGTATCCTAAGCTTGGAAGTACTTTTTTTTAATGGAGTTCAGCCTGATATTTTTCTCTTGCAAACAGCCACAATCATGACATTCTCTCTTTTCCCCCTCTCCCCTTTGTAATTTAAAATCAAGGTAGGAGGGAGTTTAACACAGTGGGAGACCCACTGACTTTTCGAAATGCAAGTCTGGAAACTGTGTAATAAATGAAGCAAGGTTTTGAGATTCAAATGCTAATGCAAATGACAAAGTTGAGAGCATGTCACTTTTTCTATAAATGTAGATTGGAAACCTTTCTCTCTTCGGGAAGAAGAATCTGACCTTTGATGGATTCTTTGGATAAAATACATATGAGCAAAACATAATTATGTTTTTGCTTCCAAATAACATTAGCCTTTGGTTCAGTATAGCAGGAGAGTGGTTCTCTGTCATGTGTACCTAGGCAGAGTCTAAAATATTTGGATACAGCAGAAAAACTGATAATGCCATAAGAGCCCTAGGAAGGATACCAAGGGGAGTAACAAGCCAAGCTGCTGAATTTACAGTTACTAATGCAGAAACTGAGAGGAGGATAGTGTGAGTAGGTATCTAAGTACACCATAAAATCTGTTAATTGCTTTGAAAGAGAGTGATTTCACATTGTTACACGGTTGGTATAGAGGGTTACAATAGAAGAAATATATCAATATTTAGCACACTTGTCAAGGGTCCACAACGTTGTAGGAAACATGCTGATGGACTTGCTAAAAGTCTTCAGGGTGAGAAGAGGAAGAGAGCAAGAACAATGCCTAAGCAAGGTGGACCAGGAAAACAAAATCTTTTTTTATCAGCCAATAATATTATCCAAGTACTGGATGTAAGAGTAATTAGCACTTTGAGTATTGAGGCATTCCTTGGGAAATAGATGGGCAGACAGTGCAAGTTTTTGAAATATATGGATAAAAATGTTTTGGCATGGAAAGGGAAGAAAACTAAAAGGAAGTAAACTCTCTTATGTTAATTTCTGACCTTTAAGGATGTGCTCCTGTAAGAAAAAAAGAAAAAAGGTGGGAATAATTACATTCCATAAGTAGCTGTCTCCATGATCTCTGTGGAGAAATTCGGTGGGAAGCTGAAATGTAGACGTATACACTATAGGTATCTAAATTTAGATAAATGAATTCCAATATATGTCAAACTACTAAACATGTATTTAAGAAAAGAAAACAGGCATGAAATGAGTTGCACCTATGGAAGGGCCCAGACGATGAGAACATAATTTGTAACTACAGAATTTATAAGTTGACAGTGAAAGATTTTCTCTTGTCTGAATGGGAAAGGAAAACTGATGACAAGCAGCCTAAATGAGCACTTTTGCTCAGTCTTCACTAAAGCAAAATATTCCTTTGAGCAGATAACCAACACAGTTAAAATCAGTGCCAAAGTCTGAAGACTTTAAATTGCTACAGAGAAAAAACAAATAAAAGATTGAGCTGCCTTTGATTCTGCCAACTCCAAGGGCTGTTACTTTTTGTGTGCCATGCAACACTAATTAGGATAGGAGTCAGAAATAGGGAGACTTTGTAAGAATCCTAGGATGTGATGCTTGTTCTAAAGCATTTTCTAATGTGATGGTTGGAATTTAAAAAAAAAAGAAAAATGCAAAAATGTACCCGTATACTGAATAGATGTCATATTTCTTTCTGTAGTGGAGGAGGGAGGAAAGCCTGAATTTTTGAAAAGGAGTAATCAGTCTTTATAAACAGAATATTTTATGCAATAGTTCATACGTTTTATGTTTGAAATTTGGTAATATCAATTACCATTAGAATATACCCTGGCTGAAGAGCGTAAGGCCCTTAGAGTCATGTTTATCATGCCAGCCATGCTCAATACAAATGGCTTAAGGTTTCACATACATACTTTCTCATTTTCTGGTTGTGTGCTTCTCAGGAGTATAGAAACATTAGCTTCTGTACACTGACCATAAATTATCTTTTATCTGTGAGTTTTATGGCAGTTTGTAATGCAAGGCAGTAGGATTTATGACCAAGAAATGAGAAGATGTCCAAGAGTTAATGAGGCCTGTCTTTTACATATACTGAGCAGTTCAGTTTTCCCCACACAGGATTCCAGCCCTAGGATGCAGAGAAGAATTGTTACCTATACATGAAAATGTGTTACAGCAGCATATTTTTGTCAGTTAACTAACCCTTTTGAAAGAGTGTGTGACTACTTTGATGTCCCTTTTTCTTGGACCCAGCTTTTCTTGTGAGTGCATGCCTGCCTTCCCTGTGAGAAATGATGAATAATTCAACATCGTAGGTAGTGGCCCAGCAGCTAAATGTGAGCAATAAGAATTGGGAATCCCATCCCTTATTCTTGGCTCTTTACCACCATTTCCTTGAAGAGAAGTATATTGGATAGTATTTTGATCTCACAGTCTCCTAGATTGTAAATTGAGTAAAATCCGTATCCTCCTCCAAATGGGTACTGTGAGGCTCGTTTAGTTATTTACAAAATGCCATTACATCCTCAGCTCTGCGCTGGGGTGGAACGCAGTATCATGGTAATAGTAACAACAGTATTAACAAGGCCCTTAATTAACATAAATATTTCCAAACAGAAAGCTGTGCAGATAATTAGTTAGCATCGTCCTGAGCACAGTTTCAGTGGGAGCTAGCCATCCTTCTCACAGATGGCATCTGGGCACGCTCCGGGTTTAACACGGGCCAGGAGCTGCTTCCGAAGCATTTGGAAGGGACCACCTTGTCTTGGGGCCAAGAGAGAACAGCCACATGCACATGAGCACTGCTGTGCTGGTTGGCATGAGTTCCAGAGGTATTACCTGAGCCCTTTTACAGGTGCAGACAGAGGGACTTGGCATGAAGATCTGCTCCTAGATGGAGACACTGCAGTAGATGTGAGAGAAGGTGCAAAGACTGAAAAATTTGCTGGGGTTTATTGCAATTCTCTGCGCCAATGTTATTTGATTTGGTTTATGTCCATGCCTGTGAAGTTTAATTGAAAGTTCAGGGTATATACCTTCAGCTTCTGAGTTTTTCTGTGGCAGCCAGTGCCTTGAAATTTGCAGGAACCTCAAGAATGAGTTATCTGATCAGTTCTGTACTGCCTCATATATGTAAGAAGCAGATCTGGCTTGCACTGGCACTTGATGGAGAAAATCCATAGTGAATGTACCTCTTATGGAGGATAATTTTGGAATTTGGTAATTTAATGTTTCCTTTTCCTATATATTTTTGGTGGATAAATTCAGTGGCAAAAAGATCACAATTGTAAAGGAAGGCATTTAAACATATATCTAATATTTAAACATATAATTAATACTTACGATGCTTATTGTCCTGAAAGACTGTGTTTCCTGTTTGATATCTTCTCTCAAAGAGCACTGTTGGAACTGAATCTACTTGACAAAGCAGTCAGTCTCTGTGCCTCTGTGCCACATATACAGCTTCTTGCGCTTTGATAAATACCTATTTTTGTGACTTTTTCAATGAGAAAGCCAGCCATTCAGCTGGACGTAGACATTGCAATGTCAAAAATATCAGCTGTGGAAAAATTTTAATCAAGCCCTTCTCTGGGAGCCTGACTCTCACAGAAAACCTTGCAGAAAGGGGTTTTGTACTTCCAGAGCTTTAGTATTACATTGAAGTGGCTAATCAGAAAAAAACATTGCTATGTTGGTAGTTCAGCTGTCTGAGTTTCCTTCTTTGGTGAGAGACTTTGAGGATTTGGTTACAGCCCAACTTCTGTTCTTAAAATAAGACTTAAACTAGAATCTGTATTTTTATTCTTTCCTGGGAACATCCAGCTGGACCAGTGATTATTCAGTCATTTTCATCATGTGGTAATGTAGTGGGCCTGTGTAAATGTGACATTCAAAAGGCTACAGGTCTGAAGGACTCAGGTTTATTTCATGGTAGTCCATGGCTATGAAGTGGTGTTGCTCCATGTTCGCACAGGGTTTCTGTGTTTTACTGAATAATCAGTGATCCAAAATTAATTCATATTTGTCATAACATTCTGACCTGGAAAAGATTTACTTGCTATCTTGTTCATTACTGTTACAAAAGGAAACTTTGAGATGTATTTTCTCTTAACAGCTACATTCTTTGTAACTTCGTTCTATTCCAGCATCAGCAGATGTGTATTATGAAATATACAAAGCTTATATAGGATCTTAGAAATAATAATTAGCTTTTGAAATAGTCAAATCCTTTTAAACAGTTTATTTAGCATCACTTAGAAGTGCAACATGCATCAACTTTATGGATGACATCTAATAATTATGGATTACTTCTGTATAAGGAAGACATATGTAAATTTATTTTTTTTAAGAATCTCATCCCACAGCCTTTGCTTAGACAAACAGACAAGAAAAAATTCATGAAACAATTTGTTCACTTGCAGTTTAAAAAAGTACTTGTCTTTCAGAGAAGAAAAGAAAATACCAAACCATCATTGCCAAGTGAAAAAGAATAGTCTTTACTAAATGAGATTTTCATCAGATCATAATTGTTAAGAATCAAGTCATACTCTATAGAAGGATATGATAATCACACAGCTGTTTTTAGATTCACTTAATGGTGCCTCTTAATGGTGAAAACATCTTAATGGTACCTGCAAGAGAAGGTGATATAAGGAGTCTAACTGGATTACTTAGGTATTTCTAAATTCTGAAGTCATCCAGTTTGATTCTGAATCAATAGCTTGCGCTTGGTAAGTGTCAACAGTTCTGCTTGCAAATTTTTTCGATCTTTGTCCAGATTTGTAATTAGTTACTGCAGCAGCTGATAGATGATCATCTAGGAGAACCTTGTCCCTAAATAAAACTCTTCCAATGAGATTCCTGCTCTCTGTTGTTGCCCCTAGCTGTTGTGATATGATCTTGTCAATATGATAGTATCTATTTTGTTGTTTTATGGAAACCATAAGAAGCTTTCTGTTACAAAGCTAATTATCTTAGAGCTGGTTTGTTGAGGATTTTTTATGCTAAACTTGTCAATTACTTTTCTTTCCTTCAAAATCTTAATCCATCTTTTCATCCCCTCCCTTAGCAAACTTCTTTCCACAGTCATCTGATACTTTGGGCTTTTGTGTGCAATGTAGTATTAACATTTTTGTGTACTATAAAACAATTCTTCTGCTTTACATTAAATGGTCAGCAGAAAAATACAAAATGTTTGTCTTTGACATTTGCTTATTGGTAGGAGCTGATACATAAGTTGGGATCAATAGGAAGTTGGTGAAACTTTGTCCTGTTTTGACAATATTGGGAAGCTGAAGAAGATCACAGCAGTAATTTCACTTGCTGTGTATTCACTTATCTTTATTCTGTAACTGAACTAAACAAAGCTGGAGTGTGTGTGTGTTCATTCCAGTTTTGTCTGGGTTTTTTCCCAGGTAGGACTATACTCCTATATGAGGATTTTGTAGCAAGCTAGAGAATTCCTAAGCTTTTTGTGAATAGATTTTTGGCCAAAAATAAAAAAGCAAAAGCACTTTAAATGACTGTTAATATGGATTCCAAATTTGATCAAAATATTTGATCAAAATACTTTGTTCGTAATTTAATAAGCTTTCTATTTCTACATTGTGCCATGTTTTTGTACTTTAAAAAAGAAACGTTGTGCAAATCCTTGTCTGTATGAAAGGGTCATAGACTGATACTTTGCAGATTGACTTGGTAGTATTTTTATGATTATGATTTAAAATATTTGTCTATCATCTAAGACCTGGAAGGAGCAATACAGTGTTTTGAATTTCAAGGTCAACCGTTAGACATGAAGGAGGAACGGGACTCAGAGGAATAAGTACTAACACTTTCTGTGCCTTGCCTTAACAGAGGCCATCCTTCTTACTAAGCAGTCATCATACTGGAAGATCTTGCTTTATCTAATTCTGTTTCTCCTACTTTCCTTTTTTTTCTCCCTCTGGGTATTTTTTGCATCACTTCAACTGTCTTTTTTTTAGTACATCATGTTCTCTTAAGTTTTTAGTTTAGTTTTGTCTGAAGTGTTCTAGCTTTAACTTAAGCAGCCACTGCTGCCCTGAAAATTTTTCCCAGGTTTCTTCTCCTCCCAGCTGTTATAATAGTGTGCTGTGAAGCATTAATTCATCAATGCCCAGTCATTCTGGCTTCATCTATTCATAGAGTCATATTCCTCTTGAGTCTCACAATGTTTCCTCTTTATTTCATTGTACCAATGACCAAAGTGGCCCCATTTTTAGTAGTGGAAACTACTGCTGCAGTGTGCATTTGCATCACCCTGAAATTATTGCTGTGCTGTAACTCTTTGTTCAGCTTTGTTGTGTTAGCCGAAATTTCTCAAATCGTGGAATTCTGTTCTACCCACTAAATGACACTGTCTTTCTGAAGGCAGCTTGCTCCCTTGCTTGAGGTGAATTTCACCAGTTTTGTAGTAACAACTTGTCTCTTCAAGTATTAAGTGGATTTCAGTGATAGTTTAGGGGTATGGGATTTTTTTCACTCCCCACCTGAGTTACAGAAAGTTCTGTAGGGAAACTCACAAATATCAGAAGTCTGTAATCTGTGACAGAGCCTTCTCTGGAAAGAAAATTAATGGAAAATATCTTACTTCGTACAATCAAAATATAGCAGGGAAAATCAATATTATTGTTCCTAGACTGAATGTAAATAACAGTAAAAATTGAAGAGATAGTAGGTGAAAAATTATTATCTACTACAAAATCAAAAAAATCAAAATGCTGAACACTTAATTGTTGTCCTGAGAGATTTATAGAATGCTTTAGAGGTAAATTTAATAATGGTCTTTTCTGTTCACATCTGAGTACTGGCAATAGTTGAAGTTGTAGAAGGTGAGCATCTGTATTCTGGCCTCAGTTATATTTGAAAATATGTTATCTCTTCAATTCAATCCCTTTGTGAAATGGCTTAGGCTTTTCAATCCCTTACAGTATCACTGGTAACTCTGCCTCTGCCAGGGCAATGGTGTGAACTGTATGGATTTTCAGCATTTACTCTTGTTGTTAAAAATGGGTCAGGGCAGAAGAATGATAATATTTGGTAATATCAGAAGTTTTAGGGAAAATGCTGTACTACACTGATAAACAAGATTTAGGTAGAACTATTCAGCTTTGCCATGAGAGGTGATTGACTTGGCAATCTGAATTTTCTTCATGTTGGTAACAACTGATTACTTCAGGACTCCCTCTGCTCTGTCAGAACATCCCAAGAGCAGATGGTGATCAGGGATTGAATTCTTCATTGTCTTTTAAGGCTGTAATGTGTCTGTCACTCTCACATCAACTCCAGTCAAAAATACTTGCCAGCACTGCACTTGGGCCAAGGACCTTCAGGGGAGTGCACAGGCTTCCTACTCTGAATCCTAAAATCAAGGAATTTGGAGTGAATTTGCTTCTGTTAAAAGCAAGAAAAGGAGTCTGGAAACAGTCTCCCAGGATCTGTGAGGAGGTTTCAAGAAGTTGGAGGTAGGTTTATTCCTGAGATGCACAGCAGAAGAATGAGAGACAGTAGCTCTAAACTGAGATGGAATGAGATAATGACAGGACAACAGGCAGTGGTTTTAAGCTGAAAGACAGTAGGTTTATTAGATATTGGGAAGAAATTCTTTGCTGCAAGGGTGGTGAGACACTGGAACAGGTTGAGACTTGGTGGGTGACAAATTGTGCACGAGCCAGCAGGGTCCTTATGGCCAGGAGGGCCGATGGTATCCTAGGGTGCATTAGGAAGAGCATTGCCAGCAGGCTGAGGGAGGTGATCCTGCCCCTCTACTCAGCCCTGGTGAGGCCACATCTGGAGTGCTGTGCCCAGACAAGTTGCTACTGAAGAATGTCCAACAGAGGCCACAAAGATGACAAGGGGTCTGGAGCATCTCTCTTATGAGAAGAGGCTGTGGGAGCTGGGCCTGTTTAGAGCAAAGAGTGAGAGAGGATCTTGCTAGTGCATTTCAATATCTGAAAGGCAGGTGCCAAGAGGATGGTGCCAGACTCTTTTCATTGGTGCCTAGTGACAGAATGCAGAGCAATGGCCAGAAATTTAAACAAGAGAAATGGCACTTCAGTATGAGGAAGAACTTCTTTACATTGAGTGTGGCAGAGCACTGGACAGGCTGCTCAGGGAGATTGTGGCGTCTCCCTCTCCGGAGACATTCAAAACCCTCCTGGGTGCATTCCTGTGTAACCTGCTCTAGGTGACCCTGCCTTGGAAGGGGGGTTTGGACTAGAAGATCCCCAGAGGTCCATTCCAACCCTAACAATTCTGTGAGATTCTGTGAAATTCTGAATTCTGAGATTCTGTGAAATCTAGGCATTGCTTTTGTGTATGCCATAAGAAATCTCAGCTATCCAAAGGTGGTTTAGCAATTAGGGAGAATGCACTAGTGTGAAAATGTATACCTTTTGGCTAGAAACGTTAGCAGTACGGAATAAATGTAACCATATGGCAAAGCAGATTAATGAAACCTAAGCATGTGCTTAAGCACTTCGTTGAACGGTGGTCTGCAGATGTAAGTATAGTTATATCACCTGGTATGTAATTCCAAGTTCAGATGTCTCTTCATTTTCCCATCCACATGACAGCCAGTGGTGCTTCATGGGGAGTATCAGCATTTCTGTGGCATCAACATCTGTTTCTGAATGGTTAATTTTCATTAAGAATTCCCATCCATTGTTAATTGAATTATAGCCTTCAATTTCAGCAATGTCAGGCACCTGAGGGAGAAGAAGGAGCTGCACCCAGAGGGGAATCCTTTTATTCTGGTGAAAGAATAAATTATCAGATGGACGAATAATTAGCTTGCAGAATTCTCTTCTACTAACCACAGTGTTGGCAAAGAAATATGCCTTGCGTTATGAGTCTGAGTTCTTCCTACATCATAACTTAAAGGTTTTTAGATATAAGCATTTAAAAGCTGCATTGCAGTAGGTATATCTCTCTCTGTAACAAGGTCACATTGTTCAGTTCTTTCTCAGATATTGCTTTTCTTTTGGGACAGAGAAAAGAAGAAGATTATGGTAAAAAAAAAGAAAAGAGAAAAAAGGTATATTTTTCTTCTATTGTTAACCACCAGCAGTTTTTCCTCAACTGGGGGACACACTTCAGGGTGAAGTGAGAGCAGCTGAGTACCTGAAATTAGTCTTCTGTAGCGATGATGCCACAGGCAGACAGTCTCATTAGCTGTGAGCTTGGTGATTTTTTTTAAGGCAGAGCTGCCTGTGTCCTTTATGATAGAGGAACCTGGGAACTGAGAATAAAATGTATAAGATATTCACTCTACCCAGGGTATTAACTGGAGCTTTAAAGCAATTAGAAGAGCATGAAGGGAGGACTCAGTACATCTCTGAGGGGCCAGCATATCTCTGCATAAAGTCCTAGACCCTCCTGTCCATTCAGGATTTTGTGGGAGTTATTTCCATGTGTTGGATGTATGTAAGCTATCACATGCAGCCTTAACCCATCCATGCTTGCTGGTTCTTGAAATCCTTGAGGAAGGGGGGGGTTTGGTGTATTCCTGTGGAGTGAAATGGGTGGCCACAGGCAGAACTCTTGAACAGCAGCCTGAGTTATCATAAACAAATGCAGCTATTCTGGTGTGCCAGATGATGTATGCCACAAAAGAGGTGCACTTCAGAACCTGTGCAGATAAAGGCAATAGTTCATCATCCCTATTACACATACTTTATCAGTTTTCTGTAAGCCGAATGATATCAACTGAATTAATAATGCCTGTGTCATTTCTTGGTCTTTCATCTGTCTGACTTCTGGATCTCCTTTCCTGTTCACAAGCAGTCAGGGAAACTGCAAAAATATCAGAACAACATGTAATTTCCAGTTTATCAATAGTAATGCCTTTCATGAACATCTCTCTTTTTTAAAATTCTCTTTTGTACTTAAACCTAGTTCCAGATGACTGTACTAAATGCATTCTGTGTCTTCTTAGGGGAGAGGTATTATGAAACTATTGTTTTAGAAAACAAGTTTTCCAGCAATAATGTAGGAATTTTTTTAATACTTCTAGTATGGAGGCCCCTGAACTCTCAAATGTATTCCTAGAAAGCTCTTAAGGAGATAAAATGCTTAAATATTCTCATTTTTTAATCCAAGTCACCTGACAAAGTGAGTCAGTTTTAGTTTTTTAGTGCAGTCTGTTAAAAGGCAGAGAAGTTGTGGTGCCCCATCCCTGGCAATGTTCAAGGTCAGGCTGAACAGGGCTGTGAGCAGCCTGCTCTAGTGAGATGTGTCCCTGCCCAAGCCACAGCCTTCAGATAATGAAGTGAGTGTAATTGCTCATTTCTGTAGCCCTTGGAAACCCATGCATGATGATGATCAAATCTCTCATCTTGAAAGACAGTAGGAGCTCGTGTTTCTGTGGCAGGCTGGGTCAACCTCTGCAGTTCAGTGAAGCTGACGCCCTGCTGGTGTCTCCTCCTGGAAGGCGATGCCTGCCAAATGCCTGCATCTGGTTGCTCCCATGCAAACTTCACTTTCAGCTGGGGGAGTAAGAACAAGATCCTCTCTCCTTGGAGTTTGGCAGTATTTCTCCATGGGACTCTGGAAATGCAGAGTGATTTTTAATTGGGTCATTTTTTTCCCATCTGAGGGATAAAAATCCAAAGTTGAGTCAGCAAGAGCTTACCTAAAGCTGATTGTTTTGATAACTCCTACTCTATAGTCATCTTGGAGAGGGGGAAAGTGAAGTAAATCTGAAAATCATCTTAGTATTTAGACATGCTTGATAGTGGCCTCTACAGTGTTATACTGTACTGAACTGTTGTACCATGGTTCCTTTCCCTCAGCCTGTACACCTTAAATCAGATTACTGTGGCTATGTGTATTCTCAACATTTTTTGTTGTGCAGGGTAACTGATGTGCAAAGTCTTCGGTGGAAATAGTTATTTTTAGAAGAATCCATAAGATGACAAATAATAACTTGCCTGGCTTTTTATACAGGCTCTGATCTTCCATTAGTGAATCTTGGACTACATGTCATGTCACACTCTTTAGCTGGATCTCAAGGTATATTACACCTATATTACAGAGAGAGAGAAAGAAAGGCATGAGGAAGTGCAATTATTTGCTCAGGTACTGAGGGAGTCAATACCATACTGAAAATTCAACCCAGTTTTCCAGGTTTCTATCTCCAGTGACCTGTCAACTGGGACCTGTTTCCTCCTTGATGCTTGTGCCTTTATTAGGAGTGACCTTTGGAGATGATGGAGATTTTTACTGAAAGTGCTTAATCCTTTCAGAAAAATCACAGAAGCTCACTTTTCTATAGTAGTCAAAGACTCATCCTAACTTCCTCAGGAAAAATTGTGAAGAGAAGGATATGCATAAACAAACTCAGTTCTTAAGAAGTCTGAGAAAAAAATCTTATGCTTGAATTTGATAATGCCATGGCTTAGAGTGGCCAAATATATATGTACCAATTATAACAGCTGATTATTTCTAATGAACAATATATCCATGAAAAAAAAAGAAACAAAGAACTAGTCAAAGTGTGGCAGACAATTATTAGAAATAATAACTTCTACATTTTAACATCTTTCAGCTTTCTGCCCTGTGCCTGACCACTGTGCCATCCAATAAAATATTTTTCATCTCACCGGAATTTTACAAGTTCTATTTCAATTGTCATAAGAAAAAGCAGTTCAGCAGAGACATCAGAAGATGGATGTTTGTTCCCTCCTGCCTTTTTAATGTGTTAGAGATGTGTAGGTTAGAGATGCAGAAGGGAAAATGACTATAGCTATCACAGACTTTCATAGGCGAGTGAGCAAAAGAAAATCCTAGGATATCACATAACAGAGTTTACAACAAGATTTGTTCTTATTCTGTGAGGTGTCTACAAAATACATACATCACGTCCCAGTACAGTGAGCTGTCATGAACACGGCTTACTTAAGCACAGCAGGAAGTTGTAGCTCCTTTAGTATGTAGCCAGACAAACTTTTGTGGTTGGATGGACAGTCACATTTTCCCCTTTTCTTATCCAAACTAATCTCTAAATGTACATGTTGTATAAATCCCTAAGAAAGTAGTTGATTCTTTCATTTCTTGGAAGAGCTGCTGACCAATATTTTTAGAGAGGCTGAGTTTCTCAAAATTAGTTTAAAAATATGGAGCTGAATGCTTATTCACCACAGTTGTGTAGAACTAGCATACCTTCTCTTTCTTTTTCCCCAAATTAAGACACTTCAAAAAAATATGTGTCAAATAAAGTATTTGAAGTGTAGTGTTCAGCATGAAGGAAGAGACTGAGTACACTGTGAGCAAATCAGAATCACGCCTGTCCCTTTACAGAGGGAAGGCAGGGGAAGTTTTTAAGTGTTGGGTTAGGTCTGCATTCTAGGCCAGGTTAGGCAATAACTTGGGAAATGGAGCATAAACATTTGTACTTAATGTACTGCAGAAGTGAAATTGGTGAAAAGATGCAAAGAGAAGAAGAGAGAGGCAATGCAAATCTTGCAAATGATGTATGGACTGCAGAGTGCTATGGACTGTAGACAGGCAGGAAAGCATGGAATGAATGACACGAAGAACTAGCAGAATAAAGATATGGTAATTATTTAGTGGGATAAAAATGTGAAGCATTTGTTGTTCTATCGTATCATTTAGGAAAAAAAATTGAAGAGTTGCTGATAATCATTATCTGGATCCATGGTAGATTGAAAAGGAGGTTGAAATGATCACTAAGTTCATAGCAGAGTATCTGTGGCAAATCTACACACACACACTCACTCACTCTGCTTGTGGTGTTGACTGCTTCCTCAGGCAGGATTTATTCATGTCAGGGGCAAAATTACTGGAGAGGGTTCTTCTCTGTTTCATTTATTTGGGTTTTGGTTGTGATTTTATGTTAAACCAGTGCAAATATTCACCAGTACATTTGTAGTACACTACTCTGGAGCCCAAGCACTGTGGCAAGTACAGGGCTGATGTGGTAGGTAAAGACATAGCCAACTAGGAGAGAGCCACAGAAAGATTGGAAAGGAGTTGGAAAGCAGAGGGAGATACACGGGAAGGATGAGCATTTGTCTTACCTGAGCTCTGTTTCTGCATCACAGGGCAAGGAGTTTCCCAAATCAGACATAAACAAACTCTTCCATTTACTAGGACGGAGGATGTCATACAAAGCATGCCAGTCTTTTCAAAATGGACTATAATTGGCACTAGCCAAGTGTCTCGGATTAGAGAAAATTTTCCTAGGTGGAAAGTGTTCTGAATAAAACACCTCCCCACAGCAAACCTTCCAGCACCCCTCCCCCCACAGCAAACAGAATATCTCAGCTGAAAGTGGGATAAGAACTGTTTAATTAACACACCACACAGTGGAAGGGGAAAGGGAAAAAGGGGTCATTAAACCTGAATAAACAGCTGATGAACTTTAGTGTCCTTTTCCTCAGGCGTAGCTTCCCCTTTCCGGGGTCCCCAAGGGGCCCGGTGGAGTCCCTCCAGTGGCTCCCTGGACGATTCTCGTCCGCTGTCCTCCGGGGCTCCTCAGGTTCTCAGATGAGAAAGCAAGTCGGGGAAAAAGGTCCAGAAAGCAACGAAAAACAATCCCAGGAAAAAAACAAAAAAAAAAACCCCAAGCAGCAGCCACACCGGTGGCAGCAGCAACCAGCAGCAGCAGCTGACCCAAGGGAAAAAAAAAAAAACAAAAAAAAACAGTGTCCCTTCCTTCTCACTCCCCCGTAGAACAGTCCAGGGAAAAAGTTTTCAAAACATCCCGCGCTGGCAGAGCTTCTCTTGGCTGCAGGACACAGTTAAAGCTACAGAACCATATTTCTGGTCAAACATACAAACGATAGGGAATACAAAATATAATTTACGCCACCCCAGGACATTCCACCCCTTATTCCATATCGTTGGCTTAAAGCCCACACTAATATGTTTCAATTCTATATACACACATATATACACATATACATATATACATATCTACATATATACATATATACATATATACACACATATAGGTATATACAAATAGAGGCAGTGACATTCCGCAAGCAATGGTACACCAGCATCCCGACATTACACATAGCCCTCACCCAAAATCAAATCTCCCTGAGGTACACATCGTGTTTCTCCATTTTCCTGCATTATCCACCAAGTACACCCTGGTCCCTGAGCAAAAACAACCCCACGGATAGGTTTGTCTTTACGCGAGGCAGAATTAATCCAAACAGTCTTTCCTAACAAGCCTCTGGCATATACTGCTGGGACCTTATCTCCATCTACTGTATGGAGGAGCTCAGATTGGGCAGGGCCTGCTCGGTTGATGGAGCCTCGGGTGTTAACTAACCAGGTGGCCTTTGCTAAATGCTGCTCCCAGTTTTTGAAAGTCCCCCCACCCAGTGCCTTCAAGGTGGTTTTTAATAATCCATTGTAGCGTTCCACTTTGCCAGCAGCAGGGGCATGATAAGGGATATGGTATACCCACTCAATGCCATGCTCCCTAGCCCAGGTGCTTATAAGGCTGTTCTTGAAATGAGTTCCATTGTCCTCTCAAGGCCCACGATGGTGTTACGGGCAGTGGCGTGAGGCACAGGGTATGTTTCCAACCACCCAGTGGTGGCTTCTACCATTGTGAGCACATAGCGCTTGCCGTGGCGGGTTTGAGGCAGTGTGATGTAGTCAATCTGCCAGGCCTCCCCATACTTGTATTTGGTCCACCTTCCCCCATACCACAGGGGTTTCACCCGCTTGGCTTGCTTGATCTCAGCACATGTCTCACAGTTATGGATCACCTGGGAGATACAGTCCATGGTTAAATCCACCCCTCGGTCTCTTGCCCACTTATAGGTGGCATCTCTGCCCTGATGGCCTGAGGCATCATGGGCCCATCGGGCTAGGAACAACTCTCCTTTGTGCTGCCAATCTAAATCTATCTGCGACACTTTTATCTTTGCAGCCTGATCTACCTGTTTGTTGTTTTGGTGTTCCTCATTAGCTCGGCTCTTGGGGACATGGGCATCTACGTGGCGGACTTTCACAGGTAGCTTCTCTGCCCGGGCAGCAATGTCTTTCCACTCCTCAGCAGCCCAGATTGGTTTTCCCCTACGCTGCCAACTGGCCTTTTTCCACTTTTCCAACCAACCCCATAGAGCATTGGCTACCATCCATGAATCGGTGTACAGGTAAAGCTTTGGCCACTTCTCTCTTTCAGCAATGTCCAGGGCCAGTTGAACAGCTTTGAGTTCGGCAAGTTGGCTTGATCCACCTTCTCCTTCAGTAGCTTCTGCAACCCGGCGTGTGGGGCTCCATACAGCTGCTTTCCATATTCGCTTTTTCCCTACAAGACGACAGGAACCATCAGTGAAGAGAGCGTAACGTGTTTCATCTTGTGGCAGTTGGTTGTAGGGTGGAGCTTCCTCTGCCCGAGTCACCTGTTCTGGCTCTTCTTCATCAGTCAGGCCAATTTTTTCACCTTCAGGCCAATTTGTAATTATCTCCAGGATCCCAGGGCGATTCAGATTTCCCATACGGGCGCGCTGTGTGATGAGGGCAATCCATTTGCTCCATGTAGTGTTGGTGGCATGGTGGGTAGAGGGAACCTCTGCTTTGAACATCCACCCCAGCACCGGTAGTCGGGGTGCCAGGAGGAGTTGTGCTTCTGTGCCAATTACCTCTGAGGCAGCTCGGACTCCTTCATAGGCTGCCAAGATCTCTTTCTCTGTTGGTGTGTAGTTGGCTTCAGCCCCTCTGTAGCTTCGGCTCCAGAATCCCAGTGGTCGCCCTCGAGTCTCGCCAGGCATCTTCTGCCAAAGGCTCCAAGATAAACCATGACTCCCGGCTGCAGAGTAGAGCACATTCTTTACTTCTGGTCCTGTCCTGACTGGGCCGAGGGCTACTGCATGAGCAATCTCCTGCTTGATCTGGGCGAAGGCTTGTTGCTGTTCAGGGCCCCAGTGGAAATCATTCTTTTTACGGGTAACCAGGTAGAGAGGACTCACAATCTGACTGTATTCAGGAATATGCATTCTCCAAAAGCCTATGGCTCCCAGGAAAGCTTGCGTCTCCTTCTTGTTGGTTGGTGGGGACATCGCTGTGATTTTATTGATGACCTCGGTGGGAATCTGACGCCGTCCATCTTGCCACTTCACCCCCAGGAACTGGATCTCTTTGGCAGGCCCCTTGACTTTGCTCCTTTTGATGGCGAGACCGGCTTCCAGAAGAATCTGGATGATTTTCTCTCCTTTCTCAAACACTTCTTCTGCCGTGTCTCCCCACACAATGATGTCATCGATGTACTGCAGATGTTCTGGAGCCTCACCCTTTTCCAGTGCAGCCTGGATCAGTCCATGGCAGATGGTGGGACTGTGCTTCCACCCCTGGGGCAGTCGGTTCCAGGTGTACTGCACGCCCCTCCAGGTGAAAGCAAACTGAGGCCTGCACTCTGCTGCCAGAGGAATGGAGAAAAATGCATTTGCAATGTCAATAGTGGCGTACCACTTTGCTGCTTTGGACTCCAGCTCATACTGGAGCTCCAGCATATCTGGCACGGCAGCGCTCAGTGCTGGAGTCACCTCATTTAAGGCACGATAGTCTACAGTCAATCTCCAATCTCCATCAGATCTGCGCACAGGCCAGATGGGGCTGTTGAAGGGTGAGTGGGCCTTGCTGACCACCCCTTGGCTCTCCAGCTCACGGATCAGCTTGTGGATGGGAATCACAGCATCTCGATTTGTCCGGTACTGCCGGCGGTGCACTGTCGAGGTGGCAATTGGCACTTGTTGCTCTTCCCCTCTTAGGAGTCCTACTACAAATGGGTTCTCTGACAGTCCAGGCAAGGTGTTCAATTGCTTAATGCCTTCTGTCTCTACGGCAGCTATCCCAAATGCCCACTTAAGTCCCTTTGGGTCTTTGAAATACCCATTTCGGAGGAAGTCTATGCCCAGAATACACGGGGCCTCTGGACCAGTCACAATGGAATGTTTCTTCCACTCTTTTCCAGTCAGGCTCACCTCAGCTTCCACCAGAGTCAGGTCTTGTGATCCTCCTGTCACGCCGGCAATAGAAACAGACTCTGCCCCCACATGTTGCGATGGAATTATTGTGCACTGCGCACCAGTGTCAACCAAAGCCTTGTATTTTTGTGGTTCTGTTGTGCCAGGCCATCGAATCCACACAGTCCAAAAAACACGGTTTTCCCTGACCCCTACCTGGCTAGAGGCAGGGCCCCTCTAGCCTTGGTGGGTATGCATGCTAGAGGTTCCTTCAAGGGGATTGGACCTGTCAACTGGAGCTACTTCCCGTCTGGTGGAGTTTCCTCTCTGAGTCTTGCCCTCCTTCAGTTCACGCACCCGTCGCGCCAGAGCGGCAGTGGGTTGGTTGTCCCACCTCCACATGTCTTCTCCACTTTCATACAGGAAATACCACAGCTCACGTCGAGGGATGTACCTGCTCCTCATAGCTGGAGGACGTCTGCGTTCGGTAACAGAATCTTTGATCTTTACTGCCGAGATTTGGAGAAGGCCCTCTTTAATCTCCTTACTGAGTTTATTGTGATTCTCCTCCATCTTATCTTCAATTTTCTGCAGACGTGTCTCCACAGCTGAGATTCTTGCATTCATTGGGCCATGCACAGTATCTGTATACGCTCGGAGCTTCCTTGCCATATCAAGCACGGTCTCATGCCCGTCATCTCGCTTCATCATTGCTAAAGCAGAAGCGTATTCTTTGGGCCCAAGTCGTACGAGTTTTCGCCACATCACAGGCGTACATTCAACCGCATCCGGATCCATAAGCGGGGCTGGGTTTGCTATGTCCTCTGAGAAGACAATATCTACCACCCCCATTTCTCTCAGGCGTTGAATCCCTTGTTCTATGGTCTTCCACGGGGTTTGTTGCTGATAGAGATCCTCGGGGCACAGGTATCTCTCCCTCACACCTCTGATAACTCGTCTCCAGAGGCTGCAAGGGTCAGCCCCATTCCGTGCCGCTCGGTTGATATCTGCGTCACGTGATAGGGTCCCCAAATGCCTCGCCTCGGTGCCGTCTAGAAGTGTAACATCGCCTGCAGCATCCCAAAGACGGATTAACCAACTAATTACAGATTCATTTTCTCGTTGAATGTAATCTTTTCTTAGGCCACGAAGGTCCTTCACGGACATGGACTCGACAATGACTTCTGACTCAGTTGTTGGCTTTGAGGATCCCTCACCCCCATTATCATCTGCTGGGCGATCGGTTTTGACTTGGTGTTTCCTGCTTCTCGTGACAGGAGCAGCTGCCATTGGCTTAGGCTCCCTGTCTGGATCAGGTGTCTGCTCCTGCTCAGGCCCTCTGGACATCTCAGTCCTTATTCTGGACAAGCTGAATACTACATAGCTGAAACCTACCAGGACGAGCACCATGAATACCAGGACAGTGGTCTCTTTAACATCCAGGGGAAACTGAACATTCTCAAAAGGTGACATACCAGATTTAGAGGGGAAGAAATAGGTGAAGAACAAGGAAGCTTCATCCTGTGCTTCTCCTCTAGCAGGTCGTGTAATGTTACCAACAAAATCCCAGAACAAGCTACTATAGCTAGGAGAGGAAAGTAACAGAGCATATGCCTCCTTAGCAGTTTCCAATACCGCCGTCATCTTTCTATAGATCCCATATACCCCGCACATTACCATAAAAAAACGGAGTCGTGCCCCTGATCTATGAAAATTATATATCAGAGACACAATTACCCCTATCTGTGGGTAGGGTAACAGGCCTGCATGCCAGACAGACAGTAACACATCGAAAAACAGCCCATCAAACAACATAGTGAACACTGTTTGGTGTAATCTAATATAAAGTGATTAAAACCAGAATATAATTACTAGGTTTTTCCACTTTCTCTGCCCCACAAAAGGTGGGCACCAAATTTTGTCAAGCCCCACATTGGGCGCCAAATTTTGTCTCGGATTAGAGAAAATTTTCCTAGGTGGAAAGTGTTCTGAATAAAACACCTCCCCACAGCAAACCTTCCAGCACCCCTCCCCCCACAGCAAACAGAATATCTCAGCTGAAAGTGGGATAAGAACTGTTTAATTAACACACCACACAGTGGAAGGGGAAAGGGAAAAAGGGGTCATTAAACCTGAATAAACAGCTGATGAACTTTAGTGTCCTTTTCCTCAGGCGTAGCTTCCCCTTTCCGGGGTCCCCAAGGGGCCCGGTGGAGTCCCTCCAGTGGCTCCCTGGACGATTCTCGTCCGCTGTCCTCCGGGGCTCCTCAGGTTCTCAGATGAGAAAGCAAGTCGGGGAAAAAGGTCCAGAAAGCAACGAAAAACAATCCCAGGAAAAAAACAAAAAAAAAAAACCCCAAGCAGCAGCCACACCGGTGGCAGCAGCAACCAGCAGCAGCAGCTGACCCAAGGGAAAAAAAAAAAAAAACAAAAAAAAAACAGTGTCCCTTCCTTCTCACTCCCCCGTAGAACAGTCCAGGGAAAAAGTTTTCAAAACATCCCGCGCTGGCAGAGCTTCTCTTGGCTGCAGGACACAGTTAAAGCTACAGAACCATATTTCTGGTCAAACATACAAACGATAGGGAATACAAAATATAATTTACGCCACCCCAGGACACCAAGGCCTTAATATTCATTACCTATAACTGAGGACCAAATAAAAAGTGTGATTTCTTTTCTTCATCCTAAGAAATATTCCAAGGAAATAAACAGAATTGCTTCCAGTCTGTTCCTTGAAATTGAATGGCCCTGGTCATAAGTGAGGGTTAAAGAAATGCAAAGGCAGAGCTTCTCAGAAGTAATTTTGTCTCTGAGTAACTGATTTCTATGAATAATCATCACATAAACATGATACATCATGTAATACATAATGAGGAGAGTTTGGTTTTAAAGATTGTAGGTCTGTGTGTTTGACTATAAATATATCACAGTTAGACATGTATGAAAAAGATTCTCTGACTGTAGGACCTTTCCGCTTCCAAAACTCCTGACATTTTTTCTGCTGTGTGGGTGGGCTCTTACATACCTGGAGAAAATTACATAGTTCTAAAAACTGAGAGCTATCCAATAAAGAACATTTAGCCTTGTTTCATTAGAGACCCATAACATGTTCTCAAAAATTATTTTTGAAGGAGGTGTAAGCATAGTGTTACAACTGCTGTGCTCCCAGGAGTAGGATGGATGGATGGATAGATGAATGGATGGATGGAATATGCTTATAAGTCATTTGGGGACAGTGTGCCCAAATGTGCCACTTTTTTTATTGTTATGGGAGAGAAAAAGCAATATAATGATATTTATTGGAAATTACTTGAAGGCCACTCTGAACTGATTCATGTTTCTGCTGGTTAAAAAGGGTGTTTCCATTTGACGATATTAAGACAGATTAGATAAAAACTGAGTAAGTGTTTTAAAATCCAGCTTTCATCTTGATGGGAGTGCAAAGACGAGTCTGCTTTAGTAATCTGTAAAGTAACAGAACTAAAACACTCTCACAGACTTCTCCAAGTGTCTGCCTGTATCTGTTTTTTAAAAGGAAAAAAAATTATATTAGCTTTACAACAAAAATATCCCACGGACATACATCCTAGAAATATATGCACATCTTCAAATTTGTGTATGTTGCCCTTTACTTCATTAGAATTTTTTTAAGATTTAGTTGTTCCATGTTCGACACATTTTGGATCTAAGGCTTTGCTCAGACTAACAAACATGTTTTGTGCATCAGCAGGAAAATGCAGGTGTTTAAGAGAGAGCTAATTGGAAAGTGGAAGGACACTATTTAGCACTCTCTGAACTTTTGTGTCCACGTGGATGAGAAATCTTACACTTCTCTAAGACACTTGCATAATTGTACTGCCCAGAAGAATGCAGCTCTTTGCAGGGGGACAAGACCTCATTTACAGGAGTTAATTTTTAAAACAGCTACCCGAACCTTACTATAAAACATTGTTCCTCACCCATCACTGGTTTAACTTACTATCTTAGCAACACTAGAAATAAGCACCTGCATTTCTGTATGTGTGAGTATTGAATGGTGAAAATGAGATTACTGCAGTTGTTGAGAATGGATGAAGAGGAAGTTTGATTCTTTATTTCTCTCCTGACTGATATTTATGATGTGTGGGACATGCGGGTGTATTTGTGTGTGCAGGTAATAAAGCCATATAGACTTCTATAATAAAACATTGAGTTTAAGAGCATTTGTGAGTTCATCAGTAGGTAACCAGCCACATTTTGAGAGGGTACAGGCAGAACACATTCTGGTAGAAAAACATTCTCTTAGGCAGCAAACACACACTGTATATGTCATGCATTTTTATTATTGCCTCCATATTTATTAAAGTTTAAGGCCTTAAATGACTTGTCAAAATGTTATGCCAAGCTGAAAAACACTGCCTTGATGTGCTATAGTGTAACAAGTCTTATTGGTATTTCTAACACTCTCAGTAGTCAAGAAAAAACCCTACATTTTTCAAGTCACTTGTATGTTTGTCTCCAATGTGCACTTCTCATTTTACTTCATTCTTAATATATTTTTCTGAATTTTATACCTTTCTTATGTAACTCTCATCTAAAATGTGATGGGGTTTGCTTGTACTGTATATAGATTGTCCTGGTTAGGGAAAGTCAAGTTAGATCTAAACTTTCTCTAAGTTCTGGGTGGGTCAGATTATAGAGGCTTAGTCCAAGACCATCCCTACTGTTTCTTTTATTTATGAATACAAGGGATTTGTGCAGGCCTAAGTCCTTCTGCTTACTGCAGTATGAATAGCCAAATTCTAACATGGTTTGACTCATGTTGCTCTTGGGACAAATAGAAATATATTCTGAGAACAAAGACAGTAAAAAAAAAGAATGGGGAGTGAGGAGAGTGGAAAAATGAAGAAATGAAGGCAAAAAAAGAGAGAATAAAGGTATGCTAGTCCATAAACTATATGCCCAGTAGGATTTGTCAGCAGTGCATAGGAGTTGGGGATGCTTTATAGATATGATACGTTCTAAGTACCTGCTTCTAGCAAATGAACTTTGTGTCAGTTCCTTAGTTTCTAAAGAATATAAAGGAGCTCTTGAAGGAATTTTGGTAGTCTTGAGTCTGGAGTAGAAATGGATGAGGAAAATTTTTTGCAGGCAGGATTTACATAAAGATGCCTTTATGTAAATACTCTATGTATAACATTACAATACAAAAATTCTGTGTGATTCCAAAGATCACTGTTATAGCTGTCTACATATAATTGTGTTGGACCAAATGAGAAACCAGTGGTTTAGACAATTGGTCAATACCTCTGAAATAAGAAAGAAAAATACATGGAGAAAAGACAGTGGTGGTGGCATTAGAAAAATGAACACTCCTATTTTTAAACAATGTTCTAAAGTCATTATTAACATGTTTTCAGAAAGTGTTCAGTGTGACTCACCTGAGCTTCCACTGGACCCCAGAGAATGTTGGTGATGTTAGTGAGAGGAGAAGCAGGTGGGCACTGACTGCATTTGAAAACATCACTCTGACTTTTCAATGATGTGCAAGAAAAACACTGCAATAGCATGACCTACAATAGACTTTCTTGCCAGTGACAGCTCTGCTCTGCAAGATCTGTAAAAGGGGCCTTTTGTAATAACAGCCCCTCCCTTCTCAAGAAAAGTCTTTTCTGCCTAACTTTGCCTTTCTCTGAAGTATCTTAGACCTGAAATAAGTATCAGAACAGTTAGGCATCTTTACACTCTGGTTAGCAAATCTTAAAGTAAAAGCAATTTTTACTGGATCCACTGATGTTAATGACTTAGGCGTGCTCAAACGAGTTTTTATTATTCTGGAAACAAACTAAGAACATTAACTTTTGTTTTGTGCTTGTCTCTGCCTAAAGCAAGTTTTCATGGTCTAGTTAGGTTCCCTTGAGAACAGGCTTTTATAAGTAAATACTCATGGATGATTAACCGTCCTAAAATAAAACTCTTGTCAGATGTTTAAAATGTGTGGTGCATGAGAGAGAAGGAATATACATGGTGACCTGAAAGCTAATTTCTACATTTCAGTGCATCTGCGCTGATTAGTAAAACCAAGGCACCTGCAGATATACTTCCAAGGACTTGATCTTGGGGAAAGCATTTATTTTTATTTTGGTTGATTCTGGTGTTTGGGAGCAAAAAAAAGCTATGGCATGGTGAAGTGGTTTCCTAACTTTTCCAGAGTAAAAGTAAGGATGTCTTAATGAAAGCAGACCTTTCAAGACCAAGACTACTTTTAGAAAGTTTTAGTGGAACAAAGATCAACTGAAGAAATGGCACGTAAAGAAACATGGAAAAAAAACTGTAAATGAGTCTACATAAAATGTTTTTATATGTTCATTTACCATACTCATCAATGAAATACCAATATACAGCTGGCTGGTTGCTTGTCACTGTAGGAAGAAACAATTGCATTTTGTAAATTGATTTTCTTAGAGTGGCACCTTAGTTTCAAGAGAAATCTAAGTTTCAAATAAACATTTTGCACATTAATATGGCTTTCCTCTTTTATTCTTATTTCAAGCAGTATAGAGTCTGTAATTAATGCAATGGACTTGGTTGAATAACTTTGTAACTCACAAGACACGGTCCTTTTTGACCTTCATTTTAATATTGAGAAATTTAGGAAAAATGAAACAACTCCTGCCAAAGAATGAATAAAAGATGGCTTGGAAGGTGGTCTTTTCCAGTAAAATAGCAATATTCTGTTAGATGATCCATTAGTTACTGATAATTAGTCCTTTTTTTGGTGGAGAAAGCAAATATTTTTGTGACCTTTTATTTCTGTTCGACTTATAAGAGAATCTCAACTTTTTTATTATTTTTATCTTCTACTTTAGAAGTATTAGATCTTACTTAGGAAGATGTAAAAGTCTGAATTACAGTTTTCCCCTGCTTGTGTGTCCCAATTTCATGAGCATTTTTCACTTAGGAGTAAGATGAAAGAACAGACATCTGAGGTGCAGTGCTTCAGTTTCCCTGGGTACCAGGAGGTGACTAGGGGGCCTGGCAGCCCCACCTGTCCCACAACCCCAGCCAGGTGGCAACCCCAGCCCCAAGCACTGGGCGCTCCCGTGGGGTGGGGACAGGACAGGGTATGAGCCCAGGAGGGCAGGGCTGTGGGGAGCTGGTGGCGCTGCGCCAGGCACTGATGGCCCCACGTTCTGGGCCACCAGCAGAATGGAAGAGCCCCAAGGGGCTGGGCAGGCAGTCAGAGCTGGCAGTGCCTTAGAACCCCAACAGGGTGATGTGAAGGGGGTTTAATGTTTAAAATTAGCAATGTGTCAGTGAGTACAGCTGAGAGGGAGTTCCAGGAGCTTTTACTTACTGTGTGAATCAGGTGCTCCCCTCTGTATATGCAGCTTTTCCATAAAGGCCCCCATCCTAGGGTCTGCTTGGAACTGCTGTTTGCTGGTAAAATTAAGGTTTACTCCTTTATTCAGCTTTTCTGGGCACTGGAGGACAGACAAAGTATTGTGAGAAGTGGATGGAATGTGCAAAAGCTGCATGACTGCTGGTGAGAGATGTTGCATTGCTTTGACAAGAAGTATGTTTTCAGTATCCAGATTTTTTTTTTGTAAGTAAGACATTTTGCTTACTTCCTTTGCTTATAGTTTCATGAAACCTGCTGTTTTTCAGACAGTGGAAAGAGATTTCATCAGGAATGTGAGCCCTGGGTCAAAAGAGTCATTTACACAAGGGAGGGATTAAAACTGAACAGGCCCATGTGGGGCAGTATAAGATACAGCAGCAGTAGCATGTTTCATGGCATGCAGAGCCAATAACCAATAATTTTGTTTGAGTATGAAAATGAATAGTTATTCATGTTTCTCAGAGTAGGTTTGGGTTTTTTTCTTTCTCATGTTCTAGTGACTGAGGGAGCTCTCCCAGTCGGGCAGGCATTGTGGAGCTGATCTTTAGACAACTGCAGAAAAAGAGTTTTGGGGTGCTTTTTTCAGCCTCTCGTTAGTAATAGTTAATCTGAAAGTGGGAATGGATTGAATGGACTATCCACATATCAGCTGACTTTCTTCTTTATACAGTGATGCCTATGAGACTTTTCCAAGGTGGGAGGAAATTTTGGTTTTAAATTAAAAACAATGAGCAACTCTTCTTTGGGCTAGGCAGGGACTGGCAGAAGTAGAAATATAAATGCCCTGTAAGGATCCAGGATGCATTGATTTCCTCATTCTCCTCAAGTTAGCTGAAGCCTCTGCAGCATATTTCAGTAGTGATTCAAATCCATGATTGTTGGATGAATCTGTGGAAGTAACAAAAAAACCCCCTATCTTTCGGCCATTTAAATTTATGGTAAAATATTGCCTCGCAATGAAATTAAGATTTGGCCTGTAGTCTGCTGGGTTTTAGTTGTGCTACATGACTACATGCAGTACTGTTCACTTAAACTGAGACCAACTGAATGCCAGTAATTTGCAGAAGTCATTAACGAGGTTTTTGAGGAAATGGTGAAAATTAAACATGATCAGATGGATGGTTAGTGGGCATTTACTGCATAGTCTAGTCACTGAAACATAGAATCTTTCATTCACAAAGTCAGAACACATTTGTTCATTTTTTTTCTGGCTCTGCAGATGTCAGTGTTATGAGATTATGCATTTTTGGAAATGTCTTGAAATATTTTTGCGTGATGATAGGAAGGCAGCAATGAAGAAGAAATTCTTGAAGTACAATAGGAATGTTCTGTTTACCCATGAAGCAGAAAGTAGTGTAAAATTTTGGGCAAGCTTATCTTAATAAAACCCTGTGTTGAGCTCTACCTTTGGCTTCTCTCCAGCCTCTCAGTGTGACAGTCGCCCTATTTTTTTAACCAAAGTCAGAAGCCTTTATTATGGAAGCAAAAGAAATGGTCCTTATTTCTCCCTTGCCAAATAAATAGATGCCTACAGCAAACAGTTATTCATCTCTCAGCTCTGTAGATGTGGTCAGCTGCTGGCCTGATTTAGGAAGAGTGTTATCCTCCTGTGCTTCACATTATATTATCCCCAGTACATAACCTGTGTTTATTGTTCAGTGCACAACTGTGTTCAGATTAAGCTTCAGTGTACAGTGAAACACGTCAAGATGTAACCAGAGTTTCCTCTTTTTATACAGCATAGCAGCTTATCTTTAACTTAGAAGACATTAGAATTTATCTTTCTAAGCAAGGGGTTTTTTCCTTTTCATCATGGGAGTAGCATTTAAAAATGTGTGCGATGTGAATGGGACTATAGATATATATCTGTGTAGGGATCTATGTCATACAGGCAGAGGCTTAAGGGCTTTAGACTTCATAAGAATCTCAAATAACATTGCAGATATCTTTAAATATTTAAAATTGCAGATTAACAGTATTTACAATTTTTTAAAAGTATGTTTTGGTAGCGTACCATTTATCACATCCTTTTTGGAATTTAGGTAAAAATGCAGTCTCTGAATCCATAGTGCAGAAGAGTTGTACTACACAAGTACACCTTTAGTTTTAGAGAGATTGCCCTTCCCAGATTTAACTACAGACAATTTATAGAATGTGCTACTGAATCTTCAGAGTTGGAAAATCCATTTAAAAAGAAGTTTATTCAATGGATTATAGAGATTTATGGTAGTAAACATCACATGTGATAACAATTCTGTGTGTCATACCTGCATATACTGTGGAGAGGTAAGTGATTCAGAACATATGCAATGTAATTTCAGGTAATACATTCCACTGGATGTATTTACCTCTGATCTTGGAATTTAGGGAAAGAGGATAATTATTCAGAATATCTGTCTACATTTGGGAAGTGGAAAAAAGGGAAATTGCTTATGTACATGAACATTCAAGTAGAAACGGTAGAAACAAATGGTAGAAAGTATAGTAGTAGTTGTCCAGAGGTTGAGTATATAAACTTGTAGACTGACATTACTTTCAGAGGTAGTTCGAACAGTTCACAGGAATATATGATAGGCAAATGTTTACTTGGAGCTCTTTCTGATTCTTCTGATTCTAAAAGCAAGCAAAAGCTTTGACTACACAGACATTTCATTGAACATGCCAATGAGATCTATGAAAACGGAAAATATTTAAATCTTATCTATACACTTATGTGTATTGACACAAAGTACACAAGCACAGAAAAGAAAAAGATTAGACATCAAAGTTGTGCTCCAAAGTGCTTGGTATTTAAAACAAACTCTCCAAACTTAGAGTGGATTTAAGACTATCTCAGCTGCAGATGTCAGGAAACACAGTGGCATTTTTAACTTCACCCATTGGTAGTTTAAGATGCAATATCCTGAAAGTAAGCTTGTTGCTTTGAGCTTGAAACTTTAACTACTGCCACATTTCTTCTGGATGTATCTGCAGTAGCTCTAGATTAGGGGTAATAACTCAAGTTTAAGTTTTTGTTGGATCTTGCTCTTTGTTTTCCAGGGTTTTAAAAAAGGTGAAAAAATCTCTGGATTTTTTTCAAATTCATTGGGAAAATCAGTAGCTGCTCTAATGAAAACTGCCTACCATTTACATATCGTGAAGAAAAATTTAATGATTACACGGTTAATAACTGCAAAGACAGCAAGTGGAAAAGGGCATAAGCGATGAAGCAGCTAGTAATTGTGATGTACGGAAAATTAACCCCTTTGCAAAATAGAAATACCACCAGGTTTATAGCTGGAATTCCCAGATGTTGATGGGCCCTCAGAGTCAGAGCTGTCTCTTATGAATGATGTCTAAACTGAAGGCCATCCATCATCTCAGGAAATTGCAGGGCGGTCTCTAACACAGGTGTTGTTTCAGTTTCAGCAGCTGCAGCTGTTTAAAGAAATTAAAGGAATATTCATACACCCAGCAGAGAGGCTGTACAGAAGTAGTAAGACAGAAATGTATATTTTATTTTTGTGCATGGAAATCTGGAGCATTGACATTTTCCCACTTTGTTTCTGTTACATTAATTTACTCTAGAACTAAAATAGATGTAAATGTCTTCCGTAGATAATTCTCCTGTACTGGTCTGAGAGCAAGTTTCTGTGATGAGTCACATTTTGCAGTAGTATGAAACCAAAACTATTCTAGGATTGGAAGTTTGGGGAAAGCTTGGATTTAAAGTTGGATCTGAACTTTTTCCATATTTGACTTCATCTTCCCCTGCACATGGGTATAACCATTTTCTAAGAGAAAAATGCATTTGTTTCTAGAACAAGCCAGTACTATGTATGCCATGTTTGAAATGAATAAGCATGTATGGCTATAACCCCGGGGGAAAGGAGAGGGTAGAAGTTTAGTAAACAAGAAACTCTTTATTCTTTGATCTGATTATTTATTGGTTTCTTAGTTAAAGTTGGAATGTAGAATAATAGAAATTTTATTTTTTATATCTATATATACACTTGTAGGTAAGACTAGAATGGTTACTTTTTGCAACGTCTTAGTAGACATGCACAGCTTTAGTAATTATTTTGAGAGAAACCACCTTGTGCAGCAGAGAGACTGCAGATCTAACAATGTTCTGCTGTAGGTTTTTCCCTGTGTCAGTATATTTTTGGGTTTCACTTTATTTCTTGGGAAGAAAGTTGATTATATGGAGAAGATGAGGGCAGACCAAATAGAGAAGAAATACAATGTGTGAATTGTGTTTATTAATTTGTAAGCAGGCCACAAAACATTGCATTTTATAAATTTGCTGTTAAGAAGGTTAAATTTCAGTTTGGGGCTGGGGGAGAGTAGGGTCTTTGCTGTTCCTAATTCCATCAATTAGCCTAAACCTCTGGTGATGGCAGACCTATCTTTGAAAATACCTTCAGCAGGTTCTTTAACCAACAACTCCTCCAAACTGCCCCTCTTCCTTGCCAGAGAGTGACAGGTCCTTCCATACAGTCAGAACCAAATTGTTTGGATCCAGAATTTTATCTGGCATCCTCTGAGCCAATATTTTTTGTCTCAAGTTAGAATGTAAAACCTTTGCAGTTGTTCATCTCTGCATTGTATTATAATAGCTAACTATTCAAGAAGAATTTATCCTGAGCTGGAGTTTTGTTGCATGCCTGTTTTCTGTGAAAAGTACTACGATAAACCACAGTATTCACAGAGTGTAACATCCCACTGTACAGCATTTAAAAATTGTTGCCGAGGACAATAGAAGTTGTTTCAAGTCATTTGGAATTTGCTTTACAAAATCTTGCTGAATGTAATAGCTTGCCACTTTTTGTGGAGACAGATCACATTGCCTTCCAACTATGATCCCCTTTATCTTAGACTTCCTTCATCTCCTGACCCTGTGTCCATGGTAAAAAGTATTGCAGACCAGTAGAAGGAGGACTGCAACACTTGGTGGTGTCTGATGTCCACATTGCACCCTTTTCAGGGTGTTTTATTTCAGAGTAGTCCTAGTCTGGGTCTGTGGTTCTGTGAATGCCCATTAGTGGGTAGAGTGCTTTAGATGCTCTTCTGAAGACCATCTTCCAGTTTAGTTTTGTGCAGAAGGAATTCGCTGTGCATGCTGCAGATCAATGTGAATCCAAGTGTGAAGACAGTCACCAGTATTTCAAAAATTTTTAAAAAAGTTACTGTAAACACACTAAATTGTCATTAGTAACAGCCTACTAGTGTGTATTTTTCTGTTTCACAGCTTTAAACCCTTTGAGTTTTCTCTTATTTTATTCATGTAGGTGTACTTTCTTTTAAATTGATAATCCCTGGTGGATTTTTTTTCTCTATGGAAATTACTTCTGTGATTTCAGCTTGCACCTCCTTCATTTCAACTCTAATTTTTGTCTTGTCCTCCACTGCTGGATTCAAAGTTACTTTTATGTTGTTCAAGTCTCTAGCAGATGTCTTTGTCTGACCTGAGTGCTCCTTCACACCTGTCAGCCCTCTTTCTCACTCTTATTTAAGTTTTCAAAAGCTTTATCATTTTTTTTGACAGAAGTTTCACTCCAGTTGGATAAAAGTTCTGTTGCCCCAAAACTTCTGATGCCCCCAATAAAACTCTGCTGTAAATTCTCTAGTCCTACTTAACACAGTCTAGTGTGAAATTTTTGCTGTTTATGTTTGCTTTTGAAATGGGAAGCATTTTAGACATCTGAATTCTACATTCTTTTCTTTTTTCTGCATGAAATCGAAGTGCAAGCTTCCAATTAGACTGGCATAAACCGGATGGGGGAAGCAACTGCATGTACAGTTTGGCCATCAAAAGATAACTTAGCTAAAACTGAAGATTTGTGGATTTTGGATAAAATCTAGCATGCCACTTAAAGCTCAGGTGTTGACAACAGGAATCCTGATGCAGTTAAGCAGATATGTATTTTCATGGGCTTTTACAGTGTCTTTACCAATAGACGAGAGTAGTATTTGAATGAAGAAAATGAAAATTCACTGGGTTTTGACACCCTCTTGGCATTTTCAGGACTTCTGGAGAATCAGAGGTTGGTGGCTGAAAGCAAACAGGTGAAATGGTTTCCTTGCCAACCACTAGGGATAAGACAGTGATGACTCACTTTCATCAGAAGTAATATTTTCTTGAAGTTAACAGAAAACACTCATCTCAATAATTTCTTAGTCTTTGAGGCTGATAAGTTGCTGTCCTAAAATTATCCTAAGAAACGAAAAGTAGAGAAGGAGAATTTGAGAAAAACAGGCTGTACAAATTTAGAAGACAGACCTGATTTTTTTTCCTTCCTTTTATCCCAAAAAGTTAAGTTTGAATCCTTTGGTGTAAAGTGGAGATGGAAGGACAAGAATACTCATTATGTTTATACATATTATACAATATTTTTGTCGAGACACAGCAGAATTAATAGCAAAATATTTCACCTTATGTGTAATCTCAGATTTGACTTCTGGTGAACTTAATTTGAAAAAAAATACAAATTAATCTCCATTAACCTCTCATATTAGTTAGTTGAAATGACACAGTTTGGAAGTCTTATCAAGATATATTTTCTAAATTAAGCTCAAATATCAAAAGTAACTTAGAGGAGTAGCATATTGTAGAATATATAGAAGCCTGCAGCCCCAGCTGAATTAGAGAACATATTAGCCAACTATTTTGGTTTTAACCATTTGCCAAATGCTAAAGCAAAGCCAAATGAATTTACCTTATTTATTAGTATTATTTATATTTAAATATTGTTTCACAAAGTGTCCATATAAAACCTCCTCATGCATTTCATCCACTCTAGATATTCAGTAATTATCTAAGCATGTGGTTCTAAGCATGTGGTTCTCAAGTAGCTAACAAGGATCTTGTGACTACTTTTAATAAAATAAAACCTATACATTGAGTCATTTTAATTGTGGATGAGTGTTTCATTAGAGTAATACCAGGTTAGAGAGCGGTTGTCTTCCATTCACTTCCAAAAGAAATCTGGAGGGCCTGTTTTATTGTCTGTTAAAAACATACTATTTTCCCCATCAGTCAAGGTGAATTACATTTTAAAACATCATATGTTTCTCACATTGTCTGGAAGGCATTTTAAAAATCTGATGTGCTTAATATTTCTTGGCTGTATTGACTAACCAATATAGTCTTAAACAAAGTTTGAAACTCAGCATTCGCCTCCATTTGGTTTCTTACTAAAAAAGTCCAAAACACCCCAGAAACGGATGATTTCTCTTGAGATGATTTATGTCTGGTTTCATCCTGCCACTTATGCTCGGCCCTCTAGCCAGAACCCGTGTGGCTAATTGTATATGTTCAGCCCTCCTAAAGTGCCATACCGGGATTGTTAACTATTAACTTTTTGGGGAGACATGCATTGAAAGGTTTTGTAGTGCTGTGGTGATTGGCAGCTGCCTGTTACGTGTCAGTTCCTGTCTTGTATCTCTACTGTGGGACTTTAATTTCTGTTTTAAATGGGAAAGTGCCTTTTTGCTTTGTGTTTGTGCAGAGTCCGGCATGCGGCAGGAGCTATTGGAGCTCATCTTGGTCACCACAGTGCAAAGGCTTCCTGATGATGATTCCTGAGAGTCCCCAGCTCTCTCAGTGGTGTAATGCAGCTAGCAGTGGCCCATGAATACACACAGGAATGTTTTCCATTCTGGTAGCCTGTCAGGAATGAGTCTGACCTTTTTCCCAAAACCTCCTTAAGAAAACAGCCATGAAACTGGTTGTTTTTTACCTGAAGGGTTAAGTGACTGTCCTTCCAGTGAACCATTGTAGGCTTCTCTACAGCTGGTCTCAAGCCATGGTTTTTAAGAAGAAGATTCCTAAGGCTTTGCTGAGTAGGAAGAGTGGTTGGAGATAGGGGAGGGACTAAGACCCACATCATAAAAATCTTTCAAAAAGCTTTCTATCCTTCATTTGTAAAAACAGTAATCTCTACTTACCCTAATTCTGTAAAGGGTCTCTCCTAATTATGTGTGTGAACATGAATGTCTGTGCAGGAGCTGCTTATTTTGGAATATTTAATTCAAAATCTAAGATAACATAGTTAAATTATTTAGGTATTTTTTTAGAGGTGCTTTTATTGAAACTCAGTCAATCAAGTCAAGGTTGCAATATATTCCGGATAAATTTAAACCTGAACTTCTGAAATTATAAGTCAAGAAAAACTTGAGATGAACTTTTTTTTGCTTTCTCATTGCTGATATTTTATGCAGTCCTCACAAAATCAGTTGTGATTTAGTTGTCTGTTAATTAAAAAAATATAGGGCTCAAGCAGTTTGGGGAGAAAAGTTCTTTTTCAAAACTTTCTTCCTCATTAGATATTTTCAGATCATATTGAGCTAAATGGCTTTCTGCATATGTCTTCTATGAAAAAGGCTGAGAGCTGGGGTTGTTCAGCTCTTCTGGGAGAAGGCTCTGGGGAGAGTTTCTTGTGCCACCATTTCTAATTGGCCCAGCACTAGCCAGCAGCACGATCATCTTTGGAGTTGCCTGGGATTGGCCCTGCAAGACATGGAGGAAGCTTCCAACTCAGAGAGGCCACCCCTGTAGCCCCCTGCTACCTAAGCTTGGCCACACAAACCCAATACAGGCAAGCGATGGGGTTTTTTTCTGAAATCTTAGATGTCTTGATTGCAATTGTCTCCTAGTACTAACCCAGCAGCATCTCATTTCATGGAGCAGCAGTAGCCCTGAAATCACACACTTTCCCAGAGGGAAGTGTAGGTACAGAAGTTTAGGAAGGCAAGAAATCCAGTATGCAAGAGTAATGCACCTAATTCCTTAATCAATCCTTGATTATGTATTAAGTTTAAAACTATTTTAAATAACTTGAAATTTATGGTTTAGCTTCTAGGTTTTTCAAGTATTTGGTTATATGTTTTCTTTCTTGATTATTTTTGTTACTTTTTGATACTTCTGTGATCTAAGTATTTTATTCTTCCATCTCATCAATATAGCCTACAAACAGGTTTGACCTAGCAAGTTTCTGTTTTATGGGAGGGTTCAGTTCCTTTTTCAGAAGATGCATCCTGACTTTCTATTGTGTGAAAGAGACTGAAAATTTTTATATACAGAGAATGCAATATGTATGAGTCAGAGAGTCTAAATAGGCAGTATTACTTGTTCCAGCCTTTCTGCTTTTGTGAGGGTGAGCCATGTATAGTTTTAACAGCAATCTGTCATTCTGTTGACCCTTATTTTATGTTTTTTTATGTCAATGTTTTTCATCTTGCATTATACTACTCTGTGTTTGGTATATACTTGTTCTCCTGTGGTCCCTGTTTTTTGGGTTCAAGTTCTATTTTATTCCCAGACAGTAAATGGAAAGAATTTCATAGAATACAATAGTATAGATCAGCTGGAAGGGACCCACAACAAGCACCTAGTGCAACTACCTGACCACTTCAGGACTGAACAAAAGTTAAAGCGTGGCTTAAAGAGCATTGTCCAAATGCCTCTTTAACAATGACAGGCACAGAGCATTGGCCACCTCTCTTGGAAGTCTGTTCCAGGATTTCACCACTCTTTGGGTGAGGAAAATGTCTGGTCATGCCAAGTCTGAACCTTTCCTGATGGATGCAGCTTTTAGCCATTCCCACATGTCCCTAGCATTGGGTACCAGGGAGAAGAGCTCAGCACACCCCTTTCCACTTCCTCTCTTCAGGAAGCTGTGGGGAGCAGTGAGGTCCCCCCCTGGCCTCCTCCTCTCCAACCTAGACAAACACAGAGTCCTCAAGGACATGCCTGCTGGCTCCTTCACCAGCTTGGTGCCCTCCTTTGGACACATTTAAGTATCTTCACATCCTTCTTGAATTGAACTTCACACAATACTTGAGGTTAGGCTGCACCAGCACTAAATACAGAGGTGATTATCCAATCACCTCTTTTGATCAACTGGTGATGCTGTGTTTGATGCACCCCAGGATGAGGTTTGCCCTCCTGGCTGCCAAGCAGGGCACACACACTGCTGACTCCTGTTGAGCCTCCTGTCAACCAGAATCCCCAGGCTCCTTTCTGCAGGGCCCTTCTCCAGCAACTTGTCTCCCAGTTTAGTCTCATGCCCAGCAGTACTCCACCCCAGGTGCATAATCCAGCATTTGTTCTGTTCAGTTTCATGCCATGGGATGGTTGCCCAATGCTCCAATCTATCCAGACACCTGTGCAAGGCCTCTTGTCCCCTGAGACAGCCAACAGCACCTCCCAGTTTGGTTTTATCTGCAGATTAACTATGCATTCAGCTCCGGCATCCAGGCCATGGATACAAAGATTGAACAGAACTGGCCCTAGAACGGGGCCCTGAGGAGCGTCACTGGTCACTGGTCACCAGCAGATGTAGCCCCGTTCATCACCACCCTTTGAGCCCTGCCCTTCACCAGTTCTTCAGCCTTTGCCCCATGTACCTGCTCATCTCAGCTGGACAGCTTGTCCAGGAGGATGCTGGGAGGCACAGTAGCAAAAGTCTTGCTAAAATCCAGAACTACATCTACCACCTTCCCTTCCTCCACCAGGCAGATAACCTTATCACAGAAGGATATCAAATTAGACAGGACTTTCCCTTTGTGAACTCACGTTGACTAGGCCTGATGGTTGGAATATCTTCTAAACAATAGCACCCGGTAGGATCTTCTCCATAATTCTACCAGGTACTGAGGTGAGTCTAACAGATCTGTAGTTTCTTGGAGCTTCCTTCGAGGCCTACTTGTAAATCAGAAGACTGTTGGCTAGTTTCCAGTCAGTGGGGACACAACCAGGCTCCCAAGATCTTTAGCAGATGATTTAGAAGGATCCTGCTATAATATCCGCCAGCTCCTTCGGTACTCCAGCATTAATCTCATCAGGCCCCATAGACTTTCAAACATACAATTGGTACAATTGGTCCCTTTACTCTGTCAGTGTCCTCAAATGATCAGCATTTTTTAACCCTGAGCCCTCCAAAGCTAATTCCCAGGGGACATTGCTCCTTGAGTAGCTAAAGTTTATTCTCTTAAAATCCAGGTTGGCAACTCTGTTGACCTTTTTCTCTCATTGCACCAAAGGTTCATTACTTTACCATTTCATCCTAAGGCTGAGTATGCTATCAGATTATTGATAATTTTGAATACTCATTTGGGGGATATAAGAGTCCTCCACTTAAGTCTAAGGCAGAAGGTAAATGCCACACAAGTATTTTTTTCTTTCACTGCTATGCGACACAATTTCTTCTACTTTTTGGTATTTTAAATAAAGCCTTCTGTTCTTTTGGCATGCTCCCTAAGAATTATAACTGCAATGACATATGGGGTGCTGGAAAGATGCACTCAACATGCAAATTCCTGGGAGAAAGATGCCAGGCTTACTGTATTTGTTTATGGTAAGTAATCACTGTCAAATATTTAGGACTCAGATTGGCCTACTTTGAATGATTTTAGTGTGCTCGTGAGTATTTCTCTGTATTCTGAGTGCCAAATCTGTCATTGATGACAGTGATGACATGGATAGATCTGTATTGAAATGCAAGGGGTCTGGAGCTACATTCATTACAAAGTGGCTGTTGCAAATAAACTTCCCACCCCTATCCAAGTGCATCTCATAAAGGAGAAAAATGGAGTTCTAGGCAGTACAATATTCTGTTCCACCATGTCCTCCAACAAAATAATGGATTTTTGTGAGGACTGTAATCTCCAACTGACTACTGAGCTGTGCAAGAAAAAGGGGGAAAATGGGGGGGCGGGGGGGGGAAGAGGAGAAAAAGTTATATATTTGAATGGCCAGCTTGAAGTTTCTTTAATTATATTTGTTCTTCCTGACCTGAGCAACATGTCTTTGAATTTCACAGGTGTAGAAAGAAGTCTGGCAATCAGTCATTGTAGAAAGGAGCAGTCATTGCTAGCACCAGATCTGGGGCACAACATGTCTTCAAAGCCTGCTGTTATAAAGCAGAAGCTGTTTTCCTGTCTGCTCAAAGTAGATATGGTTTCTTATCTTAGGTCAATGAATATCTTTATAATTACAGCAAATTATTTCTTCCAGTAGCAGAGATCAAAGAGTGCAAAATTTCTCCGAAGTTCATTCTTTACCCCTTCAAGCCTCTGTCTTTCTTGCCTAGAGGTATATGAAAGTTACAGTCAGAAATGAAAGGGAGAAAAGAGCATTTGTGAGATTTCCCCACCCAATGAAAGGAATTCTGATAATCAGTTTGTTTGCACTGAAGAAATTACAGAGGCCAGGCTTTTATGAAGCCCCTAATCCTGACATGAAACCTCCAAATATGAAGCCAGTTCTACTAAAATGATGGTGGTATATGAGAGGATTAGTGGGAATGATTTGCTGCCATTGTGTAACACATAAAAAAGCAACATCATTATAGGGATTGAGAAGTACAAGAAAGTAAAAGAAGGTGTTGACCAGCAGCCTGTTGGCCATTCTTACTCATGCAGTACAGAAGATCTCCAAGTGAGAGTTTGAAGAGCTACGGAGATTTGCCAGTTTGTCTGGGAAGACTCGTGGGAGCAGACTGAATTTTGTGTATTCTTACACAGCATAAAGGTGCCTTCCAGCAACACTCAGTGATTCAGTGCTATGAAGAAGAAATTGTTTCTTGCCGCAAGTTAGGTGAACATTACCCTGTCTTTTAAATTAACTCCCATACTTCTCTAATACCCAGGAAAATAAGAGAATATACTCCAGATAGAAGGGATCCTATAGGCTCTTCCCCTGTGAAAATGCACAAAAAAGAAAGGGCAGTGACACTAAATTTATTATGAACTGATGGATAATGAGAAAGATTATGCTGTATTTTTTATCACTTAGGAATTGCTGGGTATTACTGCCCTTAGTAAAGGCCCCTCTAGGCTGACAATTTAACTGCAACATTGCATAATAATTATACAGGCAATATGAAATCTTCAGCAGCTTGTCTACTTTTCACTCTTATCTGCGATCTATTATACTCAGTAGTCTCATAAATGGATATAAAGAAAATTGTTCTGATTTTTTTAAGGCATCACTTAAAATGCTAATTAAACCTATAATGATGAGCCTGCTGAGGATAGGGCATCAAATGCACAAGCTCAAGGATAAAATGTCACACTGGGCCAGTCTAAGGCTTGCTTGAATTTAGAAAAGGACCAGTGAGTTCTTGACTATTGTAGTTTCACTCTGTATTTGTGGTGTATTTTGCACTGATTTGTGGAAAACTGGACAAAATGTGGAATCTCATTTGCAAGTGGGAAGTTTCAACAGAATGAGTTTCTCTTTTTGATGGTGTTCAGAGTAGAACTAGAATCAGTATTTATGACATTTGTCAATCTTTAAGATACGTCTGTGAAAAAAAAATTAAACTAATAAAAGTCCCTTTTAAAGTAGCTTTTGTATTCCCAGATATCTTTTTAGGTTGAAAAAATGTTTTCATCACTTTATTTGTGTGAACGTTGGTACAAATGCTGCTGGCAGTTTTAACTGCTTGCAGTATTCTGAGGAAAGTGTACTTTCCTGGTTTTTTGCATCTGTGACTTCTGGGGTTTTGCCACCCATATAGACTGGAGTGCAGAAGACAGAGAGTTGTTTCACAGCTCATGGTACAGCAAGTGACGGACAAAGAAGGGGTTCACTCCCTGTGCTCAGTAAAACATCCTTGCTATTACATGGGAAGTGTACGCTCAGAACAGTTTTTGCTAGGACTGTAGAAGATGTTCATGTGTGAATGTGTGAAATTCTGCAATCATTTGCTCTTTGTGGATAATTTGTACATTAGACATACAGTAGCAACCACTTAAATATATAACCTCAGGGTATAGTAACATTTTTTGGTTTACTGGCACTCACCTCCGCAGGGATTTCCTTCTATACCCTTATCATAAATTGGTTTGAAGCAGATGTGTTCATTAATTGGGTCTAATAATGATTATTATATATTCTGTCTTTCCTGCCCAGAATTTTATTCACTATAAAGTAATTTTTTTATTAAGTGCTCCTCTTGAAGGGTAGCCTTGGTAGGGCTCTGTCTTTCAAATAACTAATATACTGAAGTCTATCCATTTCAGTACAGGAGCAGTAGCAACTTTGATAGTAGGGATTGGCAGGATTCGGTCCAACAGTTTTCAATATTATTTTGAAGTATACTGAATTTGCTGTTTTTTCTCTATATGTCTAAGCAGTCATTGATATGACATAAGAAAGCTTTTAGACTTCCCAGTTTTTGCTGGAACTGTGGATACTTTTATTTTCAACATTAACAAAAAGACTGGTTGGCTCAGAAAATGTTCTCTGAATAGCATTCACATAATAGCAACTTGGCACTGTGTATATTTGTGTGAAATGACAATTGCTGATATTTTAGGGTTATAACAAAATGGCTCTTCTTAAGTACATCCTTTTAGAAAAATTGGCTGTATTTATCTTTCTCAAAATCTCAGCCTAAAAGCCTTTATTATTGTTAAGTCAAGCTCTTACACAACTAATGATTAGTAGAAATATTTCTGGAACTTTGTTTTTACTTTATTGCCAGTCATGATGTTTGATTTCAAACATAAATGTTCTCAGCTTTGTTTCATCCTTGTTCCTTTCCTCTTCCTCCCCTCTGCTGCAATCTTTGGTGATTGTGTTGATTTCCACCCATTCCCCAAGTCTTTTATCTATATACCATTTACTGCACCCAGATGTTTATGTACTAAAACAGATTGTGGTTTTTGCCTTTTCCCTGGCTAACACTATGACATCTGTATTTAGATTTTTTGCTGCTGTTGTTGCTTTCAAGTGTGTGCTGCCATCTATGGAGTAATCATAGAAATAAAGCCAATATAAAAAAGATGTTTTATCAAAAGATCATGGAAAACAAGATCTCGTTAGCAGAGGAGGTATCATAGTTGGCCAGATCTCAAGAAATCCTGTTTCTCTGTAGTCCCAGATCTCACAGCAAGCCCAGGTGAAAATATACCTTTTAGAAAATCAGTGATTTCTAGTAATTAAATAATTCAGTAGATTTCTTTATACTGGACAAATTATCAGGGCAGCCTGAAAATCAGAATAAATTTGCTTTGTCCTCTAATCTGGTAACTTATTCCATTTCCTTCCATGTTACCTTTCACCTGTCCTAGTTCTTCAGCAATTTCCAAGATCTGCTTACTATATCTTTCTTAACTTGTTTTTCAAAGGTTAATTTTAATTCCTTATCCTTCCCCAGCATGTTGATAACTGATCTTGTGTCTCTCTTCAGTGTTCAGTTTCATCCTGACAAATTCCAAGTTTCCTTCCTTTGGATCCCTTCAGAATGCATTACTGAAGATTAGTCCCCATTCTTTCTCTCTTTCATAATATTTTCTTGTTTGATATCTATTTTTGAGTGTACATTTATTGCAACACATTTATTCAAGATGGTCTGAAAAGCACTTGGAGAAGTAATTTTCTTTGTACTGGGGTGTCCATGAAGAGAGAAGCTATCACTTTTGTCTATATGCTGTTCATGTGCTTCCAGCTTGCGGATATTTGACTAAGGATTTTAGTATCTCACAACCTTGAAAGGGGCTAGGTATATGGGTTCTTGGCAATCAGACTTCTATTCATTTCAGTTAGATGTGGCAAATAACAACTATGTCTTTAGGTCTTTCCTCAGCAAAAGGAGTGTTGGAGTAGGTGTATATTTAACTACAACTATTTAAATGCTTTCTTATAACACACGGCATTAGAATCAAAAGCAAAACTTTAACCTGTGTGGATGAAGCATTCTTAAAAATATCTTCTGACATTTTCTTCTTATTGCTGAACTCAGAAATTGATCTTATTTCTGAGCATCAAAGACAAAATGAAGGCAAAAAAATCGATGCTGAAGATTGATCAATGTTTTTCAAAACTGACTTAATAAGATAAAAATCAATGCAGCTGTATTATTTTTTTATTCTTGTATCACCAGGAACATTCAAACATGGTAATATTTGATTCTTAACTTAAATGTGAAAATATTTCAGTTACCTCCTACAAAGGCAAAAAAATATAAGGAGGGATTTATTTAGTCGAAGTTCAGTTTTCTTTTTAAACCTAATTTTGGAAATTTTAGTTCTGCAGAAACTGCAAAGAGTTTGATATTTTAAGTGACAGTATATAATTGTTCCTTTAATCACACAGACTTAAATAGAGCAAATTATTACTTGTATTTGCAAATTACAAGTTCTGATCCTCCCTTCCTCCTGCAAGTATCAGTTCCATCTTGCTTGGTTGAGAGATCTGTACTCAAAATATTGGAGAAAACCTTGGAAACTGAATTTCCCTCATGGCAGGTTCATAGTGCTTTGAATTTAGAGCTTTATTGTACAAATGCATTGGCTGGTTAACCTTTTTTTGCAAAAATGGGTGGGTTATTTGTAATTTGTTTGCTTGTTTTTTCCCAACATTCATTTGCCTTTTCTGCTCCCACTATTGCCAGTAATATTAAGATCCCTTATTGATTTATTTAAAGAAAAGCCTTAAAAACTGAGTTCTGTAATATTATTGAACCAATCCCTAAAACATAAGTTTGGCCTGACAGTTGAGAGGGTTTTTTAAAAACATAATTTGCATTTCAATATTTCTGTTCACCTTCTGCCTTGGGTTTAGCCCTTTGGGCTTCCAATTTGTAGTTTTTCTTAACAACTGAGTGCAAAAAATGTCCTTTTAGGGAAGAAAGTCTGTTCTCGCATAATCACTGGAACGTGTGAACTGGGATCTTAGAGAAGCACCAGACATCGAAAGACTCCTGATAAAATCCTAGATGTTGGTGAGCCTCTGATATTGTCATCTTTTGTTTTAAAGATTTATTTCATGAGGACAGGAAGACAGCTTTCTGCATAAATTTCTACCAAACTGATTCCCTATCTCCAAGCTGGGTCAGAATGTCATAAAATAGGGAATGCAAACCTGATAGTAGTTTGACTTCTATCTACAGACTTTGAGAATATTTAATTTAATCAGGTTCTCTGTGGGGCAAGCTACTTTCTTATCTGTTTTTCACATTCCTTTACTAATTGATTAATATGGTGAGTTTGCTTCTCTCCTCCAGGAGCTCTGAGCAGCAATATGTGCATTCATTGGGATCAGACCAATGAACGCACATATTGCAAGTCCCACCCCTTCATCTCTCCTTCATCAGCAGCTTCATCAACAACAGTATCTATAATTTCATAATGAGAGATCTTGACTGGTAGCTCTCCTCTTCCTTTCCTGCTCCCTCCATGCTGTGAGAGAGAAGTGGCATGGCATATTGCATAGCTAAAAGCATATCAAGCCTGAATTTTTTACACCTCTGAATTTGGCAGGCAAGCATTCACAATCACTCCCAATGTACATGGCTCATCACCACATGAAGCTGGACACCCTGAGAAGACAGATAATATTGGATTGGTTTTCTTGTTCTGCAAACAATCAAATAGGCTTAAGCTATGCAATCTGATATTCCCTAACTGACAGCTTTTCCAAGGTTCATTTGTTACTGAGAGCATGACATGTATTGAAGTTGTTTCTTCATAATGTGTTTGGCATTAACAGGAGAAGCTGTTGAATGCTCAGACATCAATGTCTCAGCAATAAGATATTTCACCTACAGTTTTGACTTTCTAACTAGTGACTTTGTATTTGCAAGAGCATGTGAAATGAGCATGCGACAGAACAGGGCGTGAGAAAAAACTTAAATACATTCCCTTAAGAAAATTTGTGAGACAGTGTTTTTGCTGTTTGGGACATTTACTTGAGTTTTATGGTTCAACTGTTCTTTATTTCTTTTGGTATAAAATCTTGGCTTCTTGCTTAATGAAGTATTCACTGAATAGTCATAGGGTTTCAGAGTCCTTTTATTTTAGTATATTTAGAAATAGGCATATCTGATTTTACTTATAGTGATGAAGAATTTGTGTGTAAAAGAGGTGTTCAATTGTTTTGCTTGCCTGCATCCACAAGAGAATAAAATAAAATTAAAAAACCCCTCTGTTTCAAAGAATCTTCACTTCTCCCACATGAAGCCACGGCTTATTTGAAAGAATAAATTATCTGTGTAGAAGAGACCAGAGGATAATTTCTCCACTGATCTTGTCAGTACTTTGAATTTGCTGCTTTCTTGTAGCTAGTTTCCATAAACACTTTCTTAGTTTCTTAGAACACAGATTGTGCCAGAACTGTGACACTCAGCACTTTTTTTTCATTCTGTTAAAGATTTCCACTCTCTACTCTTCCTTGTAGCTGTTCATATGCTGTTCATATGATGTTCAAGCAGGGTCTGTAAGTGCTAATTTAGAGCTTTAACACAAATACATCATTGTTAATAGCTGTTGCTTCTCCTGCATCCCAAGAACTTGTTAGTTACAAGGTTAAGTTTATCTTGGATGTACAAAAAATGTTTTAATTTCAGTTTTTGTCATTACTTAGTGTAAGCATGTTACTCTAAATACTTAGGTTAATTTCTCTAGCACCTAGTTAAGTTTCTGCACGTATTCCTCCCTCTGGGAAGAGTACATGCCTGGAGAAGTACATGAAATTTTACAGATATTGTCAAAATAATTGAGGAGTTTCAATGGCACTTTGACTAACATTGTTTAGGAAGTGAAACACAGTTGTTTAGATGAGGAAAAAATGAATTAATGGATCAGGAGGCCTTCATTTCACAGGAATAAAGAGCCCTGCTTTGACAGAGGGCCTATTCAAAAAATGTCAGGGAAGAATGAGCAAAGCCAGATTCTGCTTAGAATAGCCTAGAAACAAGCTTTTGAAAGCCCTGAGGTCTGGAACCTAAGCACACATCTCTCCTCCTTCTGTAAATATCAATGGCCTGAGCTTCTGCTGCAACCGAATATTCCGGAGCCCTTGGAGGGCATTCTGGACCTGTTTCCAAGTACTTTCCCTTTTAGTTGGAAGGTCTGCGATCAAATGCTGTTTGGGTTCCTGACAAGCACTGATTCCACAAACACTTCTGTCTTGCAGGGCAAGCACAAGCTGCATGTGGATACAGGACTGGAAGGAGCCTGGTGTGGCCTCATCCCCATCGGGAACCCTTGCGAGAGTGTGACTACGACAGGCCTTAAGTGGAACCTCAGTAAGTGACACGCCTCTGGGATGGTGGCTTTGATGCTCTCCTAACCCTACCTATAGAGCAGCTTCACCAGTGAGGAAGGGCCTTACAAGTTTGAAGGTGAAGCATGGCATTGAATCCCTGCAAGGCCATTTTTTTTCCTAGAATTGAAGGGGTTTTTACAAAAAAACAAGAGAAATATGTTTAAACCTGAGATACCACAGGCAGAAGAACATTTTCCATTTGGGAGTCGTGCTCCTCAAACAGAACATTTGTTGAGGTCACAATACATTACCGTCTTGATACATTGCCCTTCAGGGAGAGGAAGCCATGAGTGTCTAAACTCCTGCTTGTAAGCCACAAAGTTATAACAGACAAATAATAACATGACATAGATTATTAAAGCTACCTCACTTCCCATGAACTGCTTCATGTATACTGTCTGCTTCTCAACCTTGAATGAATCGATCCTTTTTCTTACTTTGAAGTGGAAAAGAGTGTATTTGATCTAGAACCAGGGACATTTATCTGTAGAGAAAGGAGGTTTCATGACTAAAAAAAATTGAAACAGTCTTCATCCTCCTGCCTCTTCCTCCCACACTGACTCATTTGGGATGTGTTTACATAGGAAAGTAATGGGATATTTTCAATAAAGATTTATTAAAATTTAAGGGGAGCAAAGCAGCAATTGAGAGGCTCTGGTCTCACAGTCGGATTGATATGTCCAGGCTTTAGTGCCATCCCATGCAGAAAGGGCATGCTGTTCTCATAGTTTGCAGTGCAGTGCCTTCACTGGCTAAGAATTAATCTGACACTGACCCACTGTGTCAGCCAGCAGAACATCTGCTGGTTCCACTGAGAGCTTGACCATGTGCTGTTAAGGTGGTAGTAGGCATTAGTAGCTCATTAATGATAAAAGATATAAGTATGGCATTCGTTTTAGGCTGTGGGAGAATTGCCAGATGAAGAGCTGTCTGGCTAGCATTGTTTCAGTCCTTTTAAACTGGATTGGAAGAGCTGAATGTATTCTGTAAGGAACATTCTCTTAGTTTGAAAAGGAGCCAGATATTTTCATGTGTACATATAAATACAGTTGACAAATAAGATACTGAATCTTCATCTGCTCATCGCCTGTTGTTCAGCAAGTTCTGTGGCCCATTTCACTGAGGTACTAATTTCTCAGAAAATTTTCTACCCTCCAGAGTGAGGTGAAAGAACCTCAAGTTAGTGAAGGAAGCATTCAGAATCCTGTGTCATATTGCAAAAAGCTGCGGTGTGGATCAAAATGTGATAGATGCAATGAGGTTGCAGCCCTTTCTTCTGGTTTTTATTATTAGTTGAAAAAGGCATTTTTCAGATACAAGAGAATTTTTTTTCAGTTTCATTACATAAACTTCATCAGGTTTACAAGGTGCTCATTAGAAAGCTGTTAATTTTAAAGATGGTCTGTCTGCTCCCACAAATTACCTGACTTTGTTACTTTGTTACTACTAAATTATGATTGCCTGACCTGCTAAATCTAAAGAGAGGGATTGCAAGTCAGCTGTGGCAGCTGGAGGAGGATGCAGGGGGGAGATGCAATGGCAGCAAATATTTTCTCTATCTAGGATTGGGTTAAGATATCAGTTTCTTAAATGTTGGTCATAACTAGATATGGACCTACAGGGATTTTTATTATACTTAATTTCATCTTTTTTCTTCTTTTTCTGCGGGACAAAAGAAGTATTATATGACTGTTTCCTGCTTATCTCATCTTAACATGTCACCATCATCTCTGCTTCTCCCTGCCCTTGTTGCAGTCACTTTCCAGGAGGAAAGAGAGGAGACCTTTACAATATTTTTCTTAGTAATGTGTGTATTGCATCCCATTACAGGCTATGTTTTCAGTCTCAATATTCATGTTTCTCCCAGGCTGTAGTTCTTCCATTTATTTCTCCATATTAATCACAGATATATATGTAAAACCAAAAAATGATCTGGTCCTCTTTGAAGAGGTTTGATCTATCTGAGACGTCAAGGTCATTATAACCTGAAACTGCTCCCTTGCCCAAGTGACTGGAGCTAACCTTTTCACTCATCCAGAATAACCTTTGAATAAGGTCGTTTTTCAGACACTGATTCAAAAATTAAAGTGCAGTTACATTTCCCAAAGGGGACACCAATAGCTCCTATGCAGCATGTAGTTAGTTGTGACTTGGTTGGATTTTTTCCCTAATAAACAGGACCTACATTCAGATATTCTAAGTTTGATATTAGCTTCCATTGTGTTAATGGACTTCTAGGCTGCCTGTTGTTTTGCACTTATTTTTAAAAATATTAGTCCTCCTGTAAATTGGGATGGAAAAGCAAAGGCTCAACTGGAAAGAAACTGAATAATAAGAATAGATACCGAAGTGTGACATGGATGTCAGCCTTGCTGCTGATGGCTGGCAGTGGCAGAGCTTTCCTGTTCATTTGGCACTCTGAGCATACACCTTTGTAAACCTCAGTGAATAAATTTTTGTGGTTATAAATTCATTTTCATGTGTAAATCATAAAAGAAATTGAATTTTTAAGCCAAACATGACATGAAAGGCATATTCCTCCATTTTGTTATGAATTAATTGGATGTGACCTAACAAATTTGATTTTTAAAAGTAATTTTTGGGCCCTCAGGATATTTAAGTATCTGAGCAACAAACTAATTTCAGAATTTTAGTTCAAACAGTGATGCATTAGGTGGGAGGGGAGCCCTCATTTTTTGCAAACAGTAATTTCCAGCAAATCAAAATTCAAATAACATGACATTACAAGAAAGAGCTGGCTTTTCATCAAGGTTTTTAATGTTTAACACCAATTTCTGTCTAAGCATATCTAGATTACTCTGCCAATTAAAATTTGTAAAAATTTCAAGAGGTAATCAAATGTTATCTGTGTCCAGTCTACCGGTACTGTTATGATACTTCATAGATTCTAAACAGGAAAAGACAAGGACAAATACATAGGACAGAGGCTGTATTGAGATTAAGAACAGGCTACCAAAGATCTCATTTCAATGGGTAAATTAGATAAACCTGAAATCTGTAAGTTATTCTGCCAGCAGAGAAACAATGATGTCTTTTAATATTACAGAATTCAGTATTTTTCATGTGTCTGTTTGAGAATGCAGCATGTAGGCATGCTTTTATGCATGCTTATCTTAGTTATTTGCTAGCACTTGTCACAAACAGAATTTTCATTTATTTTAGTTCTCATCTTATGGGTGAAAGAACTTGGAGAAGATAGTGGAAAATTGATTAGAGAAAATATTTTTATCCACATTTGCTATTGTGTAGCACACACTCAGAACACATTATAAACATATTCTTTCCATTCCCAAAGGGATACAGATCTTTTCTCTATTAAAATCTGATTTACAGCACAGGAATCAGATAATGCTTTATCTGATTTGACTCACCTGGCTGCTTGCTGATAACAGCTCTCATGTCTAATAAATAAATAACAAAAAATCCAATAATGCCAGAATTACCCAGCATTCTTCATTAAGTCCTCAGTGGTGCTTTCATGGAAGGTAAATAAGAATGAAGGCAAAAATCAGCTGCACTGCTCATCAAAGAAGAGGTTGGAGCATAATGGTAGGCTTTTTTTATTAAATGGTTCCTTTTCTATGAAATTACTTTAGAAAATAATCTTGCCAACTATTTTATTCTTCATCCCTATGGCCTTTGATATACTGTATGTCATGCCTGTAAAAAAATGCGAGCATATATATGTGTGTATACATATATATATAAACTCTGTGTGTATGTGATTGTGCTTTCCAGATAATTTTCATGCAAATTTGCCTTCTTTAGGCAGGAAGTTAAATTGCTGTAAAATGCTGCCATTCAAATGGCACCACTGTCATTTCACTTCAAAAGGTAATAGCAATAACAACAGGAGCAAAACCTTTCTCTAACTGTAGCTACAGAGCATCCACTGACTACTAACATCACAGGCAGATGAACAGGATCCCAAATCTTTTTGACGCTGTTTACATTGTTAGTAAAATTGAAATGTTTGCACTGTTTTACTTCACTGTGGTTTTATTGACATTGCATTGTGAACAGAACAAAAAGTTTACAAAAGCAGTTGTGGTTTGTGTTTTAGGAGAATTCATAATCTAAAAGATGAAAGAAAATTAGTAACTCCTCAAAAAAAAAATAGGGTGAGGGACTGTTCTGGGAAAGGTTGTAAATTAAAATGGACAGGTATCTCTGTGCTAGTAAGGCTGTTTGTATAAGCACTCTCTAACCTGTTTCATAACTGAAATAGTTTATATCACATTATTTTTTACCCCAGTTCATTCTGACTTAGCCAAACTAAATGACACTTCTGGGAACAGCTTTGTTTTCAGTGGCAAAGAGCAGCTGGATTCCCACTCTCCTCTGCTCTGCTCCCCTCCCTTCTCTTATTCTTTACTGCAGAAGATATATTATCAGTGATGTATTTTTTCACTTATCCATTGCAGCTCTAAGATTCTGGGTAGGGGTGGGGTGTTCAGAAATGGAGTTGCTGATCCCAAAGCCTCGGGTGGCTTTGACCTTTGGCGAGCTCTTTACCCACAGGAGTGCTGCTGTCAGCCTTCCAGGGTCACATCATTTGTTACAAGGCACAGCCTGCTGAAATACTTTTCCAGTGGAGCAGATGTTCTGGTGGTGTCAGCCTGGCATCCCACTGGCTTACTGCAAGTCAGCAAAAGCAACAATGAGTGCATTGCTTAGCATTGCATGAAATTATTTTGAACAGCAAAGACCATTTTTGTGTACATTAAAGGACTGATGAACACAGAGCTCAGTGGTGCTGGGCCTCTAAACCTGTATTTGCATTTTTTGCTGAACAACGCCTTGGAAACTCAGGCTTTGTGAAGAGGCTTGAAATGGGGATTTGAGGTCACATATTCAGTTCATTTCCACATTTTTCAATAATTGTTTGGGATTAGTGGGAAAGAAATTCAGATCCAGCTCCGCTTTAGCAAGGGAGCAGGGTCCCTGGCACTCAGTTTGGAAAGGCTGCTTTAAGGTGATAAGCAGATATGCTTTTCCAGATCACACTATTGGGGCAACATTGCTACTGTGGGACTCCACTTATGGGAAGATTCACTTGAGTACCTTAGTTCTAAACCAGCTCAAACCACTTCCAGTTGTAAGTTTAGACCAGATGGAAGGCCATCTTTAATGGGAGATAGAGAATGTATATATGATCCTTCCATAATTGCCAGGAAGGAGTAGAATAAAAAAATCTCAGAGAGACTCCAACACAGCTGTACAGAGTAGGAGACTCTCTAGAACCTGAGTAATACCATCCTGAAGTAAACTGAGGACATTTAGAATCATAATGGAATGTCCTGAGTTGGAAGGGATTCATCAGGATCATCAAATCCAGCTCCTGGCCCTGCACAGGACAACCTAAAGAATCACACTGTGTGCCTGAGAGTTGTCCAAGTACTTCCTGAACTGCATGACTTTGGAAAAGGTCTCTCTCCATCTTTCTTGTAGGCTCCTACTGGAAGGCTGCAATTAGGTCCCTCTGAATGGCATCTGATCCTTCAGGTGTGTCAATCACACCACTCAGGTCGGTGTCAGCTGTACATTTTCTGAGAGTGCACTCTATCCCTTTGTCTACATCATTAATGAAGATATGAAACAGCACAGGTTCCAATACAGACCCCTGAATGACACCTCTTGTCACTGATGTCCATCGTGACTCTGAGTCATTGACCACCATCCTCTGGAAGTGTCTCTCCAACCAATTCCTTATTCACCTACCAGTCTACCCATCAAATCCATCTCTCTCCAGTTTGGAGAGAAGGATGTTGTGGGTGACCATGTCAAAGACTTTTTACAGAAGTCCAGATAAAAGACGTCTGTACCATGACCGCTTTCCTGGGGATCCTTGTCCACTGATGGAGTCACCCCATCACAGAAGGCCACTGTGGGGGGCCACTTGGGTTGGCCGGGCAGGTCTTGCCCTTGGTGGAGCTGTGCTGGTTTCTCATATCATGTTCTTGTCCTCCACGTGCCTCAGCATGACTTCTAGGAGGATCTGTTCCCTGATCTTTCTGTGCATAGGTGTAAGACTGACAGGTCAGTGGTTCCCAGGGTCCTACTTTCTACATTTTTAAAGAGGGGTACAATGTTTCCCTTTTCCAGTCACCTGGGGCTTCACTTGACTGCCATGACTTTTCAATATCATGGAGAGTGGCTTGGCAACTACATCAGCCAGTCCTCTCAGGATTCTGGGATGCGTCTCTTCGGGTCCTATGGATTTATGCACATTCAGGTTCCTCAGATGGTCATGAACCTGATTTCTACTTACAGTGGGAAGTGCTGTGCTCCCCCAGTCCCGTCCTGCTGTTCATCTTCTCGAGAGGTGTGGGATGAAAGGCTGACACTGAAGACTGAGGCAAAAGAGATGATGAATACCTCATCCTTCTCCTCGTCCATTGTTACCAGTTTCCCACCACTGTTTATCAGGGTGGGTGCACCTTCTTTGACTTTCCTTTTCTGGTTAACAAACCTGCGGAAGCCCTTCCTGTTATTCTGTGCGTCTCTTTCCAGGCTCAAGTTCAGCTTCACCTTGGCCTTCTTCACCCCTCCCTACACAGCTGTATTTCATCTCTATACCCTTCCCAAGCTTCCTGTCCTTGTTTCCACTGCCTGTGCATTTCTTCCTTTCCCTTTAATTTGACCAGCAGTTCCCTCCCCAGTCATGCCTGTCTCTTGCCTTCCTTGGCTGATTTCTTGCTCCTGGAGATTGCCAGCTCTTGTGCTCTATGGAAGACTTCCTCAAAGGTCTGCCAGCTCTGCTCTACTCCCCTGTCCCTGAGGGCAATCTCACAGGGGATCCCACTGACTATCTCCTCGTAGAGCTGCAAGTTTGCTTTCCTAAAGTTCAGGACCTAATTTTACTTCTTACCTGATCCATTTATCTCAGGACTGCAAACTCCACCTGTGCATGATCACTGCAGCCCAGGCTGTCTCCAGTCTTGATGTCCCCAATTAGCTCACTTCACCTCCCTGAATCAGAACACTTATGTATGTGCAGCTACATTGTTGTGGCACATTGCAAATATGGAAACTAATTTCATTATTAATATAGAGGCAAGAGAGTTGTCAAGAGAGCAAAATGCTGTTTTTTCCCTTGCATCCTCTATGTTACTTCAGTCCTTGCTTCTGCTAAGGGAAATGTAACCCAGAGGTATGAACAAATAGGTGCTCTGCTTCAGCCCAGCCTCGGTGCCTTCATCACTCTGGTGACCACAGATTGGTGAGAGTACTAAAGTCACATGAAAATCATGTGCTGCTACTGAAGAACGTCCATTGTAAAGACAAAGTACATTTCTGAGCAAGAGGGAGATCTGCAGAGAGCCTCAGAGCTGCCATTTAGATTGGCAGGGGTCCAGATTAACTCTGGAATTCAGCATTGGCTCTGAATTTTCATCGGCAAGTGTGGGGGCTGAATTTATCTGAGAAAGAGACCTCATAGTTTATACTGACGACATTTAACCCTAGAGGCATTCTCATCAGTCAACCTGCCCCCATGGATACTGGGAAAACATCTTGTTTAGACAACAGCAGAGTCAAAGCTGAAACATAGTGGTGTACTTCAATGAAAGTCAGTGAAAAATTGGCCAGAATACAAATGCTCATTTGTCATATCCCTTGCAAATATACTTTCATTGTTTTCATCTTTAAATGCCCAGAATCAGCCATAAGAAATGTAAATGTCACATTGCCAGGAGATTTCCAAAAACAAGAAAGCTCTCTGAGGCATGTGGTGAGTTATTGCCAGTTCCCAGTGTCTCTGCAGAACCACAAAAGGGTGAGGACCAGTAGGAGGACAAATCAATCACATCCGGCTAGAGTCTCCCAGAATTAAAAAATGAAATGTGTTTGTCTGTGATGACTCAGTTAATGAATGGATGCTATTTAGATTTTTAGGAGGGTGTTCAAGTAGGTAGGCGTTGCCCCTAAGCATTGGCTCCTTTGCAATTTGTTTGTAGACCTTTTAGTTCTGTTTATGTTTTTAGTATATACTGGTGTATGTGATTGATTTCTTCTTCCCAAAAATATGGCACTGAGGGAAATTATTTTCTCTGCAGGGATCTATTCCTGTACCTTAATGGCAAACAGTCCTGGTTATCCCCTCTACAGTGTCTCAATTCTTCATTCACTGGTCCCTTTGAGAACATTTTGCGTGTTGTATCTGAGGGGGCACTGCTCTCTCCCAGTTTTTGGCTCTAGATGTTTGTGGAAAAAAAGAGTTTGTGGGGGGAAAAAGCTTGCTGTTATATGAAGTTCCGGAGAAGATGAAAATCTGGTGGATGTCATCACTGACTTTTGTTGTATGTTGTAAAATCTATGTTTTGGCTGCAAGTTGTTTATGGCATCCTGAGTGTAATTTATAAGCCATTAACAACTGCCTGTAGTGAGCATGCTCTGGAACTATTAATTTTAGACATACATACCAATTACAGACCACTAAGCAAAGCTGTTGTTTTCAGGTGAGTTGGGAAATACAGACTTCTGATGATTCTATGTCTTGCCGTGGAAGCAACTGTGACTTCTTTTGGGCAGTAAATTCATATGTCTAGGAGGGGGAGTCAAGCAAACTGGAGGCAGGGAAAGAAAAAAGATAATGTGGCAAAATTGCAGTGTGAGATTGCATTTGGGGTTAGAAACATGTTTTGGGGGAAAGGCAGATAACATCAACATGGGGGAAGATTTGAATACAGAGACTGAGAAAATGAGAATAGTGATGTTTTCAGTAGAGTGTTAATATCTTCCCTTTTGAAGCACTGAATTGAGACCAAAATTTCTGTCTTGTTGTTTCTGTGCTGTTAGTGATCTCTCTCATTTTCCACTGCTGTCCAGGTGTCTTGCTTTGATAGATAGGTGTCTGCTAAGGAAGGTGGGAACCTTCCTTAGAACAGAGAATGTGACCCCCCCTTCCCTCCGAATTATTATAACTTTGGAATCAAGGGCTCTCAGGCAAAGATATGGGAAAAGGAATAACAGTTCTTTACTAGTATCTATAACGAGACAAACAAGCAACAGCAAACAATAGTGACAACAAACAAAACCAGAAAAAACTCGGTGGCAGATGTCTCTGGGCTGTCAGGCACTTTCCCATTTGATGCAGTCACGATCACAGCCAGCAGGGGCACTGTTGGGCTCCTAGACCAGCAGGGCAGGTGTGATGACTCCTGCGCAGCTGCAGGTGGCGCTGTGGCATGAGGTTGGATTCGTGTCACGCACGTAATGGCAGACGGGCTGGACAAGGGTGGCGTGCAGATGGATGGGGCGCAGCAGGGAGCTCAGAGCAGGAAGATGGAGCAGCCAGTCCAGCCCACCCAGGTCAGCCATCAGAGGAGGCGGCAGGAACTCCGCAGCTGTGGCAGGCGGGGTTGCGGGGCAGCGGCAGCCGAGTGCCCCTCCACTGCAGCGCAGCTGGGAAAACACACCCCCCCAGAGGGTAGAAGGGGCCGGAATCCTGTGCCCTTTTTCCCAAAAGCAAGCTCACCCACCAGGTAGGGAAAACCAGTTCAAAACCAGGCTTTTTCCACAGTCACAGCCAAAAAAGCAGACAGCCACTTTTTTCCACTGCTCTCTCCTCCAAATCCTGTGAGCGAGTGTCTCCGTTATCAAATCCCCAATCTGTTGTTCCCGTGCTCCACCTAGCCAAAATCTTTGTCTCTTTTGCAAGAGTAGATGGCCCTTAAGTGTCCGGTCGTTAGTTCCCTGGCAACAGAATGGGAAAAATTCCACCCCCACCTCAACCTTCAACACCAGGCATTATAACCTACTTCTACTGTCAGTAAACTGGTCAGCTCAAGTGATGCAGGCCTGGCCCTAGGATGTGCCTCGATATTGATCCAACAGCAAAAGATGGCATTAGACATTTGATTTGAAAACAACTTGCACTCTCATGGATATCAGCTCAAGACTGAAACTAAGGAAAACAAGAAATAGAGAAATAAAATTAATTAGTGTTTGGATGTTACGGTGTTTAGGGTTTGAGACACCGGCATCACTCAGTGTCACAGGTGTGTTCTCTAGGAATGAATCTGCAGCCATAGTTGATGGCGCAGATGTGTAGAACCTCAGCCTTTCCCACTGCAGAAACAAAGGTAACTGGGAAGAATAAGCTGAAGCACTGCTGATTTTCTTGTGGTTCAGGCAGTTGATTGTCTGGAGTGTTTACCCCATGCAGGTACTTTATCTGCTTGCAAGTTAGCTGTTCAATTCTCTTAACACTCGAGCTAAGCTTTCAGCACTCTAACATTCCTGAGAGCTCTGTCTTGGTTCTGTAAAGCACAGGGTACTCCAAAATGAAAGCTGTAGTATCATCTTTAAGATAATATATAAGATGTTAATATGTCTGTGTCTTTGTTCTTGAACAGTTTAACATGTGCAATGGTATCATCAGTTCTATCATAATGAGCAACACACAAACCCTTGAGGAATTCAGCATGCACGCATTCACTGCAGTTTATGCAGTAAATAAGGCATAAAGCACTATGGTGAATCAGGGTTCAAAGAGTGTGTCTTGGTTTGAAAGACAGGTGTCTGTTAAGGAGGGTGGGAACCTCCCTTAGAACAGAGAATGTGACCCCCCCTTCCCTCCAAAGTATTCGAACTTTGGAATCAAGGTCTCTCAGGCAAAGATATGGGAAAAGGAATAACAGTTCTTTACTAGTATCTGTAACGAGGCAAACAATCAATAACAACAATAGTAACAACAAACAAAACCAAAAACCCGGTGGCAGATGTCCCTGGGCTGCCGGGCATGTTCCTGTTTGGTGCAGTTATGGTCACAGCCAGCTGGGGCACTGTCAGGCTCCCAGCTGGGCAGGGCAGGTGCGATGACTCCTGTGTAGCTGCAGATGGTGCTGTGGCACGAGGTCGGGCAAGGCTCCCTCAGGCGGTAATGGCGGACGGGCTGGGTTACATCATGGGGATGCAGTAGGAGCCTCAGAGCAGCAAGCTGAAGCAGCAGCACAAAAACAGCAGAGCTAGGGAGCAGCTGCCAGGCTTCTCCATAACAGCTGCGGCACACAACCGAGGAGACGCCAACTCCAGGGGGGAGGGGGGAAGGGGTCGGGGTCCAGGGCTTTCCCCTGAGGCACCTGAACGGATGGCAAAAGTCCTTCCCAGTCAAATCCGATGTTAATAAGGTCCTGGCTCAGCGGCTGCCCCTACAAACAGCGGCTAACCCAGCAAGGAAAAAACAGCAGCGCAGAGCTGGGCTCCAGTGGTCACAGCGAACTCCCCCACAGCAAAACAGCAGCTACACTGTCCCCTTGGATGCCCCGAGGGCCAGGGTCTCTTCTTCCCCCCACCCTGGCTACATCTTCTGTCTCATCTTAAGTACTGATAGTTAGGGCCTCTTAGCAACAGATGGGACAAAATTCCATAAGAGAACACAAAAAGAAAAATCCTAACTTCCAACAGGGTGTCAGTTAAGAGAATACTATTCACCAAAATAAGTCTGGCCAACTTGGTTAATGAGACTGTGTAATTAAAGGATGAAAGCTGAAGAACCTGAATTAAAATTTCACAGGAAAACATTAATGCTGGCATCCCATTGCTCTCAAGTCTGTGACTTTGCAGGCTTAGTATTTCTTAAGAGTTGTCTTCCATGTGTATTATTTCCAAGTGAATATGGGCTCATATACAATTAACAGGTAAATTTTATGTAGCATGTCACATTGTATCAACAGAAGTTTTGGTCATCATGTGACAGCTGAGGTTCCTGTGTTATTTACATTTTGAAGCTTTTCCTTGTATTTAATAAGGAGGAAAAAAACCAAAACCAAAACAAATTAAACCTTTCAAACAATTCCAAATAGTTTTAGTATATTTTAAGTAAGTGGTGATACATGTCATAAACCAAACAGTAAGTCCAAATAAATGGAGGTGGAATGAATGTCAAGAGATCTTACCATCTGCATAGCTTTCCTATGGCATCACTCCTGAAAAACCTGAAAAAAATTCCTTTTTTATGAGCTTTCAGTTCAACTTTGGGGATCCTTTTATAACAGCATTTTAAGAAATTCTGCTCCAACTAGGTTTTTTTTCTTTCTGTATTCTGCGGGTACAGTATGTGATAAATATATTCTCACAGTGTTAAGCTTTATAACTCAGCATTTATAATCTAATTGCCAATAAGAAATCTTGGAATTGTACGTTTAGGTTTCCCAAATATAGGGCATAACTATCATTTACCCAGGCACCTGCAATACTAGTGGATCACTGCTGATTGGCATGATACTTAATGATGCTGTTTATAAGACAATTTTCTAATCAGCTGCATGAACACTCATCAGGAGCTTGCTTCTTGATTTAAAGTAGAGTTGGAGAGAAAGATAGGGTTTGTTTTGCTTATTAAAACAAACCAGGAAAAAAAGCAAATTACAAGAGAAGTATTGGGGGGGGGTGTGTTCCATTTTATAAAGTGTTGATACAGTAAAAAAAAACAACCCCCCCCCCCCCACAAATGTAGAAAGGTTTGATATCATGAATCTGGATTATGCTTTTGAAAGTTCAATATAGAATTACAAGCTGTGGCATGAAGCTATCAGTATTCTTCAGGCTATTTCTTTTGCGCATTTTGAAACTGGTTGATGATAACTTAAACATTAACATTTTGGTATTTAACAGGTGTTACATTTCCAATGATTGTTTAATAATAATTATGTGATATTGTAGATAATCTGTTGGGTCTCTTCAGTTGAAACTGAGGCACAGATAGCTTTCCATTTATTTCACAATTCAAATTTTAGTTTTCAGCCCACTATATTTAGCCAATCCTCTCTTCCACTCAAAGAATAATAATTTATTCCTTGCCTTCTTCCTATCTATTTCATTCTTTTGTTCCATAATAAAATAGCTTTAATTTTAAAAATGTGATCTAAATCACATGTAAGCTGGGCCAAGTGTCTGGCATGGAAGCAATTAATTATATTATTTAAGAGGTTTTAACAAGATGAGCTTCAGTTGACCTGCTAAATTTATGAATAGTTTTGACCAGCACAAATAAAGTATGTTTTCCAAATTTTCTCCAAGTAATCATTGTAAAATCCTTGTAAACACAGTTCTGGAGTCTGTATATCCAGTGTATGTTGAAGAATTCATGTTTTATGAAAATATTAGAGCTTAATACCAAGCTTGTAGAGTTAATGGGAGAATTGCACACTGACTTGAATATTAGTATGTGAATCTGGAGGTGCCTCTGTCCGTTCCTTGCTAGGGTTACTTAAGCCCCCAATTCATCAGAAGATTTAGGCATTCTTGCATTTTTATACATGTTAGTAGTTCCATTGCATATAAAGGGATTATTCAGTGGGTAAAGTTAAACATGTGCAGAAGTATTTACTACAAGTCGGACTCTGAAGTGGGAGTTAAAACCTTCAAAAATGTCTGAAATAGCTTTTCTGTATGTAAAATAAGGTGGTACTGCCTTTAATCCCAATTTCCAGGGTTAGCTGCCTGGGCTCATTCCTATTCTAATCTCTCTTCTCACTCAGCAATGCTGTAAAGCTTCCTTTTCTTGTTCTGCATATTTTTTATGTATTGCTGATTGACTGTAGTAATTTACATTAATTCCTCCTGATTTTACTGTCAAATATCTGGGCAGAGTATGAAGATGTGGTAAGACAAATTACTTCAAAATATTTCTCATGCCTCATTTCTTTGCCTGTAGTTCACCAGTTGTGGTTTCCTACCCCTACAGCTGTCAGGTCCATGTATCAAGTGAGTTTTTCATATGAGAATTTTGAAAAAAAGGATTTCTGAATACCTACCAGAATTTTTAAACAATCATAAACTTTTCATATATAGCCAAAAGCTTTAGAATATAGTACATGTCTGCACAGTTATAGGAAACAAAACATTCTGGATAGAGTGAATCAACTACAAAGTATATGAGATTTTTTAAAATTTTTACCATGATACAAATTTGCCACACTTTTGTGTCTATCTCTGCCATATGTAAAGCAAGATTTTCAATCCACAGTAAAACCATTCATGCCGCCAATACAAGGCACTTGCTGGGGAACAGGAAATGTTTTCTACATCATCTTATGTGCTAGAATGTGTGAAATACTAACATTAACATAAATATTTTTGTACTAGAATAATTCAGTATTGTTCCCTTTTTTTATTTTGAAATATGAAGTGTAGTTATGTTTATCATTTAGCATTCCAAAAGCCTGCAAACTCTTCCTTTGGCAAGTGCAAATCAACAAATGCTGGCAATACCCTGAAAGACAGCTTTCTGTTGTGAGCTTCAGCAGAGATTTATACTGCTCATTTGCAATGTACAGTGGGAAGGTTGGTTGGTTATTCAGAGCTTGTGTGTGTCACTTTGTTTTTGCTGCTGCCTTTTGTTAGCCTGTGTGTTTATGTTAGCATAGTTCTGGACCATTTAAGACTTGTCTTAGATTTTTGAGAGCTCTTCTGATGGCAATTAATTTTACATCCCAAATATCTCAAGAAAACCTTGTTGTCAGTGATTTTATAAATTAGCTTGTGTTCCTTTTAATACCATAATTACTTTAGTGTCCCAGCAGACATAATCTCAAAATAATTTTACTCACTTTTGTGAGAGTCTCTCTTTCCAGCTTATGCTGTTCTCTAACTTCCCAGAGTAATGGATTTCCTAGATATTTGTCAGTCCTCATTTTGTACCCATGTTTCCTGAGTTTCTCTGCCAATTTTTTGTTCTGTCTGCTCTGATGCTAGTTTCAACAAATCCTTTACAAGTTACAAATAATGATGAGAGCCTTTAAAAAAAACCCAACAAATTCACAAACAAACCAAAAAAAACAACCCAAAAACTTATACTGTAGTCATGGCACTGCACACTTGCTGACTCAGTGGGTAGCACACCAGGCTGGGGATCCAGCAGTGTGGCAGGAATACATTATCTCTCAGTAGTGTACCACCTCACTTGTCCTACTGCTTATCTTAACTCTTTGGGGCAGGGACTGCACAGTGCCCTCTGTCCTTCCTTGTAGTCACATATTGTAGGGATAAACATAATTAATTACGAATGGGAGGTGACCTCTGGAGTTACAGTTGAAAGCTATTACCAGGGAGTGATTCCTGATTTTAAATAAATGCATATTCTGTGTGTGTAAGAGACTGCATCTGGAGAAATGATACTGTGGAAAGAGAAGAAAATCATTGTTTAACATACAGTGCCATCTACAGAGCAGGCTATGCAACCTGCACTTCTTACGTCATATAGGGTTTTTTGTTTGGCTTGTTTTTGTTGGTTTCTTTCATTTTTTGTCACATTCCAGTTGACATTAATGGCTAGAGTGTAGAGAAGTTTCTGTCAGGTGTCTGCAGAACTGGAGGTTGAGAGCAGTTTGTGAGCTCATCTGTTTCAGCCGAAACCAGCAATGTCCATAGGCCAGGCTTCAGCAACAGCACCCACTGTTAACTTTCTCTTAGAAGCCTTTATTGCTGGGGCTTGCTTTGTTGTTTTGTCTTTTTTTAAACTTCTTCTAGAACTGCTGCACCTGCAGCTAACCTTCCTAGCAATTACATAACCTACAGCAGTCTGACAAGCAGGCAGAGGTGGAAAGAGGAGGACAGGGACCAGAGAGGGAAAAGCCCATCTGTGATCATGTTGGGTGAACATGAAGTATGCTAAGGCACCTTGTCAGCTGTTGTCTCTGTTAGGAGTCAGTTTAAATGTGGGGGTGAAGGGGAGTGAGTCTTCTCCTATTGTTACTTAAGCACGTGCTGTAGAGAAAACTGTTAAACAGTGGTTGTGTATTTGCATGGTTCACTGGTTGGAATGACAGGCGCAGGAAGAGTTGGATTAAATCCCCAAAATCTTCAGAGTCATTTTCAGATAAATGTTAATTTTGATGCAGAAAACGGGATATTTTTTATTAAGAGACAGAAAAGGTGAAAGAACACAGAAATATCACCCCTTCCACTCTCAGAGATCCATTATTTATGTAACATAGCAAATTAAGTTATTGCATTTGCTGCAGAACAAAGTGTTATCTGTCCTCTTTTGTCTAGATCCTGAACATCAGAAATTATCTGATCTTTAAGCTGTTACTAGCTCAGCACCCACTGTTTGGCATCTTCAAATTAGTGGGTTTGAAAAACAGGAATGGGAAGAGAGGGCTGAGAATGAATTCTGACATCCAGGGCAGAGATGAAATAATTTTCTGGCAGATGGTCTTGCACAGGTGAAGACAGAGAAGGAAAAAGAGAAGGGTCTTTGGGGGTTTTTTATATGGTTGCATGCGAAATTCTGTGTATTTAAAGTAGCACCAGAGATGTACTGGGAGTCTGAGTATCTGAGACAGCTGAAGTTGCACATTAAATAGAGTTTATGAGACTAGTCTGCCATTTGTCACCTGCACTGTCACAGTCAGTACATGTGACTGTGTAGGTGAGTGGGGGTGTATGTAAATAATAATTCCTCTTTATTTAATGTATGTTAAACCTGAAAAGGTACAGAAATATGAGTTAGAAGAGTGCTACAAAATGTGAAGTTAATTATGTAGTAGTTATCCCTAACACTTTCATCTTTAAAGTGGTTTAAAGTGAGAATGAGCTGCTTAAGTGAAGCAGTTACTGCAGACTGTGATTAGTTAAACAGATGCAAATAGTAATTGTAACTGATAAATGATTGATGATGGCTTTATACACTACCATTACATACCATTGTAAACACTTTTTTACTCAGTGGGGATGGAGTCTGTAGGAAAATTGATGATGTATGAAATATGAATTCAAACGGCAGTGCTTTTAAGAGTGCAGAGGGCTGATATTGTAGGCTAGGATAATCACAGAGTTGTTACTATGTTACTTCTCAGTTTTTCACTGAGAAACTGGTGAACTTTGCCATTGGTATCGTCAGGCTGAGCACTGAATATCTACCAGATGATGTTCAGAGCCTGAGTACAAGTGCAGCTGGGAAGGTGTGTTTATAGGAGAGAGCCTGAAAGTAATCTTGGGCAGGCTGAGCACTGTTGATTGATGGCTTTTGGTGGGGAGAGCCCCCTGATCCACTGCTCAAAAGAAGAAGAGATGCCATTTCTCTTCATTTTTCTATTTCTTCTCATGGCTTCTGCATTTTTCCACAACTTTCCAGTGTTCTGTCTCCTGTAGATCTAAGACACGTTTACCGTGCAGCATTTGACAGCCAAGAAGTAACTCTGTTACACCCACATTGTAGGAGCCATTTGGGACAGGACAATTGTGTTTGGATCACTGGAAGTTGATGGGAACAAGGAGACAAATATGCATGTCTCCAGAAAAACAGGATGGGTTAAGTGGTTTGTGCCATGTTAATGATGTCGTAATTCTGTTTGGTTTGTCACCTGCCATTTGCTAATTATTAATCACAGTAGCAACATTTGTTAGTTACATTAATTGAAAGGAAATTTTATTGCAGCAGCTTTAGTTTAATATCAGCTCTTTGTGTATTGTACAATGCAAAAAAGTAACCTGTGGTAATTAAATTACATACTAAGTCTTCGTTCTACATAAATTATTCTATTCACTGAGGAAAGAAATAAGCAGTGTATTACCAGAGAAAAGGCCCAGACCATTAGCAGTCTCTACTCCCTGCTCTGTTCACTTCACTTGCAGTGCTGAAATCTGTCTGTTACTTTTTCTGTGGTGCTGTAGAACTAACAATGAACTTGCCATCTTCTCTGTCATGTGCCTGTCCTTGGGCTTGTATAAAGGAAGGGAATTAGGTTGTGTTTTGTTGACCTTTTAGATGCAAGGGAAATGGTAGTCCTGTTCCCTTACACATCAAATGCCGCCAGGCTGTTGTCTGTGTTAACCTTTGTGGAGCACCCTGATGTGATCGTTACCCTCGCACCAGGACACAGATGTCAGAGAGAATTGAGAAGGGATAAATTGGAGGTGCCATGCAAAACAACTCAGCTAAAGACATTTTTCTCCTGCACTGAAGAAAAGGTATTCTTGTATGTGTTTAACTACTTAGCTGGTCTGTGAGTCCTGTAATTTGCTTAGCCAAACAGAACTTCAAAACAGATGGTTTCTAAATTTGGGGAAAATAACCATTGCAGTATTTTTTTTCCCTGTGCGGTCTATAGTTATACTTTAGTACTGAAATTATTCGAAAATTAAACAGAAAAATAAAATCTGGATCTTTACTAACTGAATACTAATTTCAGGAACATACAATTTTTAGTATGTATTAGGTTTTCGTCTGCACATTTAGCCTAAGATTTGTTTATGCTCTGATTTAGTGTCTCTTGCTGCTTACTTGCATAAACGCTACGAAATCAGTCAGTTGGAGTCACCAGAGTATTTAGCTCCCAGCTGCATTTGCTCATAAAAGGAAAAAATGACAAGTTTCCTCCTCTGTAGCAGAGGAAGTGGAGAAACAGAAGGAAGTAATTCATTGCACTTACATAGCACCTGCCACCAGCCACCTCTACAGCCACTTTACCAGTAGTAAGTGCAGTGCCTTGTGTGGAAAGCATTTCTTTGTGAGAAACTGCTTCATACCCAATGCTTCATGCCCAATCTCTTAAGAGGAAACTGTGTCACAGAGCATTTTTCTCGTCCAAAATTGTAAGTGAAGCTAATCAGAAGATAGGAATCTGAGTATCCAGGGCTTTGGGATTATTTTTTAATCCAAATAGAAATAAATTATGACAATGAAATTAATTGTTTGATATTTAGGTGGGTTTTTAAAATATATATCTAATATTATTGTACATAATCAATATTTTCCAAGTGTATCTAATAAAATTATATTTAGGAACTCTGCCTTTCTATGGGAATATATGTGGTCAGCTGTTGGTCATTTTGTATGTGTCCATCCCTGAACATAAAGAGGGTGTCTAGGTGTAAAAATGGAGTTAATATCAGTTTTCTGAAATGCTAAGCATGGTATTTAGCCTCCACTTCAACAGTGCTTTAACCATTAGATATTAGTGTGAGAGCAACAGCATATTCTCACGTAGCCTTTGAGATAACTCATTGTCCAAGAACAGAAATTATCTTGGGTTGGGAATTACTGGAGGGAAAATTAGGGCTATGACTCTGATTCAAATCTTTGCTCCCTCAAGCAAGCATGCTGTGTGATGCCCAGCCATATTCCATTGCACAAGGCAGAGCTGGGCTGTGGAAAGCATTAGCCCAGAATACTGTGGACCACAGATATAAGTGGGTTCGTGAAAAAAAACTTCAGCACAGTGATACAGTCTCCACTTCAAGAAATCACTAAGTTACAGGTCTTTGAGGAAGGGTGTGCTAAGGGAAATACTGCTCCATATTGCCCTGTCTTTTAAGTTCTTTCATAAATACTGCTTATGGACCATTGCCTGAGGCTCCTGTGTCAGTGTTCATCCTTGGGATGACAGCAGTGGCTGCTTTTGTGCTCTTTTGACCTGTAGAGTTCTCCTGAGAGCACAAATATGTTCTTCCATTTGGGCTTCTCTTCAAGTTGTTTTGTCCTCTACCCAGATTAGGGACTAACCTTTTAAATTTAAATTATCCTTTCTAAGACAGAGGACTAGAGTTATAGGCCCTTCCTCAGAGAGCATTCCCTTCTACAATGTACCACCTGTACTGTGGCAATAATATGTGCTTATTTCTGCTGAAAACATCTGACCTGTCACATGTTTTTTACCATCTCTAGGCTATTTCTGCTAGTGCAGCTGTAAAATACAGCCTTTGATTGCTTGCTAAGTTGTCAAACTAGGTTGGCAGTTGAGAGTCTGCCTCAACAATTTAATGGGCTTTGGCTACAAAGTTTTCAGAGTAGGACTTTTCTCCTTTATTTGAAAACCTGTGTTCTAGTTGGGGTTTCTAAAGGTGGTATTGTAGATCTTGCAGGCACCCGTGGAAGTGGGTTTATGGGCCTGAAGTGTGAAGTCTCAAACAGAGAACAAGATGACTTCCCTTCATACACTCTTCTGAGTTTTCAGACTTTTTAACAGGGGAAACTGTTTGGGTTCATTTGGTTGGTTGTTTTGTTTGGTCAAACTTTTTTTTTAAACTTCCCTGCCAAAGGCTTGTAAGTAAATACTTGTGTCACAGAGTATGAAGCTACAAGAGTGCTTAAGGTCTTGAGCTGTCAGAGTTGGAACTGAAAACAGTTACCTACTGCTTCCTCACTAAATGCTCTTGTTGAGCTGTGATTGCTGACCATAAGTGCATTCACAGCATCCCACCTGAGAGGTGGAAACTCCCCACTGCTTTCCTTAAGCCCTCTTGAGAAAGAATGAAATTACTTTTAATTCTCTACAAAGTCATCCCCTTTGTATCTTCTCTGATGTATGTAATCTCTGCTGGCTCAAAGGGAATGCTTTTGGGCAGAATATAGCCACAAACTAGGCTGCTGGCTAGCCCATGTTGCTTTTAGAGTTGTAGTTTTAATGTAAATCAGTTTTAGGACTGAAACAGCAGTTTAGATGTTCCATGAGTACCTTCTTGGCATGTTGCATCACTGACTTGAAAGGTAAAGCTACAGTATAACAGCCACTTAATGGTGCTTTCTAAGACTGTAATGTCTCTTTATTTAGCTGCAGATAGAGTAGCAGCTGGCAGGAGCATAAGGTTCCAGAATTCTTACTGCTGCCATTATAACTTTGTGGCTTTTATGTTACTACATAACATTTTTATACAGGGTGATGAGAAAGGAAGGTGAGTGAAACATATTTGCATGTTTTAGTAACAATATCCAGTGTTGACAGGTTGTATTTTATTGTGGAAGAAATGGCCATTTGGGGGGGGGGGGGGGTCATCTGATGTCCTAATTTGTAGCTTGATTGGTCATTGTTGTGATTTTGGCCTGTTGTGTTATAACCAAAATTTCAAGAACCTTTTTGTCTTGAACTTACTTCGTTGTCATGAGTTTACATCTAGTTTACATGAGTTTACATTTTAAATCTGTAAAATATTTCAACTTAAAATTCAGAAAGGTAATTTAATTGTGCTATACAAAGCAAAATGTGTAATTTTTCACATCTCTCTAAAAGATCCTGGTGTTTTAGTGCCTTGTGTCCAAGGAGTATCAGGTGGATGATATTCTTCACATCGATATATGTAGCCATCACCATGCAAAAGAGAACCTTCTCTCTTCAGTCTGGCTTCTCATTCAGATGCTTTGACTAAAACATTACTGAGCTAATGTAGAAATTAACTGAAATAATGTCCAGCAAAGAGTTGTGAATTTTTCCCATATGCAGAAAAGTATTATAAATATTAGTTTTGCCCTTTTTTTTCCCCATCCAGACATGGTCTGGAACCTGTGCAGGTTGTTCTCTACAAGACAAGACAAAAAGTAAAAGGAAAGAAAAAGAAACCTAGATGGTCTTTTGTGGATGGAGGTATATATATATATATGTGTGTGCGTGCGCGTGTGTGTATGTGTGTGTATATATATACATATATATATATATACACACACATATGTAACATGGGAGCTATGGAGTAGTGGATTCAGATTATCAGGGGCATTTCATTATATAATAATCAGAGTAATATACTTTCAGGTAATTAGCATTAAATTTTGTTTTGAAGTAGATTATATTTTTTTTTCTGTTTGCAACACCTAACTCTGGCAGAAAGCTTATTTGCCAAAACTAAGCCCCTGAGGATAAATACCTAATCACAGAATCATAGAATCATTAAGGCTGGAAAAGAACCCCAAGATCATCAAGTCCAACATTTGACCAAATACCGCTATGCCCATTCAACTGTATCACAAAGTGCCACATCTACTCATTTTTAATGGTTCCAGGGATGGTGACTCTACCATGAGTCCCAGGTGACAAATAGGGTGGTGACTGACCTTGAGCAGATATGGTCTCTAGTCCAATAGTGGCACTTCTGATGTAACTTTGCCTTTTTTCAGTGTTATATTGTGTTGCATGAGTAACATCATCCTCATCACATATTTGTCTGTTCTTTATGCTTTTGTAGCCTAAACTACTCTGTCTACCCTCTGCTTAGGTAAAATCATACCCTGGAAGAGAAATGGCCCATGACTTGAAAGTTACAAACACAGTCTCATGAACACCTTGCAGAATGTTAGGGGAATCTTTGTGGCAAATAAAGGCAGTGCTCTGCTCAGCAGGATAGTGAAAATCTTGGATTTCAGGAATCAAGTTGCCCCTGTCTGAAAAGTGATATGTAATGAGTGACCTGAAATAAGTGATTATTCCCATGTGATGAATTGAAAAGAAATTGATGTGAAGAGATGATGTGGAAGTTCCTGCCTCCTAATCAGTGGTTCAGCTAATGTACAGTACTAGCAGAAATTTTCCAAGCTGCTGATTGTATTGCTTCAGAAAAAGAAAAATCATCCCATTTCTTGAAAATGCAGTGTTTTGTCTTGGAAAGAAAAGTGCTTTGGGTTGTGGTACTTAGTATTTTAGACCTTCTGCCTTGTCGTATCAAGGTTCACTAGAGCTGGTCAAGGCTGATTCAAATATATTGCTTTTGCCATAGCCTGCAGATGACATTTTAGTCTCCACTGTCACTAGTCTGGCTGGGAATGACAATCACAGTGATAATTGCATGGACACTCCAGAGGCTCATAGGCAAAGCAAAACAGATTCTGCTCCATAGAGAATTTGCTTCTTGAACAACCAAATGCAACAGATCAAATCCTCTTGATGCAGGTTGCCTGATACTATCGAATGATATATTGTATCAAAGCGAAGCTAATTATTAGTAGAAATGTATTGCCTAGCATGTTCTAGTTTTGGAACACATACATATTTATTATTCCATCTGCTCTTGAAAGACTTTGCAATTGGTTATTACAAGTAGATAATTACTAAATATATTCTGTCTTTCTGGAGCTTAAAAGGAATGCAGACTTCGGAGCCAGCAGGGAGTACTCAGCAAAATTGAACTGTGCTAAATTGAAAACTGATGAGAAGGTACCATTTTCTACAGTGCATAAATTCACTTTGGAGCACCTTGGGCTGAGGTGGTGTCAGGTTTTGTTCAGCACTGCTTGTGTGTAACTTCAGTGTGTTCCTTCAAAGTGAGTGACTGGGCAGCAGCACATGACCCTGCCTGATTGCCTTGTCCTTGGCTACATGTAACATAATAACATGCAACATGCAACATCCACAACAGACACAATCCATCAGGAATGCTCCTGATGTGAGAATGCTGGAAGAAACAGCAGATGATTTGAGTAACAGAACCAGTAAAATAAAAAAGAGACAAACACTTCTTGAAGGTCTTGTGCTTCCATGACTGTACTCAGTCTTTAGAGGTTAGAACAATACTGCCCCGGGGAAACATTCTAGCTATGTTGGAACTGCCTAGATTAGGTGGAGGGGAGGGGAAATTGTTACCTTTGAATTTGGTTGGGAAGTTACCAAAATTACAAACAAGGGAAAAAGAGGCTTTTGGTGAGATCAGTGTGCCTTTTCCCATAATTACTCCCAGTTCTGATTTAAGGTTTATCTCTCAAACCATTTATATAGAATGTTACCAGCTCTTGGTTGGCTGTGTACTTTTAACTGTAAATGAACATGTGCATATGCAAGCATAAGTGCAGTGAAATGCTGCCTATTAAAAACTGAACTCATAAAAACTTGTTCTAAAAGTAATAGACCATCAGCATCTTCTGTTATAGAGGAAAATCAATTTAAAAAGAAACAACTCTGAATATAATTAAACATCGTAACTCTGGTTTATATTGCTTAATAGGTACAATAATACCTACTGTATCTCACAGGACCCTTTTGAAGTTTAATTAATTAGCATTTATAAAAGCACACTAAAGTCTAGGATAAAAATAAACTCCAAGTACATAGTATCACTGCTGCTGTTTTATGCACAATTTTGAGAAAAACTTAGTAATTCAGATATCCAGAATGTAGTAACTCAGATATCCAGAATGTGTTTTAGCATTCCATCCTAATTTTATATTCACATAAAATTAGTTTCTTCTTGTTTTCGTAAGATTTTCCACCCCGTAGAATCAACACTTAAGGTTGTTGTTTGCCTAAAACATAAAACATGTATTTAAAATAAGTTTTCACATTAAGTAAATACCGTTTCTTTCCTTAACATTGTTTGTTTTACTTTCCTTCAGAGGCAGGAAGCATAAATCAGAAGTGCTTAAGAAACTTACAGGCAACCTTAGTGACAGTATTAGCATAACTCACATCATGCAGTATAGTGGTATTCAAGGCAGCCTAAGTAGTGGGAAGACTGTTAAAAGTCTTGTGATAGGTCTCAGTAGTTTATATTTCCTCATTACAGCATGTTGTTTTTCAAAAGGAAGTATTGCAGGAAAAATAAGAAAACAAACCATTGCACAGCCTCAGTATTCAGTAGAAATGGAGAACGGGGAGCAAGAGAGGTCCCCATGAAGGTTGGTATCACAGCTGGTTCACTAACTGTTCTAAGCATGAACTATTAATCAGTTCATCCATAAATTAGAAATTAGACCACATCCTCAGTTAACTGGAGAAACTAAAACCTTTATCACTGTGTGGGAGAAGGGCAGAGATGTCAGACTGGCTGAGAAGTAGACAAGTGTATTTTCATATGTGCTGTGTAGATGCTAATTTTATTTTGCATTCTCATTTGTGACAAAATATTTTTAAACCCAGGAAATCCTTTTTAAGTTATCTAAATCTATGTTTTTTCCTCGTTATAGCTACATTGAAAAAGGCAGTATATGTTTTAGGTTGTGTTGAAGGTTATTTTTTCACAAGTCAGCCTGACATTTTTGTTCCACTTTGGTTTTAAACTGACATCTTTACCTTTTAATCTGGTTTTATTATGATTTGCCACTGCACACAAAGTTTCCTATGCACATATTCAAAGACATAACTTCTTTAGTTAATGATACTGACAATTAATTTGTGTCACAGATCTACAGTCTGAGGCAGGAGGAAGGACTTATCACCAGAATTAGCCAACTGAAGGCTTTGGAATTGCTGCATGGTTTTGTCACCTCAGGGAAAGCTCTTATAATTATGAGTTATGGAGGATCCTTCAGTTTTAAGTAGTACTGTCTTCAACACTGGATTTTCCCCATACATGTCACAGAGTTATGAGGTAGAGAAGACAGGCTTCATTATGTACAAGGTGTTTAGCAGCATAAAGAATCATAAAATTCTGCAATTTTTATGATCTGATGTTAACATGAGTATCTGTTGTCATGAGTGTCCGCTGCCTGTATTCTGGATAGTTGTTCCAACATTCTGTGTGGACTTGACCTCGTAAGAAAAAGATGTTTTTATTATACTCCATTAAAGTTTTCAGTTATGTTTTGGATTAGAAACATCATAGTCCAGCAGATGGGGAACTGTGCTAGGAATCACTAGACAGCCATTTTCTCAGGTTTTGCTGGGTAACCCAGGGCCACTCCAAGCATACTTCTCCCTGCTTCATTTTCTCCAGTTCAGAAACAGGAGTGATGCCACTGACCATCCTTTAAGTGCTGTGAGATCTATTGGTAAATATTTCCTTACAAAAGCTAATGATGCCACTGTTATTCCTGACTGGATCACCGGATGTATTGTGTAACTGTGGCAGAAGGCTGCAGTCTTTGTTGGTTTGGTTCTTTTCCCATCATCTCACTGTCTCAGTTCTTTGGATTGGTAGTTTTGTTTCAGGATTGGGACAATCATGTAGTTTTTCTTTGCACAGTGCCCATCATAATGAAGTCTGAAGGCAATGGCTGCTATCACATTGGTAATTAAAACTGAATTTGGTAAGCTGATGGGATGGTAAGGTTAATAGCCTGTAACGGGCTGGTTATTATGTTAATAGCCTGTAAATCGCTCCTGCACAGAACTGGATCATTCTTAACTTGTTGGATTTTTGTACTTACAACATTTTGATCTTGCAGGTTTTCTCACTATGTAGAATGGAAATTGCTGATTTTTAGGCAAGTTGGAATACTTTGAGAGAAAACACAGTAGTCGTGGGTCAGTTTTTAAAGTATATTGACTACATTGCTCTTAGGTATTTGTTCCTCTGTTTGTCTTGATAAATTTGCAAGCTTCTTTGCCTTTTGAAGTGAAACTCTTTAAGACCTTGTAATCAAACCACAGCTAACTTGTTCTTTATTTAAACTGCAGTGTTTGCCCAGTCTGTACTTCCAATTCTGTATAATTTAAATTCGGGGGGGCGGGGGGGGCGGGGGAGGAAATTGCCGCTGAATGTTTTAGATTGTAGTTTGGGCTTTGGGTATATAGTAAAAAGTGTTTCTGTTCACACAAATATTTATATAATGACTTTTAAAGGCCTCAGTTCTCATCCGATTTAAGCTCTAGGGATTGGGACTTTAGGAATGCATTTTTAGAAGGGAGAATATTAAGTCCATGGGGTCTGCAGGCAGTAAACCTGAACAGACCATCAATCTCCACGGCCTAAAAGCTGCTCCTTTGGCCCTCAGCTGGCTCTGCACCTACAGGGGCTGGGCACTCCTAACCCAGCCCTGCATTCCCAGGTAGTCTCAGTGCTTGGCACTGCCCCAGCCTCTTCTCTGCAGCAGCACTCAGTCCTGAGCACAGCCTGAGACATTTCAAAGAGGGATCCAAGCAGAGCTGCTGAATGCGTAGAAGGTTTGCCTCTCTCTGGTCTCTGCTGCTCTTCTGTGAGTCTTTAAAATTCCTGTGACATCCACAGGGTTTTCTGAGGTGAAATGACCTCTAAATATATCAGACTCTCTGAAGATATGTTGTCCTATGCCAGTCAAAAGGATAAAGACATACTATCCTTACTACTAAGAATAATTGGAGAGGTGCCAGTGGGGAGCCAATTTAGAGAAATTATTGCAGTGAGATGGATCCCTATATAATTGATATTTGGTATGGACAGATTTATGGAGGTGGCTGTTACAATCCTATTAAATACTTAGCTGAAGCACTTAGCACTGTCACTTTTATTAGCGTAGTTTTGCACACTCATGCCATGGTAACTTGAGCTTTTTTAATTCTTTATGTGACTTCCTGCACTGCAGAAAGACATCTCTAAAACTCCTGTCATCTTCCTTTGTACTCATGATAGGCAGATTGCATTGACATGGTCTTAACACAAGATCAAGCACCTTTTTCTTGTCCTGCCTTTGGCAATACTTCCCCTCTCCATCTGGACAGATCTGCTGGTTTATTTTTTCCTCACTTCATGCCAGAAACATACTGCATATCTAATATATTGTGTTCAAAAAAAGCCAAATTTTCTTTTTTAATACAAACTCTTATCTCTTACCAAGCACAGATCTGCAAATACTGTACTCTGTCCCCTACAGCTATTCTCTGTTTAGAGATTCTTCATCATGTGTTGGACAGATGGCACAATCAGTGGGTTGTATCAGAGCATTAAAAAAAAAATTCTTTCTCACTGCTTCTACCTAGGCTGTTTTGAATTCAGTGAGATGCAACAGCTGTAACACAATCTTTCAATGACAACTCTGAATGTGGTGGGGAGGATGTCGTTTCATTTGAAAGTCAAAAAATGTGTAGGAAAAATGTCATTCTAAAAGAAACATAGAGGGCTTTAATAGAACTATGAAGGTTGCAAGGTTAAGAACCTGACCTTTCAGAGTTGCTTATTCTCTCAGCTGTGTCAGATAGCAGGTGGATCTCCATTTGCAGCTGCTTATACAAAAAATACAACTCTGTTTTTCGTTCTGTCAAATGCTTCTTAAGACTGCTCCACCATTTGTTATTTAATAAGGTATCTGGTACTTACAGAAGTCTTGCCAAAGCATCAAAGATACTTGTATTCTTTGTGAGCATGATATAAAAAGTAGCATTAATAATCAACATGTTTGCTGAGAGGCCAGCCCTAAGTTTCTGTGTTGGGCGTCTGTTGTGCCTGTCGATTATCATTTTTGCAGGCATGAAATTTGGTTTTAGTATCAAAGAACCTGAAATGTTTGATAACCGTTAAATTGTATTTAAAAAAACAAAAAACAAAAAACAAAAACAGATTTTGTGGTTTAGTCCTCACCCTAAAAAAGCCATAATAATCTTTTCCTTGCATCCTTTGTTCCTCCCATCCCTGTGACTCCTGCCCCCAAGGGAAGAGGTCCCAGTGCAGCTCCCATTACAAGTCCCAGCTTCTCTCAAGGAAGAAATGCACTCAGCAAAAGAAGCAGTGATAAGCTGCCAATATGCAGGGAGTAATGAGTATGGTCTTGACAAAAGGCTGGAGGAAAGATGAGGATCACTGCAGAGCTGGCAAGGAACCATACTGTGGACATGAGGATAATTGGAGGTGGGAGAAGGGAGGCACTTGGGGAGCTCCTGCCTTTGGACTGCCAGGTGAGTGGTCCTGGAAGGCCCCTGACTGCTGCCTGTATTCAGCTCACTCCTAGGAAGAAAGCTTGACATGACATTTTTGGAAGGACCATCCTGTTCTTTTGTGTCTCCATTTTATAGGGAGAAGATACATCTTCTCTCTTACTTGTGTCATTATCCATTTTCATTGAATCATTGAATCATTTAGGTTGGAAAAGGTCTTTTAGATCATGGAGTCCAACCGTAACCCTCACACTGCCAAATCTGCCACTAAACCATGTTCGTAAGCACTAGATCTATATGGCTTTTAATACTGAATCTCAACTATTGCACTTAATCTTCTTATATAAATACTGGTCATATTTCTCCCCTAAGAACTTTTTCATGGCTTCTTACTTCATATCCATTCAACATCCATGTTCCCTGGTTATATCACTACTGTCAAACTGCTCATGTAGTGCTGTTTTAGGTGCTTTTATGCCTAAAAACTGCAGCTTTTAAAGCTAATCTTATATCCCAGCCCAGGTAAACTTGAACTTGAGAAAGTGCTCTCAGCTAATATGGGGAATTACATATGAATAATTGTGTCAGTTTAAATTCATATTCTATTTAAATCTGATTTTTTTTCATATTATCAAGTTGTTAAAGAAAGGAAGTTTTTAATTTAATCTTTTAGCTGGGAGGAAGATGAGAGTACAGACTAGAAACAGATGTTCTTCCCCTGGTGTTGTTGCAATATTCAGTTTTCTATCTGGCACTGTGTGGGAGGCAGTTTGGATTGTGGGACAGACTTGATATTTGTGCTAAACAATCAGCAGCAAAGTGATTGTGCTGATATTTAATTGTCACCTTTTACATTCAATAGTTTAACAAGTCACTGTGACTGATGAGGTGTCTGTTGCATCAGGTAACATTTACTTTGTCCCACCCTGTACACTTCTTCTAAGCTGTCTTCATAACTGTGAGGACTACAGAGGGCAGAAAGGAAAAGGAAAGGATTGTGCAGCTGTGGGTGCATTCTGACAACTGCAGAAAGTCCTCCAGTTCTTGACACAGGTTTTGACAGAAGCATACACCGACCTGTGTAGTGTTGTGGTGTTCTTTGAAGCCAATGCACAGCTTAATGAGACATGGAACTTCAAGTCACCGTGAGAAACATCAGCCAGCAGTTTGACAATTCAGTGTTCATTGCGTTCTCCTATTTCTACTCATACTATTATAATTTTCCCAAGTAATTATTATTGCCCTCCTGGGCAGTTGGTTAACTCTCTGTAAAACTGTGCTTACATCAGAAGCAGGGGAACTTGCCCTTTTCCAACATGTTCAGCAACATTGACACTGTTTTTTGTTGGTCTGTTCATTTTATTATAATTCTTTCCCTATGACAGCATGAAGCAGTGAACAGCTGGCCAGCTGCAGAAGTGCTTGTGCAACCAGAGAAGGTTAGGAAAAAGGAGGGTAGGGAGTCTGGTGGAGAATTGCCTGCCAGCCTTACTGCAGAATTATGATTAAAATGTTTTGTTGAGAGTTAAATATATGTGCACGTGAGGGTCAGCAAAACAGCTTGGGCTGCCTTCTGTTTCCTTCTCTATTTGTTTAGCATACAATTTCTCAAATGTCACATTTACTGTAATAACTCTCATTCATATTATATTAATCTGAATTCTAACTCTTCCTTGCATTTTAGATGAGCTCCCAGTGTAAGAGCAGAGTTGGAGGTTGATTTAGTTCTTTCTTGTCCTAGCACTGATCCTGCATCACTTCTTGTGGACTTGTTCTAGATCGGCAATGGAGTGAACAACTGGAAAGGACATTTCCAATGGAGAAGTCTGTAATTCCTAGGGCAGGAGTAACCAAGGGGCTCTCTGAGAACTGAGGTCACTCTTTTAATAAAACGCCTATCAATATACAGCTCATAAACCATCAGTAGCTGTTTGGATGGATGTAAATCAGCAGCTGTAGTTTATGTTACTCAAAATATTGCAGGCTGCTTTTAACAATATTTTAGGTATTTTTACAGTATGGGTATAATCAGGTGGAATACCATTGCATCCTTGACTTCACAGCAGGGGATCCAGGGAATCCATCTATCCATCCATACATAATCCTCTATAGACAATTTTGATGTAGGTATTTCAGGCTTATAACAATTATTGCATTTCTCTCAAAATTTAACTGGGAAAATATGTAGGAAATGTAACATTTGCAAGGGGAGAAGGGACAAGGGATTAAGGGATAAATTGCATGTCCACAGTGGTGCTGTTAGGAAAATGTAGATACCCATGCTGTGATTCATCTTGCCAAACATTGTACTTCTGCAGCTAGCGAGTCACCATTGCTCCTTTAAAGCTCAGAAGATGAGTGGGCAGTTTGGAATTATAATTTCTTTGATTTACTTCACATATTTACCTTAAGATGAGTCACATCCCCTATACAGTTACAGCCTTAGGGCATTGTAGGTGTTTGCATTTACTCAGATGAATCTCATCCCCATTTCCTCTCCTGAGTGAAGTATGTTTTCAGAAGAAGTACTTTATGAATTGCCATCATTCTCATTTCTTTGTATTGTCAGAGGATTTTCATTGCAGATGCAAATGCACATGTTTGTAAGTCCGTAATTTATTTAGAGATTTGTCCAAGGTCAAGCTGTTTCATTCTCCTGTCCTCAGCAGAATTTGAAATTGGCTGTGTGGGGAATGGTTGCCATCTCACACATCTGATGAACGCTAAAGATGACCATTACTGTGCTGAAAAACACTTCCTTAATGTTTTCTTAATGCAAATTGCTTGTTTTCTAAAGAGTTTTATTAGTAATTGGTGCAACTCAGAAAACTGAAAATTGAGTGTACTTGTGGCATTTTCATGCTAACCAAGATACAGCACTTGCTTTTCTCTGGGTTTTTTTTTCTGCCTGTAAATCAGAACATTTAATAAAGAGCCTTTATAATACATTTTAAAGATTACTCTTACAAAAGACAAAAGTATTCAACAAGATAATGTGGACTTTATTCCTCTGAATTTTTTATATTTTTTAATAGAACAGAGGGTCAGTTAATTGCTCAAGCTTAATAGCAGCCCTGCTTAGACTCCCCTCTGTTCCGAAATCAGTGTTGTTTGTTGTTTTGAATAGTTAGTAAAGCTGTCAATCTTTGTAAAATCCATCTCTGAATTCAGAAAATTTATACATGGAATTCTGTCATAAATGTTGAAAATATAATTATATCATTATGGAGGGGACCAACCCTTGTTTTTCCAACTTTTTTAAACCCCTTTTCTTTATTGTGTATAGTTGCTGTGTTGTAATTTTTATTAATTTTTGGTAGGGTCTTTTGGTTTGTTTGTTTATTTGTTTTAATCCAGGTCATAATGACAATGAGCACTACAACAGGGAATTAAGAATTAATTTAGCAATCCTACTGTTAGCACCTTCCTCGTTTTCAGCTTTGTTGGAAAATAATGAATATATTTGGTGCCCTGCTCTACCTCCTTAGGGGGGTGAGGAATGGTCCTCAAAATTAGTTTAAAGTAAAAGGAGTAATTTGTTCCCTTTCCCTGAAACTGAGTCTCTCTAGCAACTTTAATATTTAAAACACAAAAGCTGTTATTAGGCATCTTATCGTGGATATTATTAAGTTTTTCTATTTCTGAATTACCCATACTCCTGATAGTGTCAGCTTCTCTCCCTCCTGAGAGCAAACTAGTCTCAATCATGTTTTGGAAAGAGCACTTCTATTAACTGGAGTATTTTGAAGATGTTTTTAAAGGGATGACAGGAATGTACATGACTCCTGTTGTATTTCATGATTTGGCACATCCTCAAGGTCTTCAGAAGCCATAGAAATTTTAGTGCTTTGCTTTTCTGCTGTTTTTTCAACAAATGCAGTAGTTATAGTTTTGACTTTCTGAGGTTAATTGGACCAACACAAATCCTTACTTTACTTAGGTAATACAATGATCCCAACTTCTAGTCAGAATTAGTAGATGTTATTGTATTCTTCACCATGTAATTATTTTTCTCTTTTAATTGCATGATACCTTGGAAGTTACCTGTTCTTACATGCTTGTTTGACAAATCTGTGTCCTTAAAATTTCAATATTCTAGTTTTAAGTTAAAGTGAAATATGCCCTAAAACTGTCCTTTGAATAAATCTAATTTCTTGAGCATGTCCAGTTCCTTGGAGGAAGTAGAAGAAATGCACTCTGCATGTCTGCATATGAATGGCAGCAAATACAAAAAGAAAGTTTAGTATCTGGAGGTTAATTACTGATGTTATGTGTAGCAATCATTTGACAGAACTTAATTTGCTGAATCAGCAGTTTTTCCAAATCCAACGTTTTGGACAAATTTCTTGTTGTTTTCCCTTAATGTAGAAGTTTGGTTCTGATTTAACTTAGCCTCCAGGACATCAAACTTTGGCACTTGAAAGTCTCTATTTCTGCTACTATTTCTATATTCCACATATTCTTATCATGGCTTGATGCCACCTAGTCTGGCTGTTCAGCCCGGTTCTTGGTGCTCTTACTTTCCTGTTTCTCCAGTGAGTACCAAAGTACTCTAGGAAACCGTGGAGAAGTAAAAGAGGGCTTTTATTCATGAAGTATTAATGAACAACTTTTTCAGTAGCGATAAAAATGGCCCATAGTTGAGGACACAACACATAATAATAGCGCTGAATATCTATGTGCTCTAGAAACCAACATTCCTGCAAACTGAATGAAAACTGCTTGTGAAATACGTCTTTCTCGGGTAAAAAGTAGCTGATGTTCTGCATGAACTTCTAAAGCATGTTAAACCTCAGTCAGAGAGCACTGAGCTATAAAATGTATGCAAAGCCTAGAAGTCTTAAGGAAGCAGGGCAGCTTTGCTAACCAGAGAGTCGATGTCGCATATAGGAGACTGGTGTGCCAAGAGCTGCTAATGTACAGGCTTCAGTATAAACATGGGCTGGATCTGAAATGTGACTTTGAAACACACAGTTCACAAAGTAAATATTTCCTGAGACAAAGAGCTTGGATAAACTTTCAGAGTCACCTGTATTTCCAAGGAGTATATGAGCTGTGGGCTACAGAGGTTACCATATTTTGCTTTGCTTTGCTTTAGCTGATACAAATCACAAATTACTCGCTTCGCCTCAGTAGGGTACCTTTGGGTTTATGTTGTAACTACTAGAAGCCAGGATGAGCTTGACATTGATTTTATGCAGCTTTGAGGAAGAGGTAGAGTTTAAACTGCAACACCTCAAGAGCATCCATGCTGACTGTATATCCATGTACGGGGAGATGTGTGATGACCCTTCCCTTCTCTAGGGGGAGAGAGCAACGCTCTCCTGCTTATACATCATCAACACAAAGTGGAAACCAACACCTTCCTGTTTATCTCAGAGCTTGTGACCTCTGCACGGGTTACAAGAAAGAAGCTAGGCAGTATCCCTCCCACTCTCTCACATTCTTCCCTGGGATATACCTTGGTATTACAGAGTATGGTTTTCTTACTCTTTCATTAGAGGTATAATCCCCATCAAACTCCAGGCCTGTAACACCTGTTCTTCAAATCTTGGCATATAAATATTTAACAGTACTTATGAATTAGGCCCTTCCTCATGCAATTAACTAAAAAGACAAATAACAAAAGCAAGAGACCCTTGTTTAAACAAACCAGTGTATCCAACTGTAAATGCAGTATAAAATTAAGGATGGCGCTAGAGTGTAATTATCCTACTTAGAGATCAGTTGCCAACAGTAGCGCTAAAGACATGGAAATCTGAAGGTTTCTGTCAGGAAAGAAGAACTAGGACTGACTATTCCAGGATTAATTTAAGGAATTTTACTTTTTCCCCCTAAGTATTGTTGCAAAAGAAGGATTTTCTCCTCTTTCACCTGTTTAGCACTGTGTGAAGATTGCTTAACTGGTATTAAAGTGAGCTACATTTTTATAGCAGGAAAGAAGATGCCATGGAAATTTTTCCTGTTTACCTTTTTGTTCTGACTTTTGGCCTTGCTATATACTTTTGACAGTTCTCAGTTGCACATTACTAACAATTTATACGCCATGTCAAAATTTAGATAAGCTAATGACAAGTCAGATAATATATGTGATCATTTGCACACACATAAAAACATCTTGGATAAAAAAGTACAGCAAACTGCAGAAAAGTTTCTGATTACTTTACGGTTACTTGTGCTTTATTGCACAGTTGACATCTTGAGAATAAATTGTCGTATTTTGTAGTGGTAAGAAACTTTTCCGTATGCGTCTGCAATGTTTTTTCTCATGGGGAAAATACTGTGAGGTCCATATTTTTGGGGTTTTTCTGTTTTAACAAAGAAAAGCACTTTCTTGATGCTATGTCCTGGGATCATTTACATTCTATGAGTGGATATTTGTATACATACAAATTCACAATTGGGTTTTAACACCTCTAGGTATAGTGTACATATATGTCTTGGTTGCTAAGAAAATTTGAATGTACACTGTCATCATGCCACCAGGTAGACTTTCAATGAGATAAGACCTGTAGTAATGTCCAAGAAAAAGTAGAAAACTATGCAAATGCCCATTTCCAAAGCAGTAAATTTGTAGGACAAATGCAGTGATTCTTATTTGTCGCCTTGAAGAGGAAAACTGAAACATCTCCCTCATCCTGGAGCAGTTTAAGTGTTTCATGTAAGAATGTGTTCACCACCTAATTGACTCTGGTTTGTTATGCGCTGTCCCGGTTTCCACACCTTTATGCACATATGAAGAAGAAAGAAAAACCCTGTCCACCTTCCCATGCCTAACTGTAGGCAGGTGGCCTTGCAAGGCAGGACTACTAGTGAGAAATAGCAGCTTTGGTAAGCATTCACATGGTTTGGATGTTCTCAGTGTTAGAAAGCAAATCGGTGAGGTTTGACAGGTTGGTTATTCTGCCATAGCTGGCTTTACCTGAGAGAGTTTTATAGCAGAAGTGCACTCTATATTAATAATGTCTAAAGACATAGCTGCCCTTCTGGTGCAGGCAGCATCCCAAGAAAACATTAATCATGTTTTCCTGAAGCAGACAAATTGATTTCTGGGGAGAAAAATTTCCTTGTCTACTCCCCAGCCATTTCTGAACACATCATCAGCTTACGGTGATCTGAGCAACTAATGAACAAATAATTACTGCCTGTTGATCACTCAGAAAAAAGGGTATAAATATTGCTTTAGGTTTTTGTGTAAGTAACTTCACTTTTACCAAGGTGTAGTGACTTTTGTTCTATCACCTTTTTTATGTTTGGGTTTTTTTTTTTTTCCTCTTTTCAATCCTTGGGTTACATGGAAAATAATGTCATATTTAGAATGTTAGGAACAGCTTACATTATTTATTTTAGGTTTTAATACAATACCTGTTGTAGCATCCTGTTTAAGCCTTTGCAAACAAAGGAAAGCTGTTTAGTTTTTGTTCACTTTGTTTGTATTTGTACAGTTCTCCCCAAGATGTAGCTCAGTTCTTCCTGGCAAGTGGGAAGATGGCTGAAAATGGAGTCCATTAACCCAAGCAGAGCCAAAGCTCCATGAGCTATAGGTGAGGGTAGGAGAGAAAAGAAGATGGAAAGAGTAAGAACAACTCAGTCTGATGCGAACGTGAAGAGTATTGAAAGACGCTTTATTGTAGGAAATATGCTAGTCATTTTCTCAACGAGGACTACTGTTTTTATCTTACAATCTTTAAAATCTTCTGTACATAATTAGTACCCTACATACTAGGATTAGTTAAGTGGTACACATATGTAGCTCAGGGCCTCTCTATTACTCACCTATCATTAGTGTACAGGGCAGCCTGCTGATCTGAATTGGAGCTTCTTGCTTATGTACTTCTGTGTTTTGTTGGAAAAGGAGAGTTTTTCACTAAAGGTCCTGTGCAGGCTTTAAGCATTTAACTGGATCATGTGCATGACAGTTAAAGCTGGTCTGTTTTACCCAGGCTCCAAATGCAAACAAGGAAGGAGAAGTCTTGAGGTTTTCCCATCACGATGGGTTAGCACAGCAAGTCCTTAACACAGATCCTTGCATTTCCCCCTGAGGCTGTGGCTCCTGTGGACCTGATGTAAATGAATGGGAGAGGTGCTTCACTACTCCTTCATCCTCCTCTACGGGACTTGCTACTCAATCAGTCTGCTGGCAGAACAGGGCACCTGAACACTTCCTGATGTGATGCAGGCCAGGCTAGCTTTAGCAATTTCAGTTGTTGGGCTGAGTTAACCTGATTTATTTTTTTTTGTGTCCAGAGGAAGTAAGGGACAGTCAATTTAAAGGCCTGCTGTGCCAAGCAGGTGAAATGAGTGTCTGATTTGGAGACAGGCCTGTACCTGAAAAGAGATGTCTGTCTGCCTGCAGTGCTCGGATCTAAATGTCAGAGTCTGCCGCTGCTCAACACCTGACCAGCTGAATTTTCATTTTGTATTGATTTTTTTTCAGGTTTTGATCAACACAAAATGTTCACATACCAGGCTGAGTTAGCTTAAGTCATTCTCTCTGAAACCACATCATTTATTCCAAACTGCTTTGATTGAGCTCCTGCCTACACATAGGAGACATGCCCCAGGTGAGCTGGTTATTGCAGTCATGATTCACACCAGTCTCATATAAACTTCACTTGTGTTTTGGCTGTCTCTTTCTGCTCTGCAGCATCTGCAGGTTAGGTGGCAAGAGCGAATATCAGCTGGTATTCCTTACCATAAGCTGTTTAGTGGTCTGATTCCCCTAGCAATTTGCCCCTGTGGATGACACCAAGCTGAATTCTCTTGAACTGAGAAATGTGAGCTGCAGTAGAGAAGAAAATGTCCCCCTCTTCACTCCTGGCTTATCCTTCTTGGGAGTACAGGTTTCAGGTCTGTTAAAGGCTATGACAATAATTACTTCACTTTTGAGATGGACACTGCAATTATTTACACCTCTCTGTGTCACTGTTGTTGGGCCTTCCACTTCTGTATGTTCATGATCCACGATCTCCAAGAAGGTCATGAGCAGTAAATCTGCAGTGACTTAGAAGTGTCGAGAAATGTCTTTCAGGGCATCTCCAGTACCTATTTTGAATCACTTTATACCTCTAGTTTAGGTATGATTTAGAGGCTTAAAGTTAGGCAGCTCAGTTCCTCTTCGGTGCAAGACAGTACTGGGGTTATTCTGTGCAATTCTGGAATTATTCTTATTTAGGTGTCTAAAGAAAGTTTTATGAATATTTACTCTTGGGACTATCAGAGGAAGTTTCATTATTTGAATGCACATGCATTGTGCCAGTTTGTGAGGTGATAGTAGATGATGCAAGTGAGAGCTAAAACAGTATTAAAGAGTTTACTAAAGTTTTATAAAATGTATACACATTTTTGTCTGTTGACACTGCTTGAAGTCCTGCGGTCCTTCCTTCGCTTATCTCCAAATCTTCTTTGTGCCACATAAAAGGAAGCTGAACCACAGTCTCGGTGTTTGGAAGTAAATAGCCTGTCATGACTCATGCAAACCATCTTTGAAAATAGATTGCTGTAACAATTATATGCCAGTCACAACCAAAGTTGCAACTGAGTTAATACTGGCCTAATAGAGTATCTTTATTTATACAGGTCTGATTCCATGTGAGAAACCCTTTGTTCTACCCTAAATAACTATTTAGTTGTTTCTTTTCCAGTATAGCTTGAGTCTTAAGGAAAACGTTTTTTCTCTTTAATGTACTGGAAGCATATTCAATGAGTTATGCTCTCATAAATGTATTGGCTTAAAATATTTGAGAGGGAGGGATCTCTTTTCCTTGCATTTTTCTAGCATTTACTAGGGTGAAAGAACTAGATTTGTTTTTAATTTTACTTTGCAGAGGTGATTTCTTTCTCTTTTTTATTTATAACATGCTCATTACATGAGCATGAGAGGTGCCTTATGGATTTACAAGATAAGTAAACTTGAGGAGTGACACTGTGCAAATTTCTTCATTTCCACCTCTCCATGTTCACATTGCATAGGATTGATTTCCAAGAGACAAGATAAATATGGAAAGCTGTCAGCTGAAAGCACCATACACTGGGAACTTGTATCCTGATTACACTGTGGAGAAAGTGATGTTTGCTTTATTCTGATTTATGAACAGGGCAATGACTGGCCAGGTGCTGGGCTAGCATCAGCTATTTACTTTCCTACATAAAGAGTGATGAAAGGCATCAGAAAGCAGAAGGAGCAAATTTTTTTTTTTTTTTTTTTTGTATGCCTCAGCTAAGTTGATCACAGTGCTATTGGCAAGCAGCAATCTATCTTTGCTGTTTTGAAGAACATATTAACCTTTCTGGAGACCACATCTCACTGTGGGGTTTTGGCCTGAAATTTCTCTTTCCCAATCAAAATCCTCACCCACTGTGTCTGTTCAGTCAGGGTGAACAAAAGGCCTAAATACCGAGATCAAGCAAGCTCGTGCTGTTTCTCACCTTGTGAAATTTCAAAGCATTTCAGAAGCCAGGGCTGAATTCAGCATCACCACAACTTGAGCTATACATTGGACAAAAACCTCTCAACACTGCTGAAATAAACACAGTACAAAGTCAGGTCCAGAATATTCCACAGGGAAAACAACTCACAGAATTCAAGGGTCTGAATAAAACACCTTAGTACCAGAGGCAGAAAGTGGTAGATCTTTCAGAAAGACCAGTTGAATGTGACTAGATTATACTATTAACATGCTTTTGGTTTATTTTGTGACATACATTCTTATCTTATATGTGTGTTTGCAGAATCTGGGTATGTGAGGACTGACATGTAGGAAAAATTACGTCAGCATTATAGTAATGAGTAGCTAATCATCTCAAGCCAGTAACATTGTGCTACCATTCAAAACATTATGAGCAATTCTTTTCCTCCACCAGCTTTATTTTATAACCTAGGCCAAAAAGCTTTGAAAACTATGAGAAGATACGTTGATACAGCTCTTCTTTGGCTTCCTGGTGGGTTTTCTTTGTAGAACAAAGAAAGTGTAACGAAATACTTACTAATTTCAGATTTGTTTTGTTTTTAAGCTGAAACACATTAACTGTAAACATAAGAGGTTCATTGCGCAGGAGCTGATAATTGCTTCTCAGTGTCTGATGTTATTTTTCATGGGGATAAGGAAGTTGGAGGAGTTTTGGCTAATGTGGAAAATAATAGTACAGTGGTTTTAAATTGCAAAAGGTATTAGGTATTTTTCCCCTAACTATGCATTTTCTGTGCCACTGTGACCAAAATGTTTACAAGCCAAAATTAAGCCTTGTACTAAATGTCCTGATTTTTCAGAGATACTTAACAAATTCTTTATTCTTAGTATGTTTAACAACCATTACAGATAAATCTATGCAAAAGTCTTGGAAACATCGCTGCTTAATCCATCCTTAGTTTGCTTAGGTGTAGCACAAATTACTGAAAAATCTACTAAGGTTTTTGAATTTATTGGATTCTTACTTCTAAAATCAAGCTATACACTTGGATATGTATCTGTGTTGCAGCTCATGCGCTGTATTTTTAAGCTGATGAAATTTCATTTTTCAGTCATTGTTGTGACTATAAACAAGGCTTTGAAGCTTGTTTAGAAGTTAAAAACAAGGCTTAAAGAAGCATTCTATGAACATACAACACATGCACAATACCTGCCTCTAAAGGCTCTCAGTCTTGCAAAAAGAATTGAATATATTGTATAACATAGGAGAATAAAGCAAGGAGAATGTAGCAATAGAAGCAAGTGGATTTGCGTTAGCCAAGGATCACAGCTTGGGAAAGCAATTTCCTTTTAGAAAATTTAAATTAATATTAATTTTAACAGCATTGCTGTTTGTTCTGCCTCCTAGGTGATATATTTCCTTGTAATGCTGATAAGACATAGTGGTTTGTGGAAAAAAAGCAAAGTATGAATCTTCTTACCTAATTGTTTTTTAAGTATGTTTGTACACACAGGGAACACTGCAATATCATCTCATGGTGTCTTCTTGCCTATTCTCTACTCAGAAAAGAACTTCAATCCATGGCATAAAAATATACTTTTCTTCTGTATTGTTTTTGTATTATTCTAGGGCTCTAAGACTGTTTGAGTTGTATCTTTCACAGTGGATGATCTCTTATACTCCATCCATTTGGTGAATTAAACATTATCGTTGCTATTAACCTTCATTACAGGTTTCACTGCTTTTTAAGGTGGATATATATTTTTTCACCAATTTTTATAGTACTGGTTACAGGAATTACAACATAAAATATTAGCTACATTTGCCCATTGCTTTTATGGCAGAAATTAATATTTGCTTTCTGATTCTCTTTAGAGTTAATGCAGTATGGTAAAAAAGTTTCATTTCACTACAAAGAATGAAAGAATGAAAGATGATCTTGGCCACTTTCTCAGTTGTGGTGCATTGGATTCCCAGGTTGCACGTGGGCAGGATTTGAGAATAAATTTTTTCTGGTGCTGTGTCATTACAAAGCACTTTTTTGTCAGTTGTATGTGTTCACAGAAAATGAGCAATAAATGCCAGGAAATACAAATTTAGAGCTGAATATGCAGCTCTTCAGCATCACAGCCTGATCAAACCTGATTTTTTTAGCTCAGTCATTAGTACCAGCCAGAATAATCTCTTGAGACTTAATAAAATTGATTTGCATGTCAGTGACTACATTAAGTACAAGGCTGAAGAAGACCAAGGTGAATCAGAAAATGCAAGCTTAATTTTCCTTCGTTTCAAATGTGCCCATGAAGTGTGGAGGCAGTAAGTCAGTATTACACTGATTGTGTATTAGTATAAAGTTACATTACACTGAGATCCATCCTGGTTTTGTCATCTTTTAGAGCATTTAATATCACGCAGCTTGGAAGCCTTTGTGCTATCTACTGAACTAACAAAGCGTGAGGCAGACCACTGTGGAAGATGTTAAGAATAGCAAATTATTTGGAAAGCTGAAATTCTTTCTAGAACAGGCCTGTCTGCACATGTTTTGGGCACACTTCCTTCTCACTTGAAAAACTGCAGATGCTGAGTAGCTTGGAAGATTCGTGTTGTTATTTTGCTAAAAGAGAAAACACTTCCTGGTGTGGGGAAGGGAGTGTGAAGTGACTGAATGTGGTAACTGGATGAAGCAAGAGCTTGCCAGCCATCACAGGAGACAAGGGGAAGGACAAAGGCTGGGTATAAGAGGGAAGAGGAATGGTCAGAGCACCTCAAGAGCACATATCGAGGGTGCCAGGGAGCTCAGCACTGATGCAGGGAGGTGCGGGGCAGGGTCAGGGACTGCAGGCCAACAAACTGGCATGAAGTAATGCACATTTAAACATAAATAAGATTGTTTCTTGTCCTTCCATGGTGAGGATATAGAATGTCCTTAATTTTCTACAAGTGGCATTGTAAAAATAGTGTAGAACCCAGTACCACCCATCAGGGGTGTTGGGATGATCAGCATGCACTGAAGAGGTCCCATCAGCCTCAGGCTCTGAGAGGAGCATGGAGCTTGATGTCCAGCCCTGCTGCTCCTCGAAGACAGGGAATGGCATTACATCCCCGTGGCTGCTGGCTGATTGAAACTTCACCACTCCTTTCTCAGCTTTGTCACCTCAAAACCAGCCCATGCTCTGTTGTGTCCTTGGTGGGGCCATCCCTAAGGACACAGCCTGACTCAGTAGGCACGCTGCTCTGGGTTGTCTGGAAGAAAAACAGAGCCTCTCATGAAGGTAAAACATCTCCAGATGAGAACATCATTTCTGTATACATAAAAAACATTCAAAATTTTAAAGTCAGGCATCTGTGGATCATCCTTGGCCCTCCATAGATTCTTTGTAATCTCTGGTAAGCTTATAAATTCCTTCTCTCTATTGGTAAAATAATACATTAATACTAACTCTACTGGACTGTATACCTATCATGGGTCGAGACCTTACCATGAGATTTTCAAGTCAAGGCACTTGTATAGAAAATCTATTTTGAGTCATTTATAAAGGCTTCTAAAATTGTATTGGTTATAGTCTTTTTCCTTCTCAAATCACTGTATGGCCTCACTGATGGCAGCTGAAGTACAGACTCAGTCTTGCAAGCAATAGCTTCCATAAAATTTTGCTAAATTCCTTTTCATAAATTAATGCTCCTGCAGTGTGCAGCAAAAATGAGGGAATATAAGTGTGATAGGAAAGTTTTATTAGCCTTTCTTTAGGATGATCTGCACTATGAAATTACAGCTTTCATGCGCATAATTTATATATTCAGCCCAAATTCACTGCAAAAATGCCACACCACCTTCCATGTGTTTGAGGTACTGATATATTTTTGTGTGATAAGTATGCATATCGTTGGGTGGAATTACACTGAACATCTGTGAGTATATGTACACTGCTTTTCTTCATGATCATAACAGAAAAATTGAGGTAATTGATGATGGTTTTTTTTGAAAATTAGTTATCTTGGCTTCTAATCACATGATCGCTTTACACAAGGACAAAGCAAGGATGTTTTCCCCGAGCATGCATAGCAGTCATTCCCACTACCAAACCGTAGTTATCTGAGCATAAAAGGAAAAGCCTTAATAACACAGTAAATTTACACCCTTATCTGTGCTTGACAAAATTCTAGCCATAATTTGATTTGACCATATATACAATATATGTTTTTATTTAAGTAATAATGACTGAGGAACATTTCCTGAAAATTAATGGCTGGCTGAAAAATTTTATAGCCCAGATTCAGCCAAGGGCCATTAATCCCAACTGGTCAATTCTCCATGAAATGCCTTATGTCAGGGGTCATTTGTTACATTCCCATCACTCCCACCCACCAATAAAGAAGTAAAATTAAGTGTTACTTTCCTCCTAAGGCATTGCTGAGCCTTGAAGCAGCCAGTGGAAACACCTGCTAGAAATTGTCGCAGTTGCTGCCAGGCAATGAAGGTTTCATAGTGGATGAGTGACAGAGAATGTTTCAAGTATGGTCTTTCACTGTGTATTACTTTACGTTTCTAAATGAATAAAGCTCTTTAGGTTGCTTCTTGGAGCTGACAAGGGGGATGAAACAACTGCTGTGTTTCCCTTGCCACTAGAAAAGTTGTGGCATTAGGAAGGTGGGGGGAGTTTGCACTCCACATATATCATAAATCTGTCTCATCTACAATGGCTGGCATCCTTCTAGGATCCTATATTTATTCCATAATATTTAGTGACCAGTGTTAAATACTTGCAACTCTAGTTTATTCTCTCTGAATACTTCATTCGTTGTTTGTAAAAATTGGTATATTTACTGGGGCTACATGATACTATTTCGAACTGGAGGGCTGAGGTACGTGTAGTGACTATTGAAGAGAATTAATGAGAAAACTGAAAAATAATTGCAAAAAGCTCTCAAGAAAAGTACTGCTAAATATTCTGGGTAAAAAAAAAAATCCTTGCATGTTTTACATTTTTCAGAATTAGGTAAAAACACTGCATTTCCTCTTGCAAATTGTGATTAAAATCATATCCGTATATCATTACATGTGGCAAATCTATCACCAGGATCTGTCACTCAGCAGTTTCCCTCTATTGCTAGCAAACACATACACCTTTACTGAGGAAATAAGCTCTAATGTCAAAGGAATGACAACTTGGGGGTGGAGGAAAAGATGATAACAAAAAGCCCAACACTTTTTGGACTAAACAAGTGCAGCTGTACCTTCAATCTAGCAGTCTTTCACTGTCCTTCCCAGTGTATACTGGGGCAAATTCACTTGTCCACTGGGGGTTTTTGTCACTGCTTTTCAGGAACAGGGAAGAAAAGCAGCCAGTCAGTGCCCATTCAGCCTGATCAACCTTTAGAGATGTACACTTTAAGTTATAACTATTTCTCTGTTTTATTATGAGGTGGTTTCTTATCTTCTAGTCTTGGAAACTAGAGACTTAATTTTAATTTCAGCCTGCTGCCTCATTGGAAAGAGGGGTAACAGCACTGAACTTTCATTCTTCCCCTCATGAAATGGAACAACAAGCTTTTCCGTGGTTAAAATTTTGACTTAATAAAGGCATTACAAACACAAAACTGAACTTATGTTATTATTCCATTTAAGTACTAGAGTTCAAGTGGTTGACTTGGAATGGTCAGTCAGTATATCTGTTTAGGGGGAAGATGTAAAAAGTTCAATTTTAAGTTAAACAAGATTTTCAAGTTCTCTCAAACTTGTTAATACATGAAATAAATACTGCATCCAGGTGTCTTGTAGCTTTCCCTGGAAGTCTGCTTTAGGGATCACAGTTTCAGAATATTGGATGATGGAAAAGGTACAGTGAGCTAAGGTGAGCCAAAATGTTTGACTGCTTCTTTAAGCAAAGGGACTTGGATAATTTGAAACTTCTTCCATATCCCTTATACAATATGTTGTTCATAGCACTAATCTGAAAAGTCCAGCCAAGTAAAAGTGGATTTAATTCCACATTATTTTTATTAAAATGGATCATTTTTTTCAAGTGTTTTGTTGTGTGAACTGTCATTGGAGCCTCAGTCTTGCAAACAGTTTCACACTAGTTATCCCATTGTGCAATAGACTGCTCACATGCATGGCTTTGACTGTGGATGCTGGCATTTGCAGGATCACAGCCATTTTTGCTAAAATTATTCTTCATCTTTAAAGCAAATCACCTCTAATGAAATTACATGAGCTTTATAGCAACACTACCACCCAGACTGGATTTGCAATCTGTTTTTTTAATTATGGAATTTAATTATTTTTCTTCTAGTATTTACTATTGAATTTAATTTTTATTTTGTTTTTATCACTTCAACATCCTAAAATTCAGAGATTCACTAGAACATGTCACATCATTATAATGCTTATTATGAATTATTCACAGTAATTACTGAGTTGATGCAAACTTCATTGTGAAATTTAAAGTACCAGAAAATCTGGTGGTGACACTGTTTAACTCTTTGGATGTTCTTAAAATAAGTCAGAGTCAACAGATTGCAAATATATGCAATTACAAAGTTATTAAAATGCAGATTTTTGGCAGAAAGCCACTGTAGTCTCCGATGTTCACAGCTGCCTATTGACAGCAAAACCACCCTGAGCAGCCTGTGGTGGCTTCTTTGAGTGATTCCAGCTGATTGGGTCAGGGCAGTGGCCTCTCTGAGGACCAGGTTCAGTAACTTTTTACCTCCTGGGTCATAAGCTTCACTTGAAATTATTATTTTAGACTGGAGGGGTTGACAATGAGCCGTCATCTTTTGTTCTCTGTCACGCTGACAGTAAGTCCAGGGTGCCTCTCCTGAGGCTATGTATGTACTGTACCTACGTCGACATAGATCATTCCTCGGATTACAGTGTAGACAATTCAGCAGCATAAATTTTGAATTACACTTTTGAGGTCAGTGTAACATGCATTTTCCCCAGTCGGAACTACCTTTAATCATTGCTGCCTTCACAGTTCTCTGGGAGCAGGTCATACTGGAATATTAACAAAGCGGCAGATGCTTTGCTTTAATGAAGAAATAAGCACTGTCATCTTACCTTCATCCTATCCCCCATAATGTCACTGCGTGCCCCAGTGTTTGTTTCTTTCTCTCTGCGCAGTGACTTGGGAACAAAAATTATGACCTACTTAGTGTAAAAAAAAAAATTTCAAAGTTGATGCTCAAAGGGTTCTGTGCACTCAACACTCTTGCTGCCAGCCAAAAACTGCTTTGCCTATGGTTTAGCATCCAGGTAGGACCAATATGTGGTAGCTCTTTCTCAGCGTCTATTTTTGCATGGTGCTTCTAGTACAGACTTCTATCATTCATTTGTGCAGCTTCTCCCAAGAAGCTCCATGAAATTATGAGACTGGCACAAGCCATGAAAAGGAGGGCGAAGGTTCTGCAAAACATCAAGAAGCAGAAACAGTGAGCAAGTCATCCGTGCTGTGAAACTTGGAGGATGTTCCCAGAGTGCAGAGAGGCAGAAGTTCACATTGCTTGTGATAAAGTATAATGAAAGCATCTCCCCTTCTAAAGCTCTAAATGTCTCATGATGTTGGGGGCTTGCTGGCTGTGAAGCAAACATCATTAATATCATGAGGGTCTGTAGCAGTCTCTCGCAGGACAAGCGACATTTAGGGGCTCAAGACTGAAATAGATCAGGACCATTAGAGAGTATATTAGAATTGGTTGGTATTATACTGTCCTATTATATATGAGCCTACCTGGTAATACTTTAACTTGCTCCTCATAGAAATACCTTTCTTCACTCTCAATCAAGTCCAGTCTGCACTGTCCCAAAAAATTCAAAATGTGTCCACCCTTTTCATAGATTTTCCTGCCTGATAATGCAGAGCCTAAAACTTCTAAGATATCAAGTCATCATTTAAAAGCTGTGTACTTCCTGAGAAACTTATATGGGCAATAACAGAATATCTTAGAAGGAGGAAGATGCAGTGAAAATCCTAACAGAACCCTTTAACCTCAGCATTGCCAGTGCATTCTGTGTTATACAGGAGGTGGTATTTTGAGGTTACCATGGGCAAACAGAAGTACATCAGAAGAGCTTGATTGTGAGGCTCTCTGGAGGTGGAAACACACCAGAGTAACTGCAGACATGCCAAGCAGTGGTGTCATTAAACCACTGAATTGTCCTGCCCTGTGCAGGGGCTCCTGAGCCATTCCAGCAGGCAAGTTGGACACTGGCATTCCACGCAGCAGCTTGGGACTGCTTTAGTTCATGCTTTTAGCCACAGTCCCACAGGCAGTTCAGCTGATGTAGGAGTGGTGAAGCCCAATGTGCTTTTCTTCCACCCTGATGGACCATCTCCTTGGCTGCAGAATGAAACAGTGAGAGAAGGAATCCAGCAGGGGTCATCCAAAGATATAGGATTGTACCCTCATCAGCAAAGGCACAATGCTCTTGCTCTTGGCCATTTGGCACAAGCATGGTGCAATTAACACCAAGGTCATGGGCTCAATCCCTGTATGGGCCATTCAGTTCATAGCTGGACTTAAATGATCCACCTGGGGCCCTTCCAACTCAGACTGGTATGTGATTCTGTGATTCGTATGAAGGGCATTCCACTGATTTCTGTTTCCAGTCCTGACTTCTGTTTTATGGATGGAGAAGTGTGCCCCTTGTTGAATGTTGGAGGGGGGATGGAATTTTTTTTCCATTCTGTTGCTGGGCAGCTAATGACTGGTACTTAAGGGCCATCTACTCTTACAAAAGAGACAAAGATTTTGGCTAGGTGGAGCACGGGAACAAGAGATTGGGGGGATTGATAGCGGGGACACTCGTTCGAAGGATTTGGAGGAGAGAGCAGTGGGAAAAGCGGCTCTCTGCTTTTTTGGCTGCAACTGTGGAAAAAGCCCGGCTTTGCACCGGTTCTTCTCTACCTGGTGGGTGAGTTCTCGCTTGGGAAAAAGGCATGGGACTCCAATCCTCTCTTCCCCTCCGGGAGGGTGCATTTTTCCCAGCTGCACTGCAGCAGAACGGGACCTGACTGCCGCCACCCCGCGACCCCGCCTGCCACAACTGCAGAGTTCCTGCCACCTTTTCGTTGCTGGCTAGCTTGGGTGAGCCCATCTTGCCATTCCTTCTCCCTGCTCGGAGCTCCCTGCCCATCGCGTGCTGCTGCACTCTGCCTCTGCCCAGCTGCCCGCCATTATCCCCGCAAGACCAACCTGACGTTGCGGCACAGCACCCCCTGCAGCTGCGTGGGAGCCATCACACCTGCCCCGCCCAGCTGAGAGCAAACAGCACCCCTGCTGGCTGTGATCGTGACTGCACCAAACAGGAAAGTGCCTGACAGCCCAGGGACATCTGCCACTGAGTTTTTGGTTTTGTTTACTGTTTTTTTTCTTGTTTACTGTTTTTGTTACTGATTGTTTACCTCATTATAGATACTAGTAAAGAACTCTTATTCCTTTTCCCATATCTTTGCCTGAGAGCCCTTGATTCCAAAGTTATAATAATTCAGAGGGAAGGGGGTTCACATTCTCTGTTCTAAGGAAGGTTCCCACCTTCCTTAGCAGACACCTGTCTATCAAACCAAGACACCCCTAAACACAGTGGTCAGCATTTCCTATGCTGCTGGTAATCACAATTTTCACACATGGGAAAAGTACTATAAAAATCAGGACTGGCAAAGGTACTGAAGAACATGAAGCCACTTCATAATTTCCTCCCAGGCACTTTCAGGTATGTTTTTCCTTATGCAGTTTTAAATGTCCTGAAACAAAAGAATATTAAACGTGGGGCTTGAGGTCTGGTACCATGCCAAGACACATCCAGAGGGATTGAGGAATGAGGTAGAGAAAATCTTTTCTATATGTTGTAACTTCGAGACTGAATCTCTACAGGAGAAAAGACAAAGGGTCAGAGTACTTTTCCAGAAGAGAGTAGATTTTAATTCCCAGAGAAATCAAAAAAATAACTGCAAAGGAGATTGGGTATGGGATTTGAGGAACTCTTGGGCCGGTGGGCCATAAGGCAGCAACCAGCAAATTGTGATCAGTGAGAGAAGAAGAGCAGTGCCTGTGTGGGTCTTACAGCACAGGGTGCTTGAAGAGATGGAGGGGCAGACTGATGGCACTAATCATCACGTGCTCCATCTGCACTGGTGCTGGTTGGTACAGGGTTAACAGCAACTTTGGCCATTAGATATATTTTAGGATTAAACCAAGAAGGAGAGGGGCACACTTGCTTAGTATTCAGCAGGCCCCTGTCTGGGTGCTCTTCCCCATTTTCTCTTGAAGTAATCTATTACCACATCTCAAGAGAAAAATTACCCCAATCTAAAGATTAATAGAGCAGTGTGTGTACGTTTCCAGTGATGTGTATGAAACTCAATTTTTTTTGTCACTGTATGCACTGAGGTGTCCTTTATCAGCAAATCTCTAGATCTTAAAAAGTAGGCTGATTATTGGAGAGGGCAGCAGACAATTTAGGGCACATGGTGTTTTCTTATGACAGAAGCTTTGCTGTGAAGTACAGTAATTTATGTCGATAAATTGCAGCCATCAGAATGTCTTGAACACTTCATAGTATGAATTTCTAAGCATACATCTCTCATTTTAGTAGTGGATGGGTAGAAAAGGGGTTTGAGAGAATGGGGAAAAATAACTCTTGCTTTTACTATTTCTTGAAAAGTAGATGCCAGACTTCCATGTGTTCCTAAAATTGGCTCATTGTCACTAGGGTCAGATCAACCCAATTTTGGTTTAATGTGACACGTTAAAAAACTTTTCTCCTCCATAACCAAGTTGCAGCAAAAATTAAGGAGTCCATACAGTGTCAAGACTGGCTACTTTTTTAACACTAGATTTTTCTTATCAAAGTTGTTTTGATTTTAGAGTTCTGTGTGCATGCCAAAATGTAAACCTTTTTAAATCAAGAATTAAAGGCACTGGGGGGTCCATATCTTATTGTGAGCGGTTGCAAATTTCTCCGTCTTTTTTCCTTAATGTTATATGATCAGAAGTTTTAAAGGGAATTCTTTGGACTTCGATTCAATACAACACGGGCTGGGTACTGAGGTTTCTATGATAACAGTGTCTCACAGACTTAGCTTAAGCACGTGATTTAGTTCTTCTCTGAATTGTAGCCTGCAGAAATGAACAGTGAAGTAGACTGACTAGATAAGGTCCAAATTAGGTATGAATTTACCCTAAAGATGAGTGTGCATGTGTCTTGGAGTTGCAGTTGTCCCTGAACATGGTCATGAATGTACTCAACTGGCCTGAAGATTTGTACTATTTGAACCCCATATCTCTAAGGAATGATAGAGAGACCTACCAAGTGTTTTCAAAGCAGAAAATATATTCAAAGTTTGACCTGTCATGACCCATCTTCACTTGCAGATCTTTTGCAGAGATGAGCCTGGATTACAGAGGTTTGAATTCTAGGATTTTCGGAGGGATAGATGCTGAAATTAGTCTCATTAGCAATTAAGAGGTTTTGAGGGGATGGTTTGGTGTTTTAGAGCATTATAATTGCATGCAGAAATTGTTAAAATACTGATGTTAATGGTACATCTAACTGAGTGTGCTGTTGCATATGGTCTGATATCAGTAATTGTAGAAGATAGGGATTTAAACCAAAAAATATTGGTTTTGTTCTGGAAGAGAATGTTTCTGTATTGACAGACAGACAGCTACTGTGCATGTGATTTCCTAACCTTATCTCCTATGACAGTGTTGTACTGTGCTGCTTGCATATATGCAGCAGGAAGAAAACTACAGCATAACCTGTTTACTAATGGTGGGATTTCCTTTAGGTTCAATGCAAGCATGGCATATTCTTATGAGACACTTGCAAAACTTTCCAAACAGCAGCAATGAGTAGTGATTTCTAGCATGCCTTCTGGAGCTCTGGAAGAGGGTCTCTTTACTCATAACTAAGAATGAGAGCCAGTTGGGATTCGTTCAAATAAGCTCTTTCCTGTTTGATATATATTGCTATCTCCAGTTTTGCCACAAGTGTCTTCAAGTTGTTATAATTTCTGCCCCTCCCTTTCTCTTTTCCCCCAAGATTTCAGCTTTCCATGCAAGTGGTCCAGAACCTAACAGTCTGCTGAAGATAAAAGATATACACTAAGATGGGATGTATCTTGGGCATGTGCCATCTCCTAAAGCAAAAAAGTGAGAGACTCCACATTTGGAGTTAATTTTTCTAGTGGAAGAAAGTTTCTCTGGGTGTTAACTTTTGTTTCAATACTGTGTTGGTTTTGCTTGGCCCAGTTTTGCTAGTGGGGGGCCTCAAAGATGGCTCCCGTGTGAAGGTTCTGGAAGCTTTCACCATGTCCATCAGAGCCAATCTCCAATGGCTCTGATGATGATGGACATGCTGCTGGCCAAGGCTGGGCAAATTAAAGATGTGATAATGCCTCTGTGATAACATATTTAAGAAGAAATCAAAACAATGGGGAATGCACTTCTTTTTAGCTAGAGAAGGAGGAAGAGGTGAGAACATGTGAGGGAAAACAACATGGAGACACCAACGTCAGTGGAGAAGGTGGGGGAGGAGGTGCTCCAGGCACCAGAGCCAAGAATCCTCTGCCAGCCATGGTGAGGACCATGGTGAAGCAGTTTGTCCCCCTGCAGCCCATGGGGTCCACAGGGGATGCAGAGATCCACCCCCAGTCCATGGGGAGGTGCCCACACCAGAGCAGGTGGATGCCTGGAGAAGGCTGTGGTCCAGTGGGAGTCCCAATGGAGAGAGAGGCCTTGCTCCCAAGATGGAACAGCCCGGCCTCGGAGGTCTGCACCCCATGGACAAGGGGCTCACGCAGCAGCAGTTTTGGGAGGACTGTCTGCCCATGGGAGGAGGCTCACATTGCAGCAGGTTTGGGCAGGCTGCTGCTTGTGAGAGTAGACCCACGCTGGAGGAGTTCACGGGGAGCTGTCTCCTATGGGAGGGACCCCACAGCAATGCAGAGGAAAAGACTTCTTTCCTGGAGCAGCAGAAGAAGATCTTGGTGATAAACTGACCAAAACCCCTTGCCCTCCCCACTGTGCTGCTGGTGGGAAGGAGGGAGGGGGGATGAGCAGAGAAATGGTGTCTTTGAGGGCTTTTATTTTTACTTCTCGTTATCCTCCTCTATTTCTGTAGTAATAAAATTTCACTTGTAACTTTAAGAGAAGCCTCTTCTGTCCTTAGAGCATCTCCCAGTCCTCATCTCAGCTCACGAGCCCCGTGTGTATTAACTTTTTTTTCCTCCTCTGTCCAACTGTGTCAGGGAGAGTGAGTGAGTAGATGTCGTGGGTACCTTGGTCTGTGGCCAGGGTCTAAGCCATGACAAATACAAAAAAAAGGCTGATGGAATAAATTACAACTTTTTCTTCTGTTTTCAGCCCTGGACTCAAAAAGCACAAAAGGATCAGTGCACTTTTGCCTGGTACATTGCAATGTAATTGCATCATTCACTAAAAATTACAACTGACTCCACAGTGTAAGGGAGGAGGAAATGAGAAGCTGGCAGCCAAGTTCTGACTCACCTTAAATGTATACATGAGGAGCATAGTGTATCAAAAAAAGTGCAGATAGGACTAGGCCCTGGGGTTTATATTCACATTATGTGGTCTGTTCACAAATGTGATGGGGGAGTACTCTGGCAGATTCCTACACTTATTAATTATTTTCTATTTGGGGAAGATTAAGTTTTGAAGAAAAACATCCAGTAATCACTGGGGTACTATTTATACCATCATAAACTTGTGTCAACTTAACTGACTTCAATAATGATTATTATTATAAAACCCAGCAACTCATCTCACCCACTGCATACATGCTGCAGTAGGGAGGAATTTTCCTTTTTTTCCTTCTCCCTTCTGCTTCTTCACACAATACCCAACTTAACTCAATTTTCCTCTTCTCTTCTCCCCTAGCTGTCAATCATTGTCACATTACTTTGCATCATATGCATCAAGAAGAACAGCTTTTTCCATCAAGTAAGCCAATTCTAAAGCTGCCTTCCCAGAGGCTACACAGATTGTGCAAGCTGGAGGAGCTCAGGAAAGAGTAAACCGGACAATAACAAAGGTTCCCAGAGCTGCCTCTGCCTGCCAATCTCTCAGGCAAGCATTCGCTCAGTACTCTATATAGTCCATGCCCCCAGGGCCAGAATCATGCCTGAGCTCTGCCAGCAGAGCTCCCACCCACACCATTAATCACAGTAGGGAGGGGGAAATGGCTCATTACACTGCATCAGTGATACTGTCCACTCTGTGTTCTACGAATTACAGTGTTGCACTCAGCATCCCCTGACTTCTGAAGTCCATGATTCAAGAGAAGAAGCAAAACTTCTTAACAGGAGTGATTACCTGTAAGCAACAGAAGTTAGGCAGCAAGCTGCACTTAGTGAGTTTAGACAGCTACAGCAAGGCAAGCTTTCCAAGACATATTTTTTCTACTGTTAAATCTTTTCCCTCCCTCTCCCAAAATGATAGATTTGAGGGACTTTTCTGTTCTGAAGCATTGTTTTCAAGCCACTCAGTCCCATTTCCAGTATAGTTTTTGTGTGACACTTGTGTAAGGCCTCCTTTATGGCTGACTGGCTTCAGGTATAATTGAGTGAGTAAGAGCTTCCTGCAGTATTCTGGCTTTCTTTAAAGGTCCTGTGGTTTGCTAGAGAACGCTATGGCTATTTATGGATACCCTTTCAGAGTAGCAGAGATTTATCTCCCTGGCTGCCAATGATATTAGAAGTTGTGTAACTACATTCTTGCTCACAGCTTTAAAATATGACCATTTATTGTTCTCTTTTATGCTTATGTACCTGTAAGTAAGCCCTTCAAAATCTGTAGTATCCAGGTTCCACTCTTGCACATGACATGATAAACCTCTTGCCATGTTCTGACCTCAGTGCTACAAGGCTCATCAATATCAGTTCTGTGCAGAATTTGCAAGGTTCTTCAGCTCTTCCTGGAAATGTTGGTGTTTAATTCGGTCTTTTCTAAACCCTCCAGTAAGCTCCAAGATCTCATCAGACTTTCTTCCTGCTGATTTTGGGCATCACTGCGAGCGCTTCCCTTGGTCTCATGAAGGCTGCCTTGTAGTGGGCAGGCATGTGATATTACTTAGCTGGTGTTGAAACAAACCTGCCTGTTTCTAGAAGACCAGTGCTACCTATTCTTTAACAGATACACCTCTTGATAGGTTGCCATGCCTTAAATTACAAAGTAGATATAACTGTTCAGAGATCACCAGGTTTCATGTTGGGTTCAAAGCTTGCATGGGACATCTCTAGGTTCTGAGGCTTACCCCAGTAGGCTTACCTACTTCTTCCTTGTCACTATCTCATAGTGATACATAAAAATATCCTTCTAAAATTATGCTATTAAGAAGATTATGTACCTATATTCACATCTTCCAAGAGGTGGAATAGCGTTGTAGGGCTCACTTGCTTTGGGACTTCTGCATTCGCTTAATTATAAAGTGCCTACTCTGATTGAAATATCTGAGGAGTAATCTTCTACGTTCTTAGGTACTTCTGTTTACCTTGTAATCACAAAGACATCAGAGATGGGGTGTTTTTTGGTATTGTAGGATGTTTAGAATAGTACAGCAAAGAAGAATTCAAATGGAAGTATTATAGCTATATTAAGTTTCTCCTATGAGCATAAGTCGTAAATACAAACATCATTTTTAATGCACTGTGCAGCAGACATGTTGATACTATTGGTGGGAAGCCCCATAGCAGTAGTTAAAGGAATGCCTATAATTTGAAAATACTGTGTGCTTTATTATTGATCTGCCTTATTTCAAAGTAGAAATTTATGTTGTTGGGGGAGTTGGTTTTTTTCAATTTTAAGCAAATACACCAAGTTAAAATAAATTTTGAAACTACATAGGAAATAAACTTCTACATCGATCATTCTTTCCCCAGATAATGAGATACTTAACTCTACTCCTATCTTTTTAAACTGTATTTATTTTCTTTTCTCACACTTACACAAAACCTCTAAAAAGATGCATTAGTCTGCTGTAGACGGTGAGTTAATCAGAAATCTTTTACAGTGCTATTTTTTCATCCTTTAGACACTTTTGAGGAAGATGTCAGTTTAAGAAGAATTTAAGCTGCTAGCATTGTTTCTAGAGCTAACAGAAATGTTTTAATAGTAATTTAAAGTTTGCTTTCCCTCTGAGATAATTTTGCTTTCAGTAAAATTTTCCATATCCACAAAAATAAAAAAGTATTTCACATCTAGTGATTTTAAGCAATCACTGAAATAGTTTATGTCAATTAAATTCTGCTAGGTGTCATATTTTTTGGGAAGTGAACGCAAAACAAAACAAAACAAAACAAAAAATTATTGAGCACAACAAATGGACAGGATGGGAAAAGTGGTGTCAGATATGATACAATAATATTTCATAGAATCATAGAACAATTTGGTTTGGAAGAGACCTTAAAGTTCATCTAGTTTCAAACCCCCTGCCACAAGCAGGGACGCCTTTCACAAGACCAAGTTGCTCAAAGCCCCATCCAACATGGCCTTGAACATTCCCAGGGTTGGGGCATCCACAACTTCTCTGGAAACTTGTTCCAGTATCTCACCACTTTGATTCTGAATTCAAAATACAATTCAGAAAGGTAGCTTTCTTGGGTATTGATAGGACTGTTTCTCCTACAGTACCCCTCAGACACTGATAATTAGTGAGGAATTACAAATGTTTGAAGATGACAGTAATTTCAGGTAAGATAAGGAACATTCCAGGCAAAAGGCAGATTGACTTTATGGAAGCTCCCTGTAGCATCAAGAAGAGGCTGTTTGAGGATGTATTTCCTTTCTCGGCAATTGCAGCCATGATGTTCCTTTAACCCCAAGTGCTCTTGGCAGCTGACAAGCTGTAGTGTAGTTGGTGTAGTCTTTTATTTTACATGTGACTGTTGGATTTGTAGTTCCTTTTCCTTCCCACTTCTTGCAGTGTGTTAGGGTAGTTTATTGGTAGGTTAAAAGCCAATGTCAAGTCCTCCATACAGTAAAACTGAGAGCCTGCTGACATGCATCACTGTGACATGGCATGACTGTTGCAATCCATCTTGACCAGTGCGTTTGAAAGCAGAACTACATATAATCAATTGCACTCTTAAAACTTTAATGTCTTTGACTGCGCCATGTAGCACTACATTAATTTAGCGGTGCATTCGGCCTCTGCGTTTTAGGTCCAAGGGCTTACACCACCTGGCGTGGGCAGTGCCTGACACGGCGCTGTGTCGTTAATGCAGAAACCTTTCCTTCCTCTCAGCCCTGGCAGAAAGCCTGCTACAGCCCCACTGAGCCACTGTTCCCTAGTGAAGAGGAAGCCAAAGAAAAGATCCCCCAAACCACTGAATCCTTTAAGGGGGCCTGGAAGTGCCCGGCATGTTTCTGAATGTAAAGGATGAGGAGCCGAGCCAGTTTGCAGAGGGGAGAAGAGGGTGGGAGGCAGGGCTAAAAAGGCTTTTCAGGTCAGGAGGAGGAAGCACACCAATACGAAGAGCACTGTTCATATTGGAAATCATTATTCAAAGTCAATCAGATTTTTTTGAGAGTGCGCAGCCAGTTACAGATTCTCAGTAGAGAGTTTTCCACTTGAATGAAGTCTTAGACAGTCAATGAGACTTAGAACTAGTCTCTAATGACAAATCTCTTTTTGCATTTTGGGGACAAATGTTATATAGGAGCTGTTTGTATTCAGAAGCATCGATAACAAATCTTAACCTTACATCCCAAAAAACAACAAATGTAAAAGCACACAGCCAGGAACATCAAATGAGCCATATGCAATGACGTAGTGATTCATATACATTGCAGATACCACTCCCGTGGCCTTCCTGAAGCAAAGGGCTCTAATGCTGGGTGAAGTGGAAGTGGGTAATACTAGCTAAAATAGGCTTTGCTGTGTCACAAGTTACATTTTTGTTGGATTCTTTTTTCCAAAAAAGCTGACTTTAAGGCTTAGAAAGAAGATTGAAAGATGCAGTGGGCAGCACTGTTTCAAGAGCAATCCTTTTTTTTTTTTTTTGAGGATATGGAGAGCCATCTAATCCAACTGAGTACCTCTGAACAATAAACAGGGCCGTTTGCAGCCTCCTGTTGAATCTCATGTTCTGTCTCAAGGGTTGCAACACATAAACTGCTGGATTCCAGTGAGTGAGTTTGGAGGAGCCACAGATCCATGAATATCAACAAATGTTGTAAGTTTAAGATGCAAGTTTGAAGATAAATGGAATAGAATTAATAAGCAGCAGTAATAGCTTTATAATGGAAATTGTATAGACATTAGAGGTACATAGGGTGTTAGTAATCATATTAATTATTTGTTAACAATAAGGCAAAGTAATAAAATTAAAAATCAAAAAGCTTAGTTGTTCACATGCAGATCTAGAGGAGCATTTTGTAATAGAAATAATTGCTTTTGTTTCATCCTCAGGGTGATGCTATCTGTGTCTAATTGTTTTTTCTCAAGAAAGCAGAGCAATCTAAAATTCTAAGTAATGCACAACAATTGCAGGGGTGAAAAAAACCACATTTTAGAAACCTCTTACAGCATCCCACCCCAATGCTGTGAAAGGAATCAGTGCTGCTAGGAAGGGTAAAGATAAATGGAATTACTTTTCTATTAGAAGTATAATAGTCTTTATTAGTTAGTTACGTGTGCCTCGAATAGATCAGCTGTCAGGGAGAGCAAGTAGATGAGCATGTACCTTGTGAGCTGTCAGGAGCAGATCAGCGTGGGTTTTTTAAATAATAATTACTCCCTTCCAGAGAAATGTTTTAGACAAAAGCACAGATGCTTTATTAATGGAGCTTTTTGTGCATAAGGATGAATATTCCAGTTTGTTCTCTTAATTTTTTTGTATGTAATGCCGTATTTTCATAAAACTCCTTTAGGAAATGGTGCCGTTCACTGTTAAAGCTTGCACAATAAAATTGTTTGTCAGGGATTTAATTTGATTGAAGTTCGTTATTTTTGCTTGCAGCTCAGAGGGGCTGCCGCTTGCTTTCCAGCCTGGCAATGCCCTTGCCCTCTGCAAGCCATAATGCAAACAGCTGTCCTGGGATTCAGTGTGGCAGGGCACGTATCTTTTCTTGCACCCTGACCATTACACAGAGGTGAAGGCAGCTGTTTGCTTCCTTGCGGTCAGAGGAGCTCTTTGAGCACCAGATCCACCATTCTGGCACCGTTTAATAGTCTGGTTTGACAGCTTGATTGAGATCTTGGAGCAAGTAATTCTTGGTATTCATGAGAGTGTGGAGCTTCTGGGGGCCACCCAGGAGTCTGAATGGAGCAGCTGTGATCTAGGTCAGTTCTGGTGGAGGCTGGACTTGGCAGGGGAAGGGTTTAAATATGCAATATGTTGAACCCTTCTGTGGTGGGTTGACCCTGGCTGGATGCCAGGTACCCACTAAAGCCTCTCTATCACTCCCATTCACAACTGGACAGGGGAGAGAAAATGCAGTGAAAGGTTAATCAGTTGAGATAAGGACGAGGAGATAGCACTCACTGATTACCATCACGGGCAAAATAGGTTAAATTTGGGGAGATTAATTTAGTTTATTACTAAAAAATCAGAGCAGGATATTGAGAAGTAAAATAAATCTTAAAAACACTGTTCTCACCCACCCCTCCCTCCTTCTCAGGCTCTACCTCATCCCCACCAGCAGTGCGGGGAGACAGGGAATGGGGATTATGGTCAGTTCACCACAGGCTGTTTCTGCCACTGCTTAGGGAGAGGAGTCCTTCCACTGCTCCAGTGTGGGGTCCTTCCCACAGGAGACAATCCTCTATGAACCTCTCTAATGAGAGTCCATGCCACAGGCTACAGTTCTTCACAAACTGATCCAGCATGGGTCCCTTTCCACAGGGCACAGTCTTTCAAGGACATACTGCTCCAGCGTGGGTCCCCCACAGGGCCACAGGCTCTACCAGGAAACCTGCTCCAGCCTGGGCTCCACTCTCCATGAGTCCACAGATCCCTGCCAGGAGCCTGTTCCAGCATGGGCTTCCCCCAGGTTCACAGCCGCTTTTGGTCATCTACCTGCTACGGCATGGGTCTCATCCATGGTCTGCAGGTGGATCTCTCCATCCCCACGATCCTTCATGGGCTGTAGGGTCACAACTGCCTCCCCATGGTCTGCACCGTGGGCTGCAGGGCAATCTCAGCTCCAGTGCCTGGAGCACCTCCTCCCCTTTCTTCTTCACTGACCTTAGTGTCTGCAGATTTGTTCCTCTCACGTGTTCTCCTTCCTCTCTGACTGCAGTTATATCTGCACAGATCTACTTTGATCTTTGCTATTGTAACTTTGCGTGTTGGAGATAAGGACTGAGTCTCTACAGAGCTTCGTCAAATAATATTTAATTTAATTTTGGCACTGAAACCCAGTGAGAGAGCAACACGTGCAGCAAAACAGGACTCTGGATAAGGTGCTGAGCTAGTGCTGGCAGCAGCAGTAAGAAGACAGCCTGCTTAAATTTGGTTTTCAGGGCTGGTTAGAGACTGGTTTTAGATCAACTCCCTTAGGAAAATCACATCCCCATCACAAAAAGCAGAGAAGTGCTAAATTTCTTGGGAGACTTACTGTTGAGGTCTCTTACTACACACTGGTAGGTGATATAAGAGACTGGCCAAGACTGTTGTGAAATATTTCTGGCATTGCTGCTGTTCTCTTCCATGGAGCATATGAACAAGATCCCCATTTCACCCAGGCTGTGTAGGTATTTACTGAGCAAATATCCACATACCAATATTTCAGCTACAGGCCCAATTTGACTAATACAGAAATAATCATTCTGTATGCACATTTTTGTAAATGATGGGAGTAATGGTACACATACAGAAACTGAAAGACTTGCATTTTGAATGTGTTTTAAAATCCTCTTTTCCTGCTTCTTATTGCTAATGTATTAATCTAAATGTGACAGGATTTATCAGAAGTCCAAATAATAGAAGAGAAAAATAATTAACACTGTGTTCTGGTTAACTAATATCGCATTTTAAAACCTATTAAAGGATAGATAGGGGTTTATGAGAGAGGTTTTTTTAATTTTTACGTGAAGTGCTGGAAAATTACTGTAGCTAGAGGCAAGTTGTTCATCTTGGTCAGTCCCGGATCTGGTTGGGTTGAAAAGCTTTCTGGTGCTAAGTTGTTTGAAGCCTGAGTACATGGATGTAGTGACCTTTCCCTGAGATTCTGGTAGGATCTGGAAGGAACATTTGCTCCTTCTTCTTTCTCTTCCTGTCCTTCTTCCCTGTCTCCAACAACCCAATCATGGGCAATGTAGGAGGAATTCCACTCCTTTCTGCAGCACTGTGTGTGGTCAATTGCTAGGATCATTTAGGTACATTTCTCTAACAAATTCAGTAGATTTCACCACTAGATGCATCGTATCAGCTTGACAGCCTAGCAGCTTTCAAAATAGCAAGTATTTTTACATTTTTTGCTGTCATGTCAAACCAGAGCTTCAGACCTAAATGCTGTGACAGAATACCATTGTTTTTAGCTAATGTCAGGTTTCAGTGTTGCACCAGATCGCCATCCTCAGCTTTGTGTGACTAAGTAATGTCTCTAAAGCATGACAGCGTAATAGGATGATGTGTGCTATGAGGTGTCTTGTGGACAAGTTAGCAGTAAGACAATTCATTAGCTGATGAATCTCAGTATTACTCTTCCCTTTTTCTCATGAGAATAGTGTTCTTTATCTCACATGAAGTAGAGACAGCCCAAAATAGCAACAAATTATTTTGTCTAGCTTATATGCAAAATCTTTACAGCAGTGACTGTCAAACTGAAGCTAAATTTTATTTCTGCAGCTGTTTCCTCAGTGCTCTAACACTATTATTAATAGTACCTGTCACCCATACAGCACCTCAGAGTTGTAAGTAGTTTGAGAAACATTATACGAACTTAGTGGAAAGCATTAAAAATTAAGTAAACACCCTGCTTCTTACTGGCTAAACTCAATTCTTAAAATTACTTCATAGCCTGGCTTTGATTTAGCTTAGTGAAAGTCTTCCAGACAGCAATTTCCCTGACTTACTTTATATTTATGTTTTTACTAAATTACTCCCATTAGAAGTTTATCAGATCTAGATCAGAATGGCATTACTGAAAACAGTATGTAGAGTTTCCTTGTCTAACTTTCCAGGCCACTTTAATTAAGTTAAAATGCTAAAGTGATTCTGAACAAACATGGAAGCACATCTTGCTGGTAGTGCTAAAATGCTGCTAATAGCTGTAGAAGCTCCTTAAAGTTAATGATTCTTGTTGATCTTGGTGAAGCAGTAGTAGCAGCAGAGACTTCAGTGTATAAAGTACTCTGTTTTCTAGCATCATTTTTATCAGCTTATCATTTTAAATTGCCACCAAGCAGATGATGTGACAGGAAGAGTTTGAGCTATTCTTACAGTACCATCATGATTACAAAGCTAGAAAAAAATGTGGAAAAAAAAATGCATGATGGAAATAAATTTGAAAACTTCTGGCATTCATTTGCATTTCCGAAGGCTCTCTCAACATGGGTGGTTTCTATCCAGGGTAGAACACATGGTTCTGTTAATGTATTTTTTCTCTTTTTAAATAAAATTTCGAAACCTTAACAGCCTTTAAGCTTTTGTTATCACCTCCTAAATTCCCCCCAGTGTGAGGCCAGGCAGAGCCCTGAGGTGCTGCAGAGCCGTGGCCAAGAGTGTTTGCCAGCACCTGAACTTGTGGAATAGCCACCCAGCCCTGCCCGCTGGGCCCCCTTCCTTCCATATCTTCTCAATGCTTTCTTAAGTCTGTTTGTATGAATGTACTGAGATTATAAAACCATTGTTCTGTGCCACAAAACCAGGTACCCACAGTTACAATAGTTATAAAAAATGCCCAATGCAATTTCTGCTTATTCAAAACTCCCCTTGGCTCTGAGGGAATCTGTGCAGGACCAGGCTGGTCTGCCCCCTTCCAGCAGACTCAGCAAGCATTTATGGTACTTCTGTTGTATCAGTATTGAAAATAGTTCATGTTTTATTGTAAATTACTGTTATTTGCAACTTCCACTTTTACAGTTCCCACTGCACAGAGATCAAGCTCTCAATTTTTCCTTTGTATCCATCAGTGTAAATCAAGATCAACTCCAGTGAAATCAGTCTAAGCGTAAGAGTAAAGCTAGAAGGAATGAAAAGCAAATCAGTCTACAAACTACTAGGGTTTTTTATTTTTAGATAGCAAAATTAATGCTGCTGTTCTGCAGAGACTGGGTGACCTGCAAAGTACTATCTCATGCATTACTAATGTATCTCCATTTAAATGCAGGTTTTTGCTCCTAACACAGAACTTCAGGGAAATCCTCTCCAGATAAACTGTAATAGGATACCAAATGGTGATTCAATACTTCACTTTAGCTTGTGTTTCAGCTTATTGATCTTAATTTTCTATCATTTTGATGCAGCATTTGCCTAGGGGGAAGAGGATTACATTCACTACAATACGGCTTTTAATTAATAATTAATTATTTTAATATTCCACACATCCATGTCAACAGTGGCAATATGCTTATATTCCTTTCCTTATTTCTATTCTATTCTATTTCTATTCTATCAAACCAGCAAGGTATGACTTTACAAATTTCAGGAAGTAATTGAGACACAGTTGAGAAAAGGAAGCATAGCATAAGTATCACAGTATCTATGTGGGGCATGCTTATCATGATAGTGTTTTGTTCTCAGTCGTTTGTGGTAACAGTGGTAAGACCATGACATTGCTTTTGCCATATATGACAAGTTTAGGATGAAGTTTTTCTCTGTATATGCCTCCCTCAAGCACTGCTTAACTGCAGCTTGTAAGACGTACATGAAACCTTGATAGATTTTTATATATATATATATATATATATGAGCTCTCTTCTCTGGACTGAACTTTAAGTGTCCTAAATAGTACAATAGAACATAGAAATTATAAGTCTACTAGATCATGAATACAGTTATTAAGAGGAATTACTTGATGCTGAGAGTGTTTTTGCAGCACCTAATATGATGACATCCAATCTAGTTATAACTAGGCCACACTATTTCTCAGTATCCAGGCAGAAAGCCAGCAGCGCAAGGATGGCAAGCAAGGCTTAGGTCTCATTTTCAGTATCATCTGCTCAAAAATAACTCTCTACTGTGGTAGAAGTATAAGTATGATGAGATTTTAAAATAAATTTTTACATTTAGCATTTTTTATTATTTATATAACTTAATTACATATAGGTGCATTTTGTTAACATTTCCAAATGTTCTTGCAACAGTAAGATTCATGAATTTTCAAAATTTTACCTCTGAGATTAACATTTTCTACATAGCATCCTAGGATTTGTTGGTTTTTTTTAATTATCAGGATAAGAGCAATAAAATAGTGGAAATTGCCAGTCTTAGGGTTACTGAGACCTCTTTTGTTATATAATTTGGTCAGCAAAACCGATGTCTAAGAAGTAATGATATTTGTGATTATGCTCCTTTGGGAAGCTTACCTACATGCCCTGAGTTCTCTTCTCTTAAATTATTTCCAACATTCTCAAATCCTGACAGATTGAAACACCTGCTAAGCAAAACAAAAACTGCTAGAAAGACATTCCTCCACCACCTCATCAGTCAGTCCTCTCCATGCCCGTGTTTAGGTCTGAATTAGTGGTATGCTGCAATCCATCAGACAGAAATTTGTTAGTGGTAAGAACACAGGGCACACCATCAAAAACTGTCTCATGATAGACTTTGTTGGGTGGGAAGCTGGGGGTGGGGGGAGGGGGAAATGATGGGGCTTTTTTTCACCCCCAAAAACCAGGAACAGCATTTGCTTTTAATATTGAAGTCCATGGTGACTTCATAAATGTAAAGTAATGAAAAAATAATATAGCTACAATGGAGAAGCTGGGTAGAGTATTTTTCTCATCAACAGTCCGTTATCAGTAAACACAGTTTGACTGGAACCAAAGCACTAAACAAAAACTTTTAATGCTGCTGGAAGCAGGGGAAGAGGGGGTTTCAATGAATCACTTATGGGTTTATCCAAATCAACTCTTTAAAGTTCTCACAAAAAACAAGAGACTACTACTGGTCAAAAAGAAAATTTTCAGCAATCCAAAATAAGATTTCTTTTAATTATAAAATTATAAATTTTCCAGGATTTTTGAAATTAGGTTTTTAAAATCACAATGCAGAATCCCTTATTAAAATTGGTACCAAATTGTAGCAAAACTATAAATACTAAATATTAGAAGATAAAAAGATGGTATTCTTTGGAATGTGTTTCATGAAAAGTTATCTCAGTCGTGAAAATGGGTGTTGTAATAGGGGCTTTTTTTCCCCAAGACATAAGTTCATGCTAGGATTTAACAAATAAGACTGAAATTAATTTTTTAAAAAAAGGAATGGATCAGGTATGAACTGATAAAACTTCCCACTTTTTTGACCTTGTAAACTTCCATCAGAATGCATGACACAGCAGGAAGTTTGCCTAGCAGCAGTAGGTACGCACATCCTCGTTTCCTTTACTGGCTCAAACCTAGTTTTTCACATTAATTACCGTTCATTTATTGAATGGAAAACATGCATTTTTAATTATGTTAATTGAAATGTTGGCTGGTTGTGAAACCAAGTGCTTGGAATTGGTCCATTTGAGCCACGTGAATCAGCAGTACTGTTTTATAGATTTTTGCATTTTTTCGTTTCAGCATTTCAAACTGATCCTTGTGCAGAATAAAACCTGATAGAGAAAGATTAAAGGCTCCATCTAGTGGGCAAGAGTTTTCTATTGAAAGGGGGAAAAAGGCTCTCGTTTTCACTTGATTTTATGCACTAAGAAATATGGCTTTAGATTTTGTTTCATTAAGCTACCATGTTGTAGTTAATTCTTGCCTTCTGCAGAGCCATTATTTTATATGCAAAGCTGTGAAACATTAAGTATTATTCTGAGTCTTGAGGAGGAAGCAAAAAATGATACTAAATGAGTGGGTTTATACAGCAGCTCATCAAAAAAGTGCTTCCTCCCCACCCCCTTCAAGTTTCACTATATAGTAACCAAAAAGATTCTTTCCTACTTAAAACTGACTAGAAACATTCATAACTTGACCACAGCACTTAACACAGTATTTTGGGGGTATTTTTACACAGAGAACTCTACCCATCTGTGTCCTCATCATTAAATGACTTGTTTACCTGCAAACAGTAGGTAAACTGTGAAATCTGTGTTTTCTAGCAAGGCACAGCCCCAGTGGCCTCTGTTGTGTCTTCCAAAGGCAAACACCAAAACTCATGCATCCTGGCAATTATCTAGGAGCCAGCCTGGTACTGTCGTGTGTCCAAAAGCATCCCAATAGAATCTAGCACCTTTATTTTAGGTACACAATTGATCTAGGTACACCAGTATTCTTCCTTTCTTTTCTCTTTGCTGAAGTTCTGCACTGCATTGCAGTTATGCTCCCAGCTCCTGAACTTCAAATGGCAGGATTCTTCCATTTGCAGTAGTGAAACTTGGGTGTTACTCTCTCATTCCAACAAATTCATCCAGGAGCTGAAATCTCCAGTTCACTTCAAGCTAGTAACAAGCATAGGAGCAGGAATAAGTAGCAGCAAGCACAGATTTGGCAGAAGAGACACTAAGGTACATGTCCCGGCTTTTGTCCAACTGTCCCTCCTTTTAAATTCTTAGAGCATGGCAAGATCAGCTCCTCCAGCAAGGGGCAGACACTAACATGCTGTGTAGTAATACACTACACCCAAGTTTGCTATAGCCAATGTTCATATCCAACACTGGAAAATCTATCTCCTGCACAAACCAGAAAACAGAGCTTACTAAGTTGTTTTGCACTCCTTTTGATCGCAGGGAGATCTCCCTTTGCAGTGGGTCAGATAGCAAATCCAGAGGATTTTTACTTGGGTATTACTGCATGATTTGGCAATCTTGATAGATCAGACAGACTTGCTGATTTTCCTGAACAATTCTCCCCAGCTGCAGCTCTCCCTCTATCCTCCATGGAAATGTTTTTCTGAGGTGCCAGTTTGTAAGTGCTGTCATTTAGCTTGTTTTACAGGCTAAAGTGAAGGATAGTATTAGAGTTCTTACTCTGAACCATTTTATGAGCAAGGACTAACAAAGAACTGAGTAGCTCTGGAGTGCCTTTGAGGAAGTTGGTATGTTTGCAACATGCAAAAGATGGTATTTCAAAAAGGAAAGAAATCAAAGGTAAAACTTAAACTGCATGTTTTGGTATTTGCTAGAGTAATGCTGCTTGGTTTCTAAGGTACATGAACACCTACCTCACTGGGCACACAACAGAAGAACAGATGCAAGTCCCTTAATTCAAAGTTGTTAAATAACACCACTTTTAACTGATGGCCTTTGCTTTAGAATTGTTGCTGTTTTAAAAGATTATAGGCTTGTTGCTGAGCTAAAGCAAATCCCAAGTTTGGACCTACAGTAAGATCCTCTTTATTTTACTTTAAATACCTTTTCTAGCACTAGTACTTGAACTGATCCTAATGAAATACAAATTTCCAGACGTGAAACTCTGAGGACTATCCAACAAACTGCTTTTTGCAATAATCTGCTGTAAACTCAAAATAAAAATACAAACTTGGGTATTAATTTATTGCATATACAGGTCATTCAAAAGCCTCATAGAAGACTTCTAATTAAACTATGTCTAATTAGGGTTATTCAGCTATTTGTTTGTTCTTTGTTGGAGCAGTGGTCTTTGAAACAAATGCACTGATGCACGTTTATTGTTGTGGAGAACCACTAAGTCTCTTTCTTATTTTTCACAGCCAACCAGGTGCTGAAGTTTGGAACACTCGTCAGTACTTCCAACACCTATGACAACTCTGGGATTGTGACCATCGAGACAGACAAACCGTTGCTGTGGACAATGGCTATCAAGAGATAAGATCAGTTACAGCTGCCTTTTCTGACCTGACACAACTCAAATTACTACAAAATTTCACTGAATTAAGACAGTAAAGCTGTTGCAAAAGATGTAAGGAGGTACTGATTTTATGTATTGAATGGAAAACAAGTCTGAAATAAAAGTCACTTGAGATTGAATCAAAAGTACTTGCAGTAATAGAGTACTTCATTCTGGTACCTCACACTACTCAATCAGAAGATGCATGAGCAGACACTCAGTACAATCACAAACAGAAATGAATGTAAAGAAACTGCTGCTGCTTTTCTGGTTAGTTCAGGCTACTTTTACAAAGTATTTTTATTCCAATACTGAACTATTTTTCCCCTCTTGCCAAAAGGACAGTTACACACAGTATAACTGTATTACAAAGTAATAGCACTAAGATTAACTAATCTCATTTTTCTGTCCCAGTTTGTAGGTGCTGGTGAAGATTTCTCAAGAATAATAATTGAACTTTTCTACTTAGGAAGCAAGTTAGTGTACTGAAGGAGCTTCAGTTTTGCTGTAATACCAGTATCAGATTTCCCAGTATTTACTGCTTTTAAAGTCTAATAAAAATACCATTGTACCTTCTGCAAATATCAAATGCATACAGTAAAATTTTGGAGTGAAATAAATGTCTTAATCTGAGGAGGAAGAGCATTTCCAGTTTTTGCAGGCTTAGTTCTTAAAATCAAAATATACAATCATTTAAAATAATGGAAACTTCCAGGTCAACATGCAGAGGCTTTTTTATAATTCTATGCACAGAAGAGGGTCCAAAATGATTGTATATCCTATCCAACAGTGTGGCCAAGTTGTGGATTTGCTGAAGGACTGCTTAGTGTCTGTGACAACTAAATTATCCTCAAATGGCACATCTCAGTAATCAATTATGTTTGCATTTTTTAAGTATGCCATCAGAATAAGGACTGGCAATGCAACTTCTGTATTTGGTGGTGTTCTTCCTGTCAAGTACATACTATAACCTAGCAGGACTTCCAAATGCTGGAAGGAATTACTGATAATTATGGTGATTCCAGAAATTATTGACAAGAATTCCCATACACTTTTACATCACCACTTGAAAGGATACAGAAATGCTGTTTTCTTGCTGTCTGCTTGTGCTGGGACGATGCTGTTCCAATGCTTAATTTACTGCTTAGTAAACAGCTCCTGAAGAGAGGTCATACAGCTGAAAGTTTTCAGTATTTGACTGGACAAAACCTTAAGCAACCTCATCAGAATGCAACACTGACCCAGCTTTGAGCAGGACAAGGCACTAGAGACCTTCCAAGCATCCTTCCCACCTGAATGATTCTACTACAGTTAAAAGAAGCAACAAAACAAGCAAAACACACAACTACTATTACCAGAAAGAAAAAGAAACCCTGTAGGACAGGTATTATCACATACACTTTAAAAGAAAATTACGATGACAAGAATTTTTGAAAACCCAAACTGAGCTTGTTTAATATCAAACAAATTAAAGCTGTGAAATCTTTGCAGCAGCTGTCACAACTGTCTTCTTCTTCATGATGAATATTCAGCCACCTCTGTTGAGAGAACAAAGTAATCAGTTTCAACTAATGAAGTGTGATCAAGTGATCCCACCTGAAGTCTAATTTATCCTCCCACCACTACCTTGTTAAGGCAACCATTACAGCTCATCTCCCATTTTCAAACACACCTTGCCTAGATGACCACTCTTACAGGCATAAGCAAGTCACACATCATGGACACAGAAGGTATTTAATCTCTTCCAGGTCTAGAAAGGGGATCACATCAGCTCTGGAGAATATGAGGAATTTTAACTGGTACTGTTAATATGTCAGTACCATGGTGCCAGTCGACTTGAAGTTTAAGTTTTTCATGATGTAACATTCATTCCAAAAGGGATTTTACAGAATGTAGTTACATGTAGAACAAAGTATGAAACATACCTAGCACTCAGTAAATGAAACAAGACCAATTTTGTTCTGTGCCCTGTCATCCTACAGCACACCCACTCAGTTTTCTTTTACCTTACCGTCCATCCATTTACTTTGGATCCCTGAATTATAAACTGGAAACAGTAAGAGTATGTAAGATCCAAATAAGGTAAATATTCTATGGTCAAACATACACTGAGGAAGTGGAAATCAAAATATCTGATGTTCAGTTTTGAAGCAGAATACTCAGAAAAAATCTTAAGAACTATGGATCTGATACTCTGCAGCATGCTGAATTAACAACCTACTTGTTCATAAAGTCCTTTGAATCAAGTAATATTTGTCATATTATGCTAACATGTGAAATGCACAGACACTAAAGCAACATGGGTCCTGCAGGACTTCCTAATGTCATTTGTTTAAAACTGAACAGGTAAAAATTTAGTGAAATCTAAGGTCATATTCACTTACACAATTATATTGTTGATTGGGATATGGATCAGTTTGACAAAGAAACCAATAAATCCCATTATTGCAAAGCCTATTGCTGTTGCCATGGCAATCTTCTGGAACTCTGCAAAAAACAACAAAAAAATTTTGTCAGGAAGCCTCATGTGTGGCATACAGATGTGCACTGCAGTGACCAATGGAGAGACGTCTCTTTACAGAACAACGTTAACACTGGAAACACTTCAAAAACTGCACAGACGCTGAGAAACAAATCCACTTTTTCAGAAGACAGATCAGATTTTCAGAGAGAAGATGCTGATTTCCACAAAGAATGGCCAATCGCAATATTTCTAAAATAAGCAGAATCAGAAATACCCACAGTCCATGACAATTCATGGAACGTTTATCCCATTATCTTTCCTTTACATCCCTATAAGCCCTGAAAGTAATCCCCAACATAGCATCAAAAATGGAAAATCTGCATTTTTGTCTGTCACTGGAAGACAGCACCGTGAGTCACCACAAAAATAGAGTACTTGGGATGTTTTCAATTATTTTAAGACAGCAACCATGAGGTTGACTAAGACGGTCAACAGCCCCTCAGAAACCTGCCAGTCTGACAAGGATTGAAGTTCCTTACGGATCTCAAAAGTTGCTAGCAAACTTAAGAGTGACAGACCTGTTCACCCTGAGCATGTGAATAAAGCACTGAAACTACCATTAAGGATGACCAGTTGACCGGTTAGAGTTATAGCTTCCCTCCAGGGCCTCTCTAGTCTAAAACCTCATCTTCTATACTCCCAGCAACAAAATTCTTCCTGTCCCAATCAGGCAGCGACTGACAGCTGTGGAGCACCGAATTTCAGATACTTAGCCTCTCTCCCAAGGTGAGTTTTAGTACCACTCACACACCTACATACATACCAGAAAAGAACAAGTTTATTATAGCCAGAACCTTAAACGCACTGACAATTAGACAACTAAAGCTCAAGTTCAAATCTCATATTGGCAGCTGAGAAACATCCACAGCAAGTACATCAACAGAAGTGATGTACAGAAAGACACCTGCTAAGATACAAGATGAAATAAGGATTATGTTCTGGTTTATTGTGTGCTTTACCTTTCCTATCAGGCTTGGTGCATCTCTTAACAAGTCGTATGGAGTCTTTTACAAACTGACGGCTGGGTTCCACAAATTGCATTACCTGATCCATGATTACCTGCAAAGACAAACACATTTGACATTGATGGTTCCACATATATACTGAAAACTGGATTTTTTTAATTACAGGACTAGCAGTCACCTACGAAATTTGTTAAAGGCTTAAGATAATGTAAAATGTCATATTCCAACCTAAGATACTTCCACTTTGCAGGAAATGAAGACACTGTATCAGTAAATAAACATGACGGCCTATTTCTGACTGCAAAAGAAAAAAAAAAAAGGAAAATTATGCCTTTCAGCACAGAAAACAACAGCTCCATCACACATTGGCTTTCATCTGATGTCCTACGCCGTGCTTCTGAGACCACAGAAGGCTTCTGAATAGACAAAAGCCATCGGTTTCAGGAGACCCTCACGCCAAAAGCTGCCGGGGGCTCGGTCGGTGAACACGAGGAGAATGCTGTGGCCGAGCCTCCTTCTCACAACAGACGAGTGCCAGCATTGCCACTGTAAGGACACCGGGCTGGAGGAATCTGTGACCATCAATATGTACAGACCACCAGGTACGAGGCGCCCGGTACGAAGCCGGCCCCTCTTCCATCCACGGAGACTCCTTTCCCCCTCACTGCGGCCGAGGCCCTGCCTGCCCGCCGCTGTCCCCCCAGCCGCCCTCCGCCCCGGGCGCTCCCCAGCCCCTTATCCCTGATTCCCCATCCTGATCCCGAACCCCGGGTGCTCCCGGGCCCCCCGCGCCGCCCTCACCGCGAGCCGAGGGACACGTCGCACTAGCGGCAGGCGGCGTGACGTCGCCGCGGTGGGCGGGGCGGCTTTTGAGTGCACACGGAGAGCTTTTGGGGGTGGAGTTTTACTTGGATTTTTTTTTCTTTCCGGTTTCCGGGGCCTCTCGCTCTTCCTGCCTCGCCGGCGGGGGCTGGGCGTAGCCGTGAGGGCGTATCCGTCTCTCTACGGCCTCCGACAGTGAGTTTGCTTTCCATGCTCTTGGAGCCTTGGGATCCAAGCGCCTCCTAGAAGGAAATAAAGGGAAGAAGGTGCCGCTATTCTGCCAGGCAGCCAGCGACAGGACGAGAGGACATAGCCTCAAGCTGTGCCAGGGAGGTTTAGGTTGGACATTAGGAGGAATTTCTTCACAGAAAGGGTGATCAGATATTGGAATGGGCTGCCCAGGGAGCTGGTGGAGTCACCGTCCTTGGAGGTGTTTAAGCAAAGACTGGAGGTGGCGCTCAGTGCCATGGTCTGGTTGGCCGTGGGCTGTTTGGTAATAGGTTGGATTCGATCTCAGAAATCTTTTCTCACCTAATTGATTCTCTGAATATGCCTCTAACAAATGCTGTTTAATGAAGGGATGGTAAAAAATCCCCAAGAAACAAAATCCATCCAACTAAAAAAAAAAAAAAAACAAAACCTGCATGTAGAACTCGTTCAGGCTGTGGTTGCCCATGAGCCTGACACCTATTGGTTTGTAGGAATGCTGGAGCCATTGCGAACTCACGGAGTTCATCATCTTTGAAAACATAGGATTTTTCTTGTGTAAAGAAGTGTGCAGTGCTCAAAGGTGGGAAAGCTCCGTACATTTCAGCGGCACAGGTGTAGTGTAGGATGCTTCCTTGCACGAGGGGGAAAAGAGGCTGTCACTGCCTAAATGGAGCACTTCCTTGCTGCTTCATCTTGTAACAGGTAAAGGAAGAACAAAGACAACATGGATTTATTTTTTTTGTCCTTACTTTGCTTTCAATGTTACTGATTTTGGTCTAGAGCTCTGTTCCTAGTTGACTGCCACCTTTGAGTTTAGATTGAATATCCAAAGCTTATTAATTATTCATCAGACTGTGCGGCCTCTGCAGCCAGTTAGCAAATGCTTTGCTGATCTCAACTCCCTGTTGCATTTAAGTGTGCACAAAGTATTTTCTGGGCTTAAGTTTTTGCTGACAGCCTTCATTACAGGTGAAATACCATGACATCAGAGTAGGGCAGTAGGGAGTTAGTCATTCTGGTCTTTTTTGGCAGCCACTTTCTTTGTCTCTGCCCACAGGGCGGATCCCTCGGTGTTACTGATCTCCTTCAGAGATGAGCTCTCTACTTGGCTTTGGAGGGTTATTGGCTTGAAGGTCCTCTACAAGTTTTCTCCACCTTTGGATTGGACTTTGCTTTGAATGAAAATTCATGCAACATTGTTCCTCAGATGGGGCTGTAATTTTGGTGGCCAAATTCTGCTGGATCTTTTCCATTGGCACACCAACACAGATCAGAGTGTCAGTCAGGTCTCCCACAGTAGATATGTGTCTAATTTGTCTCTTGTTTTTGCAGGCCAGTTTGCAGTCTGCAAGGCTGGAAGGAAGAGGAGAGGAAGATCCCTAATGAAAGCAGCAAAGGGCCTGATAGCCATAGTGCACAGTGTGTGGTGGGGCAGAGTAGGTTGCTGAGTGAGAATCCATATGTAGAGGAATGAGAATCCATATGTAGAGGCATTTTTGTGGGTTTTGTCCTATTTGTTTTTTTTCCTTCGGTGTCACAGATAAATGCCAGAGACTTTACCTACAGAGGAAACTCACATTTCCAGCTGTGCTGCTTGAGGAGCCTTGCTGTGAACCATCCCCACAGTGGATGGGACCAAAAGGCACTGACTGGAAAAAATTTAACCTGATAAAAGAAGACACGTGTATGAAACAATTCATTACACAGAATTCTGGTTGGATAAGATTTTTGTTTTAAAAAACATTTGCTAAAATAAAGCTTTTTCCCCAAAAGATCTCTATTTTAATTTGTTTTTCCTTGGGGGGAAATTTTCTGGAGAAACACAGCACATCTTGCCTGGCTTAACAATGTGGCTTTGTCATAAGTTTGTACTATGGGTTCTCTAGGGTGGGGTAGAAGGTATCAATTGTCCTGTCTGATCTTCCTTCACTCTGCCACGATGAGCTCTCCTCTTTGCCTGCCACACTGCGAGTTTGGACTTCAGCAGCTTAGGAGAGAGGCAGAGTCCTGATTTTTGCCCAGAAAGCATTTGCTGTTCTCCTCCAAGTATTTTCCAATATGTCTGGATTTTTGTAGTGTCCTTTGTTATTTAGACTTGGTCTTCATGGCAACTATGCTACTGTTCTGTATATATTTACAAAGAGCCATATGCATTTACAAAAGATAGGGAAGGGTTTACATCTCCTGGGCATGTGTAGTTTTTTTCACTGAAAGCTAGACAGGTACTGGGGTGTTTTGTTTCTACTTCTTTATGGTTCTTGCAATGCTGGGGAAGAAGGTGATATGCTTGCACATATGAATTTTCATGGCAGTTTTGCAAGTCTGCATTTATGGCAGTATCTAAGCAGTATAGAACCATTCCCTCAATAGTAAAAAATACCACTGTTATACTATGTAGTGGTATGCTAGTGCTGACTTGCTTCTGAATATTGGTGAAGCTGAAGCCACACCTAGGGGAGAGGGATGTTTTCATCCTATGTATGCTCCAGGAATGAGAGTTCTTTTGATGAGAGTTTTACTTTTTCTATTTACACATTTTTGTTTATAGTTTGTTTCTTGTCCTTTGGAGGATATGAAAGATAAATATCTGCTTTTAACTATAGGCATGTTAGACTGTTGTATGGCATCCATCCCCCTGGATCTGGACACTTATGCATGGAGAGTGAGATCAGCCTCCTCTTCAGCCTCCCTCACTCCATGCTGCCTGCCTGCCACAGCACAGATCCCACTGCAGCCTGCAGAACATGGTGGGATGGCAGGAGCCAGTGAGCTGCCAGCAGGTGCAGCAAACATAATTTTTGGATCAGCTGGAGAGAAGTCACAGTCTTCAGTCTGAAGGCGGTTCAGCCTCTGTATGCTGGGATGCCACATGTGTGATCCCCAAGTGCTGTGGGAAGGTCAGAGCAGTAGCACTGTCTGAACAGGTCTCCAAGCTTCCCTGTTTCCCTGTGGGGTATAACCCCATTTTCCCTACCCTGACTCTGTTCCAGCCCCAGGCAAAGGAGAAGAGCAAAGTAGCAGGTCCTGCTCATGCTCCAGGGCTGGTGCTGCCTGGTCTCAGCAGGAGCTCAATGGCATGGATCACAGAATGGAGAAACCTGGTAGTCTGGTTTTCTTGTTTGAAAGATTACTCCCCATATGCTAGAAGAAAGTACTTGTACTTGCCTTGACAGGTTTCCTGTGGCTGCACAAAAAGTGATACTTTGGTATATGATGTCTTGCTGAATTATCTCCTTCCCATTCCAACCCATCCCATGATGGACAGCAGGAATTGAGCTGCTCCTCTGTAGGAAGAGCTGGAGGGATGAGTGGGTGTGCAGAAGGCACAGCCAATGCTGTGCCCATGATCTCTTAAGCCTGCCTTGTGACAGGTCATGAGGCATTTGAACTGGAGGAGGCAAGGCAAAATGTTGGCTTCATCACCGGGGGGATATTTGGGATGGATGGACTGTTTGAGCAAGAGCAGCATTTGGGGACAATCTGACTTTCCTTCATGTATTTAAGGGGCAAATGGTTATCCTGAGTGACAGCAAAAGCGAAGAAAAAGACTAAGAAAACTGTGAAGGTTGTCACTTGTGGACTTATGCATGCGAGGAAGATGGGCCACTGTGGACAGAGGGCGTCTGAGTATGGTCTGGGTCAGAAAACAGAGAGAGCAAAGACAACACAGCATCAGTGATTTACATCTCAGACAGGGGAATAATGTAGAGAAGGGAGAGAGAGAGGAGAAAGCAAGGTGATGGTGTGGGAAAGGTTAAGCGATGTCCTTGTTGAACAGTGCTGCGGGTAGCTGCCTTCTCAGATTTTCAAAGGCAGTAGCATGGTAGCCCCATTGGCTGATGCTAATGCTTCATTGCATGCTAATGCTTCATTGTTTGACAGTCAGTGTTGTTGGATGACTAAATAACTATAAAATTCAGTCATCAGAAATTGCTAAGATATATGGGACCTTTTATTTTTTAATTCTACATTATCATGAATGTGTTTCATTAATTTATGTCTTGAAAAACCATTGGAATATCTATGTGCTTCTGACATTTAAAAATTAATTTTAGCTTTTCATTCCCCTAAACAATCTAGAGAGTCTGTTTGGACTTGATAAGCACATCAGCATGATTTACGATAGGAAGAAAGATTATTTTCCTCTTCAGTATCTCTGTAGGTGCTGGGGAAGAACATAAATGGGGAATTAATGTTAGGAAGGAAATGATAGCTCAGATTTGGGGGTCAGAAGGAAATGATGAAGTGCTTGTGTTCTGTGTCTTGGGGTTTAGCCTCATTAATTATCGAAATGCCACTAGATCACTTTAGTGCTGTGGTTGTGAAAGGGAATGTCTCTAGTCTGAAGCAGCCAACAAGCCCCATTTTTTTGATTTGTGCTGCTTAATATTTAAGGGAGATGAAATGTGGGGATGAGGGAAAAGTGCTGTTAAAATAGATTTTTACCAGTGTTGGATTTATTGTATATAATTTTAAAGATGACCTTTTAAAAAAGGCTGTATTCTGTTTTATTTGAAAGAGAGCACTTGGGAGATTTGTGTATGTATAATGACAGGCACAATATGAGAGAAACATGGGCAGTATACTAAAATGGCATTCGTAAATGATACTTCCAGCTAAAAAAAGGTCTGAAGATATGGTTTCTACATAGCAGAAGAAATATAGGGAACTTAACAGAGGAATAATAATTCCTCCATCAGTTGTTCAGGTCAGAGAGAGAAAGAAAAATCAAATACTTACTATTTTCTCTGATGCAGTGCTTGTAGTGGTTTGTTTTGTCTTAACACAATTGCTACTGATGGCTGTGGTTTCTTTCCCTAAGATGCATCACTTTTTAAGTTCTTCGTTTGTTTTCTGAGGGGTTTTTTGCTAGTTAATGTCATTCTCCCATAATTTCTGGGTTCATCCAGCGAAATAAATCACAAAAGGAACTTTGATAAGCAATGGGCTAAAAAATGCTTCATCTTAAGTCTTGCTCTGGTAAATAGCAGCTGATGTCCCTTGTACAGGCCTTGTCCCTAACTTTGTAATTTCCACATGAAGATTTTTGTGTATATTAACAAAAAAATTACTGAATCCTTCTTAAAAAATTGCTAGTAGTAATTGTGTAAATACTAATTAGCACTAAAGTTTTTTTTAAAAAGGGGGGGTGCAAATTAAAACTGGAAATACTCTTAACCTTAAGACAATTTTTTTTCCTCCGGAGGATGAAATTTGATTAAAAATGAAGTGATTGTTTTCATTTTATAGCAAGAATATTTTATGTCAGCAGAAATATTTTTCAGGTGTTCTCTGTGTCTGTGTTCAGACATTTAAAAATGGCTTTCCAAAGTCTGGCAATGGATGCATGTATTGTACACAAGGCTCAGTCATACAGTGGATACAGAAGCAGCCACAAAAACTTCAAGCAGAATGTTTTGAATGTGGGTCCTGTGCTTCAAGCCAAGATGGCAGAGCAACCAACAAGCTTGGTAACGATCGACAAGGAGCTCATCCCTGCATGGCTGCAGTGTCAGAATGTTGACTTAAATTCCCCCTTTCATGATGGAGCCTTATTTTACTTTGTTTTGGCATGTCTGCACTTAGTTTGTAAAGCTTGGTCCATGCTCCTTGTTGGGATTTTATATATGAAGTAAATTAAACCTTTCCCTTCTGTGATGTTCCAATGCACCTTCTACTCCATTTGTGGCTCAGGATGTCTGTTCTATCCCATCTCATGGGGTCAGCTGTGCTGGACCCCAGTTCTGCTATCATTATGCACATTTCTGTGTAAAAACTCTTTCATTATATGTTGTCCCCACTGTCCAGGATCCCAGCTGGCTAGGAACATGGGCCAGAATGCCGTCTTTTTCTTTCGAGGTAAAAGGTGTTTCTTCTGCTTTTTCCTGCAGTAAAACTCTAAAAATTTGAGAGAAGTTGAGAGATACCATTTTATAATGGTGAGAACCATTTGATGGGTAGGGTAAAGTGAGCAGCTGAAAGGATGGAGCTGGCCAGGCAGGAAAAACCTTCCTACCACTAAAAAGCAAAATAACTTCTTGTCCCTAGAATTTTTAACTTTTTTTTCCCCAGCTGATCTATATAGAGTTGGTTGCCTGCTTGTCTTTTGTTCTTGCCTTCAGATTAAACAGGACATGTCTCTTGGCTCAAGTTAAACTTTTGTGATACTGTTGAGGTGTCTTGAATTTTACCAAGTGTCTGTGCTAAAGCAGATATGTCACTGATTTGTACAGGAGCTGTGTGCTTCAGGCATGCTGGCAGCATGTGCTTTCTCAAAGGGTGCCTTGGAAATACGCTCTAAATATGTAATAACTTGAGCATAAAATAATCCAAAGAAGTTTGGGTAATTCAGAATTGAAAATCAGCTTTGGAAGGTTTTATAGGGATGGGAATCGTTCTTTAACTGCAAAAAGCTAGAATTGCAAAGTTTGTTGGTTTTTTTTTTAATGCATCCTTTTGCTGCTCTTCTGAAGATATTTTTAAATGCCCCCCTTTCCTCATTTCTGCCCTTACAAGTCTTCACTCTCTGTGTTAGAAACTTAAATAGATCTGGCACTTTTCACTGTTTCAGTCTCTGGGTGCTGGGGAACCTTGATAGGACCGGCTGTTCAGCAGCTAGGGGTAGCATCTCTGAACTGTAGACAGTTCATCTTTAAAGGTGATTTGAGAATGGCCTGAAAATGTTAGTCACTAGAGCAACACTAGGGAAGCAGTTTTGCTTGGTCACTGGTGGAGAGCATGATCCCCCTTACATACAACTGCGAACAGGGCAAAGCTGCATTTCACAGCATGAAGAAGCTGCAGACCTTCCTTGCTACTGTCTGAATTGGCAGCATCCTCAGTAAGATTTTCTTTGTTCCTGCAGAAAGAATAGTAAGGTTCTGTCCAGTATTCTGCTTCTCTGTCTCACCAGTAATGTTCCAGCTCTTTATTGGTGAAAAGTATTTGGGGAATCACCTGCTCAAGTGGTACAAATTTATCCAGCAGGTTTTCAACACAAAATTGGCTGTGTTCCCAAGTCCTGTCAGTGATGGCTGCAACTGAAGCAGGCAATGAAATGTTTGTAAATCTAATTTTTCTCACTTCCTTTCCTAGTAAGATATAAATCAATTACTTCCATTATAGCTGAAAAGATAGAATCCTGCAAGACGGTGTTGATTTAAAAAATAAATACCTGAGGATCTAGCACTTTCTGCTGCCTTTATTGCCCAGGTGTCTGTTCTACTTAATCATGTAATTAGTGTTGCAGAACTGTCCAAAATGTTGAAATAATCAGATTTAGGAAGTTTCAAAGTGCATTCTGCTAACATCATGGCAAGTTGGTGTCTGTTCTCCAACTCCTGAACCAGTCCAAATGCTTTCTTTAATAGCAAAGTAGAAACATGTCAATGGCAGCATCTCTGCAATTTTGGCAGCAGGTGACAGCCCCAGGCATTTTGTAATTAGCACCTTTTTCAAACTGTTAGCTAAATTAGTCAAATATGAAATAATCTTCCCCAAATTATATCTGGAAATTTGAACCTTGAGTCTGTCTTAATGTGTGGACACACTGCCATCCAGGTAGTGCTATTTACTGAATAGTGTGTCTTCTAGCAAATTCATGGCACGTAATCTGGATGATATCTGGGTTACTTTTATAAAATTCATTTGTAAAACACCTGCCAGCTGTTTGGTACTGGCATTTGTAATATTACAGTTTTCAGGTGTAGTCAAAAGCACTTTTCCTTGTTGCCTGCAACAGAGAACTTGATCCCATATGTATTTCATAAGTATAAGTCATTAATTTTCATTATCCTGAGTATGCAGATGGAGTAAAGGTGCCTGCTCTGGGCCTGTAAGAGCTGTAATCCTGATTAGAACCTAATGCTGAGTCAAGCCGTGAAATTGGTATCACAAGGCATTATTGTCCTCATCTTCGGAGTTATTTTGGATTTTAATATTTCACTCTTCTTGCATAAAAATAAGCCTGTAAGATCCTAACACTGTAAAACAGTAATAATAATCCACATGTTATGTAATTGTGTAGCTGATAAACATCACCTGAGAGATTTTTCTGGGCTAAAGAGGCTATAAGTAGTTTCTTCACACTTTTACCCATGCCAGGCACGAGCAGAGCATGCTCATAACTCTTCAGCACCAACTCACTTATCCTTTCTGCAACTATTCCTTTTAGGACTCTGTCCTCATTCAATCCTAGGCCTGATTTTCACTTTAAAAGAATAGCCTGCCCTTAACTGCTCTAAGCTAGCTTCTGAGAATTCATATGCTCAGGAAAAAAACCTTGTTTAGTACATCCTACCTGTAGGAGTGGGATAAGGAGATGTTATTCTGTGTTTCCCTGCAGGTGTGGTACATAACGTGGGGGTGGGGCGGGGCAGGGGGAAGAGTATAGCATGGTGGTGTAAGGGATCTGAACTGAAGGGAAGGATGAGCTGAGGAAATGCAAGGTAATGCAGTGAAGGATTGTCAAAGTACAGGAACTCATTTTGTTGGGATTTTTTTCTGCTGCTTCTTGCTGTACTTGCATATTAAGCGCCTTTGGCAATTAAATGCAAAGCAGAACATCCTCTGACTCAAGCGAAAAATGTGTGATTTATCTGTATCAAACTATCTCCTCTGCTTATTTAGGTAGCTCAGTTTGAAGGAAGTGATGGATCTTCAGGAGCCTGTTCTATCTTTGGTGCAGGATAAAGATGCCTGGTATGTAGTATTCCAGCTTTGACTCTGGTAAGTGCAGGGTCTGATCTGTACATTGCAGAGGATCTTGTTATTGCTTTGGGGCTGCAGTCTGAATAAACTGGTATTTAGACTCCTACAAATAGTTTATAGGCCTGAACCTGACAAACATATTGGCCACTGAACATGATGTAATTAATTGTAAGTTAATCATTAAGCTGTTAAAATTATATTAAATGCTGAAAAATATATGGCTTGTGTACTGCACAGATTTAAGGCTTTTAAAGGCTGACAAGTCTTTGTTATTGTCAGTTCAGCATTATTGATACCTTTGGCCTTTAAAATACACATCTTCAATTACATAAGTTAGTGTCTTTTATTGCATCAGCTGCTTTTTAGTGCTAATCTTACTGGCAGTCTGTAGCTTGTCATGGATTGAGAGATGTGTTGCTAATAAAACTTCTGATTTTTAAAATACTTGCTGTAGTTGCACTGTTTTAGAAATCTTTCTCTTCTTTCTCAGGGAGAATAGAGATAAGCTGCATTTTTGTACTCTCTTAATCTCTGTGTTTAGTACTAGGTGTTGTATAGCTGGGACCAATGGTTTTAGGAGGTGGATTCCCTGCTGACCAATAGTTGCTAGATTATTAATAGATATATAAAGAAGTTTCTGTAAATAAAGTTTCTCTTTTCGCCATCTTGGGTCCATCTGCCTGCTTCCTCTGCCAGCTTCTGCGAATCTCAGGAAATCTAAACCAACAACTTGCAAAATGTTACACAGAAAATACCCAAGATGCCTTTTTCTGTTCTTTTACCCTAGAGCAGTGAATGCTTCGCTTCTCAGGGGTTGCAACGTGACAGGGGGCAGCAGATATAAATTATCGCACAAATAATCCAGTGAAGCTGTTCTAGATGGATGAGACTTTAATAGATCCTTAGAACTTGAGAGGACTTGAGCAATATGGGCTCTCCTATAGCTGTCTTAGGCTCCATGTCCTCTCTCACAGGAGAGGATAAAGAACCACAGTTGGAGTTACTTGCAGGTTTCACATGACTGGCAATGTACTCTGGAAGTAAATGGCAAATACCAGTTTGTTCCAGTCTTGCAATTGTTAAGATGCTGATAAATTGTAATATGAGTTGGGTTGGCCTTCCTTTTAGACTGAAACAGTATAAGATTACAGGTTTTATACATAACTCCTGGCTTTTCTGTGAAGTGAATCTTATTTTTGTCCTTTTTAAACATCCATAATTCTGCTCTAAGTGCTTTGTCTATAGTCACCATTGCACTATAGGGCTACCTGTTTACAAGCACTGACCCAGGCAGTCTTTGTTGGCTGCAATAATGTGGCCAGTCCTTCAGAACTGAAATTGCCTCCAGCATGCAGCTGAAATGGAAAGGGATGGTGTTGTGCTTCTCCTTTAGTTCCTCTTAGTTTCTTGGAGCATTTTTGCTTTCGTTTCTGAGAGCTCCCTGAACTCCATGTTATTCCTGGGTGTTAGACGTTGACTCAGCCTCTTGTCTGCAGTTAAGCAGTCATGTGGCTTTGGCCCACCATACTAGTAGTTGTCAAGCATAGTGTATCTGCATATTTTTCTTATTAGACAGCCTTTGTTAGTACTTTGTTAGTACTTACAGTACTGTCTGTGATAGTGTCACACTCTCTGCCACACCTTGAATGTAGCATAGAATGCAGATTCTTCAGTGTTTTCTGGCTCTTAATTACCTCTGCATGTTGTTTAGCAGGATAATATTTTCTTGTCTGTCCTGAGGCTCCTGAGCTTTCTTGGAGCTGCTTGAAATCTTAGCACCTTCATTAAATATCCCACTCAAGTCCATGGAGTGGAGGATGTTCTATTCCATTCCTTAATCCCAAACCTCAGGTGGAAATGCTACCCTGCTATCCACAGCTAGCACAGTTTTCAAAATCCTACTTCTGGCTATCTCCAGCTCCCGTGTTGTCCTAGACAGCCTTGGGACTGGGAACCTTGGAAGGGGACAGACAATCATAGAGCATCTGACAGCCTCAAGGTCTATGAACACGTAGGCAATCGAGAGGTTAATTTATCACCCCCTCTGTACTTTCAAGTTTTCCGTCTCCAGATGGGTCCTCAGGATAGTGAGCCATCTGTAGCTTTTGTTTCTTTCAGGACTTTTCTCTGAAAATTTGAAGTTTACAAGATGTTACTTCTTAAAGGTCATCTAGCAATGGTGACTTCCTTGATTCTGCTGAGATATGTTGCTTTTGCTCAGCTAAAACTGTGATCCTGGGAAATTTTTGTAGGTGCAGCTTCTGCTATTTCCAAGCATTGGTGAAGGAGCGTGTGTTTCAGGGTAGAAAGTCAACTAGTGCTCCTGTTCTGTGAAAGGCTCCCTGGCTACTTTACACACACACACACACACACACACACACACACACACACACACACACACACACACACACACACACACACACACCCCAACCGGCCCCCATCCCTGGAGTTCTTCCAGTGTGCCACAGGTGGCGAAAACCTTCTCATTGATCTCCTTTAGCACTAGCAAGATCTCAATGACATTCAGCACCAGTTCCATCCTATACTTAGGGTTCACATGGCTCCAGGAAGAGCAGGGCTGTTCTGGTGGCTATTGGATTCTGGCTTCTTTGACACCAGCCCACAGGTTTGGGGGGTGTGGATAGAGCTGCACATTTGGAAAAAATTCTCATCATGCTCTTATTCTCATCATTGTCTCATCATCTAGCTTATTTCTGGAAGACTGGCAGTCAGAAGAAATTGATAGAGTGGTTTGGATGTCCAGCTTTTGACTTTCTAATGGCTTCTCCAGTGTCCTTTGCTGATTTGTTTCTGCAGGGACTCTTCTAAGAAAAGCACAAGAAGTGAAGATTGTACTGTAATTTAGGACATCAGAACAGGCTCTTTTGTTCTAGGTGAGCAAGTTTTTTGTACCAAAGGATACTAAAGATGGGGTGTGGAGATCTCTTGCATACTGCAAGAATTGGACAGTGTATTTGGAAATGTACATTTAGCTTTGCATCCGTGGTGGCAGGGGTTACATTTTCACAAAGTGAAACAAGATATTTCTAAAGTTTCATGTGTTTGGATTGCAAGAACTGCTGCTTTTTCACTGATCAAGGCCATTTCCAGATGCTGGAAAGAACAGTTGGAGTCATTCGGCTGCCCCAAGGCAAATGTGCATGTTCCTTTTGCCAGCCAGGTCAGGGTGGCTGCTGTGTGACATGAGGCCTCATGAGGAGGTGCCTGCAGGTCTGGTTCAGTGTCCCAGGACATCCATTTCTGGATGTGACTGTCAGTGTGCCTGTGGCACTTCTGAATTGCCCAGAGGTGACACATCATAAGGCACTATGTGAAGAGGCACCTGTCTTTCTGTGAATATTAGATGTGAGGACCAGGAGTGCCAACACAGCAGACAAAAAACACAAACAACTTTTGAAAACCTTGACTTTATTCAGAGTCACATAAGATTTACATTTGGAAAACTGAAGTTTTCTATACTCATATGCATCTCATTCCATAAAAATTCAACAGATTGATACCCTTTTAGATTTTAAATTACTTAGGCTATTTCAGCTTTATTGCCTTTTATACCATTGTTTGGAAACTGGTTTTGTTTGTTTACATCCAAACTTCAGATTGCTTTGCAGTACTGCATTTCACTATGGTAGCAAATGTTAGTGACATTTTATAGAGCATAAATAACAGCTTTGAGCTGTGAAGTCATACTTCTGCCAGGGGATCTTTCTTACCGCTTGTCAAAATAAAAGAGCAAATTTTGAGTGACAAATGTCTATGTATTTGCCAGAAGTTTGTTTCAGGCATTGCTAGGTACCCACTGTTTTCATGGAGCCATATACCATGACCCGTAGAGGCTGCAACACAAACTTGAAGGTGTCATAATATGCACAATTTGTACATCTGAGAAGATGCACCATGTGTGAGAAGAGTCAAGAGTTCCATGTATCTACCATAATGAACAGAGTTCATTGAACTTGCTGTCCCAGGGAAAAACTGGTCAACTCATATGGTTTATAATAGGCTCAAAGAATGTTAAGGAATCTTCCCGGTCCAACCATTCTCGAGCCTCTCTGCTGGTCACACTTCCAAAGTCAGAGACTTCCACTGCTGGGACCGAAGCCCCTTCACAGTGGGCAGCTCCCGTGGGAGCCCTGCTTTATTCCCCACTTCCCCCACTCACATGGTCAGACCAGGTTTCCTCACCAGTTCGAGCCCGGATTTCCCATGGCAGAGTCTCAGAACTCTCGTTCCATAAAGCCATTTATTCAGGGCGAAGTTACACAGACGCAGCCTCCGAGGAGGGTCCCCATCAAAGGAGCCCGAGGCTCTTATCCCTTCACAATCTACCCGCTCACAAGTCTCGATCTTCCTCCCGAGTCTCTCAGTGGCTATTCACCGGCTGTGCCACCAGTCTTTGTGCCCTTTGTTGTGCAAAGGATGGCAGTTCACGGCCTCTTGTCTTTCTGGGCTCCTACCTAGAGCTCAATCTGCATCTCAAACTGCAGCTTGCAAACCGGGCTACCTGCATCAGGTGTGTTCCTCAACAAGTGGGCCTGTGGATTTACTAATGGCAAGGAAGTGGCAATCTGTGAACTAAACTTTCGCTATCAATATACAGTGGGTAAACTCCAATACCAGATGCAAAAGTTAATAAGCAGCCATTAAAGTGTTTCAGCTTCTAAGCACCTTTCTGCAGCTCATCCTAAACACATACATGAACACATATTCACAGTAATGTACACCCCCATGGTGCTGTTTCTTGTGCTATGAGACACAGCAGTGCAAAGGAGTTACACGTGAGGAATGTCTGACTTGTCTGAGGTCTGTCCTCTACAGATAATTAAGGCATCTCATCTTCTTGCACACATAGTCTATTCTTTTGCCTGGACTTTGTCTCTGTGGAAGTTGGGCTCCTTCACCTTTGGTCTAACATTTTTTGGGGTGTTTTCCTGCATACATAAATGTATATTTCATATTTTCATAGATTTATCAGTGCATGATCATACATAAGAATTCCCATGCAAATGAATATTCAGGTGTTGCTGAAAAATCTGTTCGCGTCTTGCCTTTATCAAAAAAGTGGTGTCACAAGAAGGCATTCTATTTCCTGTAGTGTACTTTTTCAACATTTCAACACTTTTCCCAAGTAAATCGAGTGTTCAGTGTTGTAGCTGCAGAATGTAAATGATGCAGTGAGCCCTTCCCCTCGCTAGATGGCACCGCTGCCCTCGGAACAGGGTCCTCCACGGGCCACATTTTTGGGTGAAAAGTTTTCAGCGAATGTGTTCGGTTTATCCGGGTTAACTGTGCTTTGTTTGGGTCCTGCAAATGTGGCAGATTAAACAGGTTCCTGTTGATTCAGTGTTAATTCTTGAGCCTATCTGGACTGCTCATTTTTGCTCTGGGTTTTGTAGTTCTTTTATCTGTACACTGAACAATGTTGCAGAGATTGTGCAAACCCAGTTCTAAATTGGCTTGTCAGCACAAGAAGAAAGGGTGGTTCAAGAACTGAAATAAAAGTAATGTAGTCTCAAGTCCATGTGGTTTGGGTTATTTTCAAATCTGTAAGATATATGGACTCTGGAGAACAGGAATTATCTCAGAGGAATGACCTGAAATTACAAGCAACGGCTTTGCTGCAGTGGGGGCGAGACTGGGAGGAAGGAAAAGAAGAACAGAATTTGAGTCCCAAAACTGCTCTGGTGGTAGGGCTAAGCCCAGGGGAAGCATCGACCAACTAAAATGTTCACTGAGGCCATCATATTGGAGTGGTTCTCAGAGGGGTGAATTGTTGTCTGACCCAATGAAGAAATAAAGGAGAAATTTTGTTGAAAAGCTGAGCTCAGTTTGGAGTCATCCGTAAGTGCTCTTTCCTTTAAAGCAAAATTCCAAAGGCACTTATGGAATTGGTACTTTTAAAAAGTTGGGGTTTTTTTTAAGCAAATATTTGTAGCATTTCCCATACCATATTTTTACCCACATACAAGCTCACACATGAGACCCTCCAAGAAGACCCCAGCTGCTTAGGTTCAATTCTTGTGCAGGTTCAATTTCTTTCTATCTCTGTACATATTTGGCTCCTTATTCAGGAGAATGAAGGGCTTAGGGGGTTAAATAAAAGTCAGGAATCATTGCTGAAGGGAAAGAATGGGCATTCCACGGGAAGTTAAAAATGGCACAGTGAATTCATGGTGTGGAGACAAAAGGAAACAGTGTATTGCTTCTGGCATAGTTTGAGGGCATCACTGTCTGAACTGCTTGACTTCTCAAAAGGATTCTTGCTTGTCCAGACTGCTCTCTGAAGGAGAGAACAGCCTGATATCAGCAAGTCCCTTTACAAGCGCTGTCTTTCAGCCACCTGGGGTACATATATTGTATTGGTGGCTTGAGACTCAAACTCTAGATTTGTTTCTTAAAATGCCTACTGCAAAATTAGTTGTTCAGACCTGCAGCCAGTAAAGAGCTAAACAACATGATGTGAGCCTTTAGAGAAAAATCAAATCAAATAATGGAATAGTTGTAAATTGATTAAAATTAATGTGTTGTGAACTGTTTTTTGGCTGTCTTAATTTACTTAAATATGAACTTTTAGTCAAAATGGGTTTTACTTTCAAACTTCTCAGCTGTGAGTGCTGGGAGCATCTAACTCATTTTGATTTGAGGATTAATGATTCAAGGGATTAGAAGGATATAATAAACTCCAAATATTCTAAAAGCTGACTGAAAATCTTATTGGGTGCATTAAAAATTGAGGAACCAAAATTAAAACCGAGGGAATATTCAGATTCCCAAATACACACGGGGAGCAGAACCTCTGCTGTAATTGCTGCGGTTGCTGGTTCATTGTGGCAGGAGGTTCCTTCAGCTGATGCTTATTAGCAGGAAGGGGATTTGAAGAGAAGTGGCAAGGCTGTTTTCAAGTGAAGAGGGGAATTAGAGTTGCTTCAGTTGGATGGAAGATTCTGAAGATGTTTGAATGCTGAAGGAACGGATAGGAGGTTCTAGAGTAATTGGGTAAGGTACTAAGATTGGTCCTATCAAGAATACTGTTGGAAAAAATCTTACATGAATTGTTTTATTCCATATTTGTGAGCAATAATGAGCTTACTTAGAAAGGATCTTATGTTTCACAAGAAGATGCTCCTCTCTTATTCTGCTTAGCATGAAAGGCAGTGGAGGACTTAATAGAATAATAGAGACGTAGAAAATGCATAGAAATAATGCATTATTTGTGTCACACCCTCCTGCCTGCTAAATGACTACTTAGAGTTCACAAGTGAAGACCACCCAGACCACACCTCCCTGTGCCTTTGGGGGCCTCCTGGCACCATGAATGCACATTCGCATCAAAGCTTCCTTGGAAGATTGAGGCAAGAGAATAGTGCCCATGATCTTCTTCTCAGCTGCCCTCCATGCTCTCTCTCAAACACTGCTCTTACACTCAAGCTCTCCATTCTGGCTGCTCTGCAGCTCAGCCACAAAACCATCAATCACTCTGTTCCCTCTCGGATGGACCAACAACAAAAAACCGTGGCAATGTATAGAAGAGGTGGACTTTATTGGTATTGACTACTCTGAAGAGCTTCAGCTAGGGGGTGCGAAGACTGCGGCAGGGAGACCCTTATGCCTAAAACTACATCAGCTTCTGGGAACTTGGACGCTATGAAGAACTACAACTTCTGGGGCAACAGACTGCTGGGAACCCTAGCCTATGCCTGAGAGTGGGGGCTTCACTAACTGGGGATGGTCACAGTGCCCGGGCTGAGCGCTGATCATGGATCCCCCTGCAGTGAGCTGCAAATGGAGAGCTCATCTGGAGAGGCACCCTCATGGGAAGAAGCAGAGTCTCCTCCTCTTACATATGCCCCACTTCCTCGGTCTCTTCTCTCAGGGCCTCTGTACAGGGCGGTGGCGCGGGCACAACTACATTGGGGTGCAGCTGCCCCTCAGCAGCTAGGGCAGCTCCTTGCAGCAGCCGTGTCCCTGGCAGCACATCCCTGCAGAGGCCAAGGGACTCTGGTTCTTCTCCTGGAAGGCACAACACAGGGAGCCTGATGGAAGGGGGCCTCATCAGGGCCTCGGGGGGCTGGGCCCTCTCAGGCTGGCTTTGGCCTCTGCGGGAGGGACTCGGGCTTGGCTGGGCTGCCCCAGGCAGGGGCTCTGCCTGATGTCCCTGGGGCTCAGCCTGATGTCCCTGGGGCTCAGCCTGGGCCCGATTCCTGCTCTGGGGCTGAGTCCTCACCCCGCTGCCTCCAGGCCTTGGACAAAGGGCTGCTCAAGAGGCCCAGGACCCTAAAGACCTGCCCAAATTTTCTCCTCCAAGGGGGCTCCCAGGTCTTGCCTGATGCTGGCTTGGCCCAAGGCCTTGGCTGTTCCCGGCCTGCCCTGGTACCATCCCACCTGCCTGTCCTTTCTCCCTCCCTCACCTCTTGCCAGCATCTCCGGAGCCTTCTGCTGAGCCACCAGCCCAGGATGATGCCTGTTGTCAGCAGGTCCAGGGATGCACAACTCCAACAAAGCAGCACCACGTGCTCCAAGGGGGTGGTCCCTGGGCCCATGTCCCGCTGCTCCAGGGCCTCGGGAAGCAGAGCCGAGGCACCTGGGTCCCCAACAGGACAGATGGAAGTGTCCACAGGATGGCAAAAGAACAGCAGCAGAACAAGCAGCAGGAGCCAGGGGAAGCCCTGGCCGGCCATGGTGCTGCTGCTGCTGTGCAACCAGCCGCCACCTCTGCACAGGCTCTGGCCATCGCTCTGTGCATGCCAAGTTCTTGCCAGGGCTCTGGGCATGGGCAGGGGCTGGCAATGGTTGCCAGCCACCATGCTGTGCCTGAGGGCTGTGATGTCACAGAATTATACACGGCATTGGCTCGGTGAGCCCTGTGAGAGCATTGAGTCCCACCTGTGACCCTTGCCCACCACGGAAACCAGACCTCAGCAATGAGTACCACACCCAGGTACCCTTGAACACACCTCCCACTGTTGGGATTCCATGGTGCCCCTGCGCAGCCCTTTGCAATATGCAATTGACCTTTTTGGGGTAAAAGTTCTTCCTAATGTCCAACCCAAATGTCCCTTGGCACAGCGTAAACCCCTTGTTGACATCTGCTCTCTCTTGACCTTGCGCACCTCTGAGAAGGCTGGTGCTGCCTTGTCTGTAAGTTGCCTGTAGACAGGAGAAGAGGCTGTGCCAATGAGTGCTGCTCAACTCTTGGGCTATTCCAAGGGGCTGCTTTCCTTATTCTTTCTATATTTGCATTAAAGAAGAAAACATCAGTTCAGCAAAGAGCTGTTACTTTGTGGAACAGGTAGTTGGTACAAGAGTAAGTGTCAATGAATAGATGGGGGAAAAAGACTGAGGCTGGAAAATTGAAGCAGATTGGTAGCTGTAAAAAGACAGGGTTCTGGATGAGCGTTTGGGTCAGCGGCACCTCGAGGCTGAAGATGGAGCTGGAGCAACACACGAAAGGCAGTTCTGCCATGTGGCTGCTGCGGCGGCAGCAGGGCAGTCTCAAGACCCCCTCAAGTCCTGTAGTCCTCCAAGCAGAGGTGAATGGAACTGAAAAGGGACAGAACTTGTCTCTGAAGCCTAGGACTGGCTCCATGCCCAGGGAACAAGAGCCAGGAGAGAATGAGGAGCACAGGCAGTCAGTTGAGACAGGTCTGAAGAAATGTGTCAAGAGAAGTAGCACAACCTTGGAGCCTGGACCAAAGCCTCTGCACCCCCTCGAGAGGAATTCTTAAGGGAGGAGTGCAACAAAAGAAGAGGTGCAGCTCCCACGGATCTGGAGAGCTGGAGCGTAGTCTCTGTGGACCAAGAGGTAGGAATGGTGCTCAGTAAAGAGTGGCCCTGCTTGAGGCTGCCCAGCAATGGCAGGGCTGTGCCCGGGGGCTTGGTGCCAGCAGCTGCTGGAGCAAGTGCCCCCAGCACAGGAGAGAGCTGGAGTCACACACAGAGCCGTGCAAGAAAGGATGGAGCTTTGCAAATCTGCTGGGACTTCAGGGTGTGGATTGAGCTTCTACCTTTGTCTGTCAGCAATTGTGTCTCCTCAGCAGTGGGACACATCCCATATTTGAGGTTGTGGATGGCCTGAGGAACAACCTATGCAAGGAGGTGAGCAGGCTATGGAGCATCTAGTATGAGGAGCAGAATATGGGCACGATCTTCCTGGAGACTCTTCAAAGCAAGCGCATGTACGGGAAAAAGCAAAGGAATGCCCATAAGGACCACAGGGTGAGGAGGACTTTATACTTCTACTTCCCACTCCAATGAGCATTGGCCCATTTGAAGGACACAAATACGTATGGAATGGAAGAGAAACAGAAGGAATTAGAACTCTAGGTGCAGTCTAAGAAGTCTGAGTTCACTGATTCATTGACTGATATAGAAACGTCAGCAGTGCCTTGGCAGGTAGAAGGGTCAACCGTGTCCTGAGGAGCATCAGGCATAGAAATACTGGCCTGGCAAGTGAGGGGATTGTCCAGCTCTGCCCTGCACTCGGGTGGCCTCACCTTGGATATTGTGTGCATTTTTGGGTGCTCGACCAGAAGGAAGATATAAAGTTGGAGAGCTTCTAGGGCAGGGCTACAAGGATGGTAAAGGGCCTTGAGGGGAAGCCATATGAGGAGCTGCCAAGTCATAAATTACAAAAATATCTCTTAGCTGAGGGCACAGGATTTTAGGATGTGAATGTGGAACATGAGAAATCCTGTATTCATATGAGCCTGGACACCTAATTGGAGAGGAAGACAAGCTAGCTTGATGCTTAGGGCCAGAGAGTAATCCCTGCTTTTTTTTTCTTAGACAATCATTTCAAGGCAATGAATCACCATCGCTAGCAGCCTGTGATCTATAATCAGTCTGGTATGTAGCAGAAGCCTTAAATTTTTTCCTTCCATTTAGTAATAGATGCAGTCTGACATTTATCTTATAATTTAAAAAGGACAGGAGAAAGCAGATACCTGGCCAAGGACAGAGATTCTTCTTGTTCTTGTGTTTGTGAAGGAGAGGTATCTTCCTTAACAGCTACTCCCTACATGGGGGTTACCATTTTACGTACCAAAGGTTAGGTGTTCACTGGATGGGATGAGAGAGACCATGAGGGAGCACTGAAAAAGCAGATTTGCACATGGTCAGGGCAGGGACACATGCCTTTGAGTGTCAGCAGAGTCCAGGATTGAGCAGGTGATGTGCCCATCAGGAGGAATGCTGTGAGGTTTCACTGCAGCACAGCCACTTGGCCCCAACTAGCTGTAAGAAAAATATGTCATAGAGTTGCTCAAAAAAAATACCATGACTGCCTAGATGCTACTCACTGTTAGTCAGGATGCCAGATTGTGATGTGGCTTTGTGGGACATGCAGATGGAGTTAGTCCAAATGAAAGACCACCTTCAGAGGGAAAAAAACAAAAATTGTTTTTTGGGGTTTGGTAGAAATTTGCATTACTGACATCCTCTAATGAAACCTGAGGTCTGACTAAAAAGGAGAGGGAAAAGTGTGTAATATTCATTGCCAAATCGTCCTTATTGACATACTAAAGCACTACTTCTGATTTTGCTTTTGGTAGTTCTGGTACCATGCCCCTCTCCAGAGAGGGAATAAAGAGGGCTGAAGCAGTGTTGAGTTAAACATTTCATATGGAAGGAAAGGAAAAACCAAGATAAGGAGGAGTAAGTATACAGTATTACTCCTAGGTATAGGAGTAATACTGTAGTACTAGCTGTTGTACAGAGGATGGTAATTTAGAATTATTTAGAATTATTAAGAATATTATTAGAATTATTTAAAAGAATAGAATAGTTATGATGGTCACAGGAACTTGTCAGATTATATGAGGTCCTTTTGCTTCAATCTGGATTGCTGTTACACCTGAATAAGAGATAAAGAGAATGGTCTCTGCCTCTTCCTGCCTGTAGGATAAAAAGAAGCCAATTCTTTTGTAGGTGCACATCTTGAGAGGCCGTAGGGTGTCAGTTTTCTCAAGTGGCCTGTAGGTTCCCACCACACCCTGAGCAATCAGTGAATCAGAATTCCCCTGACTAACTGAGGGCAAAGTTTGAGGAACAAATCAACCAGGGCACATTTTGAAGACTTTCACAGACCTGGTAACATTGCACAGGTTACACTCATGGCTTACTAAGAAAGTCTCTCCTTTTTCCCCCCCCAACTCCCCTTTCTGCTTCCACCCAGGAGCTTTAATCCTGCTGTGGTTAATGGCTTGTCTTAGAAAAAACCCCTCGTTGATAAAACTGCAGCTCTCCACATGTCTGAATTTCCAGTTTACCAAGTAGGATTTATTTCTTCAACCTTTCAGGGTCAAATGAAACAGCCATAGTCAATCCTACCAATGGAGCAGAGGTTTTGCAAACATTGGGAGCTGTTTAACCAAACTGCCAGGAGGGCAGTCTGGCTGGATATAAACTGCCCCTTTTTAGGCTATGCCTTTTTTTTGGGGAGATTCTTATCATACCTGATCTGTGCTTTGTTGGCTCTCACAGGCTGCATGATACAGACAGAGGTAATCCAGCATCTTAGACTGACAGTAATGTGTCTGTGATAGAAAAATGAACTGTGACCCCTGAGGAAAAGGATTATCACATAATCCTGCTAAGGCAGTGAAGGGTTCTGTTAAACCAGCTGTGCTCCTTGGCAGAACTGACTTTTCTGGAGGGTCTGCAGGATGCTTGCCCAGCATCTCTCCCATAGTACAGTGGAGCCTGGAGTACAGATACTGCTGTGAGAACAGAGGCCATACTGCTGAGCTTCTGACCATGTTGGCTGATTCTGCTTTTTAGTGGTTATAAAATCACAGTTCCAACTGTGATGTGTAATCTCAGATGTGGGCAGGATTTATCATGGAAACAATTGGATTTTGGCTGCCGTGCTGAATAATAGTTCATGTTGTGAATGAGAAAGTTGCATCAGAAACCAAGAGCTGGTTGGTTTACCGCTGAAAAATGTAAACTAATACTGTCAGTATAAGAAGAAGGACATCACCAAGAAGTCATGTCATTCTGTACACTAGAAGTATGAAGTAGATCTAAATTATTGACTCTGTCAACAGTTGGAATACCAAATGTGGATAATATTTCCCTGCCAAAAAAGGGGGAAAATAACTATTAGATTCTTTAGTATTGTTTCTTCTGATGTTCTTGTCGGTGTGATTTGATATCTTCTATCTCCTTTAGGTACCAAGACATCAAAACTTGGGTAGATTAAAATATTAATCATACTGATTTTTTATTCTACTCAGTTTAGAACTAGAGTATTTCTGCATTTTTGACTTGGACAAGGATGAATTTTTGAGCCAGCCTGTCCAGCCACAGGCATGCAAATTAGTCAGTCACAAGAGGGTGACACCCTGGGAGTGAGAGCATGCCAAGAAGGCTGTTCTCCCATAAAGTATCTCAGATTTTACACAGAAACTGTCTGCATGCTAGACACTGGCGCTTCCCTCCTATTACTTGTTCCATGTGCTGTAAACAAGAAGATGATTTTACGTGAGGAATCTGTGAAAGTTTGAGGAAGAGACCTTTCATGCTCCTTCACAGGATCCTTAGGCAGCAGTTTGGTGCCACCTCTTGGACAGACTTGTTTTCCACTTCCTCATTTCCTGAGTTTTCAGGTGTTCCATGTCAGTTTGTAGCAAAGAGGATGGAGAACTGGAGTGCCACATTTGAAGATAACTAAATAGACCCCTTGTCTAACTTCTGGGTTCCGCTAGATAATGAAAATTGGAAGTTTTGTTAAATTTAAAGGATTTTCACTTTACGAAAATATAACAGATTTTTAATTTAGACCTAATAATTCTTTGGAAATTTTTCTTAAGATTGGAAAGTCTTGGCAGGTGTTTCCCAGCTAGTTATTCTGCTGACAAATTTCTTTGTTCAGTTTGGTTTTTGTTTTTCCCAGCATTAACTGTAATGTATGGCAGATTTCAGGGCACACTGTTCTTTTCAAGACGAATTATTTATGTAGCCTTCTGACTTTATAAGGCAGCGTCTTTGTGTCAAACAACGTATCACAGCTCTGCAACATGCCCTGGGACAAAAACACTGTACTGCCTTGAAAGAAGAAGGGAACACTGGTAGGTAGGACATCCTAATCTCTAAACGAGTAGGACAAAGTGTCCTAGGTTACATGGAAGGTGTAACTGAAAGTATGTATTCTATTACCATCTCCATAAGCTGTTAAAACAGTGGGGCAGTGTTGTGTTCAGCATGACCCAGCCCTGATAACACCATCGAGGGGCTATCTCTGCTAATGGGCCATCAAGGTCTCTGGGAGTGACTCGTAAGATTACATCAGCCCATTGTGAGATGCCCCGCCCAGAGGGGAGGAACTGAACATTCCTACCTGCATATAAGCTGAGACTCTGGAACACTGGACTACCTTTCCACTAGATCCCCAGAGAAGAGCTCAAGAGCCACCACTGGACCTCCAGAGACTGACGAGATCTTTCCACAAGATCACCACTTCAACAAGACTACATCCATCGTTCCAACAGGACTGCAGCCACCATTTTAACTGGACTGCCAGCACCACCCTAACAGGGTGCAGGTTGTATTCTGACTTTGTCTATCTAAACCATTTTTTCTATATTATTGCCTTGCTCTAAATATTAGTGTAGAACTGTTATTCCTTCTCCCATATCTTTGTCTGTAAGCCCTTGATTCCAAAGTTATAATAATTCGGAGTGAAGGGGGTCACATTATCCATTCTAAGGGAGGCTCCCACCTTCCTTAGCAAGACACCTGTCTTTCAAACCAAGACAACAAAGGAATCTGCATTCCTGCTACAATAGCAGTGGGGGTTTTAATCATAATAGTGACAAGAGTGAGACAGATTTTAGATTAAACAGTAAGGGAAGAAAATGCCTAATAATAAGAAAAATTGATCCTAAGCAATGGGGACAGCCTACTTTACTGGAGGAATTAAAAACAGGTTAGATGAAATGTCAGGTATAATCATACACTGAGTGTAATGTAATCCAAGGGGGTGACCCAAGCTCGCTCTCTTTTCATGGTCTCATTACCCAGGGTCCTATTGTGGACCAATGCTTCTACCACATCAACTGATTTCTTAATTTTGTGCAAGGTTTTATCATTACCATCTGCTATTGGTGCTTTGGGTTTGGATATAGAAAAATACCACAGGCAAGGACAATGTGTTCTATGAAATGTATGTTCATTGTCTTTTGTGACCCTTGCATCAGAAAACCTTTTCAGCCTCCATAGTGAGACACCGGTTGCCCTGGTATGTGGCAGGTACCATGTCACCCTTCATCTTGGCAAGCTGAAGAGATGGATCAGCTGGGAAAGTCCCAAAGGCAGCATTTGACATACTCTTTTAACTGGAGATAAATAAATATTAGGCTAGATCTTGGATATCTACTAAGTTTTCTACACTGAATATTGTTTTGCTGGAAAGGCAAAATGTTTTTCTGGAAATGCACAATGACAAAATTCTGATGAAAGTGGTGGGTGTCACAATACAAAAGAACATCTGGAATGGTGAAAGATGGGACAGTGCTTCTTGAGGAGATGTAGCACCATATAGTTTCAGTGGTGTGGAGTGTGTAGGTGAATGCCAGCAAAGGATTTCCACACAGTCTTTGAAAAGAGAAAATGATCAAAGGAACATAAAATTACTGACTTCAGTTCTGGTTCTACACAAAGAAATTTTCTGATTTCAGTTTTTATTCTGCCGTGCTCTACCTTTACCTAACATTTGAATCTTTAGCAAGAGTATATAACCTAAACCCTTACTGGATGCATGAACCTGGACTTCAACACTATGTCAGGTTTAATGGGATCATTATCTGTAAATCCAGCCCTCTGTAACTGGTCACAAGTCACAGGATTTCTGGCTCGCCACAGGAACTGGCAGAAAACAAAAGGGAGGTGGAAATTAAGAAAACAGCTCATCATGCAGATAGGCAGTTGAGAAAATAACCACGGTGCCACAGATAGAAGCACGCCTTTGCTGGGGCTCTGGAGGTTTGCATCTCCAGCTAGTAGGAACTTGCCAGCTTGAGTGGAGTTACCTTGATATTAAGGTAAAGAATGTTTCTACCAAATTAACTGATGGAAGGAAAAACAACCTCCTGCCACACACATACCATTTCATACAACATTTTTCCACACTTGTGTTACATTTTTGCCAATTGAATCATCTTTCCTTGGGGCTGGTAGACTTAAAAGAGTTTGTCCGTTTATTTACCCAGAGGAGAGATGCATCTTGATGGTAAAAATACAGACTTCTCTACACTGCCTTAATATTGCTGGGTTTTTTAAACCGTTTTCTGGACAAACTATGTTTTAATTTCTGTAATGCATCGCTCTTTGTCTTATATGCAATGTTTTCATCTGATGAGTCAATACTAGTCATGGCAGTGATTTTAGTGATGTGGGTGTTTGCCCACAGGAATTGCAGTCCTAAATTAATTTAACAGTGGTCACTGAAATTACCTGAATGAAAAATAGAAACTGCTGAAAGAAGAGGTGGTGACAGAAAAACCTTAGAGATGTGCTTTTTCTGAAGATATATTCTTAAAATATATGAAAACATTCAAATAACCACAAGAAAAAATGCTGCAAGATTTCTGCAGATGCTTTCTTGCTCCTATGGGAAACTTGTTAATCTTGAAAACTGTGAAAAAGATGCATATTTGCTGTGTTCAGCATAATTTCATATTTCTATGTGTGGGAAGGAAGGTAGAGGATTAAATAACTTTGCTGGAGGCAATTAAAACAGAGGAAAGAAACTACCACAAACCCCAAATAAGGAGAAAAATCCCTAAAGTTTCACTGAAGGCAGCCAGAGAGTCGGAGAAAGAAATCCCTATGAAGCATGAAATCTGCTTTTGTCCCTGTAGTTTACAGGAACACCAGCTTCACAACACATAGTGTAGTGCACTGCTCAGGATACTGTGTGGCTCTTGCCTTGGTGAATGCTGAAAGACGATGGATGCCATTCCTGTGCTAGCCTTAGTTCTCCCTCTAATGGCTAGCCACTGTATTTTCTCACTCAGGGAAACAGACAGCTAACAAGAAGACTGTCCTATGGATGGTCCCTGCCAGGAGGTAGTCACAGCAGGTGGGAGATACCAGCAGTGAGCTTGCCGGGGGTAGAGTACTGCTCAGGAATAGACAAAGCTCTTGTTTCACCACAATTCTGAGCTGCCTCTGCTCTGAGCTGCATCTGCTCTGCTCTGCCTTGCCCTGAATTCTTTAGCAACCTTTGGGCTAGCCATTTGTTTGTCTTGAAAAACATGGGAGATTATTCTTTACATTTTTTTGGTCCCTCTGATGCCTTGTAACTTCCCAGAAAGGGCTTTTATAGGTTTATTTGAATTTTGACTGTGCTTGACTTCAACTGCAATCAATTATTGCGTTAGCAATGAACCAAGCTCAAGTTAAGAAAAAAAAAAAAAAAGAAGAAGAAAGAAAAAAACACCCAACTCTTGTAAACTTTTATTAAACCCTCATTGTCTGCATCCAGTGTTCTCACATTGAGTGTGACTACGCTGGCAGGAAATCTGCCTGCAAGGCTACTCCAGCAGTGGCTGGGAAATAAATCCAGTGCCTAAAGAAGAAGAGAGGCAGAGCTCTGTTCACAGCAGAGGGAAAAACTTCACGCATTGTCTGTAAAGGGATACCCTTTTGAGGGCTCTTTCTATTGAATGCAAAAAAAAAGTGGTAGCAGCACTGACTGGCATTTTCAGGGGAGCGGGGGATTTTTTTTTTTACTTACAGAGCTATACAGCCAGACAACTTTTTTTATTTCCTGGTGTCCTGTGTGTTTATTCTGCCTCATCCAGCAGCTCCAATTGTTATTTGCGGGGATGCTACTAATCCTCAATAATTCACTCATGGTGGCTCTAATAGTTTTCCACTTTCCTTTGCCACAGAGCTGTGAGGTACTGAAGAGCCAGGCTCTGTAAAAGACCATTATCCCCTTTTTTGTGTTGTTTCCCATTCAATTCTGAAACTCTGCTCTTGTGTTTCCTACCTTTTTTCCAACTTTGAACTCTGCTGTGCATCCAAAGGGATATGCTTTTAAATAGACTTGAGAATGACCTTGCTTTCTGTGAGAATGACTTTGCTTTCTGGGGAGCGTCTGCTTATCTAGTTATACTTTTAAATTAATTTTTGCACTGTGGTGGTTTTTCTAACTGTTAGCCATTCAAGCTAAGCCTGTAATTTTCTCATCAATACACTTTGTTTCTGTCTTAGGCCAATGGAAGTTATACATTTGGAGACTGATCCACTAATTTTCTGAAGTCTAGAAGACTTTTTTATAGATAGTACTGATTCAGGCCCGCTTGAATGAGCCACAACAAATAAACCCAATGCCAGGTATATTGCTTGTTTGTATACATGGAACAGAAGTATTCTTTTAAAAGGGTGCCACATTTCCAGTCTGTCTCCTGCGTGTAAGCAGTGTGGGACCCTGTGGATGGGCCAGCGCCCTGTTCCCTCTGCTAGGCAATGCAAATCAGAGCTGCTTCTGTCGGCTTGAAAAGGTTAGATGCTATTTCCATATTACAAGTGAGAAAATGCAAACATACATTAAAAGATTCAGTGTCAGGGATTCATAATAGGAGTTCTTGGTGGTTTGTCATCTTACACGCCCTTTAGATAAAGGGTAAGGGCTAAAAATTTATGCGACCTTTTCCTTCTCTCATCTAGATCTAGAACCATGCCTATTTAGGGAGTGTGCATGTGCCTGGAATGAAAACATCTTACTTCTGGAAGAACACGTTAAAACTGTGGTGCTAGAGAGCCTCTAAGAAATCTTAAACTCAGGCTTGAATCGAATCTGCACTTTCTCAGGATCCATGAAACTTGCAGCTTGACAGTAAAATGCTACAGCTTATGTAAATACAAAAATGTCTCACTGGCAGGTGTTGCAGCTCAGAAGTGGATATATATAATCTCCACTCTTGTACAGACCTTGTGAGTCAAACTGGACCAGAATCTTTCAAACTATGTTGGTTTAATTTTCATGTAGTTTTATAGGAGGTTCTTTATCTGAACTTTTTTCTCACAAGGTGAACCGTATACTGCCTTGCCCTCAGCTCCCCTGGCAGACCACAGGATCAGAAGTACTTACTCACAACAGAGGTTGCTGATACTGATGCTCTAGGCACCTCACACTCTTTGTGTATTTATGACAAAGTGGACATCTACAACTACTGACTGCACAGTAGTGACTAATAGTAGTAGCGTGAGGAAAGCCTCACTGATAGTTAGTATGAAATGGGATACAATCCACTTCTGTGATTGCCTTGGAGCTTCCCTCTGACATCCACAGCAGTGTGGTACCTTGTCCTTCCCCTGCCCCACCAGACTGGGGAATTTAAGTCAATCTGGTTTCCTTCTGAAGTAGCACATGCCCAGGGCTTAACCCAGACCTCCAGTTACTGATATATGCACATGCATGCTTTGCTTTTGTTATGCTCTAATCAGATTGGCAGCAACTCCTCAATTACAAGTGATCAGCAGCATGGGTAAGGAGGTTACATCTAGATGGCAGTGTTACTTCAGGAGTACATTAAAAGCTGTCCCAGTTCTGCATGGACTGAGCCTGAATGACCTTACTTAGCAGGAGGAAAACATGCCAAGAACTTATCTTGTACAACCCATTAGTAAGCTTCAAGGTTTCTTGAACCTTAGAACAGTCATTTTCTGTCTTTACAAACCTGTTCCACCTGTCTGTAGCTTGTCAATATTTATCCTTTGGCTTATTAAATTTCCAGGCCTCATAAAAGGCCTTGTTTTGTTTAACCATTTCTCTGACTGTTGTAAATCTCTGACTGATTGTAAATCACAATGTGTTATTAAATTACACCAGAGTTCAAACCCTAAACTCAGAGTATTGCATTCATTATAAATATATAGTATTTTCATGCTAATATCTTAATAGGCCATTTTGGAAATGCAAGCATGGCTAAATACTCCTGTTTAAGTTTTACTTCCCTCTAAAGTCTGTGAACCAATGATAAGTATTTCTTATTCTGAGAGCATATGAATCCCTGCCAAATATTGTCTGCCTTCTGGTTTATGTTTTTTAAGAGCAAGTCTCATATTAGCATCTGGAAAAGCCCCTGTGATCACAGTTGTGCCATGCCATCGCTATTCTACTCAAGCACTGCAGAGCCCTTTGAAGTATTTCAGCAATGTCCTATGTTATTCTAAACCTCTGCAAGCTTGATGTTTACCTAGATTCAGATACGCAGCCCTGCCTTTGGGTTTTGAGCCCAGGATATGCCCACTCATGCTTTTAGGATGTGCGTTTATTTTGGGTCCCATATTTCACCTAAAGTCAAAGCCGTCCAGTCTTTGTTGTATCGCTGTTGCTGTTCCACACCTATCTACACCATGTCTTCCTTCAGGTGACGAGACAAGACAAGCAGATCTTCACACCAAGCCATGAAATCCCATTTTTGCAGCTCCTGCCCTTAGTGTGAAATTCCCAAAAAGGTCAAATCAAGATACGTGTCTGGCAGAGTAAAAGTTATGATAACACAGGCAGCTGTTCAGAGTTGCAAAGATCAGGTAGAGCAGGTTCAGAGACCATGTGTGTGTGTGCTGTGAGGTGCATATATAATACAAGCCTGTCCTTGGCTGCAGCAAGTGTTTTGTTGCTCTTTTGTACTTCCCTAGAAGAGGTGCTCTTTATAAAGGACTTTAAAGCCAGCAGTCCCTGCTGTGCTGTCCCTTCTTGTCTGTGCAGTCAGGAGTTCCTCTCAAACTTGTTATAGCTCACATTTTGTGACTTTTCAGGTCTAAATTCCACCACATCCCCCCCCTCCCCCCAGCTGCTTCTGCCCAAACTGGGTAGTTCTGATCAATCATTATTTACTGAGTTTCCTTCTTTTAGTTGGTTGTTTTCACTGCCCTTTGGAAAATGGACTTCAGGCTCCTTTAATCTCAGTAGAAAGTTTATCCATACCTACCCTACTGCTAGTATGTCAAAACTAGAAGTCTTGCTCAGTTGCCTTCTAAAGAGAAAAAGTCAAACCCTCAGCAAACTACTTTCATTACTATCAGTTTCATGTAACCAGTGTTAACTACAAAAATACCTAAATATATTTATTGAGATACAGCAAAAGCCTGTGTATCACCTAGCTATTTTGCATTCTCTAAAACAACAGTTATTTATCTGCATCTTTATATATGTATATATGAATGTGTGTGGTTTTTCTATGTCCTCTCTCAAATTATAATATGTATTGATGTGTATGTTATCTCTGAGTGAAGATAAAACTCTGTTGATCAGCAGTGTTTTTCTTTTCAAATCTTGCTAAGATCAGGAAATTAAGAGCGACTGCAATGTAAATAGCACTGAGAGTCAACAGAGCTGTGTTCCCATGGGCCTCATTAATTTCTTTAGCATGAAGACACAACCCTTTCCTCCTGATCCTTAAAGATAAAAATGTCGTACCCCCCAGTATGACAACAGAAGAGTTGGGGGTTTTACATAACTCTTTCTTCTTTCATTGACCTCATGAAGGTTATGAAAATAAAACCTGCAAATGGAAACTCATATAATGAAAAGAATAACTAATATTCGGCAAACTCAATTTTTGTTTAAGCACTTACCAGAGTTTGAAATTTTATTTTAAGGTTTCTTCTCCTTTTTAAAGCATCTGTTCTGAAATGATTTTGAATAGACCCAGTAAGGCTTCCCCAATGTTTTAGGGTAAATTTCCCCCACCAGTACTGCAGTTTGCTAGCAGCACTTACCAACAATCAGTAAAAAGGCCCCTAACTTTCTGAAAACAAGCTGAAAAAATGGAAGCTGAAATGGGAAATGGACCCTGAGTTTACCATGAGTGCTGCTATTATACCTGTGTCCAAAGCTGGAAAATATGGATGGTTTGCTTCACATAGTTTTGAATAAAAGGAATTATTTTAATGGCTATAATAATAGGCCACAGTCATAGAAACCTTTTCTAAATATGTCTTTTCCAGCATTCAGTCACAAGCTTTTGGCAAACCGGGAGCTATCTCCATCTATGGGTTTCCAATGACATGGGCATTTGCCTTTGGGATTTACTGGAGTGGATCCCTGGGCTGTACACGATTCCATGTTCCCTGTGTTGCCCCATGCATTCAGAAAAGCTCAATCCAGTATGAAACCTCAAGACAACGTTGTGAAATTCCCCAGGCATGGGTGTATATTTTTTTATAGATGTGTACACACAGACATGATTTTTGTTGTATATACGTACATACATGTATACGGCACATAGCACTGCTGCAGTGTGAATATATATATATATTATTTTCATATATAAGTTAATGTATTAATAAATTGATTACATTAATAATTTGGTTGTTTTATTACTATATTAATATTTCTGTATTGTGTGTGGTTTTATATATAGCAAAATACTGTTAATTGCTTCCACAACTGAGAGCTGTTTCAGTGTCCAGGCTGAGTTTCTGTCAAAGGTTAATGTTGGGAGTTGGGAAGATGGGGAGGTGTTAATGTGGGGTTTGGGGTTTTTTTCTTTCTTCACTTCAGATGTTGATTGAGCAGTGCTCATTCATGCTGCTGGATACAGTTATAACATTTTTAAAGTTCAAGTCTTCAGTCAAACTAGGTTTCTGTGCTTTCATCCCTGTAGCAAGAGAGTGAGATACTAATTCTCAGTATAAAAAAATCAAGAGACGGTGGTCTGATAAAGAAGCTTAATCAAATTTTAAAGACAAAATGAGAAAAATAATCCAAGAAGTCCTTGATTAATGCAACAGATACCTTTTCATCTGCCTCAGCAGATAACACAAAGCATAACATGGATTTCTACATCAGGTTTTGAAGTTTGTCCTGTTGGTAGATCATATCCCTGCTTTCCTTGCCTCTGGAACAGACCTAGCTGCTGCTTCTTTTGTGTGTTAGGTCACAGGTGCCAAGGAAAAGGTTGACACGGTCACCTCTATATGCAGGGCAATATAATTTGAACCAATTCAGCAGTCACCTTCTGTTTATACCCCACAGCAATGATCTTCAGGCAGTCTTGAGCACTCACTGCTTGTCCCTTGAGAGGATTGCTGCCCTTCTCCCAGTGCCCCTAATCACACACACAAAAAAGCACTTCCCATGTTTTAGCATACCTTAAAAAGTGAGTGAAGGGTTGAAGGGGAAGTGTAATATTAAAAACATTGGCTCAAATGAGAGCATGTTAGCACAGGCAAACCCAGCCATAGCTAACACAGCTCAGCTCCCCATTGACTGCCTGTGGATGGTGTTGGGAAAACAAATCCATACTCTGCCCCGTGGCTGGAAAGGATTTCTAATTCTTTTACTATTGTATTGTGGATATCCACTTTGATTTGTGCCCCCATTGAGCAACTTACCTCTGCTAATGACCTAATGAGATGAAAAGGATTTATCTGACTGTGATTCATGGTGCTGTATAAGGGACTCTGGTCCAGTACCACCAGACTTTTGTCTACATCTTTCCGGGTGTTGCTGACAGAGGATCTGTCTCTGGAGATGGTAGAAAAGTCCTGTAGTAATTTCTGTGACTACAGATCCTATGTTAGCCTGCAGGACTGTAAGCATCCAAAGTCTGCAGATTTTCTTTCCTTTTGAAATACAAATAAAGGCCAACCTGTGTCTCTCTGCCTTCTCGTTGATAATAGTGACTTTTTACTATCCTCATATTGGGCAAGGGTCAGTTCACTAATTAAAATGTTTTAGTGCCTTCCTTTAGTCCAGTTTTCTAAACACCCCAAGCTAAATCTCCTGTTCTGAGTGTACAGGCTGTTCTAGGTTTGCCTTCCTTTGAGAGGTTTTTTATAGTGCATTTGTTTGACAGAGCATTGTATGTGATTGCAGTTTCCTCAGCCATACTCATTCACCTTGTTTATAGCCCTTTTATTAAGGGTCATTTACCAAACAAATAAAAATTAATTTAGGCTTGTTAAACTGTAGAGAACTGCCAGGATGAGACTATTACCTGAACTCTGAAGAAAGAAAAAGTCATCAGCAATGCGTATTTGAAGGTCTTAACAATCCCAGGAATAGCGCTTTTTTAATGTACAGAACAGTGATTGTTTTGTATCCAGTGGCCCAGTCCTACCAGGGCAACTGGCATATATCATGCCCCATCCTTCTAATGTCATTAAATTTATGTGTAACACCTCTCCCAGCCTACTTCACTGTTCCTGAGTTTTGCATCTGTCTACAAACACAGACTTTCCCCAAGTACAGCTCTTTGCTGTGTGGGTTTCTCTGGCTGGGCAGCAGTTGTATGATTGGCTGCACAACATTTTCTATTATCAAAGTGAAGGATATGGGCACAGCTTAAGCTTTATTCTCATTATCTCATGAGACTGAAATGCTTGTGAGAAGCACCGTGTTGACAGCATCTGAGGTGCTTTCTCAGCCATGTATGAGCTACAAGACCACTTTGGTAACAGAATAACAAGCTGAATGTGACCTCCTTGAAAGACGGTCTCAGCAGAGATAAATTCCAGACAATTTTTGCTGTACTGCAGCTTTGGAGAACTCCCCTGCTGAAGATGTACATGTCAAGGTGTCTACCTTTACTGAGGGTAGAAATGGACTGCAGTTAATCTCCACTAAATTCTTCCAGAGGGCTATTTTGTTTTGGGAAACACATCTTTTGTTAAAATAATACCATTGGAAAGACATTCTAAAATTCTGTATGGGAACAGCTTGGTTTTGTAGGCTTTTGAATGCTGATTCACCACCAGAGTTGCGCAAAGAGCTCTGAGAGAGATTTGTAAGACCCTGAGCAAAATACATCTGTACTGATACAGGATAAACCTTTCCTTGATGTACAAGCATAGAATCATAGAATGGCCTGGGTTGGGAGGGACCTTAGAGATCATCTGGGTCCAACCACCCTGCCATGGACAGGGACACCTTTCCCTAAACCAGGTTATTCAACTCGGAGCCATTGACTGTGACCCTCTAGATGCGATTGTTCAACCCCTTTCTTCTCCTCTAACAGTCCACTCCTCAAACCCATCTCTCTTCAGTTTAGACAGAAGCATGTCAAAGGCATTACAGAAATCCAGATAAATGACATCTGTAGCTCTCCCCTTGTCCACTGATGTAGTTACTCCATCATGGAAGGCCACTGGGTTGGTCACACAGGGCTTACTCTTAGTGAAGCCATGATGGCTGTATTGAATCATGTTCCCATTCTCCATGTGCTTTAGCATAGCTTCTAGGAGGATCTGTTCCATGATCTTGCCAGGCACAGAGGTGAGACTGACAGGTCAGTGGTTTTCAGGGGCCTCCTTTCTGCACTTTTTGAAGATGGGTACAATATTCCCACTTTTCTAGTCATGGATACAATGCCTCCCCTTTTCCAATGACCTGGGACTTCACCTGACTTCCAGGACTTTTCAAATACCATGGAGAGTGGTTTGGCAACTACATCAGCCAAACCTGGGATGTATCTCGTCAGGTCCCATGGACTTAAGCACATTCAGGTGGTCATGAAACTGGTCTTTACTTAAAATGGGATGCACTTTGTCCCCCAGTCCCATCCTTCTGTCCATCTACTAAAAAGATGTGGGAAAAGAGGCTGCCATGGAAGACTGAGGCAAAAAATTGTTGAGTACCTCAGCCTCCTCCTCATCTGTTGTTACCAGTTTCAAAGCATTGTTTATCTGGGACATACATAATGTAGGGAGAAGAAATTTAAGCTCTGAAAAATATTAGGTAACACCCTATTTCTCCTAAATGTTGTTGAGAGCTTTCTTAATTTTTAATAGCAGCCTTAAAAATTTAGAATATTAAAGGTAACTTCATCAGGATGTGATGATATATATAATGAAAGTACAGACAGTATCTGTCACAATATTTGGACAGGTATGGGTACCTGTAGTTCCTAAATGATATATGACAAGATATGTCATTAAGCCATCAGATTTGAGTAACATATATGTTTAAAAAAAATAAGTTCAATTACAATTTTTTTCTGTTGTAGTCACCTAGCCCGGTGCGCATCCCCTTCCTGGGTCACCCCAGCTCGGGCGTAGCTGCCTGCCACGAAGGCCAAGACGGGCAGCTGTTTCGCCTAGAGATGGCGCTGCCCCTGCCAGTGGTCGATCTCGCAGGAAGCCGATGGTGAAGGGACGCTGAGAGCCAAAGAGGGGGGAGGAGATGGCACGCTTTAGACCTGTTTATTAGGAGAACCGAAACGGGGAACAAACCCGGATCGTGTCGGCATGCCAATGCACCGAGAACTGGTGGTACACAAGGTTTTGTACTGACATGGCCATCCAATCCCAACGCGGGAGGGGGGCGGAGACAATGCCTCAGAACCAGTGGAATGAAACATGGGGAGGGGTCAACTCAAACCAACCAACCAAGGGAGTAACGGTTTGGAGAATTCTAGAAGAGGGGGCGGGGTTGGTCCTGCAGCCCCTCCCAGACCCAGCCTCTAGGAGCGTGGCCTAGACGTCTGTCCCTGGGTCAGGCACTGCACCTCCTCCGAGGGAGGCCAAGCTAGCCCTGGAAAGGGCGGGGACGAGGTTTTGGCCCGCCACATCTCCCCCTTTTTTCTTTAATAACTTTGAGACCCAGCGTCTCACAAGCACAAAAGTAATCACACAAGCAAGAAGAAAAATGGCTATCAGTCCAATGTCTCTGATCAGCGAAGCGGCCCAGTCCGAAAGTCCCAGTTCTGAACAGAGTTGTTTTAGCCAGTTGCCCGTTGTCCTGGTCACTGTGCTGATTCCATGGTTCAGTTGTTGCAAAGTCTTGTTTATGGCAGCCTGAACTCAGTCCTTGGCTTCATACTGGATATCCTGGATGAGTTGGTGCATGCGGCCCAGGGAGGCATGGATGCTCTCTGACTTAGCCGATAGGTTGAAACAATACATACCGCCAAAGTCTTCGCACCCACGCCCGTGCACCAAGAGAAGGAAATCAATTGCCACCCGATTTTGCAGGGTGGCATGCCTGGTCACTTGTTCCTCAGCTAGGAGGTCACTCAAGGCTTGTGATGTAAGCTCTGCTTGGCCAGTGACCCAACACTCGAGGTGGCCCAATTCCCCGAGTGCTTTTGCAGCTGCCACCCAGGGCAAAAACACAGATACCGCAACTTGTTTAGATCTTGACCAATGATACACTTCCATACTGCAATATGGGTCCGGATTGTATGCACCCCTTTTAGAATGAATTTTTTCTCTGCCAATTCAAATTTTCGTCATATTGGGGGCCTCCTATGAGGAAGGAGGGAATCCCTTGCCAAGCCCGATTCCCCCAGATGAGGAAAATACCTTTAGGAAGAGCCCGAGGAGCTGGGTTATACTCATTGATTGCGGAGGGAATAGGATGATGTACAAGATCCCCACACCATGTGGCTGCTGTTAAAGCCAATTTTCCTTGTTTTACATATTTGTAGTATTGAATATAGCGTACTGTGGGAGTATACTGGAACTGGACACAAAAAGGTGCCCGCATAGAGCCCAGTAACTTTATCTCTTTTGGATCAGTCTCCAATCTTAGCAGCTCTTGAATAAATTTCCCCCACAAGAAGAGTGGATTTCTGACCGGCAGCTTCTGGCAATCCCGCTTAAAATTGTACTCATGACAGTACTCAGTCTTGGATTGGGCATTTGCTCCTCTCATGATTTCAGCAAGCCTCCCGGGGTACTTGGCAAGTGGCAAGGGGACTCCCACAATGCTGGTGGACAGCGGGTCATTGGTTGCTGCTGTAGACAGGCACAGGTCCTCTTGACGCATCGCCTGGGCCAGCATGACCCAGACGATTTTCCTAGGCTGTGGCACCACCCAGGCAGAGGACACCGGTATCAGCATTCCGAGTATCCAGATGAAATTTAACATGGTGGGTAGCCCTTTCTAAACAAAAACAGATAACAGTAATTAACATGTATGAAAAGCAAGATAAAAGGAGAGAAGGGGTCCCAAGGACATTGAGGAAAGGTGGGGAAGGGAAACGGGAGGCGAGAGCGGGTGGACAATCATGGAACCGGGCTGTCTGTGATGCTACTGTCTGAGCCTGATTCTTTGGAGGCTTGGTCTTCTGCGGCGGTGACTTCCTTTGCAGGCATGTGAGTCTCTGGCTTCTTCTTCTTCCGACGCCAGGTGATGTCTTTGACGCCGCTAACTGGTAAGGGCTTTGGGTCTCCTGGGTCTCTGCAGTAAGGCTTGATAAACTTCCCAGGGATCCACTTTGGACCCGTCAGTGTAGACACGCATCTGTATCCCGTCCCCCAGGTGAGGAGAGGATAGGGACCCGTGACCTTAAGGGAATCCGGCTCCTTTGTGAGCACAAGGGGGTGTTCCTTCAGCCGAGCGCGGGTGCTGCTATAAAAATGCCTGAGCACCGGGGGGTCTGGCTCTTTTTCGGAGCAGTTTAGAAAATTTAGAGTAAAAAGAGCTCTCACCAGCCGGATTGCGGGAGTCTCTACTTCTGACCCACCCTTCTGCTGAAGAAGCATGCTCTTGATACTCTGATGAACCCTTTCCACCAGGGCCTGACCCGTTGCAGAGTGGGGTATCCCGGTGACGTGGGATATTCCCCACTCCTGGAAAAACTTCCAGACAATGTACGCCGGGCCATTGTCCGTTTTAATCTGTCTAGGAATTCCTAGGACCGAGAAGGCCTGGATGAGGTGTGTAATTACATCCTTAGCCCTCTCTCCCAAGTGCGCAGAGGCGTATACGGCACCAGAGAAGGTGTCGATGCTTACATGAACATACTTTAGTCTGCCAAATTCCAGAATGTGGGTCACATCCACCTGCCACTACTCCCCATTACCTAGCCCCCTCGGGTTAACCCCCGTGCCCATCGAGGATAACTGTAACCATTGGCAATTGGGGCAGGTAGCAACAATGGCTCTTGCCTGGTCCTTCTTCAAATCAAGCATGTTGACAAGAGTGGGGACGTTTTGGTGGAACAGCGCATGACTCAACTTGGCCTGCTGGAATTTATCAGGCAAGTTGGCGACATGCACTGGCACCGCAAGCACATCCGCCCTCCTGTTCCCTTCCATGATGAACCCAGGAAGGTCAGTGTGAGACCTCACATGCATGACATAGATGGGTTGTTCTCGGTGGGAAATCTGTTGTACTAGCTTCGAGAGCAACTTTTGGATGGCCGAATTAGGGGAACCTGAGAGCCAAGTGCCCTCTGCCCTGGACACTACACCAGCCACATAGGCCGAATCGGTTACTAAATTAAACGGTTCCTGAAACCTGTCAAATGCCCTGCCGACAGCTGCCAGCTCTGCCACCTGTGGGGATCCCTCCACTACTTCCACGTCTGATTCCCACTTCAGCGTGATAGGATCCTGCCACGTGATGACAGACTTTCTTGTAGCACTGCAGCCCTCTGTAAAAAGTGTCAGAGCTTTGAGAGGTTTAGGACTCAAGATCGATTTTGGAGCCAATTTCCAATCCAAATTGAACAACCTGTGTTTAGGGTATTGACTAGAAAGCTGACCCGTGTATGAGTCCAGAGCATATTGGAGTTCCTCGTTCAATTGATAACTGAAATCCAATCTCTCTCTTGGTATGGGGAGGTAGGTGCATGTAAAGTCACACCCTGCCAGAACAGCAAGATGGGACTTTGCTTTTCTAATGATCTGCGCCAACCGTTCCTGTGGCGTCATAAGGACTTTAGTGGTCTGAGCAGACAGGAAAACCCACTCTATTATCAGAAGAGGATCCCCCTGCCTCCCATCCCACTGGTGGATGAACCCATATGGGTGGAACATTTTTCCGAGGATTGCCAATTGGAAGGACAATTTAGGGTCAAATCTATGCATTTGTCTGTTTGCCAAGGTGTTGGCGACCTTGGTTATCGCGTCACGCGCCTCCGGGGTTAAAGCCCTGGGAGCTGTCAGGTCCCGATCTCCCCTAAGGAGATCAAACAATGGTGCCAGATCCTCAGTAGAAATCCCCAGGTAAGGCCGAATCCAATTTATGGCGCCACATAATTGATATATTTCTCTTAAATTTTTTGGATCATCAATTATTTTTATTGGCTGGGGTAATACAGTCCTTTCTCTAATCCAGATGCCAAGGTAGTCCCATGGGGCCGTGTGCTGGACCTTGGATGACTGGATTTCAAACCCATAGCTCCCCAGAGCCCCCACGAACTTGGAGAGGGTCCAGTCTAGATAACGCTGATCACGAGCGCAGACCAGTACATCATCCATATAATGAACAATGATAGAGTCAGCAGCCAAGCTCAGGACAGGGGACAGAATGCGGGCGACATACCACTGGCAGATGGTGGGGGAGTTTTCATGCCCATCAGCAACACCCGCCAGTGGCAGAGCCGCATTGGCTCGTGCCGATTAATTGATGGCACAGAGAAAGCAAATCTGGGAGCGTCATCCGGGTGCAGCGGGATGTGGAAGAAGCAGTCTTTGATGTCGATGACCGCTAGCTTCCACCCTTGCGGGAGCATAGAGGACGACGGTAACCCCGGTTGCAGGGACCCCATGTCTTCAATTACTTCGTTAATTTATCGGAGGTCATGGAGAAGCCGCCACCCTTTTCCCCCCTCCTTTCTTATAATGAAGACGGGAGAATGCCAGGGGCTATTGGAGGGGATGATATGTTCTTGCTCCAATTGTTCATTCACGAGCTCATTGAGCGCCTTTAATTTGTCTCGTGTTCAATTACAATTTTTTTCTATCAGTTTTTTAATGTAAATTTAATGTAAAGAACATTCAATCTCCTTTAAAATGTTTTTTAAAACACCTTGCACCTTATACCTGTAATGCAAGGAAAGAAGTACCACTACTAAATTAGATGTTATTGGATGCAGACACCTGAAAATGTCTCTTTGTTCAGTTTTAGGAAAAGTAGAAGGAAAGTCATCTATTCATGACAACATATTTGATCTAATCTGGCTTGTAGGAAAAGGGAGAGAAATATTTTAGGCATTCATGAGTCAAGCATTTCTTTGCCTGGAAAAACCAGATGAGGTGTCCATGTAAACAAAACAGCTTTCTTCTTCAGTATGAACCTGCAGAGCAAGCCAGCATATCCTTCTTCGTGTCTCAGTGTACCAGTGGTTGAGTGTTTTTCTTGTATCTGTCTCAGAAATACCTATCCGTGAAGCACTTGACAGGCAGCTACCCCTTGTTTACTTGAAAAAAAAATTATATCCTTGAATAAGAATTTTTTTTTTTAAGTAATCACATTCCAAAGCAGAGAAAAATGTCCTGAATCTCTCATTCTTTTTGACCATTAATCCACCGAATTACAGAGAGACTCATTGGGCATGAAAGTGTTAAGGGAAGCACAGGTGATAGACAGTAAGAGGGCAGATAAAATTAATGAAAATAGGGATATAAAAAGGATAAGGCTTCTGGTGAGGTAGAAATGAACCTGAAAAGGCAAGTGAGATTAATTTATTTGTGGCCTGGAATTCCTTTTGATGCTTTTCATGCTTTTCTCCTTTCCTGTCATCTCCTAGGAAGTGAACCCTTTTCTGTGCCAAAATATTTGCACCCTTTTTGACTGAGCATCAGATTACCACACTGCTGTTGCCCATCCTCATTTACTCTTCAGCAAATCACCACTGCTTATCAAAACACTCTTTTGTGTGTGTATTTCTGGCTTGGTTTCTGTTTTAGCTTTATAACTATTATAAGGTTTTTCAACCAGTATTCATGACACAGCTTTCAGAAGGTGTAAGAAAAATAAGGGAGATGGATATGGATATGGATAACGAACAGTATTTTACAATAGAAGAAGATGACTTAGAGTCATAGTATCTTGCCTTGAGCAGTGGAATAGCTTTTTTATTTTGTCAGAAGAAAAACAATTGGAAGAGTAATTATTTATTATTAATTGTTTATTAAAAAACAATAATAAAATTAGTGCATGTTTATGCTATAATGATGAGGCAGCTGGTACTTCCCCCTTGGAGTATTTATTTTTGATACTTCTTTTTCTTTTTTCTTCTGTCCTGGGACTTGTGATCCAAATAAGTCCAAACAGGAATTTCAGCTTTGCAACACCTGGCAGCCTCTGTAAAACAAAAGTTGCTTGTGCTGGGAGGCAGCTCAATCCAGATGGACAGCGGTTCCCATTAAGGAACTTCATCCAGTAGGTGGGATTTTTATTTTATTTTTATGTAATATTGCATTGGTGATAGGGACACAACAGTGGCTTCATTCCAAACATTCTGCTGGAGGAAACATTTCTGGTGGGGATAAAAGGTTAATGTCTTCCCTCCCTCTTGTCTATACATTGTTGACTCTGCTTTCATTGTGGTGGATAGTAACAAAAAAACAAAAGCATCACCTCTAGTGATCTGTTCTCCAATGTGCTATGTTTAAGTGTTATTTGAGTCCAAGGACTGAGTAAAAAGATCCATTCAAGTCTGTTGTAACCATGTCAAGACACAGGATTTCTGTCCTAAAGGGAGCAGGACATGGTTGCTGACTGATTTGTTTGTACTTTGTAGAAAGGGGAGAATATGGTTGGAAGTCATGGAACAAACTAAATGTTTTGGGGTTTTTTGAAGCTATGACTAAGAAACTTAAGCGTAGAGGATGGCTTATTACAGCTGGGGTTTAGGTCATCAAAGGAGGCAGAGGCAGCATGAGGAAAGAATATTAATTATGAAGAACAGTGAGGGTTGCTATTTAATTTGGTCTATTTCGGTGTGAGCATAGGAGACATTCCTGCTGCCAATTACAGAAGAAAGGGCAGATGTCTGCTGCTGCAAAGAGAGAACTCGTCATCATTTCAGATACACTTTACCACACTCAACTGCCCATTTTCCCTCTAACGGCAGGACTGAAATAGGCTAATCTCAGAATTCTGCAGTGCTCTTTTGTAATAATGCCACCAAACCCTCATGTGTAACCCTTACATGATACTTGCAGCTGGGGGAGAAGGCTCTGCTTCATGTTGAAATGAGCCTTCTCATAAAGATATTGTGAGGAACTTGTTCAAAGGAGGCTGGGAAACGTATCATCATTGGATGGACCATGGAACTGAAGCACAGTATGGTTGAATAATTTGCTGCCCAGTATAGTAGAGGAGGCTGGTAACAAAGCTAAAATTGTAATTCATCCTAGATGAGAGCCTTGTTGCAACAGAATTAGATCTGGTTCCCATTTGTTAGGAAGCACAGGTTAAATATTTGGGGTGAAACAGGTAAGATTTCCATAAAGTTTTGCTTAAGGTAAAATTCAAAAAATGTGATTTGTGGCTCACTTTATCTTTTTTTTCCTTTCCTTATTTTTCTTCTTACTCATCCATATGGCTACTTTAGAAGGTGTAGCAAACATTGCTATGGCAGGTTGAATAACAGGAAATTCTCCTGTTACATTTCTTTACATTCTGTATCAAAGCATACACTCCTTTCATTTGTTTTTTGAAATGTTTTTGCTCAAATTTAGTCTGCATCTACCTGGATGGCCATGCCCAGCTGTGTTCCAGATACTGACTGCGCTTCATAAAGTGATGTGGCATTCCTGCTGCAGGTATCGCAGGGCACCATAGCAGGCACAGGCATTGCTCTTGTGGGAAATTAAATTCTAGATTTGCTAGGGATTAATAAAAAAAAAAAAAAAAGAAGAAGAAGGGCTGTTATGAAATCAGTGTCATTGTCCCACACACCCCTGCTGGAAATGTGCCTCCTGCTCTGTGAGTCATGGCAAGAAGGCTGTTTTTCAGGCATGTAGAGCCTGTGTGGTAGGTTTTCACCGGCAGAGAAGCAGCAGGAGTGTGTGCAGAAGAGCAGCAGGAACATGAGGGCAGAGGCCTATGAGTTCAGCCAGGATGGGTAGACATGGGAAAGCCCATATATTGCTCTGCTGTCTGGAGCTCAAGGGTGCGCAGAGAGCTGGAAGGCAGGTAAAGGATAGTGGAGGAAGAGGAGGGCGTTCACATTTCTCGGTTATTCAAGCCAGGGAATGCCTTTTTAATTTATATAAGGTGTAAACTGATGTTTATCTTGTTTGGGACTTTGAGGTGTTGCTGAAACTCATAAGGAAGAAGCTCATGTGCAAGACAGAGGATTCAGAGGAGGACTGGTCCAGCCTTGAGGCACCCAACCGCTGTTTCTGAGCCCTGGGGGAGAACAACGGAGCTCTAGCAAACACAGGAGATAAATGTACCTGATAAATAACAAATTGTCTTCATCCACAAAGGCTCACTCTGTTCACATTGTTTATCAGTTGTTAGTCAGATATGCACGAACATGCCATTCACGCCACAGTAAGCAAAAACCAATAAACGTGGGACCAATTTTAATGGCATACCCAGAGGCACAAGCTATGAGGTGCAGAGTATCATTTAGTAGAGTCTGGCTCCAGATGTTTTCATGAAGTATGACAAAGGAAATATGTACCTTATAATAACCTTAATTTTCAGATAGAAAATGAAAAAAAATGGGTACATTTGCTAGCATGCACCAACAAGACTGCTGTTGCCTTTCTGCCCTGTGAAATAAATTTTTATTGTCCCACTCCACCCTCCCTCAGGTGACTAGTTTGATCTTGCTTGCAATTTTACGTTTGCTTCCAAGTTCTCAGGCAGTCTCCTCTAGCTCACGCGTTAATAATTACACCTCTTCTTTAACAGTATTTTTCATGTTGAGGAGTCGCAAAGCATTTCAGAGTCCTGTGCCAATATCTGCTCTTTCACCAGGGAGTATGCAGGGTAACTTAAACCCGTGGAAAATCAAGTGAATGGAGGAGTTGGCTCTGCTGTAAAGAGGTCTCTTCACCTATAGCCAAAAGGGAGAGAGAGCATGGTGGGTGCCGTGCTCTGCCAAGTCAGCTTCCAACCTCTGTTGGCAGAAGGAAGACAAAGGCTGTTTCTAATGGAAAGTATTTAAATGCTGAGGACCGGGAGGACAAAAGATGGAAAATGTGCCAGGACAGCTGCATTAATACCTTTGTCTTGACAAAGGTATTGTACAGTTCTTGATTGTAGCTGGCTTTATTGTAATTTTATGTTATCAGTGTTTATCGCTCACAGATGTAAAAAACTGAAGAGTCAGGCTTATTTTTGGGATTGGACCTTTTGCCCTACTGATTTTGAACCTTAGGGTTTCTATTTCCTCCTTCCAATTTTTTTTTTCTCTGTATAGCTATGAGATTAGAAGCTGTTCCTCATAATTTTAAATTATGGCTGAATTTCTCACATAATCACTTGCTTCCTGGAGCTGAGGCTTTAAGAAAAACATTTTAAGTCCATGCACTCCTGAAAAACAACAACAGCAAGAACAATAACAACAACAGCAATAAAAAGCCTGCAAAAAATGACAGTATTCTCATATGTAAAAGACTGAATTCCTCATGGCTTTTTTCAAGAAGATTTAGCCCTAACATCAGAGCTGCCTTGGGGTAAGGTAGAGGTGTCCCACTTGGACCTTCAGAGCTGGAGACATACATGCATGCTTTCCACGCTACTTTCATCTTCCGTGCAACGAGGCTTCCCTTACTGTTTACTTTCTTTCCAGGACTGCTTTCCCATTAAGAGAGAGATTTTCTTATGGCCCTGACATGTCCCAGCATCAGTGGAGTTGTTTGAGTGGATGTGATGAGAAGCCTCACATCTTTAATTAGCAAATTGTATTTGTGACAACAACCTTCGCACATCACTGTAGCTGATGTCTTCTCAGCTTTGACCTTTCTGTAGGAAGGAAATTACTCGACTCACTCCACACTTTTCACTCTATATTTTAATAATACAATCTGGGAAAGGAATTAGCACTAAGCAGTTAGTGCTGCTACATCTAATCTAGCAAAGCATTGCTCAGCTTCTCATTTTGATGGTGATTAAGTTCACTTAACCAAGGCAGGCCTTGGGGCTATGAAATGTCTGAGAGGTTATCATGAAGCTATGCAGGTGGGGCATTCAGGGTAGGGAGGGTGCATGTAACCAAGTAATGCAAGGATAAAGATGATCCAAGTACAAAAAATGGTTAAAAGAAACAGAAATCTGAGAAGGCTGGATGCCATTCTCCCTAAATAAAATCTCAGCCAGCAGACTTGGTCAGAGATAGTGTCCTGGTGTGCACTTCCTCACTGTGCTCTGACTTTATTGGTAGTTAATTCTCTGTGGTCACTGCTCAAGCTCTAGATTTCTCCCAAGTGCCATAAAGCTTTGTTTATTTAAAATAAATAAGAAAGTAAATGAATCCATTCTATTTGGATAAAAAGATGATAGAGATGCTAAAAAAATAGATTGTAATCAAGCTCAGGCCTGTGTGGTTTTTACTGACATGTTTCCTTCAGGATCTTAATACCATACCCAGCACTAAACTTTTGTAAAGGACGAGAAAAGTCCCCTTTGCCCAGTTCCCACACACTCCCCAGGCAGCATCCAGCCTTTTGATGGAGCAGGCTGGTTTCCATACCTCTGCATGAAATGCAAAGTGTGTAATCATTGCTTGCAGGCTCATTTGTGGGAATCAAACCAGTCCACATCAGAAAGGAACAGCCTGGACACGTAACAGAAAGATGATCCTGGGTAATAACAAGGCTCTGAAATGCCTTGGTAGTGGGGGAAGGGTTCTTGTATAACTCCATGCTCTGGAGTGAAAAGGTAAATATGTTTTACGATGTTACATAATAGTGTAAGATAATTCAGGGCTGTACAGATTTATTATGCACCTGCCGATTGACAGCCCTGTCCCCAGGACAGTATTTCAGAATCTGCTTCAGACTGTACTACTTCTACTTTAAATACATAAAAGCTAATTCTTATCCCAGTGAGCTCAGTTACATTATGAATTTTGGGTGGATCAGGACTCCTTTCCTTGTGGCTTTTTCTGAATATTCAGTAAGCAGTGCCCCTCACCAGTGTGTGAAGTGCTGAAGGGTTTCTCTACAATATTATTACAGCTTCTCTACCTTTGTCTCACAAGTTTACATTACTGCAACTACCACACTGGTACAAAGAATATGTCTTTGTAACACCCCTGTATACTAGACACTTTATCATCACAATGCATCTAAGAAAAGTAGAAAGGTTCACAATTTGATTAAAGTCCAGGGAATCCATCACAAAGTGTGATGTCTGTGAGTCTTGAGTCTCAGGCAAAATTGTAACCACTGACTCATCTTCTTCTGCTAGATCAGCCGACAAAGAATAAATATTAGGAAAGACTTCCACATGTAGAAATTATTAAATTTAAAAAGTGGGATCTCCATAGTGGGAAAGGTAAAGAAAGTGTAGCTCCAGAAAGTCACTCTCTCCAAATAAATGCTGAGTTTTTGAGAAGTGCTTTGTGATACTTAAGAGCTCCTCTTAGTAGTCCTTCAGATAACTTGTGTTCTTTGATTGACCTGTCACATCAAGGATCCTACTTGCATGAGGCATATTCTGAGTCTGGTTCTTCTTAAGTAACAGATACCATGTAAATGAACCCTGGAAAATATAATGAAACTTTTCAACACTCAACAAAACCAAACTTCTAGATACGGAAAGAGAGGGGGTCGTACAGCATCATCTCTGTATTTTGGCAGGTATGGCCCCTGATGCTGTACCTGAATGCAGGTATTATCATTCAGTGTATGTAGAGGCTTAATGTTGCCTTAACATGGTCACAACATGCTTATCCCATATATCTATCTCCCTGATAGAGCACAAGTTTGTTCCACAGGTGAAGTGCAACATGGAGCTCAACTAAACTATGGAAGCCCTAAGCCTGAAACAAAACAAATACTTCATTGGGAATCAGAAGAGGATTTGGTGTTTGTATGGATGACAGAACCCATCATTTTATTCCTTATTTATAGAAAGGGCATAAGCTTTTATTCTCGTGGCATAAGGCAGCTGCCAGCACTTAGGAGATTAAAGAGGAGCTGGTTTTGGGGTTCTTTTAAAATGTGGGTTCTAATAAAAAAATGAAAAGAGATTTTGTTGTGTCTTTTTTCCCAAGTGGCATTGGCCACTTTGTGCCAGGGCTTTCAAGTTTTCTTGCAATTTCTATTACTTACTCTGAGTGGCAAAGGAAGTTGCATGCTCATTTATTGAAAAGTCTAGCAAAGGTCTTGGGGATTTTTGTGTCCTCATATAGTTGTTCAGTCTGGGAGGAAGGTGCCTTCAGCCTCTCTTTCCTTTCATCTCATTGTCCACACCATTTTCAGCCTCTCTTTCCTTTCATCTCATTGTCCACACCGTTACTCATCCTGAACATTTAGTGGCCATTCACAAGCTGGCAGTGCTTCACCTGCGACTCACACCTCAGTCACTTGTCTAGAAATGAAGCTTTCCCAGGAGCTGTGGAAAGGGCAGACAGCCCTGGGAGGATGAGTAAACCCCCTCCATTGAACTTTCTCCCTTGTGACTGGTGTGATGTGTCCTTAAGGTTTGGCTCTAGGGAAGTCACTCCAGTAACTAAAAACAGCTCATGGAAGTGTCTATGAATCAAAGCTGCTGAGGTCTATGTTGTTTTACGTAACTTGAGTCTGAGCCTACAGAAATTTGTCAGTTTAACCTGAGGTGATTTGCAGCCCTCCTTCGTGTGCTGCAATGGCACTGAGGCCTGACTGCAATGATTGTCGTGTTGCAGAATGACACAGGTTCTCACGACTTGTGGGCAAGTCCCTGTGCAGCCCAATGCAGAGAGAGAGAGCAGGGAAACACAGCCATCACTAAAATCCAGAGGCAGCAGGAGAGCCCCCAGAGAGGTTTCAGGAAAGTGTTCTGAGGAATCTTATCCCTGAAAAGTTGCTCAGGCAAAGCATCTTTCTTTAAAATGAGTAGGGTCTCAACTCATTCATCATGGCATACATTGTAGCAGTTTCCTGACTTTGAGCTGTCACATTTTCTATGACTGTCCTAAATACCTACAAATGCTCTCTGGCTACAGGGTTAACCAAGGTAGTTTTTACACTGTCTGTAGCAACTAGAAAGTGTTGTTGTAGAAACTTGCTGTCAAGACTGTATCTTCTTGTTTTCCTAATTGGGAAAAAAAGTGCATGCCCTTGCTTTCTTTTTGAATGTGGGGAATGTTTGGCAGAATTTGAATGTAAATGTAGGGGCAATGGTCAAGGTTATAGAATATATTTAACTTAGTGCATTACCACAGGAAAATAAGTAAAAATAATCATTAGACATAGCAAAGATAAGCAACTCTCAATAGATATACAGAGAATTAAAAGGGGGTCTCATCTTAATAATTTAGGGCTCTTTCGTCCAAAGTGAATTATTAAAGATAAGAACCTGGGCATAGTACAAGACTGGTACTCTTCGAAGTAGATGCTCTTACAGATTAATAATTGATTAAAGACTGAAAATTCCTCTACTTGGTTCTTTCCTTCACTGGAGAAATCTTCTGGGACATTGAACAGACACTTAGATTCATCAGATCCTCAAGGGGATTTAAATGTCTCTATCTGGATCCAGCCCAAACATGGAGGAACATGTTTGGAGCAAGCTTCTCTCCAAGGAACTTAGGGTCTGCTTTCTTAGCACTTTATGTAGCACTATAGCAGTTCACAAATGAGACAGAGAGGGGTCTGGGCTAATAATGCTGAAATCTCTGAACAGACTTAGTGTCTTTGCAGGCAGAAAGCAACTGGGAACAAAGCTCAGCAACTGGCATCTTGCCTAAAAAAAACAAGGTGGGAGCTCTATTTCCTTTAATTTTTATAATTGTTTAATAGCTCGAGCATTTACCTAAGAATGGAGTTATCTGCATCACTTCCTATCTCAGGGCAAAGGGATTTACTCCTGCATCCCACACATCCTGAAAGTGGGACCTAACCTTCAAGTTGCCTTTGATTAATGGACAGTGGGATGTAAACAGGGAGCTGGAAGAGAGGGAAAGACCTTAGGTGCAAAGCAGGGTGGTGCTTGCTGCCTGGAACTGTGCTCTCTCAATGTTTGACTATCTAGGATTAAACAAGTTAAGCACATATACCTGTATGAGGAATGACAGCTCAGAATGAACTGCTAGGACTTCAAGTGCTGCCACAGGCAGGTTATCATCAGTCTCTTTTTTGCTCAGCCTCCTCTACCCTACAGCTTCTGCCAGCTATACAACAGCCTGCTTTCATCCCACAACCTAAATAGGGCTGGTTCAGCGGGTATGTGGATGGAAGTATTTGCCTAGGAAGTGGGAGAGTATTTTGAATCTGTAACACAAGGATTCTGGATCCCCTGTTAGGTACTCCAGTCGCTAGGATCTTACAGGTAACACTGAGTGACTAGTTTGTTGCTCAGAGGAAGCTTTCCAAGTCAGGCTTCGTGCTCTGGATCAGGGATTGTATGGAGGAACCTGCATGCCAGAGAGATTACAATCCTGACCTAGCTTCAGAAGTTTTAGGAACCAGCTCCCAAGACATACTGTGAGCTTCCTGGACCACCAACGATCTCCTCTGGCTCTGCACCATCTCCATGTTAAATTTAATGGCGCTGATTGGGGCAGGAACGTAGCTGCATGTTGGGGGAGACTACACTGCCAGCCCTGCTGCCAACCTTCACTTTCTCAGCTGCCTCATTTAATCCTACAGAAATAAATCTTTCAACTTTATATTTTTAAATATCTTGGCAAATCAAATTTCTTATGTAAAAGTGGTAAAAAGGTTTATTTTTTTAATCCCTGTTTCATGGTGCCAAGACGTTGAATGAGCACATAGATTCATGTCCTTCAATCAGCAAAAGAAAAATGCATTTCCTACTGATGTAAACCTTTACTCGGTTTCACAAGCCCATACATGTAAGCAGTGATTAATTCTTTGTCAAGGTTGCAGTTTTCACAGGTTATTATAGTTCTAGCATGGCCAGCATGGAATTAACTTCCATAGCCTCTGGCTTTATTTCAGACATAAAAAGGATTAATATGAAGGAAAAATCTCTACCAAACACCACCACATTTAGCTTTTACAGCCACAGCTACCTCTCTAAGAAGTAATTAATAATAAACCAGACTGGAGATGATGAGACCAGGTATCACAGAGAAAATTGTATTGCTTTATGTAGAAAGATGTGTTGTCCAGTTCAGGCAGCATTTTAAAAAAAGATTCTCATAGGCTTATGATTTCAGATCAATATTTCATATTACTTACATTCTAATTTGCTGGAAAATTATTTCTTCTGTGTCTCTTTGCTCTCAGACAGTCTTCAGTGGGCTAATGCAACATTTTAAGAAGAATTTCTAGCAGTGTTAACTTGTAGGGTCTTACATGTAGTTATTTACACTAAAAAATTCAGTTGAACGTACAAAGGTGTCAGAAATTCAAATGGTGCAAATACTTCTCCTAGCCAGCAAGTACCTTCATTCTCCTTTTCACATGATGAATTCCAGTGTCCCAACAGTATTGTAAATAATTGTATGCATTCCATATGCATTATATTGAAATATCTGTGTTTGTTTTGGGAACAGATACAATCTTTTCCCAACTGTTGCTCTCAAAATCCCTCTGTATCTATTTACATAAGGGGCACCAACGATTTGTTTCTTGCTACAGCCAAGGGGACAGATACTATGACAACAAACACAGCAGCCACAGCCCTTGCTTGAAAGGTAACAACATTTAAGTGTTTACGTAATTTAATTTTGGGAGTGACATCCACTGAAAGATATTAGCAGACTGCATAAATCCAAATTACCCCCCAGGCCATAGAGCTGCATAGTATATAGTACAGATAGCATTTGAACATCAAAGGGATGTGAAAATAACTTTACTTAGAACTGTTAGGAAGGATCTAAAGGATGTGCCTTGATTTGTGCCTTCTTACACCCATTCACATGCAATTTTTGCTCTTCGAATAGTTTCTTCATTTTCTATTATAATATCAATGTAAGACTTTTGTGTAGTCACAGATTATATAGGATAATAGGAATGCATCCTGCATCAATAAAGACAGACAGATAAATAAATAAAAAACAATAAAACCCAGATGTTCTAGCCCAGGAAGGAAATAATGGCCATTAAGCCCAATGATCAATTGCAGCCTTTCCCATTTTTCCTCCTCTCTTGTGTGGGATAAATATCAGATTATTTAATGACAGGATATATCAAGTTGATTTCATACAAGACTTGCTTTGACATGAGAAACAATATGACAGACGTAGCCAGTGATAAATCGTTTCTACCTATGGATTTTGGTGCAGAAAGATGGAGGAGAGGTGAGGGAATGATGCATTGCTTCTTTCGAGGATACAGCAAACATCCATACAATGAAAGACAGAGCATTTCTTCCCTGTGAGTATGTCAAAGTTTAATTAGATATTTATCTTTCCTGAGAGGCCTTTGGGTGGTACAGTCAGTGTTAACAAGCAACTGACAATAAGAAAGGTCAGACTGTGAAATTTAAAATACAAGGATTTGTGGTGTAGCTACAGAAGGTCAAATACAATGAACTGAAGCACTTTTTTGGGGGGGGAAAAAAAGGCTATATAGAGAAAAAGATTTTTTCTTCTTTAATAAAAGGTTTTTTAATGTTTTATAGGAGGCAACAGCCAAGGAATTGGCTAGAAATTACTTAAACAACCCATTGCTTTTTGGAAGAGTTAAAAAACTTTAAATGTATATAGTTTATAGGCTTCCACAGCTTTGCTTTAGTTGTAATGACTGGCTGGTTCTGTACCTGCAGTTCTGGAAATTAGCTATGGTTGAACTGTTTGGGTCTTTATATGTGTGAAGAGATAAAAATTCCTGTGTGGTGCCAGCTGGGAGAACTTATTCTTGCCTTCCTTTTGCATGTGCAGACAAGGAATGAGAAAACTAAGCTTGTAAAATGAAAAAATTAAATTCGTGTTTTCTCTTTCATTGTAACATGTCGATAGACTTGCAGGATGAGCATTAGCTCTTATTGCGAGCTTAGCTACCCTGTGGAAGGGGCAAAAAGGCGGTATTATCACAAGGGAAGCCTGCTTTCACACACCATCTCTTATCAAACACGTGGATTGAAAGCCGAAACACATGTATGGTATCCTTGCCCCAAAGATGAATGCTCTGGAGGAAACAAAGCAACAAAAAGTGATTCATAGTGAAAGCTGGCTAACCAGTTCCCAACATGCAGCTTTGTATGTAAAAGCAGTATTTGAGGCCTGTGAGGAGCCTGAGCCATTTAGGAATTTCTGTACAGGCATCTCTGGGATGAAGGTAGAGGGGGCGAGAACGGAGAGCTGGCTCCCTGCCATCCCCCAACCCCACTGTGTGGCTGGGATGTATAAGCTGCAGGTGTGTGCAAGCAAACCCTGAAGGAGTAAAACAGAGAAGAGCCGTGCTTGGAAGCAGAGACCTTTTGTACCCTCGATAAACCAACCCCTCGGCTGTAAATGGCCTCACTGTTTCTTTTTTGAGAGACAGCCATTGCTACTGATCTAAGGTATTCGACACCATTCTGTCTGTGCCAATGTCCTGCAGTCCTAACATCCCTGGGACTGAAATTTGTATGTTTCTAAGGCACTAAAGATAAGATTCATCCCTTTAGTAAATTGATTTCCAACCCAGTTGTGTTGCCATGAATCATAACCTTTAAGCTGAACGCCCAGATGGCACACAGGCAAAGTGGGCCAGCCAGTGACCAATTATGGTTGAACCACAATATTTAGGGAAAAAAATGATGTCTGAACAAATGCTGGTTTTCAGGACCTCCTCAGTTACTATAATGGACATTCTGTTTGATCTACATACCTGATGTTTGGACTCCTGATGTCTTCCTCTCTGCACATAAATCTTGCTGAGGGGTTTATCCATCACGTATCTCTGAAAGTGACTGACATGAGACCAAACACGCAGTATACGTTAATTCAGTCTCACCAGAATGAATTGCTCCAAATATCCAATGCCTGATTCTCTACAGCAGGCTAATGCATAGACAATTGCAGAAAGGGTTTTATTTTGGTGACATTGTTCCTTTTCTGCACCCTTAAGTACTTCAACCAGTTTCTGAAGAGACAGGATCTTCCTCTTCAGAGTGCTACATGATATTTGTGCACGCCAAAGACTTTTTTATGAATGGGACGACATTCTCAGAAGTAACAAAGCGACAAAGTAACAAAACGACAGACTGGATTTCTGTGTTGCCTTTTAATTTCAAACCTGAGTGACATGTATCCATTTTAATTAGCATAGAAAATGGTGCTTAGACAAACATACTCCATTGACTCTACGTGGCAAGCTGCTTTAGTAACTTGATGAGTGCAGTGCTCTTGGTCTCCACCAGTGATCTCTGGCAGCTCAATAAGACTGTCTAAGTATTCCTGCTGTGCCATTTCAGGATGAAGAGCAAGGACTCCACAGAAACCTGGGCTTTCTGTAGCTGTGGCCCCCAAGGTACTGGCTCACAACTAACCAGTGAATGGTCGTCAGACCAACTGTCATTTCACTCGGTGACACTTTTGCTACTGACCTCAGTGAGCACACATGTAACCTAGAAGTGAGGTACAACTACTGGTACTCACTCAAATCTCTTATGTCACAGTGCCTTTTGTGATTACCCTGTATCTATTTCCGGAATTGATTGTCTCAATAATGTACCAAGTTCCAACAAAAAATGTAATGAGACATTGGTTGTTAAAATACATTTATTTACCATAAGCTGTATTGTGATTGCCAATAAACTACTTGGCTTTTCTAGATAACTAAAAAATGTGTCTTAAAATGCCATTTATTGATTTTTAGTGAGTGACAGATAGCAGTTTTATCTTCTAAAAACCTGCTGGATGAATCCTTCAAAAACTCCTTAAGTGATCAGTACATCTGATCTACAAGAGAGGGGGTATTTTTATCTCCAATTTGATAAGTGCCTTGGAGAGTGGAAGATGGCAAGGAAGCATTGGAACCACAGCTTGGTGGTGCTGTGGAACACTCAGGTCCATTGCCTTACTGGTGTCTGTACCCCACAGACTGACAGCCTGCAGTGTTGTGCCTGACCACATCCTCACAAGCGTGCAGGGAGGAAGGGAAGCCCTGCCTGCTGCTTTTTCCAAAGGGGAAGTGTAGTGTCTGACGGGTCCAAGATCACACAGGGAGAGGGGCAACAAATTGAGTGCAGGTCCTTTAAACTGGAATCCTATGCTGCTGAATAATACCTCTATCAAACTTGCTCTCCATCATCTGATACAGAATAATTATATTTTATATCAGGGCATTCCTTTTCCCTTCATCTGTTAGAGCTTTTGTCTTCTTGCTGCAGCATTTCTGGTCAAGAGAAAATGGGGCAAGGACTTGCATCTATGCTGGTATAATACAAAACATTAACGCAGTCCCTGCACTTGACCAAGAGCCTGATGTCCTCACTGAAGCAAGAGTCCTTTGTTTTTGTGCTTTCGTGGATTTTTGCCCTGCTGCTTGAAACCAGTTAAGAGGGGCCTTTAGCCGGGCTCTGCTTCTCCAGTGACAACCTTCAAAGGATTGCTGTAAGGTACTTAAGAGTCAGTGCCTTGCCTTAATCGTTTGTCTTTCTTTGCAGATGACTATTAAACTTAGTGGCTCTAATAACTCAGTAATAGTTGCAGCAATAATATGAATACAGTTATCCAGGAAAATGCATGTGCTTCACTACATTCTCTTTCCCCTGCATGTGTGATCACTTCAGCCTATAACCAGCTTAAACCTCATGCAACTATTCATTGATGGTACAAAGACCTTATGAAAATGTTTGTTACATTGCTTCTTTTATAGGGCTAAACATCCTTTGCCTCCTGTCTTGGTTGCTCATTTCTTGTGCTTAGAATGGGGAGAAAGCCTGGCGGTGCTGTTGTCACTGATGGTAGTGAGGCCAAGCCAACGGTGCTCAGGGAGCGGCACCTTGGCCCTGCCGCGCTCACCGTCAGAGCAGGGCAGAGAGCCGGGCATCATGGAAAGCGTAGGCATCATAGGAAGAGCAACAGAAGACAGCCACTAAACCGGATTCCATTGTTGCTGATCTGCTTGAAGCCAAATCTGCCCTACACTACTCCATGCTTTCTAACACAAACAGATGTCTGAGAGCTCTGTTTCTCTGCTAGGTTTGTTTGGCCTAGGGAGTTTGACTTCTATCATCAGGAGGGACAGGTGGATTGGTGACACATCTCAGTCTCTACTCAGCACCATATAAAGGAGTAACTGTACCCCTTCAAAACAAAGCATCAAGCAGAGAAAAGAGAGAGGAAGAGCAACACAAAATACCCTTATTTATCCATTTGCAATGACCTTGCTATTTGAGATAAGTGCTTGTGCCTAAGACAAGATGTGAGCTCTTTTGGATCAAAAGAATTCATAGTGACAACTGAGACAGCACTTGGGGCTGTAGCTTCTGCATGCTGGAACACTAACAAAGACATGGTTCAACATGTGCTGTATAAACTAGGCATGTGAAATAACTCAAACAATAACTCACCTCTGTGGCAATAAACTTGATCAAAATAGAAAAGGGTGTTACAATAAACTAACCCAAAAGAAGGATGGAACATCTTCTCCGTGGCATTAGCTCCAGGGAAAGGAAGAGTGCACTCTAAATGAGTTACAGCTGTGTGCAGGGCGGTTGCCCATTATCTGCTTTGAGTACCTTGTAATTGCAACCGAAAGAAAGTGCTGTCTTTTCAAAGAAGCTGATGCAGTGAGTCTCAGGGCATCCCCACAACATCATTTGTGTTTCTAATCATGCACCTTAAAGAACCTGTAGTGTCAAATATTCTTCATATGCTCACCATACCCACAGCTGAAGGGAAATTGCTATTGTAAAATTGCCAGGGAGAAGAAGGAAGCATCTGTATCTGTGATTGCAGTGTCAGACTGGCAGAGTGTTATAACCTATGTGGACAGGTTAGCTTCGGGCTAGAGTGGAAGTGAGGAATTATACTATAACACAGAGGGACACAGTGTCATGAGAGCTGTTTGGTCTTTGTCTGGTTTTCTTCTTCAAGCCGAAAACTACTAGAGAGTCTTTATTATTTAGCCACCTAAACCACAGGTGTCTCCAGCTTTCCCATGCTCTCCAGAACTGGTTGGAATATGCATGAGACAGAACAATTAAGCAAGCTGCTTCTTGTGAATTTATATACCTTGCTTGAAAACTGAGTTTGGTTTGGGGTTCATGCCTATCTGCCCACAGAGAAGAGGCACATGAAAGGGATGCAATATGACTCATGAAAGCTGCATGGACCAAGGTGCGGCATATATTCCCGAGAATTAAGACCCAGTGCTATGGGGACGTGCGCTCTGTTATACTTTGAAAGGAGGAGATTATAGGTGAGCATGAGGTTCTCTCAAGTGAAATGCAAAAGATGATCTATAAGAAAAACAAAAGTTGATCAAGAGCTTTAACAAATGTTGTCTTATCCATAGTTTCAACTTTACTACACCCAACTTTGTGCCACTGGAGGGAGAGAACACCACAGACACTGGAAGGATACAGGAGAAAAGGGTGTTTTTTCTCAGGCCCACATCTGGTCCCCATCTTCCAGGTATCCGTTTTATAGTTGTTTTGCACTGTTTACTTTGAAGCTCAGTGTACTTTGTCACTCAAGTATGCCTCTGCAAAAGGCATTATCCCTGGAGACTTGCAGGCAACGCCTCTGCAGTGCTCCAAGCATCCTTAACCCTGGCAAAGCTAAGCAAAAGGGAGTCACTAGACAACTTCATCCCAGCTGTACATTTATTTTGGCTTCAAGGGTCAACAGCACAAAATTGAATTTGGCTGTGCAGCAAAGGAAAGTATATAATGGTGCCAGTCTGTATTTAATCTCATAACTCATGTTTGATACCTATTCTGCCAGGGAAGTTGCCAACAAAGCATACAGAAGGTTTTATGATATATCTATTTCTTCATAAGAAGGAATTTTGGTAAAGTGTTTACACTACCTAGATGACAACTCTTCTTGTGGTTTACAGAAACTGGGTTTTTTTGCATGTAATTAGCTTTCAAGGCTGATCAATTCACTTCAATTGGGTTTGATTTTACCAACAATGAGTTGACTTCAGATTAGAAGGCTGTCCCCTCTTGGTTGGATACTCCAAGGCGTATGTCCCTCTTTGTGTACAAACCCATGAGTGTGAAAAGAAGCAAAACCTGTCATTTACAAGGGGTGGATATACTTATTGAAAGGGGAGAAAACAGAATTTAACGTCTCTAGCAAGAAGACTTGTCTAAATGCTACAAAGAATATCACGCACTACATGGCAGTGATTTATTTGGCTATGTCTGATCTAGAAAATGGAGAGGAAGAAAATGCTGCCACACTGCTGAATGCGTCTAAACCAACCACGTGGTCACCATGGAAATGAAACAATCTTCCAGAATAAAGAGACTAAAAGGCTCCTGAGTAAGTGGTGAGCTTCTGCTGTGATGTCTATATGAACTGGGGGGAATCAGTCAGTATGGTCCACTGGGAGGTTGTTATTGCACAAAAGTCTGCACTGAGCAATTTTGCACATGGGCAACTGATCCCAAATGAATTGTGTTTTGAAACAAATGCACTGTTTCAAACAGGATTCTCACTATTCATTAAATAGGACTTGATACCAAAAAAAAGAGAAGATAAAAATCTCAAAATGTGTTTTCAGTTTATTCAAAATTAGAATGTTGAAGCATTTGTTACAAAATTTCTCAGGAAAATTACCCAGAAAAACAACAAAATATTTCCTTCTAACTCACATCCTAATGAAGGATTTTTTTTTTTTTTTTTTTTTTTTTTTTTTAGGAAAGGGCAAGGCACTAAAAGTAGGCATTAAAATGAAGATTCAATTTATTTGCATAACTTTAGTTGGGGTTATCTTCTGAGTGGAGATTATATCCTACAAGAACTTGTACATCAGCAACTGACAAAATCAGTTGCTCACATTATTGGGTGTGGTACTTACCATGAAGTAACCAAAATTATAAAGAATTGTCAACAGTAAGCTATTTCTTTTCCTTCCATGGAAATGTGTGCCCTTATTTTGCTATAGATATGTTGTTACTGCTCTTAGCAAGGGAGATGGCACTGACACAAACAAAATTCATTTACTCATCAACGGTATAAATAACATGCAGACTAAACCTGTAGTCAGGCAGCAAAACCTTCAATGCAGTTTTCCAGGATAGAACTGGAGGTCACAGCACCAGGACTGGCAGCTAGGTAGGGTGGTTGAAGACGTGTTTACCTTCTCCCAGCAGAACAAATGGAGTTGAAGGAAGATTATTGCTGCTTATCCAAGTCTCTCTACAGGAAGAGAGGCTTGATGATTTGCCAGCGCTTGAGTGCAGCAGGTGTGTGTAAGAGTTTGCTGCTTTATTTATCTTGGAATGCAGACACCCTAGAAATACCCAAACTTTCATGTGAATCAGCTAGATTACAGTGTTGTTCCTCTGGGAAAACATCCGAGTCTTTCAAGATTTGCTGTGGGCTTGGATTAACTATGTTTTCTTGCCAAGAGCAGTTGGAAAGTGGGAAAGCATGGTTAGATGATGCCTAAGAAAAGGTATGTACCTAAAAGAAGGTAAAAGGAGGTAAGGGAGGCAATAGCTAAGGCAAGGGCCTGTCTCACCATGTCTTTCTTGTTCAAAAATGCTGGTTTTTTCTTACTTTTTTAGAAACTTGAGGTGTTTTTCACTAGGCTGCTGTAACCAAAATTATTCCACAGGAGCGTATTCCTAATTAGACTTCCAGAGTGAAATCCATAGGAGAAGTTGGAAGTTTGCAAGGCTGGCAAATGACAAACCAATGATCTATTAAGCTAAAGAAGACATAGAGGACTGTTTTCCTGTAATTCCATTACTTATTCAGTTATCAAAGCAGGATTCTATTTTCACTCAAAATGTAAAGATTTGTTGATGTTTCCAAAACACAGGGTTTCAACAGGAGCTCTTGAAAATATTTGTAATGTAGATATGTAAGAATCATAAGCGTATTTATCATGGATCAGCAATGCTGCCAACTTTGTGCCCTATTTTCTATTTTAGTTCCTTCACCCAGAAATAACCATTCCATTGCAAAAGAAGACTTGAAGGGACTCCAGATGTAATACATTTTCTTCAAAATCTATGCTTACATAGCTATATAAGCCAGGAATATCCAGTGGAGCTTAGCTATCTTACCAAATATGCAACATCTGTGACATTTACAGCAACACTGGACAAAGTTAGAAAGACTTTGGTAATGAGGCAACCTTGCATAGTTTCTCCTTCTTGTAGGATAGGAATCAAAACATTTTATTAAATTTGGGGGTATCTAAGCAACCGTGTGTGTAATAAATCATGTTCTCAGGCCCAAGTAGTGCCACTTTCCTGTAATCAAAGTTGCTTAAGGTGCTGTGTCTGTTGTATGTGTTTATGATTGTGAGTCAAGAGGACACAGCATTTAAGCTTTTCTTTTTCCTTAGCAATAGTGTATCGAGTATCTGCCCCCCTCTTATGTGTACATGTGGACTAGGAGAGAATGACCTTTCCTTCAGCTCTTTTGAAAGTGTGAATTAAGCAGAAATAGTCGAGAGTAAGGTGAGAGAGGCAGAAGAATAACAAATATGTAGATAGCATACCTCAAAGAACTCAAGTTACAAGTAACTGGCCTTCTTTTCTTTCTCTGGGAGACAGTATACACTCTGTATTACCAAGACGTGAGTTAGAAAGACTGTTATGAAAAAATTTGGCTTGACACAGTTCTGCTAATTGAGTACTGTTCCTAAACACCTCTGACTGCCTAGAATTGAATGAAGAAACTGAAAAAAATCAATCATGTGTCAAAGCAAGATAGTGTCCCTTGCTAGTGAAAGTGACTCATGCAAACCATGAGCATTGGGATGAGAAAACAGCAAATAGTCCAGAAGCAGAGTAGTGATGTGTATAAAAAGCTGCCACGGATATTTTGATGAGATTATAAACCTAATGGGGCCTTGAACAAGTAGGGATGGAAGCTTCACATCTGGCCATCCCCTAGTTCTTCAAGGCTTACTTACTTGTCACAAGTCAAGGCTACTCCCCTGAGAGCGGTGGTGTCAAGAAGTATGATCTGACGGGTTTGGTCCTTCCTCTTTGGCAATGAGGTGACTGCCAGTATGGCTTTCGGCTTGTGAGTAGGGCTATACCGGTGTCTAGGACTTCTTGATCTTGGGACCTCAGTCCTGGGATTGAGGCCCATCCTTGTTGTCACATAGGAGAAGGTGAGGGGTGTTATGCAAAGGGTTTAGCAGAGCCTGGCTGCAAGAGAAAAGCTGTATCTGCTGGAGCTGACATGTAGGCTTTAGTGTGCTACCTAAATGCTTTTTGCCGCTTCCTGGTAAGAGATGTCCAGTGTCCTGATGCTGAGATGGGACTGATCCACTGAAAACTGAGTGATAGGCTTCCACACTTCATTTATCCAGTGGTTCTATAATCTTTCTTTACCTAGAGCAGTTGTAGCCACAGAGGCCATGCTGTTTTCTTAAGACCTCTCAAGTAGTGAGATGTTTTGGTGATATTTTCTGAGTTTAGGAATCTGCAGGGTAAATGGCCACCAGCAGATGGACCACAGGTGTTCAATGGGGTGATTCATAGGAACATGTGGCATCAAGTGCAGAAGAGAAATGTCATCATGGGGCTTTCACAGTGTGCAGGCAGCCGGAGGAGGATTAGGCCAAATGCTTTGACACATTTGAACGGCTTGACGATATCTAGGGTCAGAACTGTGTCAAAAAGAAGGAAAAGAACGGTAGGATGGGAAAGGAATGGCAAACTGCAGCTGGTTATTGACTGATGCCAGCTAAAGAAAAGGCTTTTACTCATTCCATGGGGACATGTGGGATGTCTTGAGTAATGGGAGTGTTTCATGTTTGGAGCAGGAATGTGACCTGATTCTATGATAGGGCTAATGGAAGAGAAATCCTTGGCTCTAGGCCTTTGTGACTCAAAACAGTTCAGAGTATAAACGGATCTGTACTTCACTACCTGAAGGAAAAACCATAAGCTGTTTGTATGGTTACTTAAAGAGAGATTTATATTTCATAGGGCTGAACAATCAACAGGTACTTTATTCAAAATATTTTATATTGATCGTCTGGATTTCTTGTCTCTGAATGAAGTGCACACCGTTTTTGCTGAGGGCAGCAACAAGCAATCACAATCACCTCTGTATCATTGGGGTGGGCTTGAGATTCTGAATGGCAGCAGCTTTGGCCCTCATCAGCTGTTGCACACTTCTGGGCTTGTGAGTCCCTCTGTCAATGGCATGGTTGAAAATAAATACTGTTCTTGTTATTCCCTGCTACATCTTCTCCTCACTCCTCCCCAGCTATTTCTATGTACAACCTTCTGTTCCTCAAAACATCAGCCATGTTTGTGGTAGTTGATTTTTGCTCCTGCTTTGCATCAAAGAAAGGTAAGAATAAGAAGAATCAGATAGCAGGCTGAATACACTCCAAAGACTTGACACAAGGAACAAAAGCAAGAGGAGTGTAGTGCGGCATGCAAATCAAATGCCAAAGGAACTGTCACTCTGCAAAGCAACTGTGGAAATCTTAATGTGCAAATAAAAATAATCAGTGACTGTATACCAAGTTATTTGATTAAAAGAGACTTTTTGGAGGTAGGGGTACAATTTTTTGTATTCAGACCTGGTTGGATGCATCTCAATTGGATTTAGAGACGAATCATTTGTCTTAAAATGTAGATGCTCAATTCTCTTTTTTATTTTACTTTTCAAGACAGGTTTAAAATAACAGCTAGCATGAATCTTAATGGGTTAATTGAGCTTGAGCCAAACCTTGGAGTCAAACATCTGTGAGCTTTGGGGAACTCCAAATTCATGCTTTGCAGATGAAACTCATCTTGGTTTTAGATACATTGTTGTGACAGATGCCAAAACTTCCCATGAGCAATTTCCCCGATTCCACACCCAAGTCAAACCAGAATATCACTGCAGCTTTTCATTACTTGATTTTCTTACATAGTAACTTATGGCCTTTGATTAAAAGCTTGTAATCCAAACTCCGTGAAAGTAACATAGATAATTCCCTGCTTGTGCATCTCCCCTGCTTGAACTGCAAAAGGTGATTAGTGTCTCATCTGAACTACTTGTCTTTCCTATTCTTTCCCCCTACTTCATCTTGCTGTACTGAATTTTGACCTGGTGTGAGTTACAGCTGGGTATCAGATCTAAATATATAGTAATTTGGTTTCTGGCCTGGTAACCTTGTTTTATAGCACGTTGTATAATGGAACCTCATGGAACACGCTGATATAGGTTAATGTGAGGGAACAGGTGTGCGTGCCTGTTAATGATCTTAAATATCCTTTCAGTATCTCTTGATGGTAATTAACATGCTTGTCCTTTGTTTTTATACACAGCAGGCAGGAGGACTAAGATAAAACATATGAATTAATAGAGGAAGGCTGAAACTAGTACATAAACTTAGAGTGTCCCTCACAAAAAAGCAGTAAAAGAAGTAAAATGGCAAAACCAAAGAGCCTCTCCCAGATGATTGGGTCTTCAGGTTAAATTCAAATTCTATAAATGGATTCTCCTGTGTATTTATCCATGTTTACATATATGTGGCATATATATCAGTCTTTATAAGCCTATAGGACTCCAGGAAAACCTTACAAAAAGTTTGTGCATCAGTATGTGGGTAGTTACAGCACTAAACTGCACATTCAATAGCTCAGTCAATGAGACTGATTCAGTGCTTTTATTAAACTGGTTCCAGTTTTGCACTGCGGGGTGGAATCCAGGAGTTTAAACCGTCAGGAAGGTACCAGTACCTGGAACACCAGAAGCAAAAGGATTTCTACTACACATTTCATGGTCTGCTGAAGCAGCTCTGCATTAACATGCTTTATGTTGGCTGTAGAGCCTAGCTAATAGCTCTCTGGTCCTGCTGTTCCAACTTGCTCTCTCATAATCACCTGTAAGCATAATGTAAAGGATAGAGTGAACATCTGTAAGCATTAGCTGGTGGCAGTATCATACTCATTTGTAGGAAAGTTATAGCTACAGAGGAAGCCCCATACCAGTTGACACTACAGATCTGCTTTTTGCTGTTTTGGGTTGTTTTCCAGGTTACCACACTTTGACCTCTGTTAAGTTAATGTGGCCTTCATCATCCTTGTACCTGAGTGCCTTGCAGATTGCAATATTCTTGCCTTCACAGCCACTTTGTGATGTGAAGAAATACTTATATTCCCATTTCCCCAAAGATACATTCACTCACGCACAGAGAAGATCTTATTGCTGCCATTCATTGTCACTATTGGCTCCTCCATTATTTCTTTAAGTGTTTATTTGATCTGAAAACTTTTTGGTTGTTCCCTTTAATCATTTAAAGTATTGTTTACTGTCTTCCTCCTTCCCCCATTTGCAGGGTTTATTACACTGTTTGGACTTGGCTCTTTGGAGCATGCACTGAGTAACATTCTAAGAGATTGCCCATTAAAGGGCTTCAGCAGCAACTGTGCCTGGGTTTTGGGTGGCATAAATGAAGGTGTTCTTCTAAACTCAGGTACAACAAGCAGGATTGTTAAATCCGGGACCTCAGGTTGGGGTTTCTAAGAGTACAGTTGGGTCAATTAAATTAAAGTGTAATTAACTTCCTTTTCTTCTGCTCCTCCCTTCCCCCCTTATACCAGGCTCAATAAAGATAATACAAAACTTTTGGTGGGCACTGTTTTGGCTTAAATGATTTAACTCTGTCAGTTTGGAAAAACAATTGCTGTCAGCAGATTAATTTACTCACCATTTACTGAGATAATCTTAATCAGAGATTAATTATTTCATTATATATTCAAGTATTTCAAGCAAGAAATACAAATATTTCATAATCTTCTTTTTTTTCATTCCACATTTCTTTTCATCTTTATTGCTTGTTTCTAATAGCAAATATATTTTATTGTCCTGGTTGCAGAGGAAATAAAGCACTCTTTATTTTGGCTCATCTTCTGTAGGATCAGTCATGCTGGCAGGGTGACATATGACAGCAGTGAAAGTGCGCAACATTTTTTCCAAGCAACGTTTTTGTTCTTTAGGATCTAATTCCATGCTTCTTAACACCACAAAGAAAATATTATTAATATATTGTGATTCTTGGCACTCATCAAACAGGCTGTTGGTGCTCAACAAGTGACTTTCCTACTCCACACGGCATGTGGAGTTTCAGAGCCAGGTTCCCATTCCTCTGTGTGCATCTCAGATCAATGTAAATATGATGAAGTCAAATAATGACATAGTTTTCTGTCATTTCTCAGGGTTAGGTGCTACATGACTGCAATGAGAAACCAGCTCACAATGTTTGCCTCATCTGACAAAGGTTTCCAGTAGCACCAACATAAGAGAACAGGCCAAGAAGAGGCAGTGTTGAGCTCACTGGCAGATCCTTGGCACTGCTATGTTTGTGTAGGCTTTGCTTCCTTATCCTGTTCTTGCTACATCTTTAATTTGTTTAGCATACAGCAAGTCTCATTATTCTTAATAGGAGTCGTTGAGAAGTGAGTATTTTTGAAAGTCTGCCTGTACTTGCTTAATGAACATGCTCAAGGGAAATCAAACATTTGGGATTCCTATTGAAATTCCTCATTGAACCCCAAAGACTTTTTTTGAGCAGAAAGAGCAGTTACTTCATGTAGAAAATATGTTTTCCATGTGTCCTGCTCTTTCTCCCTGAATCCCTTTCTCAATCACAATGTGAGCATATTTTCACTGTTTTTAACATATTTTACCTCTTATTTTACTGCCAGTGGTAGACAAATAAAACTATATGGCAAAATCTACACGAGGTGTACCACTCGCTCAGGCTACTACCATTTAGGAATCCAAGATAGGTCCTGGAAGTACCCATTTACACCTCAGGAAAGTACTTACCTCCTACTACATGTTTCAGCAACTGACATAGTTTCACTCAAGTTTTTTCTTCACCATCTAGCATAGACGGTAGGTTTTTTCTGGTCAGGACAAAAGGCATCTCAAGTTATAGATTATCTATGCTGTACCACTTTCCACAGAGTTCATGTTTTAATTCATTAGGATTCATCATGATCCACATCCTTATTTTCCTCCTTCTGCATTCATTACTGGGAGAAGAGGAAAGAAGGGCATCTTTCTCACTGTGTGCTAGGCTCGGTGAGTTTCCAGTATGATGCCAATGTGAGCAATAGTCTCCTTTCTCTGTTGCGTCTACTGTGTCCTCATAGCTGGACGTCATGCCAACCATTTTTCCCTAGTAAAACCTCTGATATCTATAGCAAGACCATTAGTGGCCAGTAATTCTGTGAAGATATCAAAATGGTCAAAGTGATATTGGATACTATGGTAGAACAGCAAAAATGAGGAACCCTTGCCTCCTCAAACAGATTGGAGCCTTGCCTGACTGGTCTCCACACTACGATCACTGCAATTGCCTTGTTCTGACGTGGCCAAAATGACCAGGAGCGCTCAGCTGGGAAAACATCTGTCTCCTGGCTTCATGCGTGAATCACTGTCTCTGCATACCTGCCAGAAGCACCTTTCTTCAGGGTTTACCTGTCCTAATGGTGATCTCAGTGGAAAGCATGAGTCACTTTCAGTATTTGTGAGTCATCCAGCCAAGTCTTAGATAATAGCAACAGTGTTGTGGAAAAGTCACAGCATGCAATAGAAAACTCTTGAATTAACTCCATTAATTTTAAATCCATCTGTAGATTATTGTAACAGGGTGAAATTTTCATTGTGCTCCAGAAATGCTTTATTATTTTATTGAAGAAGTATTATTATCTACCAAATTCTGTAGACCTTTGATCTCACTAAGGCGCTAGCTTTTTTTGGGGTTGTTTGTTGCCTTCTGGGGACATTTTTCACAATGAAGAATCACACAAGGATGTTTAATTTAGACTCCTTCCGACTTAACTTTCAGATGAGCTCCTCCTTCCTCCTGCTTAGTTTACATGACCTTGGGCTGAAGTGGTCAGGAGTCTTTGGTTTTGATTTAAGTAGAGCTGGGATTTTAGCTTCAGACTCTTGTATCTATCTCTGATGAAAAGCTTGAACCACTTGACATATAACCCCTGAATTTAGCCTACCATTTTAGCTGTTCAAAGGGCTTTTCATTTGCAAAGCCCAGCATATGGGCTTCCTGTTTATTTTTTAATTCAAGCTGGCCTAGAAAAATTATAAAAGCAGACTGGAATAACAAAGCTACTTCTCTTGTTTTACTTGTAGATCTGAGAAACGACTAAGTAAATGTCAGCCAGATTTAATTCAAAAAGAAAAACAGCTTTCTATCTTAGGTGTTAAAATTCACTTTGAATAATAATGACCCCCTGAAATTGTTGATAGGTAAACTCTCTAGCTGTTAAAAAAAAAGGGGGGGTGTGGAGAGTAGGATGAGAAACTACACTGCAATTCAATGAACTATTATTGTATTTGATGAATTACACGGTAGAGAGCAGCTCAGTATAGTTAATGACGAGTGATGAAATTAGATCTCTGAATCCAAAAACTCAGTTGTATCACTTGTCCTCTGCTGGGAGCATGGGATAGATGTTCTGGGTACTCTGCATCCTCATTGCCCAGTGGACCCCTTTCTTTCAGACACACAAATTGTGCGGGGACATTGTGTGTCTGTTTTAGCAGATGAGTGGAGATGATGCACAGGAGTGATGGTGCCAGAAGTATGGTGAATAAAACAAAACCAAAACCTTTCTAGATACTGCTTTTTAAGTGGCTCACATAACAGGCATTTAAAGGATATAAGAGTACAACCAAGCTTTTCTTCTTTGCTGTTTCTGCCTGAGAAGGTAATCTGTCTTAGGGACAAATGAGGGAAACATTTAATTACATTTATGGGAAAGGCAGCAGAGATAAGCTGTGAACTTTTTACTCTGTGATTCTGTGTATTAACACTTCATGGGTAGGAAAAAGATCTTCTCAGCTTCCCTGGTTATTCATTACTTTTCTGAAGCTTCCCTAATTGCACTCTGAGAGGTTATCAGCTCTAACAAAGCAGTCATTAGGGGATACTGATTTTCTTTTTTTTTTCCAATCAGCTTTCCCAGTGGCTCAAAATTGTTAATATTTATTAAAGGAAGAAAGTCAAGGCAGAATAAGAAAATCAATCTGTGAGCTAACAGTGGGGGGAAAAATCCCTGTAAGTGCTAGTTCTTTGTATTGTTGTTAACTATTCACCAGAAGTACGCTAATGGTGTCTCTGCCTCATTCAGAGTAGTGTTTGTGATAAATGTGGTGCCCAGAGAAGGTCCGCAGATAATGGTAAAAATAAAGACCATTTTCTTCCAGCTCATTGCATAATCTAGGAAACTAAGTTATAACTTGTATCTGGGAATATATTAGTGAGACAAATGCATATTTTTTAACTGGCATGTCAAGTTTTGCTGCTAAACAGAAGAAGAGACAATAGCCATCTTTTGAATACACTTTAATGGAAATCCTATAGGCTAGACTGCAGTCCTCAGATTAAATTGCAGTTGAGTGTGAGTGCCTAAATGGTTTTGGTCATCCATGCCAATGCTGAATTCAGTATAATGGGATGATTTTGACATAGTGAGAACTTGAGGACTGGAATGTTTTCAGAGCTTTATATTCTGCTTTGACTGCCGCATTCCTAGCAGTATCATTGGGTGCTGAGCAATTAAAACCAATGCTTCTTGATTTGAAATTCTGTTTCTGATTGTCATGGTAGATTTACAGTTTACTACATGCCATACCAAAAGGTTATGTCCAGGGCATAGTGTCCATCTGTAATCATCCAGAAATACAGACACTGGGATTTCTTCACAGCTGCAATAATATTACTGCAAGATGTAATGTGTGCGAGCAGTCATGTCAGCTCCATAGATCATAGAGAGTTCCTGAAACAGGATGCCAGATCAGGTTCCTAATTCTGTCCCCTTAGGTCTGAGTGTGTTCAAACTTTCAAAAACCTTCCCTGGAGAAGTCTGGGGGAGAGGGAGAGTGAAAACTAAGCATTAAGATGCTTTGTCCTCTTCTCTTTAATCCTATCACCTTCATCAATAAGCCTCCCAGGAGAGCTGATACTGTGTCCCTAATCTCTTTGTTCTTTATGCCTTAGCTTTGCACTGTCTTCTGAAAGCTCTGTGCATTTATTTACTTGTCTAGTTTTGGCAATTCCCTACAGTGTCATGTGTGATTATGGTAAAAATGAGTTCAGGAGAAACTCACTTAATATGCCCTTGTTTTTCTGATTGATAATTAATTTGCCCTGAACAGAAAAAAAATACAATCTGACTTTAAATAAGTTTTGCTGCCCATTGGTTTCTAGGCATATAGAGATTTTTATTATGGGAAAAAGTCACAAGGAAGAAAAATTGCAATTTTCCCTTGCATATGTAATTATTTTGCACAGTTCGTGAGGAGTGACATAGGGTAAGAGAAGCTGAGTACAAAGGCCAGTGAAAATCTCTGAATTTGTGTAAACCTCTAGTGCCGGAAGATCAAGCTGTAAAACAAACAGAGGCTGCACTGTCAGGTCACTCCACAGGATTCCATGCTGCTAATTTTGCTTTAAAATACCTCTGACTGATATAATTTCTGTTAATTCTGCTTCCTAAACATCACACTGACATCCATATCCTACGTGTTGTATAACAGGATTTCTTGAATTCTGGACTGGGCAAAATATTTCTGGAGAGAAATACTCCTCTTTTGACATCTCAAAACAAGGGCTGAGTTCTAGACTGGGTGGAGAGATAAATCTTTTCCAGAAGTGAGTAGGCCTTTTATATATGATAGAACAAGATGTCATTGTACTTTTATCTCCCTTTCTAAATCAATGCCATTTTGAAGAGATTCTGCTACTTTAGCTGTCTGGATTTGATAGCTTTGAGGTTTCTTGCTTAGCAGCTCTGCCACAACACCTCTCCTTCCTCAGCTCCCCTACTTTTCCCCTGGTACAATTTGATTCCTCCAACCTGGCTGGAAACGCCACTTGGGAGCTCTGCCAGCTCCAGGCACAAATGACCCTTGCAGTCAGCCTTTTGCCTAGCAGGAATGAACCCATCATAAGGATCCCAACACCGTGAAGTTTCAAATGTAAGTTGCAGCACAAATTCAGACCTGGATGGGGCCTTGACTTCTTTTTCATGAGTATGACATCTGATTATTTTTACACAGGGGTTGCAAAGTACCAATCTTTCTTTTGGTACTTAGGGTTAGGGTTAGGGTTAGGGTTGGGGTTAGGGTTAGGGTTACGGTTAGGGTTAGGTTTAGGCCAGTTAGGGTTAGGGTTAGGGGTTAGGGGTTAGGGTTAGGGTTAGGGTTAGGGTTAGGCCGGTTAGGGTTAGGGTTAGGGTTAGGCTTAGGCTTAGGTTTAGGCTTAGGCTTAGGGTTAGGCCAGTTATGGTTAGGGTTAGGGTTAGGATTAGGGGCTAGGGTTACGGTTAGGGTTAGGGGTTAGGGTTAGGGTTAGGGTTAGGGTTAGGGTTAGGGTTAGGGTTAGGGTTAGGCTTAGGCTTAGGGTTAGGGTTAGGGTTAGGGGACCCCGGCACTTAGGGAGTCTGATGTATTTAACAGCTTGGAGAATGGAAAGAATGCCAGCTACATCTGCACCTCTTAGGCACATAGAAGATGTGCAACTCTCCAATACAAGCATAGACATCTGTATCTGGAAAATTTGTTCTAAATCTCTCCTGAGGAAGAAGCAGTGCACGGGAGTTAAAGGAAAGATCATTTTAGCTTAAGCAGTTCTAATCAAAACCATTCAAAGCACCCCAAAGAAATATTGTTCAATTCATTTGACTTTTACCTGAGCACTGGCAAGCTTCCACAGGCCTGTCCTGGGCCCCACTCTGAATTGCTTTTGAATCTGGGAAGCACATACATGTTGAAGTGGTGTTTGGATCTGCAACAACAGCATATTTTCAGCCGTGTAAGAGCAGAGCTATAAGGATGAACAACCTAATAATCGGTTCTCCTTACACCAAGACATGTGGGAAGATACTTTTGTTTGAATTTACCAGTGAAAAGGAGGAAATGTTGCTGGGAGATTCTGGGAAGCTTCTGTCTGGAATTTGAAAGGATGACGCTCCCTGGCAGACAAAATGCAGAAATATCAGCAAGCTCTAAAGGAGTTAAGTCATTTTGTCTGGGATGAACTCAGATTTACAGTGCAGATTCATCTCTGTTCGATGAACCCAGGGGACCCAAGCTGAGCACACTCCTTAGCTAGCACAGTGTAGTATCTCACCTCACAGACCAATAGGCAGAAAGGTCCAGCCTAATACTTTTCCCCTGCCTGCCCGAGGTTAAAGTGCCTGTCACCCCAGAGCTTAACAGTGGGAGTCTGTTCATGCATAGGACCCCACTCAGGCAGCACAAATTTTCTGGGATGGATTACAATGGTTTCTCCTCCTTTCTACAATAAACCACTACATAGGCTGACTATCCCTTCCTGTTGCTCCCACCAGTAGCCAAGTTGCATGAACTATTGTGTGACTAAGCTTAAAAGCTCCTTTCTGCAGGCAGAAAGGCATTTGTGATTATCTCTGGCTTGGGGATATTGTTTCAGTCACTTTTTAAGAGGTCTTGAGAAATCAGGCTGGAATTTCTAAATGTTTGTTGGATGAGGAGTGTGATGGCTGATGAGGTTACTGAGGACAAAGATTGCTGCACCAGGGAGCATCTGAGGACCTAAAGGTTAAATCCCCACCAGCTGTAGAAGACCAACAATGAAATCCCAACAGGTATATAGTATGCCATCTTTCATAAGACTATTGTGCAAACAAATCACTTTCACAGCAGGGTATCTTAGACTGCATTCCTCACTAACAGTTGTTTCTGAGTGGGCTCTGTCTCCCTTTCCTGTGTGGAGGATACGCTGAGGTGCTTTATGCCCTCACCTGAAAGTGATTGATCCTTCTATTACCACAGACTCAGAGCTATGCATTGTGCTTCTGAAGGTGATGAGAAACACCAGTGCTTTTGACACAGAGACTAAAATCTTCACGCTGGACTATTTGCCATGACACTTATATGATCCAGCTATGGGCAATTTGCTAATATTGATTAAATTGTCAGATTTGTTAGAAATCCCCCTTTTCAATGGTACAAGATTTTACCCAAGAAAATATTGTTTTGATTTTCCTTTAACTCTGTCCAAGAATTAATGTATGCATAAAGTTCCAGCAAACGTGTTCTGTTTTTTCTCCAAGCTGTCAAGTGTGAAAGGTTTGCCACAGGGAACAAGCAGCATGTGGTGTCTGGTCAAGGCACCGGACTGAATGCCTCAGGGAAGGGAAGGATGATTCCAAAGCAACATTTAATCTTCACAATCCCCAAACTTCTGGGAAACTTACATTTAAAATCCCTTTTTTGCAACCAATTCCCATGCCTCTCCAGACTGGGGTTATCCCTGCTCTTACATATCTAAAGGTCTTGTGATTCGACAATTTGGGATATAAACCAGCACAAAATTCAGTTCATGGCTTGGTACCTCCTACAATTTGATGTGCAATGGTATCTTTTAATTTCATTGCTTCTGTGAATATTAAAAATAAAATCTGGTTAATGTAAGATTGTGTGTTGCTGATATCCGATGCTGGAGCATTTAAAAAAGAATTGAATGCTCAGTAGGTTGCGGGGAGTGACTACATTAAGGTCTTACTCCTGAAGAAAATATTAATCAGCTTTCTAAGGCTGCAGACACATCACAGCCAGCTACAGTCTGATTACCTCCTTCCCAGATTTAGACCAATCCTCAGAATGCCACAGGAGGACTGACGCTGAGGAGCTCAGTTTGGCTGCCTTGCAGCCTGTTGGAGCAGACAGCACACCCGGAGCCTGTCATCTGCTCACCAGCTGCCAGAGAGTCCCACTGCCATCTGCCTCCAGCCAGGCAAATGCCAAGGGGGAACTGAGCCCGTAGGATCGAGCAGCCCCAAAACGCTGTGCTGCGCATCCCTGAAAAGCATTTTCTCTTAAAATCAGTTGGTAAAAGCCTTTGTGGGAGAGACAACACATGAATGAACAAGCGAGCACCCTTATCAGAGGTGGTTCATACAGATGAGCTACTTGGAAGGAAAACAGTCATGAGTAACATCTTGGTTTGAAAAGATGCAGAGCCTTACCACACACAAGACTTCAATGAACTCCACAGTGACATGAGTAACTATGTTCCTGTTATACATTATAGAATTTCCTGGGTCTATGAATTTGATAAAATGGTGCTCTCTGTTGATAACCAAAGGCTGAACTGATTGCCCTCTAAAATCATGATGGCATTGGTATCCCAATACTGAGTTAATGGCATTTTAGAAACAGCTTGGCGGGTCAGATTGGCTCGTGGCTGCTGTCCAGCTGAAGCTTGGAGTTTTAGATACTGCTGCTCATATCTGTAGCATCTGTCTGTCTGATTTAACCTCACTAGCACTACCACAGGCCCTAGCGACTACAAGCTCCTTTCCATTTGGTGTTGAATTTTCTGTTTGGCAAGGCTGTGTAGACTGCATGGGTTAGACTGCATGGGTTAGACTGCATGTGTAGACTGCCATGGGTTTGGCATGTTAGACTGAACGTAGCATGGGTTCATCAGTACTCACTCACTCATCCTCACACTGAAACAGTTTTTTCTGATAGAATGTTCTTCCAAATTAGGTCAGGTATAGCCCAAGCACTTCTAACTTCATTGTTTAAGTCTGCTGCTCTTATTATAGCTGAGCAATATATTTTACTATTTGCTGGCAGTTCTCTTATAAATTGCTAGAAGAGTTCACTTAATTCAGAAGCTTGTCACTCAAAGTTTAGTCTAAAAGCAATTTATTTGGAAACAATGTTTCCAGATGCTTTCCTGAAATGAAGAACCACTTTTTATTAAGAAAAAATAAATAGCTGAAAAAACAATGAATTCTGGCTAGTTCATGGCATAATGTTTCTTTCCTCTTCAAAACACCAGCAGAAGTAAGCCAAGTGCTCATCTTGGTGTTTATATTTGCGCTTCGGACTTGGAAAAGCCTGTGAGCAGGTTAGCTAGAGGTGGCTGAGGGTGAGCTGGCAGAGCAGGGCTTGTCAAAGTGTGCACATCATCAGGTAGGCAAATCCTAAAGGGATGCTCCATTTCAGCCCCTGCTGACTGAGGGAAGGTACCGGGCTGTTAAACATCCTGTTCTGCCTTTAGGCTGTGCTAATGACTGTAAGATAATCACATATTTTACTAAAAAAAAGAAAAAAAATTGCTTTTTAATACCCATCCTGAACATACCTGGTTTCCAGTGGACTAATAAGACCAGATAACTAGCATCATCAGCCTATCACCAAGAAAATGCCTTCTTTCACAAATGTTTATTATTCCTTGTCGTGGTTACTTCAGCTTCCCTGAGGAGAAGAGGCCTGAGACTAAGTAGGCAGACATATTTCTTGTGAAGATGATAGGCCTAATGGCAGTTTTAAGAGTGCACTAGTTTTTATGCATTAGTTCAATTGGACACAAAATTTGCAACAATAGAATAAAATTCATTGACAGTCTCTCCTACTTTTTCTCACAGCTGGATAATTCCCTACATCAGGCAGATACCTCAACATGAGAGAAGAATGGCAAAGCCTTTCTTCTTTCTCCCTCCCTCAACCTCTTCTCCCACTCCCCTCAGTTGCTGAGTACTCAGATCTGTTTGCCCCCTCATGGAAGAAAAGGGTAAGGTTTAACCCATGAGTTTTGCTGAATGTAAAATGAAAGACATTTGTGTGTGAAGAGCAGCCATATGATATGCAAATCACAAAATCACAGACTGTGTAGGGCATCCTGAATTTATCATGGCTTGGAAACAAGGAGGAGATTTCAGTAGGTGGGAGGAGAAGAACAGATGACTGTCGCTCACAAAAGTAATGTGTGTGACCAGTTTGGTCCAGGGGACAGAGATGCCAGCCAAACTGCAGCAGAGGAGGGGGTGCAGGCAGGAGTGGATCTGGATCATAGAGACAGCTTGGTAAAGTTAAGGCCTTATTAATCTGTTTTGCAGGGGTTCAGAGAAATTGAGATTCAAGAGCAAATGTGCCAATATTGCGACTAACCCATGTTCCTGTTCTTCTTATGTAGGTTGTTGCTTGGTTGTAGCATTACAAAGCATTTTTGTGCTTAAGTGGGTAAGGGCTCAAGAAACGTGTTGTGCTGTGATTGCACACCACAGTGGAGGGCAGGGTGGCAATCCAAAGCAGACACATTTCCATATCTGAGTACAAATCTCTTGCATAGAAACATTGATCTGTCTTTACCTATCATGGAATTTGCATGAGTGTCCATTTCAGAATGGCACATATTTTTTGGTTACCAAACATTTAAAGACAGGAGAATATACATTTAAGGCAGCTTTAATAAGAGGCTTAGCCAAACACTTGCCATTTTTAAGGTGGGTCTGGACAAATTCTGTGAGTTGACAGTATCTCTAGTCTCATTTTTTGTGAGATAATAAGGAATTTTACAGGAATTGGCTTAGTTAGTATGCTGAAAACAAGCACCAAGAAGTATTCATGCCCTTTACTCATCCTTCTTCTCTCTTTCTCCTTCTTTCTAAAAATAAACCAAGCAAAAAGCCCTTCTAGATTTTTTTTTAGTGCTGTTAATGTTTATAGGAAGCTGAACAAGCCTCAACATTGCCCATACCGAGTAAGCGTTAGAGTTTTGGCTGCTATTTGCAGTATTTTTTACTGCCCTCTGAGTCCCCATAAATGCCCTAATTTTCCGAGGTCCCTGTGTCTCAAGGCTCAAAGCAGGGGTGCACCGCTTTGTACGTCTGAGAAGTAGGTTATTTATTCAGGCAGCAATTTCTACAATGACAGATATCAGATGAGTTCATTTGGTTAACATGTTTTAGACATCCAAGATAGCTGATGAGCTTGCACTCTGGCCACCATCAGCTTTGTCCTTGGAAAGGCAGTAAAGGCTCCTACAGCAGCATGTGGAAAAATTATAGAACTCTGCACACAGTCAGGCTCCACATTTTGATACCCATCTTGGAGAAGAAGATGGGAATGGAGGCACTGTGCCTCAGGCTGCTCAAGTGTTCATAGTCAGACACTGCCCATGTTGCTTCTACAGGCAGAAGAGAGAAAGGGAGGGAAAGACTCCACAAATAAAATCTATTTCCAAAGATCTGGTTATACAGATTGACTGGGAAATGGCTTCCTCCAAACATATGTATTAATCTTTGTAGTGGTCACCTCAGCTTGCCTGTAAGGAAGGGATCTGGGCCTTAGTAGCCAGATGTGTTTCTGAAAGAAGATGCCAGTGCTAATGACAGTTTTAAGAGTACTTTCAGAATGGGCCCTGCTTTCTGCATTGAGTTGCTCACACAGTTGCAACAGTGGAATGAAATTCAGAACTTGTCTTTCTTCCTCTCACCACCACCCCAGTTCCTAGAGACAGAGCCTTCTGTGTCTAGATATGTTAGTTGGACGTGGAGAAATATCCACGTATTAAGCACTGTGGGATCAAATGGAAGGCAGATAGTGAAATCCCTCTGAAAAGAAACAGGCTGTCAGTGATTGAACAGTCCTAAAGCTCCCTGTAACTGTACTGAACAAAGAAAATGCCTCCAAGACATTTTCACCCAACTCTTGATAAGATAGCATATTGTATGCTGTCTTCAAAAGGATGATGTTTTCTCCCGAGTCAGCTTTTGCTGAGGGAAATAGTTGCTTCTATTTTTTTCTTGGAGCAGCTCAGATGGAAGGAATGAGATTTTGGCAAGTCTGTAGAAAAGGGTGGGGTGTCCTAAAAAGAACACTTAAATGGAAAAATTTACTCCCTTGAATTGAAATTATTCCATTATCATTTGGATATGATATAACTCGGCAAATTCCTTCTGTTTTCATAATCCTGGGAATTGTTAAATTTCTCACTGTAAAGGAGAGAATCATAAGACAGAGTTCCCTGAAAATCCAAGAAAGGTCTTCACAGTAAATGTAAGCAAATCATGGCCTTAGGTTTTAGATACTGACTTTTGTTTGAGGGGGGAAAAAAGGGGTTGCCCAAGAGATTTCTCAGCTTCCCACTCTGAAAGAAGGAATTCTTGGTGAGTCTAATTTTTCAAAGGCATCAGCTAGGGTAGGAACAATTATCTCTGTCTGTTTTCATACTAAGCATTAATGATAGCCTCCCTCTTCTGATCATGGTTGCCTTTGTCACCAGAATTGTGTGAATGTGTAGGAAAGAAATTGTAATTCACATCTTCATGTTACCCACTTGGGAGATGTGTCTTTCTTTGCAGTGGCAGCAGATGGGAGCCAGCTCTGGTGACAATGGCTCTGAGGGATGCCCAAAGCAGGAACTGAGCAGCGGTCCAAGCTATAGAGAAGCCCCTCCACTTCTGCAGACATTTTCATCTCCTGTGGGTTTGGGATCAGTGGGATCAAGCTGGCAGTGTACAGTTTTGCTCTTCAGCTTCACAAATGCCTCTCTTAATGCGGTTTCATCAGTAGCATCTCATGCTGACTGCCTCCCTTATTATTTCTTCCCACTAGGATTTCTGAGACAGCTGCTTACACCATAAATATAAATATAAAGTACTTTAGTCTCAATGACAGAATGAATACCATGTACTTCTTCAGGGGCCAGTAGTCTAAGGACCAATCCTTCATTACTTGATACATAATTATTTTTAATTATTTTCAAATGCAGCAAAATTCAAGTCTTCAGAGAAAAGAATTTTGCAATTAATAAGCTTTGAAGTGGGGTTTAAACGAGAAGTCAGAAATCACAAGCATTTCTGTGCAAGCCCTCTAATAGAGAGCCATGTGGGAAAATTTTAAGCTGGTCTAAGGCTTCATGTAGCACTTGAATGTGGCCAAGCTCTAAGCATTCTCATGAAACAGAGGGAGATACAGGGAGTGAGAAGTTTTAATTTTGCCCAATAGTTCCTCATCAGTCCAGAAGAAAATCCAGACTCTCCTTGTTCTTTGATTAGTACTTTGGATTTACCTATGTGAGTTTTCTTCTGTGCGACAGAAGCAGCAACAGTGGTTTTCACTCTCATTATATATAAGTAGTGCCAACAGTATCTGCTGCCACTTCTTTTGCATTGGCATCTGTCTCCTTAAATCAAATATGTTGTGAATCCCAAGCACTGCCTGTTATGCTAAATGCAAAAACAGAGCAGTAAACAAAACAATTGAAGGAATTACTGCAAGCAGCCTCCAGTGTGAGCTAACTTGCAGCCACATGTGCATGGGAGAGAGACACCACTGTGGTTTCAGGCAGCCCTCCAAGGTGCAGTGCTTATCTTTCCATCATATGGATACACAATCAATAAATGACAAGAGAAATAGAAGCTAACTTTCACTTGTGTGTTGGTGTCATGGAGGGTACAGCTGGTGCAGTAGAGAAAAATAATTGACTCTGTAAACTGGCAAAGTACATGTGATTTCCTGCTAATAAAGTGAGGCCTCTGGGGTGGTGGAAGCCAAGGAAGAGCTGGCAGAGACAGTATCTCCCCTGAGGGCCCAAGGAGTACAGCTGCCATTGCAACTCAGACTTGCTACTTCAGAGCTTTGCTCCTTACCAGTCATCTTCATTAGCAGTGAATTGAAGTTATCCTGCGCTGTTTCACTGCCGTCTGAAACAGATGGCTCAGCACACCTCTGGAGTGGTGGAAGAGTTACATGTTTCAGGATCAATTCTCTGAAAACCTATAGATAACAAAATTGTAGGACACTCCTAGCATACTGAAGTCCACCATTGCCCTTTCCCTGCAGCCAGCAGTAGCCAGTGACAACTTTCTATCTTCATTGACTGGCTGGCTTTTACCGATTGTATTAGCCAGAAGAGAGCTGTGCTTACAAGGAAGCACAGTTTAGATACTATAAGATGTGGCTGGGCCATGTTTCTGGGCCAGACAGGAGAGCTCTGCCTCCTTATCTGGCCACATATGAACAAAAGCCCTGGGTGCCTGTGAAGGAGCCCCAGGATGCCTCCTCTCAAAGGTGGCAACAATGGAAGCTCTCAGAAAACTTCTTTCTGTGGGAAAATGTTCACAGACAAATGGGAAATGAGATTATCGGCCTAAGACACTACTATAGTTAGAAACTGAATGGCTTTACCTGAGTCTCCCTCTCCATCGCTTACCCTTTGACTTTAAATGGACATTATAGTTGTACTTTGAAGTACTCCGTGTGTATCACTTGTAACTTATCAACCAAGAGGAATCACAGTCCTGGACTGTATCCCAAAGTCTTAGCCATTTTATTCCAGAGTTACAGAAATTGAAAACAGGGGAGACATGTGTCTGTCTTTCCCTGTCAGCTACCATTTCTACTTTCCCTCCCATTAAGCCAGTTTGTTAATCTAAACTATTCACAAGTGAATTGCTGCTGATGTCTTGGTGCCTTCTACTGCAAGTCCAAGGGATGATACATCTCATTTTCAGGTAAATCAAAATGAGCTGTTTTCCAGGCCTGGACATCTGGCTCCTGCTGTGCTCTGACCTACTGAGCCATGGTTCTTGTCCATCCAGGGGCCTCAGTCATCTTGTTACTCAGGATGTGAATATTCAGGAAATACCTCAGCTCTCATAATTTGACTGCTGACTTGATCATCTCACCCCTTCAGTACTTTTCTTCTCTCCCCTGCTCTCCCAAATCCTTTCCTGACTCCCATGTGCATGGATCTTCTGCCCCTTCCAGCAAACATTCATCTATCTACTCTATTTGTTTTTCAAAAATAAGTTGAGCTACTTCCTTACTTTTTATCAAACTTAGATCATATTTTTCCAAATAAAATTAAGCAGATGGCAGCACTGTGCTTTTTTACTTTGTTTGTTCTGCTTCCTGCCAAGAGTGAGATCTGGAGTGACACAGGTTAGTTGTAGGTTGGGTCCAAGAGAGTCTGCATATCCCCTTGGAGGATGGTGCAAACTGGCAGGATAAATATTAGCAATGCAGTTTGCATGTGTGTCAGATAATCCATCTATTTTGTGAGCAGTGAGAAGGTGCTTGTTTAGGGACCTATGCTCTGGTTGCTTTGTTATAAGCACTTCATTATGCTTATCAACCCTCCTTCACCAGAAGTAGAGCACATGACAAGCTTGGGAAGAAGTGTAAAGCCATTAGGACTGTCTAAACAAGTTCAGAGCTGAAACCTGATTTCAGAAAATTCTGTTCATACCTAACAATGTTAAAGAAAGCTCTTCTCTGGTTAGGATAGAGGAAAGCTATACATGTATGTGGCTCAAGGACCACAAAACCACATCACTTGGCATACATCTCTCATCTCTATGTTGTAACCATAGAAGAATCCAGGAAAGTCTGGATAACTGTAGTTTTCAGAGCTTTTAGAGGAGGACCCCTGAATATCACAAAAATTGCAGAAAATTGCATCGTATAAGCAAAAAAATTATCTCTTTTATTTTCCAGCAGTCAGAGTAAAACCCTTAAATTCCCTAACCCTGCTCCCTTGAATGTTAAATAGTAGTTGGGTAGGCTGCATACTGGTCTGTGTGGAAGGATAGAAACTGAAAGAATAGCACTGAAAAGATGATTAACTGAACACTTGTTCTGAAAATTCTCATTATTTTAGAGAAGTGCAGGAGATGATAATTTTAAAGTGCCAGGCGTTATGGGTGGGCAGCAGAAAAACATGAAGTTAAAGCAAGCCAACAGAATAGCATTTGATAAATAACAGATATAATGCATTGAAGAATAACCTTCAAAATATGTTTACTTTAAGCTTAGATCTTAATAAGAAAGAGATTATTTTGGTGATTTGGCATCTGGTGGATTAGGAGAGCTCTCTTGACTAGCACCCCAAGCCAAGTGGCTGGCAGGTGAGAGATGAGACAGGCCTGCCTTCAACTACTGAATGACTCTATATAGAAACAGTGTTTTAAGTGTATGAAGTCTCATTTGGCTGCTGTGCACAGCCTTGCTGTGTCAATTGTACAAACTGGGTCAGGATGGGTGTTTACACATGGGTAGGATTCCAGAGGTCATGCTCCCTGTTAGAACAAGGCCATTATCTCAGTTTCTGGTGCAAAAGTAGGTGTCAAATGTTTGGTCCCTGAGATCAGGAAATGAGGCTCAGCAACAGCTGGAGCAGGTTCCTTATAGATGAGAGACCTCCAGGCTTTCTCTCCATCACATATGTCGAAATGCTCTTACGCAAAGCCTTCTCTGAGGTATTGCCTATTTTAAAACAGTATTTTCTAATTTGATCGAGCTGCCATCCGTCCTACCTGCTGAGTCTGCTGATAAATGCACTTTGTTACTACTGAAAGTCAGCAGCTCTTTTGCAAACCACTGACTCTCAAACGCTAACCAGCTCCATGCAGCAAATCTGCAAAACCAGTGACGGTGAACAGGTTCTTCTGAGGCCACAACTCAGTCTGCAGCACCTCGTGACAGGTGGCCAGACAGAAGGACCTGGCTCTTGGTCATCCATTCAGAGACCTGGCAGCAAGAAGAAAGAGTGATGATCACAAACTTTGCTGTCTCAAAATTACAGTATCCCAGAACATCAATTTAATAATCACTTTTCAGTACTGTGGCTTTGTTGCTTTTGGCCTCCCAAGCCTGGTGTTTTGGTTTTGGTTCTTTTTGAGGAATAGAGAGAAAATGCACCTGCACTGCCAAGCAGTAGGAAGGTTCAAAATATGGTTGTGGAGAGCCTAGCTCATGTGCACCCATGCATAACCCCCAAATGTAAAAATTATGTGCAGGACAGTGTGTGTGAAATACCAGACCTCTCTCCAGGGCCATCAGAGTGGTTCCAAGACTGTCAATGTCTTCAGAAACCGCAGCCATCACAAATGCCCCATTAGTCAAGGGTTAGCTGGTCCCACAGCTGTCACTGTGAGTGCCTCTCCTGGCTTCCATCTACAAAGGATTCACTTGCCAACACCAGTCTTTCATGGAGAAGGGGACAGTGGGGTGGCAGGACCATCTGCTTAGTTTCAAAGGACCAGATCAGGGTCAGAAAGTAATTACAAGTGTGTTACAGGGAGATGTAGCATAGGGCCATTTTGCAACCCCCTGAAGAGAGAGTGGACCAAGCTGTGCTTGCAGCTATACTGAAATTCACTGTGAAGAGCTTTATCTTCAGTGAAGATACTCAGAGGTTACACTGTCTGAAAAAGGCAAATAAAACTTCAATTTCTACAATATTCTGTGGTGACATTGAAGACATCATTTTCTTTAGTGTATGTAAAGCTATACAAAACCTTCACAACGAAAATGAAATGTACGAACTTATATTGTATAGCAACAGAAATTAAAGCCTAGATATTTAAAACTCTATGTCAAAATTCAGGATCACAAAACAGGAGCCAGACTTTAAAAAATGCTGAGCCACTCACAGAAGTCAGTGGGCAAGCTTAGTACTTTTACTTCCTCGTGTACACAGCTCTGATTTATATACCAAAAGACATTTTCTTGAATTTCAACTTAAATCTCAGTGGTTTCAGGGGGAATGTGCTTTCTCAGTAACATTTTAATCCTGTATCTTATACCCTCTTGAAGCTATAGAAAACATGGAATAATAACGCGAATCACCAGATACTGAAGTTTGATTTTTTTCATTCTCTCAAAATAAGTGAAGAAAAAGAGATGAAAGCAAAATTTTAGTGAGGAATTGTTTTGCTAAAAATTTATGTCTTATTTCTTTGGAAAGGACCTAAACATTTCAAAAGCCTAAACATTTTAATTTTTGACAAAACCCCCCATATATATATATTAGTTTTAAAGACACTTAAGTTTAGAACATCTAAAAATAATTTTTTCAGCTTTTCAGAAATCTCAATAGAAAATAAATTTTTTGCTCTCATCCACATTTGCCCATTTGCCTGATCTCTGTAAAGAGCAAGAGAAGTACAATTTTATGCTCTATACTAGCACTCTGGCGCGAAAGTATTTCTGCTATTTCATATAAAATACACAATTAGGTTCTTTTACATAAGCTTCTTGGAGTTTATTGCTTGTAAGCCTGAACTGAAGACAGTAGACGCTATTTTGTTTTCAGTTGCTTTATATTTTGACATTTGTCTAAGGGGATAATTCATGTAGCGCTGTAGGACTGTTGTTTAAATTCCAGCAGGAAATATGTCTTGTTTTGAAAAAAAGGCTTGTTTAAAATCACAGATCTCGAATAAGAAGCCAAATAATAAGGCCAAAAAAGGGAACAAAAACAATTCTTACAAGATGGACCTCTAGGCTTAGAATTGCCTGATGTATGAGCTGTCAGAAATCCAAACTTCACCACCATGTTCACATAAATGTTTTGTAAAATCCCTAAGTTAGAACTTTCTTGGCAGTATGCATTTCCTGAGCAGCTTTTAGAAAAAATTTATCCCTTACAATTGTAAAAAGTTTTCAAAATGGTGCCTTCCTTCAGTATAAGTAGAAATGCCACGATAGGGCCTATTTTCAACATTTGCTTGTGCTGGTATGATCACTATTTCTTTGCCATTTCTAGAGCTAATAAAGGTGTGGATCCCTTTGGTTCAGCTATGATACATGAACTTCCTGAACATTTTTTTGTGCCAAACTTATTGAGTATTTCTGAGGCAGAATACAGCATCTGAAACTTTTGGTGGACCTATCACTAAAGAGGTGGATCCCGAGTGCTGGGTATTCTGTGTAGGAGGATAATATCAGTGATGAATGACCTGTGAGAAACAGTTATGAGTTTTAAGACTCTATGTCCAAACGCACTCAAGACACCTTCAGGTTTTGCTAATACCATTTCTTTGTGTGGTAGATTAACACCAGGCCAGGAAGGTAAGTATCAAGTATTGGAAATACTTTAAACCCAGTCCCATATCTTAAATCAACTTCTGATTAGAGGACTTCTTTCACAGGATCTAGGACAATAATGAGGAATGCCTTTGGTCTCATGCTTTTTTCTTGGGGAAACTTCTTATTGCAGTTTCCCAAGTAGGAAAGGGTTGTGGAAAAGAGGGACTGGGATTAGGAGGCTTCAGGCCACCCCAAACCTGTGCTTAGATGGAGTATAGCAAGGTTTGGTCTCTGAAGAGGGTTAGCCAACACTGCCCTTCACCTGCGGAAATGAGAGGTGTGGGTGGCAGGGAGTACAAAGAGAGAAGGCTCAGCTGATGTCTTTTTAACAGGAAGGAGAGAAGAGGGTGGCCTGCAGCTTCAAGGTAGTTTAGCTTATACAAAAAAAGGTTAGCAGCAGAAGTTACATGATGCCTCTCTGGCAAACAGAGGACAGACTTGCTAGCATATCTTGTGGAATTCTGTAATTTCTGAGATGCCCATCTTTCTGCTGGATTAAGAAGATCTGTGTATTCCAGATTCTATTCCAGCTGTCTAGCATGTGCAAAGCTGATTGTTAGAAATGGAGATGCAGCTGCAGTGAGTGCTAGTTAGCTCAGAGTACAGAGCATTAGCCCAGTGGCTTGCTAGCTTCATGCAAATTCTTTAGTGTACCGTGGGCCTAGAAGTGATGCCATGAGCAGTAACCTCATGGTTGTGGGGACAGCTATTCCCTCTAATGCTAGGGAATGTTAGATCAAGTTCTGTATTAAAAATAAATAAACCCTTTACATTCACTCCTCCAGTGACATGACTGTTTCAGATCTTCTCTGCTCTGCTTGTTAGAAGCCTTATTTCCCATCTGAGACGTAGTTATGGCTCATTTATGCTCAGTCTGAATTGAACACCTAGGGGAAATCAGGATACGTGGTATATCCAGTGCCTGAGATGGACTGTAATTGCACTGAGGGAGCTGCCAAAGAGATCTGCTCAATGGACAGAGGTGTTTTGGAGAAGGGTGGTGCCATTGCAGTTGGGAGAGAATATTTTTCCGTATTTTCAAAACATAAGTCTGTAGCGCAGCTAATCCCAGTGGATGGTGAGGGTAGGAAAGATTCTAGTCTTCTAAGCCAAATTTATAAAACTTCCAAACATCTTTTGCCCCTTAAGCTCAAATAACAATAGGCTTCGTTTTTCTCAGCTTCAGTTCTATTCACTGAAATGAGAAGTATTGGTTCCCAGGGGGACAGCTGAAGCAAAGTAAAGCACATTGTGTGCAATTACTGCTTTCTGAAAAGCAGAAGGAGCTGGGCCAGTACAAAAGGTAAGGCTCAGCTCTTGATAAGGATTTTTCAGAGCAGCACTGAAGGGTGAACAACAATTTCTTTCTCAAACCCTTCTAAAAAAATTCTCTAAAAGACAGCATTTTCTACTGTCTCGTTTTGTTGTACCATCTCATTTTGTTGTAGCATTATTCGTTGCCAGAGAGGGCTTCATTGAGGATAAATTGCGTACAGTAATTCAGTGGTGTTTGAGGATCAAGCAAAACCCTCCACACACCCCAGGTTCTGCTGCACTTACATCACTTGCAAATGCTTCCAGGTTTGTGAATTTTGCATCTCTTCTATCATTCCTGACCCAGCACCCTGCCCTGCACATGAATATCCACTAAAGTCTGTAAGAAGTGGGGAGTGCAGCAGAGGGGTTATCACCCAAATTAACTTGCGTTTCTGCACACAATGGGTTCACACTCTTGTGATTTAGAATATGGTCTTTATAATTTTCCAGGGTGGTTCCTAATCTCCGTGTCCTGCTATTCTCTTTCCCCTGAACAGCCGAGCAGCCCTGCATCTCTTTCTAAGTGGCAGCTGGGCCAAGAAACACTCTATTTTTCACAGAAGCAAACACACTTGTCCTCACACTGCGCATCTCTCCAGACATTGTTTCAGGACTTCCAGGCTACCTGTCAGCTGGGATCAATCTGAGACACTGTCTGTATTCAGCCTGCCACTGCAGTGGAACTGCCTATTTTGGACATTTACAATGTGTCCTCTGCTCTGCTGCTGGTCTTGTTTAGTTCTTGGAGAGTCTTTTAACACTGGTGGGGCCTTCAGGTGTTTAGTGTGAGGTTTAAATCCTGCTGAGCGTTGTTCTTCCCCTCGCTTGCTTCTGAACTATTCTTCACCTATCCACACTGTCAATAAGGATGGGTTTTGTTCTAGAATGGATTTTAAGAGCAGAACTGTTTTACTGTGCCTTGAGGCTCGGTGATTTTCATTATTGCTGCCCAACATTCTTGTACTTTTGAGAGGGGGAAGAGGAGGGCTCCTTCAAGTTTTTGAAGAATGGCCAGTTTTGACATTGTCATACAGCTCTACAATTGTCAAAACACCCATGTGTTTACTGAGTATTTTAATGTGTTAGTGAAGTTTTGAAAGGCATCTTCTTCCAGTCAAGCTGCCAGGAGAATTTCAATACACATTCAGAGTCCTAAATGAAAATACTGCTGATGAATAGTGCCCCTCACAGAGCCCATGATGGAGAGCAAGTTAAACTGAGTAGCTAGACTAAACTTTGTATAATTCAGAGGTTCCTATTTAGGACACTACATAGGTTAATGGTGGCATCTTGTTTTATATAAAAACAAAACAAACAACACTTGTTACCATAGTTATTAGGCTTTTGAAAATAGAAGAAGCAAACTCTCAAAATGCAGTAAGAGCTGCTTCATGCAAGGCAAACACTGACATAGCAATCTCACTGCTTACTCTCTATTCAAAGCACAGCACACATCCACAAAAACCTTGCTGCAGCTTACTAGAGCAGCAGCTTACAAGAGGATGGAATATTTTATAAAAGGGATTTAAAGAAAATGAGAAAAGAATACATGACCACGCAGTGGTTAGTGATAACTGCTCCCCTTAGCTCCACACTGAGCTTCAAAGCAAATATCGAAGCCCTTCTAGCAAAGAGAAGTGTGATTGCTGAACAAGTACATGTGTGGGAGGCCACTCTTCCAGTTACAGCAGGTATTCTTACGTTGTATCATTTCATTGTGAGGTCAAGAATTGTGTTTGTTTTTAAGAACTGCAGTAATTATGGATTTAGAAGTACTTAGTAATTTTTATTAATAATTGCAATAATTACTTCATCTGTCTGATTCATTGCTAACCATCTTCAGCAAAGAGGAGTGCAGGACATCCCCTCAACCTTCTGGTTTGGTCTAAAACATTTCCTTGTATCGGGGGGGGGGGGTGCAGTCTCACAACTAGTCTGATGGAGGAGCTGAATCCAGTTCTCCCACATGACAGACATATTATCAGACTATTGAATTGCTGCTTTAAAAGGATCTGGGAGCAATATCCCCACTCCCACCATGTGCTCTGTCCCCTCTAGCTATGCTTAGCTGGAGTGAACCATGAGAGACAGGAATGTGAGGGTAAATAGGTACAAGGTCTTGGTGGGACTTGAGCGTGAGCAAGGTGTGAGTTGGTTGGTGATGTCAGGCCATGGAGTGTGCCAGCTGAGGTGTATTTCACGGGTAAATGAGTTACCCCCTGCCAGCTGGGCTGGTAGCTGATTGCCTGCAAAAAACAGGGAAAAATCCATGACTTTGTATCTCCTTGCTTTGCCAAGGGTGGCTTACCCACTGCCAACACAGAACAGCTGAGAATAAACATCACCGAACATCTTTCCCTGCACACTTCCAATGGGTTATCCTGAACTTTCTCACGGACTGATACTGATATAAAATACTGAAATGAGACTTGCATGTAGCCTCATAAAAATTGACCTTTTGTAGGGAGAAATTGCTCTTCTCCCATGGCAAGGAATTCCTTTTTTGGATGGGGGATTTTTTTTTTTAGTTCTTGCCAATACAATATATACCATCTATGAAACTGAACCTACAGAATACACTCATGCTAAAGTCAGGATAGTTTTCTTTTTATTCCTCATAGTTTAAAAAGAAATTTTGTGCAACTCAGCAGGTTCCTTTACTCTTGTACTTTAGCTGCTAAGGCCACAGCTTTCCCATGCTGCTCCCTGAGTTGCACCAGTAAAGCTATTTATGAGGCTGGGCCATGAACCATATTACAAATTGATTTTTTAAAAGGGCAGGGGAGGGATAGAGTAGAAAACCACCCAGCAAGACCCAGTGTTTTTTTGCTTCCTAGATTTACAGAGAGAGTTGCGCACTCCTGTACAAAATGAATGTCCCATGGGCAGTAGAGCTGTTTCAATTCAGTGACTTTTTAAAACCACCCCAGACTCATTTTGCATAGACCACAAGAAGAAACCAGGCATTCAAGGAGTGAGGCAACAAAGAATTAGGGAAGAGGTCACAAAATCTGAAATAAATGTCTTTGCGGGAAAATTATCAAAGCATGCACCCAGGGAAGATAGATGTAGACCGCCTAAAACAGCTGTGCAATTCTTTAGGGACTCTGGAGTTTTCACTGGATCTATGCTGCAATTGTTCTCATGGTTCATGCTTTCTAAATCCATAGCTTGCTCTGACTTGTAGTGGTGTGAACTTGATGAACTGCTGTTTGGGCCATTCAATATTTATTTCAGTAATTTAAACTTGGGGGGGGTTTCCCCCTCAATAAAATACAACTGAAAAGAAACACTCCAGGCTCTTGTACAATACAAATTTAATCCCATAGATCTAAAGATCAGAACTGAATAACAAACACAGAAAATATACTTGAATAGATTAAAAGGATTAAATAAATAACTTTCTGTAGAAATAATTTTTTAAACCTTGTGGAATGTGATAGAAAACTGAGGTGCAGCAGCGTCTTTGTGACCATCAAAGGAGTGCAGTTCAAAGGGCTTGAATGCATTCTGGAGGATTTTTTGAATGGGAAATTTGCAGATCACCTTCCTCTCAGTGCTGCAGTCCCCTCTGCTTTCTCCTTATCAGCTGTTGAAGGAGTGATTTCAAGTGATCTCACTCCCTTTCCATGGGCTTCACACAAAGTTTACAAATTATTTCAGTATGATTTGGACAGATACCATGAAGGTGTAGACTTTAATCTGTTCTTTAATTACTAAGTGTTATAATCAAGAATTATTGCCTAAGTTTCACATGGGCTTATGTATGAGTGTACCATAAATCTTACTTCTCTCTTTTTTTTTTGTTTTGGTATGGTTTGGTTTGGTTTTTTTGTTTTTCCTAATCCAACCAGTGGTCTCTGTTCTTCCAAGCTTTAAATTCACCTTGTCTTCATGGGCATTAACTTTCCATCTGAGAGGCATGGTCTCTATTCTCTTCCTAAATATTTTCCAGGTCTTATGGTGTGTGCTTTATACTCATCTTGTCTAAGTAAAAATAGCACGAATGAGTGTAGTCATGCAACCTGCCGGAGGATAGATTAGTTTCAGGGATTTCTTGCACATACTGTGTACTGCACTTGAGAGTCTTTTATGCCAAAGGAAGGTCTGATCTTCATTTCAGTATTTCACTCTTCATACCTGCATGTTCCGCACTGCTGGCTGTGGATCCAGTAGAAAACTGCAATTTTGAAGGTGACAAGGAGCCTGCCTGAAACAATCAGGCCAGGCCTGGCTGTTCCCCTAAGTCTGGATTATTTTGTGAGACAGAGTTTAGGCAACATACATTAATAGAGCTGATGCACACAATTAAAGACAAAAAGTGTAAGACCATGCTCACCATTGCTCATTATTAATGATCATGTCGGTGTCAGTGGTTTTTTGTACCTCTGCCTATTAGCTTTTGAAGTTGAACATGGTTAATGGGCTTATTTGAGGGAGGAAAGATGACAAGATATTGGAGAAAGAAGATCCATGAAAAATTAATGATGATGGGAAACCCAGTGAGTAGAAGGAAAGTAATTCATAAGAGAAAGGGATTAGAGACCTTTCCTCACCTTTCTCATTTTCCCTCCTGAGAGTGGCAGAGCACATCCTTCAAAACTTTTGTGCACCATTTTTTTTCCAATTTCAAGGCCAAACAGGACCATTGCAGTAAATCAGTCTGATCTTCTTTGTTGTATGAGCCACAAAACTTTCGCAATTAAACTTTGATCAAAACCATATGTGGAGGAGAGGACAAAGAGGAGCCATGCCATGAAAAATCAGCTGTTCCTTCTAGGTGAAATGTGTATGTGGCCCATCCTATTGCTTGAATTTGGTGCAATTCAGAGCCCTGGGAAGGCAGTTGCCACTTGATCAAGATGGTGCCCACGTTCTGAGGCAGTGAGACAGGAGGTGGTAAGGTAAGGGATGGTTTTGCTCTACATAAATGTCTGTTGTTTTTCATGGGTCTTTTACCTTGAGCTTCCACTGCCTGTATTTTTGAATACAGGCAGTGGAAGCTGTAGGGTTAGGGTTAGGGTTAGGGTTAGGGTTAGGGTTAGGGTTAGGGTTAGGGTTAGGGTTAGGGTTAGGGTTAGGGTTAGGGTTAGGGTTAGGGTTAGGGTTAGGGTTAGGGTTAGGGTAAGGGTTGCCGCTGCTGCTGCCGCTCCCCGGGCCGCAGGATTTTGAATTTGAAACAGGACACTGGGCTACACGGATCTTTCAGCAGAGGTAGTCTGCCAGATCTTACATTCCAGTATCTAGAGAAATTCTTACATATACATTTCAGAACTTTGTCATTGCTTTTCCCTTGAGAAAGAGATGAATTTTGCAAGTTTTATAAAAATAAGGTTGACGGTTTTCTGGTTTTTCTTCCCTGTTTTCATTTCCTTTCAGTGAATTAATCTGTACAATGTCCTCTACAAAAAAAAAAAATAAAAAAATACTGGGGCTCAGAGACTTGATTCTAAGTAACTGTACTAAACCTGCTAGTTCCCAAAGCTTGCTAAATACTCATTCAAAGTAGATTTTACAAAGTTAGGAGCATACTGGCAACTTGCTCTCAAAGATGGGACTTTTCAGTATTCCTAGAAAATCTTCCTGAATCTTTCTTTGTGCTTACTTTGGTGTCCTGAAGGAGTGAAGCTGAGAGGCCAGGTTTCACTCCTGGAAAAACTCTGTGAGCTTTTGAATTTACAGGGTATTTTGAGATAGCAACATGCAAATAAATTTAAGTGAGGAGAAAAATATGGACTATCAGAATAGATGAAATATATCTCTTTTGTTGCGGGAATAAACTTTGCTTAGTCCCTAGCAACTTTGTTGAGCCTTTTTATTTTACCTGTCTGAAAAAATCCTAAGAAATGCTATAAAAATTTGGCAGTAAGGAATTCTGATATAATAAGCCACTCTGAATTTAAAGAGAATTTGGCCCACCAGGTGGAGTTTTCCTGTTGACACTCAGCAGCCTGTCCAGTTCTGTGTCTTCCATTGGAGTTTGAATATTATTTCACCTACCCTTGTTGCGGTTCTCTTAAAGATCATGAAGGGCTTCTCTGGAAAGTACACAAATATTGAAGGCATGAACTTTGTAGAAATAAAATCCCCACAGAAGTTTCAGTTTCTGCAGTGACACTGACAGCACACGCAAGATGAGAAAATGCAGTGTGGAGGTGTGTGTGGTGCCAGCAGATCATGCAAATTAAATATTCAGTCTCTCTTATTTCACTTGTGTCAGTGATTTCCTCAGCCAGGCTTCAGTGGTTTTAAAAGTGCAAACCTGCTGCTTTCTTCATTACTGGCAGGGCCGGGCCGCTGGGACCTGCACTCAGCATGCTCCAGGAGAGTTAGCAGCAGCTTAAATCAGAGAAGGCATGTGGCTGATTGAATCACCTGTCACATTGATCTATGGACCTCCAAGGTCATTTCTTCATGGCTTGATTTTCTTTGGATGAAAAATATAAAAGAAGAAATTGTAGATGACCTCTTTATTAAGAGAAATGTAAAAATAATTAATAAAGACAGGTTTTTTTGGTTTTTTTATATGTAATTCCAGTGGAGAGAAAAAAACCTTCTCCCATAATGATATCGCTAGCTTAAAAAAAAAATAGGGAAAAAGAAAGTCTTGGTCACCATGGACAACATCTTTACAAGGTACTGATCTATCTAGCGGCTCTTACTTAGTAACCAAATACATTGCCACTCCTCTTCAGACTGAATTTACATACTTGCTCGGCAAGCTCCTGCCAGAGGTTAAAGAAAACCTGCTTACAATGCACTGCAGGTGCCTGAGCTTCTTGTTCTAGTTTTGCTGTTGCCATTCACCCAGCTAGCATCCAGGTCTTCATTTCATGCTCATTTTCAGAGAATAACTGCTGGAGCAAAATGCTGTACAAGATAAAGAAGGAGGAATCTGTTCTGTAAGAACACAGCAGGCATACCTGAGGTACTGCTGCAAGAGTTCTATTGTACTTTAATGAGGAATTATTTCTTTGTCTGGAAGAATTTCTCTTTTTAAGCTTTTAATTAAAAAAATATTAAAAGCTAAATAAAACATATTTTAATTTATTATCATTTCACTAAAAGGAGTATGTCTGAAGAACTGGAGAAGATTGGTTGCTTTTTTTCCCCGGAATGCTAGAAGTCATGTGAAAGAGCAAAACTTAGCCTATTTGTTTTATTCTTTATAAAGACTTTTCCTCGTGCCTTTCATTCCTTTCACCTATCACTCCTGAGTAGGAATGTTGTTGATCCCATGGATAACGAGAGCAAAGCTCCATGAAGACTCACAAGTGCAGAGTTTCACCCTTGGTCTCCAGGTGTTGCGTGCCTCAAATGTCACTTCTATTTTCAAGAAAGGAAAGAGCTTTTAAAGAGTGAGACTCCTGGTCATTGACTAATGTGAGAACCAGGGAAATGCCAAGGTTCTTGCCCATCAGAAATTCTCGAAATAACCAGACATTCCCCATAGGAGACTCAGAGCTAAAGTAAGTTAAAGTTCAAACTATGCAGAAAATATTTCAGAAATTTGAAGTGTAGTTTGCAGAACTGCAGTTCTGATATAAAGTCCATTTTTTTCTGATTTTTCACCTTGTTAATGAATCAAAGAATTTTCTTGACACACACCAGGAAATTTTGTTCCACAGACCTATACAATTTCTGCCTTAGCAGCCAAGCTTAGTTTCAGTTCTGCCAAAGCTACTAAGGCGATTTGCAGGGAAGAACTGGAGAGATACAGAATTTATTGAAGGATTATGGATGGATTAACTGTATGGGAACACATCATTAATATAGATTTATTTCTTTATCATTTTGCAGTGATGAGCCAAATCTGATGATAAAAAAAAAAATCATCCTTTCAAAAGAGCTGATTGGGAAGCCTTAGTAATTGCTCTGAATGACAGACCCTGGGACCACAAAATCAAGCAAGGTGTATGAACTGATTCAAAATATATAATAATTTTTACTTTTAGAGGCAACTCAAATCAATATTTCCCTTTTTTCTTTCCAGAAATGTTTATCATAACTTTTCCATTATTCTATGCCCTTTTGAAATTCTAGATTCCAGACAGGACAAGAAGCAGAAGTGCAGTAATGCTGTGAAAAAAATGGTTGTTCTGGCATTTCTGGCTTCTCAAGAAGGAAATAAGTAATATTATACTTTCCATATGAAAGAATAAACATATGCTTCCAGTTGCAGTGACCTTTCAGATTAGGCAAACAAGACAAGAGCAAAAAGCACTATCTTTGTGAGAGGGTGGATGGTGTTGACCTGATTGATGCTGTCTGAAACATGCTAAATAATTTATGCTTGTGCAAAGTGAATGTGGAGCACTACCAGATTGGAGGGGCCCATTCACTTTCACTGCACAGGAGTTCAAATGTCAGCATAAGGCACCAAACTGAGAAGGGGAAAAAAGTGAAAGGAGCAGAGAAAAAAGGCAAGACAGACTTTTTTTCTTTTTCTTTTTTTTTTTTTAATGACAGTCAGTGCATCAAAGAGTAGCTGTCTCCTGGACTTCTGTGCATGTAGGGAGTCAGGAAGAACAACTTTGGGTTGCTTCCTACACTCCCCATAGTAGTGATAACCTCATAACAGGCAATTGCTTTGGAAATTTCACATCCCATTTGCCACAAACCCAAGAGAGCTGCATAGTTGGAATAGACCCAGACATCCAAGTACTTATCTCAAGCAAAACTGCACTTTAGACTTGAGTTATGTTTTCAAGACTTGTTTCCATTTTTTCCTCTTCCATGCTATGTGTTGCAGGAGACTTCTAATAGGGAGGGAAGGCCTCTCTCTCCCTTGTCTGTCCCTGGGAGCAGCCCTCAAGGCCCTGCTGTGGTGGGAGGGCCACCAGCTGGAGCTGCCATTAGGAAAACGTGCCTCCTAAGAGGAGCCTTGCTCAGAGGCACATGCTGCTCCATCATGGGCAGTTCCATACCCACACTGGGGGTCACCATGTGCCAAGGGTGTCTGGTTCATTGGCAACTGCTCAGCCAGACCTGGTGCCTGGGATCTCAAAGTTGGAGACATTATGATATTTTATCACAAGAGGAAATACCACTGTATAAGAAGATGAAATGTTGGAGGGACGAGATGCTTCCTCAGCATTCAGTAGACTGTCAGTTTTATCTGTTTCTTTACAAAATGAGCATGTGTTTAGAGCGGGGAGAATCAGCAAAATTTTTCCTCATTTCTTGAACAAAAAATGTTTTCCTCAAAGTTTGTGTCATTTCTTGAGCAAAATCCAAATATCAAGTAACTACAATTTGCTTTTTAATTACTACTACTAATACTATTAATAATAATAATAATAGTAATAAAGATAATAATGTTGTGCATGGTATATTTATATTGAAATATATTTTCTGGTTGTTATAATTATTTTTGGCTTTTTTCCCAGAGGAGTTTTTCTTAACTGATGGTAGCCAGGGATGGATGTTCAGCAGTCTGTAGTAACATCTGTAGCGTTGCAGTCTCCTTGTGGATTGACAGACATTTTACATTGATAACAAGTTACTGTTCCCTTCATCTTGCAGATGAAATACAGACAGCAGCACAAGAAGGGTCATTTTTTGTTAGTTTGTTTAGTGTTTTTTTCTTGGGGTTGCTCAAGGAGTTGGTGCAGCACTGAGATTGATGTTTGTGCAAACCATGACCAGGAGCTCAGTTCCTCCCAAATGATTCAGCCATGGGTGAAAACAGAGGTGATTTGCTGCCCCTCTGAGCAAAATTCTGCAGACACCTCCTTCTGCAGTAGCCTGTTGGAGAGAGAAAGGCATTTCTTTAAGACATTGAAGGAATCAACATAGAAATCTCACTTTCTGGTTACTACTTTGTAGTTCATGTGAGCCTGTAACAGATATAATCTGTCTGTGGTATTTGCCATTTTGAAGTACAGTTTTTAACCAGTGACCTTAACGGAGAGCAGTACTCAATTTCTCCATGTGGCAGAGTTTGAGGAGAGAGGGTGGCTCTGGTTTTTGTCATGGGAGAGCAGGAATGTCTGCAGCAGACATAAGCATTTTGGAGAAAGCGTCTGAAGCCCTTACGGATGACAAGTAAATCAAAAGTGGTGAAGATGTGACAAGATAGGAAGTAATAAACTCTGTAAAGAAGTGGGTCCACTTGTGTACAAAGTTTGTTTTAGGTTTACTGTAAGATTTATGTTGCAGTGTAAAAGACCAGGGCATAAAATCACTTGACAAGCAGTTCTCCAGAGAAGTGTTTTCAGTCTGTGTTTGCCAGAGCCCTCACAGCCCATGAGGTGCTTCTGAGGAGATTAATGACAGGTAAATAAGAAAGCAAGTTGCTGTCAATAAAGTGAAATTTCACTCATCAAAAGGCAAAAAAATAATGTTAAGAGGGTGCAAATCAATTTAGTTGAAAATTGTTAACCCACTGTTTCCTGGGAGCTGTGTAGGAGGCTAGCAGGTGGTGGGGAAGGTTGAGTTTTTTCAGGGCTAGACCATGTCAATTTTTTCTCATCTAAAGTAAATGTGTGTAGAGAGTCTTACACCTCGAATTGCTGAACTGGGGATGAAATAGGTTGGTAAGAAATGGAAAGACTGCTGTTGCACCAGGATTTGGGACACCCAGATTTTATTCTTAATGCCATGTAATATCAGATAAGTCACTTTTCTTTTGGTTTCTTCCCTATAAACCAGGAATTATATATAGAGATATTGTGGAGCAGGAGAACATCAAAGCAGACTTTTTACATCCTCCAGCTCAGGAAACTAATTAACTTATCCCATGAAGAGTGGAAGGAAGTCATAGCTCTCACTTAAATATTCCTTGTTAGAATATTAAGAGTGACTGATGACTCTTCATCATCCATGTTGCCATTCTGGAAGCTGACATGGTAGCTGAGGCTCAGACAGTGAACCAAATTAGCTGAAGTGAACTAATTTTCTTTTCAGAGCCACATCTGACACAGTGTTTACAACTTTAGCTTCCCATTACATGACCACTTTCCTGCAACATTGTTGGAGAGACAATGGCAGCCTTGAGAATGAGTACATCCATTTCTATTTCTGTGGTCACATAATTTTGCGGTTTTGAAACAAAATAAAGCCTTGCTACCACGGTAGGTGTACTTGCTCCTGATCAGAAGGGGAATACTCATTTGTGTCTGTCTAAGAAGAAGAATCTCAAGAAAATTCATTTAGCTTTGATTGGAAGTAACAGAAATGTGCATTTGAACTATCACATATGGATTTCTTTTTAATTATTATTCCTTCTCTTTAATATTTTTTTAACATTTCTTTGCTTTTTTCTGCAGTTCTGCCATTAAATGCTCAGACATTAATTCATGGAATTTGTACCACAGTGTACACCACCACAATTCCTGGTGGAGATAGTGAGTGAGTTTTCTGCAGTAGCTGCAGGAACTGTAGGTCTTTTCCCATGAAATTCAACTATTTGGAGTACCTAAGTAGGGATGGGATAGGCAGACTGGAAGGCACTGTTCTGTCCTTGCCAGTCAGATTAGCTGATCCGGAACCAATTTCTTAATAAATCATTAATTTTGCATGGCAAGAAGGAAGAAAAGCTGAATTGTAAATATCTCTGCATTGCTTGTTTTCTTCCAGGATGTCTTTGCAGTCAAAATGAAGTCCATGTGAAACAGGAGATAGTTGATTTCTATAGATAAAAAAATAATAATAATCTGGACTTCAATGGATGTTCTATGCATAGGAAATAAAATGCATATATACAAGGGTTAAATAAGTCACTATTGCCACGTACACTGTAAGGAACTTATGTAGGAAAGAGTGTCAGGTATTGCTCAGTATAGTGCCTTGCCAGAAAAATTTAAGTGAATTATGGAGTCAATTACAAATTCTTTGATTTCACTGGCAGCAGGAAAGTCTGACCTGAGAGATACAATGCAGCCTTTAAGCTGCAGCCAAAGATCTAATTAATAACAAATCCCATTGCTGCAACCACAATCTCCCCTCCTGGAGCATGCTGCTTTGTAAGAGGTAACCTGGTATTGTAAAAAGTCAGTATGTGGTTTCTACCACACTAATATGCATTTGTCTCAGTCACAGAGACAACCACCACACTAACTGGGTATCTATGATTCTCCTCAGCACAGGGGGTAAAGCAGAAATCTTCTTGAGGCCGCTTCCTAACTGACTTTGCCATGGTTTCCTCTGTCTATATGGCTTCTCAAGTGAGAATGATGCTTTTGTATAAATAAGTGCCCTGAATCCACCTTTAGAAGTTATGTACAGGACTGGAACTTGGCACCAGATATTGTCACCCATATCTTCTGCATATGCGTGTGCTTGCCAAAGTTTAGGTGCTGCATCTAGACTTGACAGTTATCTAGACTTGACTGTGGATTGTTATCCCTGGAGTAGGAAGCTCATGTCCTAATGTGGCATGTACTATACATTTTACACCTAATTTAGGGAAAACAGAGGGTCTCTTTGTCACCAAAACTGCGGGAATAACAAAAACCCTCCAAGAGCATTTTTAATGTTAGAGAGTCAAGGCATTACTGTATTGTCTGGCCAAGGTGTTGCTCTGGCCAGGATGTGCCACAGAAATAATCTCATCCACACATAGCCCGGGTGTGCACAGAGAATCTTTCCATGACACATGGCTTTTAATAGATTTTTCAGATATTTTATGCAGTCAAAACTCATAGAAATTGATTAGATCAGTGTTCATTGGTTATAAGTCATGTAGTTTCTAGTGCTCGGTTTCTTATTAGATCCAGATTTCTTTGCCTCTGATGTTAATTAGGTCTTCTTTTTTACCTCTGTTTTCCCAGACCAGGTGTCTCTGACCAGCCAGGGGTGAGGTTTGGAGATGACATTCTGTTAATGGCCGCTGATGGCCCTTTATCTTTTGGGCTACTCCCAGTCTGTTGATATGCTGAGTTCATCTGACCTCACCTGGTAGAACAATGCCCTGGAAAGAAACTTAAAATTCCTTTTCCCGGGACAAAGGCAAATAAAACCTTTGACTAAAGTTATACACAATTTTTAAACTGGTATATTTTCTAACATATTTGAGGAGATAATAGACAGGAGTTGTTTTTTATGTCAGTGACTGACATAAAATGCTGCTACCATTATAGTCTCACTTACTGAAATTGCTTTCCATATTCAGGGATCTGGCATTTCTTGTAGTGTATTGACATTATGTAGTTTTGATCCTGAAAAATGGACAATAATGATGTAGAAAGCCTACTACTAATAAATCCAACACAGCCTGCACTTTATAACCAAGTTCCAGAACAACTTGGCCAACTTCCAGAATAAATTCTGATAGATGTCATGTCAAAAGGGGCCTCATCACACCTAGCCAGATCTTAATACTAACACTTAATAGAGCAGACCGGTTCGAACCTGGGTTTCCCATGGCAGAGTCTCAGAACTCTCGTTCCATAAAGCCATTTATTCAGGGCGAAGTTACACAGACGCAGCCTCCGAGGAGGGTCCCCATCAAAGGAGCCCGAGGCTCTTATCCCTTCACAATCTACCCGCTCACAAGTCTCGATCTTCCTCCCAAGTCTCTCAGTGGCTATTCACCGGCTGTGCCACCAGTCTTTGTGCCCTTTGTTGTGCAAAGGATGGCAGTTCACGGCCTCCTGTCTTTCTGGGCTCCTACCTAGAGCTCAATCTGCATCTCAAACTGCAGCTTGCAAACCGGGCTACCTGCATCAGGTGTGTTCCTTAGCACCAGTTGTGCTGCAGATTTGTGGACTTGGACAGAGGGAGTGGGACTAGAGAAAAATCCAAATGTTTCAGCATAAGATATTGCTGCTGCCAGCTTTTTTCCAGGCTGGGCACCCCTGGCAGGGACTTCAGCCGCTGGTGTGTCAGACAGGGTTTCAGGAGACACACTACAGTGTGCCTTGCCCAAGGTAATCGAACTGTTCAGTCACTGACTGAGAACATGCTGTTGCCTTGAGAGCAGGTTTGGCTTCCATTGCCGCAAGGATTCCTAAGTAGTGACCCATCCCCCGGCAGGGACAAAAGCCTTGCATGGTGCTCACCACTCCGGGGTCCTAACTCCCACAGGGCCCTCAGGAGCTTTGGTGAACATTAATAATTAAAGACACTTTCATTGCATTTTTCCCCACACATGCATCACGCCCCTCCTTCTTTGGCTGCTGTAGGCAGAACCTCAGCCTCTCAACCTCTAGCTTCCATATGACAGGACTCTGAAAGTTCAGAAGGCTCCTTCCAGCTGTGAGTAAGGATGAGACTGGGCTAAACGTGCTTTTCTGTGCAGCCAGAGGTTTGTGGGGAGAGTTTTCCAAAGGAAGTGTGTCTGTTTACAAGGATCTGGAGTACACTTCTGTTTCAAGACAGTAATTCCAGACTTACTGGTCAGGTTGCAGTGCTATCCAGGGCCTGCTGAAGTCTTTTGGTAACAAGCTGATCTACTCTGAGAGATTGGGATTTAACCCTGAAGATATTTGTGATTATTTCTCCAACTGTGTCTCTAGGAAAGAGGAGTAACTGTGATATGGGGAGCTTATTGCAATTCCTTTGGCTGGCAGCAAAAGGAAAAGGATAGATTCAGTTTCTACAGACCTCTGGCAAATTACTGCCCCGGGCTGTTGCCCAGAAAAGTGGCTATTTTTGAATAATAAGTCGTACTTTTGGAGCAGAGATTCCTGATTATATGAAACCCTGGCTGTTTCTCTCGCACTGCCTCCCTTATCCCACGCACATGGCAGGTTGATGTCCAGTCCAACAGCTCTACTGAGGTGGAGCCAGGATCCGGCTGCATGGAGGGAGCCCTCACCAAACGCCTGTTAACCCTGTGCTGAGAGGCAGCTCTGCTCTCTGCACCCTTGGGGAGGTGCTTCAACTCATCGGTCCCCATTGCTGTCCTTGCCACACACTTTTATTCACTGTGTGCACCCTGTAAGTTGCTTTCTAGTTTCCTCTATTATGAAGTGGGTGTCCCATAGTCCCAGGGACCCACAGATGATCTTTGATCCATCCGGAAGTCCAGAGTCTTGCTGACTGTTCCTTATTCTGGGGTTTCTGTGCCTCCAGGCTGTAAGCCTTGAAACCTCAAAGCAGCAGGACTCCAGCATTTTCAGGAACAGCTGGCTGTTTCACACATTATTTTGCCGACTGTAATTTGCTCAGTTTTATGGTGCGGCTCCAAGACTGTTCAGATGCCACTGGTTTCTCCTCATACTCTCCCTTCCCTCTGCCAGTGGTCCCACCCTTCTTGGTTGCCACTGCCCTGCAGCTTTTGGGAGCAGGATATCCTTGCTCATGCCCCCTTCTGCTATTTTTCAGGTGGCTTTCCCTCAGATATTCCCTTTTTATTTCTTGGCTGCTCTTCCCTCCCCTGCACTTCATCTCTGCGTCCTGGAGAGTCCTCTGCATGCAGAGGAGCTTCTACAGGCTGGGTCCAAACTGTGTCAGTGAATGCACTGAGGCAATTTTCCCATGTAATAAGTACACCTCATGTGATGCTTAAATCAGATTAGAATCATGCCCAAGGTGTGTTTTTAATAAACAGGAGAAGAAAATCCTATCCCATCCTACCACCTTCCCCTCTGGTTATAAACTATTTCTTTTAAGTTTGTCTTTCAAGACAGCTTAAAAATGGTCTTTTGGCCTGCTGATTCCCTTTCATCAAGGTGCAAGAAAACCACTCTGGTCCTTTCAATCCTGGTGAGCCTCAGTGTGCATATGCAGTTGCAAATAAGGAATTTTTGGTTGTTTTATTTTGGGTTTTTTTCAATTTAATATGACTTCAACATCCTACAGTTAAATTCAGCCACAATTCAAAGCAAGGCAGATTCTTATGTAATTTCTTGAACTAACTCTGCTGTGAGAATAGTACACAACTTTCCATCAGTATTAGCTGCTTGATATCCCTGAAGTATAGAACAGGTATGTGGTACAATAAATATGGCAATAAGTGTCTAAAAGACCTCCATCTGAGACCTTTTATCAGATATCTATCTGTTTTGCCTTATTTTCTTACATGTTAAAACTCGTCAGTCGTAAACTGCGTTAATTCTATCTGGCTCATGGCAAGGATTGAAGAAAATATTCTCCTTTTTTTCTTACCTACGCAAAGGAAGAGTTTCAAAGCCTTGGCCATGCTGGCATCCCTGTGTGTTGGGTCCACCTGGGGGAGTTGGGGGCAAAAGCAGAGAGCGTACCCCAGGGAAAGTGGGGCAGGGATAACTCACTGACCGGCTGGCAGTAGGGCAGTGGGTGCACTGAGTCACAGCCCCACATCCTCTGCCTCCCAGCCAAGAGCACCTCCCTTCCCATCTCTGTAACATGAACACAGGTTTTATTCTGATGCCTCAGATCAGAATAAAACCCTCATGGTGGAAGAGCAGTCCAGCCTCAGAGGGAATGTGATGTGCAGTACTTAGGCATTTCTTACTCATTGTATTCCTTATATAATTCTTTTATGAAATGCTTCTAGTTTCACAGAGCAGCTAACAAAACAGAGGGTGACTTTGTTGAGAAGAAGCCTTTGCTACAGCAGCAAAGCCCATGCTTACTACAGCCTCAGCTTAAACACATTTGGTTTTGTGTGCTAGCCCATGGAGGGCTGCTTTGGGAAGTGATGTTGGTGGCCCTAGACTGGAGGAAGATGGGATGTCACAGGAAGCACCACCATGCCAGCATGAGGATTTGGACAGCAGGCAGCAGGTCCTTCACCTTCCTGGTCTAGCCCTGCAAGGCAGGGTAGGGCTGGGACTCTGTCCTCTCACCAGAGGAGTTTTGTGGGTGCCAACATTCCCAGGTACCCTGGATGAGTATGGCAGCCCCCTAAGGACGGCACAGCTGACTTCCGTAAAGAGCAGGAAGAGGAGGAAGTTTGGTGAGCCATCCCATCTCCTTCCTTTATCCTCTTAGTGAGTACACAGTATTTGTGTTGCAAAAGGTGCCACAGTGTTGTTAAACATTATATTTCTCCATTATTTGTGTGTGTAGCTCAAAAAAATTGTGCAGTTTGTGGAGTCTGATGTTAAGGGAAGGAGGATTTGGAACAAAATAGAAGCTTAAAAGAGACTTTTCCAATAGTCAAGTGCTGAGGATGACAGGGGGCACACCATGAAGGTGTCCCATGGTGATACTGACACCTCTGTGCCCCACACATCACCACATCTCTGGACAGCAGAGAGCCTCCACAGCTCCTTCTCTCTCCACATTATTCTCCCACTCCTGTGCCCCAGCCTTGGATGCAAGAGACCCTCTTTAACCCCACACCCCCAGCACGCTGGTGGGTGGCCCAGGCAGGCTCTCCTCTGCTAAGCTGGGGGAAGAAGGGAGAACCTTTGGAGTCCCTGTCATGTTGCCATGAAGTAAGGTTTAGGTGGGATACAAGCAATAGTATAATGCAGGCAAGGAAAATACTGAATGAGCTCAGGGGAAAGCCCACGCATGATGGGAAGGCAGAATGGAAGAGAGGAGGGGTGAGTTTGGGGCAGATACTCCAGCTAAGGATTTCTTGGCTATTTTTATGCTTAATTCCTACACTTAAAAATGACTCAGTTGTTCTTCCTCATATGATATAATGGGCCCCATGAGAAATTTCCTAGGTTAAAAAAACCTTGTGCTTGCATAACATCACTTCTTCAGTATGTTCTTCTCCCCAGTGAGCATCTGGGGGAGCAGAAAGGTTAAATGCCGTAACTGCCAAAGGATTTGCCCTGATCCAGGAGACCAAATAAAACAGACTTCCTTGTGTAAAGTCCCACTGGAGCACTGCTCAAGATGATGCAGAAAAGCAGAGGCTGACTCCATGTTTTACAGTGCTAAAAGCAGCAGTTGGCTCGCGTGGGGAGCAGGGCGTGCTTTGACACATGCCAGACACTCTTACACTGAAGGAGGGCCTCATCCAGGGAAGTCTTTGGGGATTTAATGCACTGGAGTGTACAGTCACTTGTGGGACCAGGTTGGGTTTTATGTGGCACAGAGTCCTATGCCATGATTCTGGATGCCATGAGAAGCCTTGTCTTGTGCTCCCTGTCTGGACTGCCAAATGTATTTTTCCACTGAAATACCATCAAATAGAGACTGCCTGTCTGCACACAGCAGTGACAACGATCTGTTTCTTTCTTCTGTGGATGGAGACAAGGCCTTTCCCTGTAGTAAATTAAATGGGAATTGCAAAGTAACTGCAGGCCTAAGCAGGAATGTTTTGTTGAAGAGAAAAAAACAAAACAAAATGAACAAGCAAACAAAACAAAACAAAACAAACAAACAAACAAACAAACAAAAAACAACCAGAAAGCACTAAAAGGGATAGTCAGGGCTGGCAAAATTGCAGAGTGGGAAGAATGCAAGACAGAATTCAAAGAGCTTTTGGTTCATTAGCAGGCAAACATGCTGTGGCAGCTCATTGTGAAACAAATTCTTTTCTCCATATGAAAATGCAGGTGTTTATTTAAAACAAAGGCTGAGGCTGAAATTGCTTTCTGTGGCTGGCTGCCTGGGTGTATGTGGCGTCCTTGGTAATCAGTGCTTTACCTGTTCACTCAGGAGCAGGTAAATCTAATGCCAAATAAATAAATAAATAAATGTATTCTGTGTTGTGCCGTGTGTGGCATGATGGGGACCTGGGGCTTCTAGGAACTACTGCAGCATAAATTAAAACAGGAGGATGCATATCTTGCAGTGAGCAAGCCTGGTTGGTTTTAAATTAAGTTTTTTTATGGGTGGGTCATATTTTTTTATTTATATAATTTTGATAACATTTGATTACCCAGCTCAGGCTTTTCTCTGCAAAGAGTTGATGCATTTCTGCAGTTGCACAGTTTTAGAAATCTTTCTCTTCTTTCTCAGGGAGAATAGAGATAAGCTGCATTCTTGTACTTTTTAATCTCTCTGTTTGGTATTAGGTGTTGTATAGCTGTGACCAATGGTTTTAGGAGGTGGATTCCCTGCTGACCAATAGTTGCCAGATTATTAATGGATATATAAAGAGGTTTTTTGTAAATAAAGCCCTCTTTTCACCATCTTGGGTTCATCTGCCTGCTTACTCTGCCAGCTTCTGCGAATCTCAGGAAATCTCTAACCACACATTTCCAGTATTCAGTTACTCCCAAAATAATGTGCATTATTTCTAGGCATGGTTTTATCCAAAATCCATTATGAAGATACCCAGCTGATGCTTCACAACCTCGCAACCCAGGCTCTAGTTATTGTATAAGGAGACACAAAGATCATTTTCTGCAACATTGTAGAAACTAAATGGGAATGCTGAAGGCAGGATAGACATCAAGAGTTGTGTCACATGCCTAAACCTACAAATAATTCAGGTTGGTTTGTTTACAAACAGCTCAAGAACAAAATTAATTGGAATCTGTATTTTTTTTTTAACTGAAAGTGTTTCTGGGAATTATCTTGATTTTGTAGTATTGAAAAGAGAAAATACTTAGATGAAGAATTCATTTTTATTTACTTGGATGGCATCAATATATTTTGTTCTGGCTTTTTTTTTTTTCCATTTCTATTGATCTTACAGGGATTTATTTTAATTTATGTATCACTATCTTATAATGGTTTACCTGTCAACTCTCTTTGAAATTGATAGCCTTGGCTATAAAAATTAATTCTGGAATGTTCATTTTGCAAAATATTTTCTTCCTTTTGCCCCATTTCAACAGGGGTAAAGAGTCAAAAAATCAGTATTTTCTGGGAAGTAGAATTGTGCCTTTTTTGACCTCTCAGGTCCCAGGCCCATTATGTAAAGCCCTTAGAAATATTTTGAAGTTCAACTCAGGTTATTGGGGATTTACAAATGTGTTAATTACTTTGTTGCAGAGACATAAATAGAAACTAATAGCTTCACACTGTGCCAAAAATGCTACTGTGGCCCCTCTTTAAGCCCAAATATCATTAGAGTGAGTATAATTTATAAATTATTGCAACTGTCTATTACATATTTTCTTGATACTGAGAGCAGCCCTGTAAACATTGGTGCTTTCTCAAATGTTATTCAGTCCTACATACATATACATACATACATGTGCATATATTTATATTTATAAATACGTACATATCTGTGAATACATTTGACCGGTGAATTTGAAGGCATTTTCTTGAACAGACTTCCAATTGTTTTAAGAAACATGTTCATAAGTCTCTTTTTATTGTAGACTTAGGATCCACTGAATGAATATATTTACATTCAAATGAAAATCGATAGTATGACCTTAACTACAGGATGCATACTTATAAATTGGTGGGTTTAATCCTTAGGAAAAGCTCTAACATAGGTTCACTAAAAATTCAAGATTGTGTTTCAGCATTAAAAAGAGTTGAAACCTGCCATGTGGAAAAGTGTGATGCCTGAAAAGCTACAATCTGATTTAATTGATTAAATTTCCCATTGCAAGTATTGTAATAAAAATAGTCTCTCAGAATTTTTAAAAAAGAATTATCATAGTCACCAGCAATATTTTAAAAATTGCATTCTGGAAATGAGGCTAAGTTTCAATTTTGATTTATAAGAAATTGTTAATCTGTGAAAACAAAAAGTAAATGTTATGAGCTAATTAACTTTGCATAAATAGATGTGGCCCATTTTGTGGAGGTCATTCAGCAAGAAAATACATTTGTTATTACTTTTGTAGGAAAGGAGAATGCCCTGTTTACAAATATGTTGACTGAATTAGATATTTTCACACTGAGATTACTGCATTAATTTATAAGGATCCAAACTTGAAGCTGACAATAGGTATTTCCTATGTTTTTTTGAAGATGGCCAAACTGCAGGAGATAACCCATAAAGCACTGCCTTTGAGAAAAACATTAAATACACTGGGAGAAATTTATATGTTTGTTACAACCAAAATTTTCAGTCCTACTGAGTCCTGACAGTCTGCCATGGATCATAGCCTGATGGAAGACCTCCTGATAAAAAGCATTCTGTATTTGTGCAGTGACATAGCTAAATAAACAAAACAAGGCAATACCTTAAATACGTCTCTGTGTTACAGCTCCAGCTGCACTAGGTCACCATGTGGAGCTATGTAAAACACTGAAAATTATTTTAAACTTGTGTTGCTTCAATTTGGAGCCATGAAATAGAAATAATGACTGCAACAATATGAATGCCTCTATTGGTTTAATGGGGGACATAATTTACAGAATCTTTATTGTCATGGGAAAGGAGAGGAGAGGAGAGGAGAGGAGAGGAGAGGAGAGGAGAGGAGAGGAGAGGAGAGGAGAGGAGAGGAGAGGAGAGGAGAGGAGAGGAGAGGAGAGGAGAGGAGAGGAGAGGAGAGGAGAGGAGAGGAGAGGAGAGGAGAGGAGAGGAGAGGAGAGGAGAGGAGAGGAGAGGAGAGGAGAGGAGAGGAGAGGAGAGGAGAGGAGAGGAGAGGAGAGGAGAGGAGAGGAGAGGAGAGGAGAGGAGAGGAGAGGAGAGGAGAGGGAGGGAGGGAGGAAAGGGAGGGGGAGGAAGGAAGGAAGGAAGGAAGGAAGGAAGGAAGGAAGGAAGGAAGGAAGGAAGGAAGGAAGGAAGGAAGGAAGGAAGGAAGGAAGGAAGGAAGGAAGGAAGGAAGGAAGGAAGGAAGGAAGGAAGGAAGGAAGGAAGGAAGGAAGGAAGGAAGGAAGGAAGGAAGGAAGGAAGGAAGGAAGGAAGGAAGGAAGGAAGGAAGGAAGGAATTGAGGCTCTTCTTTGGCCACCCCTGTTGAACCAATGAGTAAAATCATGCCCAGTCTCCAGGAAAGTACTCACATGTGTTCATTGAGGATAATGGGGCTTCTCAAAGATTCAAAGTTATATTAAAGATACACATGTACTTTCAAGTGTATTACTGACTTCAGGCCATAGTAATAAAGGAAACAGAATGTCAGGATAACCACAACATAATGAATTAAAATATTGTGCATTAATCTGAGGGGTCATGTCAGGTGGCCTAAATCTCCCCACCAATCCCTCAGCCTGATGTTTCTGACTATTGCCTGACTGTTGGCCTCCAGGACCAAATATTGAGATTATTGCTGGCCGGCTTCTGCAGACGTGTAACACAAGGTGGTGTGCTCATTATTTCGAATTTTCTTTTAAGGAAGACACAAGATTTTGGATTGAACCAGGAGGACTTGGTATCTCTTTCTTGCATTGCTCATTTTTGCATTGCAGCACTGAAACATGAGATCTCGAGTGCTGACCACAGTAACAATGTCAAAGCTTCTCTGTGGTGACAAGAGAAAGTTACTTCTACATGACATTAATGGGCCCCAAAAATGAACTTTCTGCTTATACTCTTGAGTGACTGGATCTGGCACAATCCCCTCTGACTTGAATGAGAACTAGCTGATAGTTTGCCCCGGTGTGCTGACAAAACTGCTTTCGGTTCTGGAGCAAACCGAGACATTTGAGAGTGCCGCACACTGCACAGAGGTTTGCAGGATATGTTGTATCCTTATTTTAATTCAACTTCTCTGGATTCTGATGAGAATCCAACTTCTGTTTAATTTTCTGCAATCAAGCTGGAAGCTCTCCTGGCTTCACAGTATTCAAAACCATTAGTCTCTCAGGGTGGTTGCAAGAAGCTTCCAGACCCCCCTTTCCTCCGGCAGAGCAGTTGAATGAGTGAGCCTTGAAGCCAGGAGCACTCAGGTGTTAGCAGCTCTGGCAGCAGGATGGGGTTGTGACTGCAGACCAGATGCACGTGTGAGCTGCTATGAGGCCAAGTGATTTCAGTGCCTGGAGACCACTGGCCAAAAGCAATCTCTCCCAGGACCCATGTATGGCCCAAAGTCTTGGATTTGGTAAAAGTTCAGTGAAAACAAAGTGTTTGTTTAAAAGCAGAGTTTTTTTCAAAGAAACTTTTTTCCTTGTAAGCCATCCAACCCGTGCCACCAAAAAAGTCTGTTTATGTCTTGGTTTATTACAAATTCTTGGAACACACATCAAAAGTCTTTATGGATGGAACTACCGTCTACCTCGAGGAAAATCTGTGTTGTATAACTGATTATATAATGAAATGTAATTACTTCTCCCAAAGTATACACAACAAAATCTCAGCATTTTTTGTCTATCAGTAGATCTTGGTTATTAGAGTTTGTATATTAACTTTCATCCTTGCCAAACACAATGTGACCAAGCCAGATGTTTTCAGACCTACCCCTATTTGAGGAATATAATATATAATACATAATACATAATATATAATACATAATATATAATAGCATAATTCCAAGTCAGTGCTCTGCATAGCGAAAATCAAGCAACAGGAACATGGGATTTTTTTTTTTCTTCTCTGATGTTTCTCTGCACGAATCCAAATGTATATGGATTCTTTTATGCCTTTTCAGCTGGGAGGAACTATAAGAAGCAGTATGGAGTAACAGCAATGTCAAGACTGGAAAACATTTCTGTCTCTCTTCCCACAACACCACTCTTCTTCCCCATGATATGGAAAAGTGAGATATATGACACAGAATCTTTGTGGTTCTGCTTTAAATATGTATTGGTAACAATAGCTCCATCTTTGTCAGCAAGATTTACCTTCTGACCTATTAGGTTCATGCTTGGATTGCTCTGATAATAAATATCTATTTCTCTTTTGCAGGCTTGTCTGTTCCGTTAGGGACTAGAGGTCTGGGTTACAAAAGGTGATCCTTTGGGTGATTGTGCATCACCTGGGGAAGGAACAATGTTCCAGAGCAGGACCACGTCATTCTCCCAGGCTTCTGCTTGGACTGACAGGCCCAGGTCTACCCAATTTTTTTCTCCTGTGTGCCAAGTGCTTGCAGATACTGCCACATTCAAACAGTAAACTCTGTCACAGGAGAGGCAGCTCATCCTACTGAGGTAAGAATTGGGCTCTTGGGACCATAGACAAGTGACTTGGCTTATTTTTTTAAGGAATAATTTACAATTCAGCTACCTAATCTGGTCTAAGCCTACACTGTTGATGGCCAGCTTTAGAAATGCGGGAGGTGGCTGCCTGCATATTATTTCATTGGCCTGAAAGAAATACCTGACTAAACGTGTAGTGAGAGTTCAGCTTCTTTAAATGACACCCTTTGAATTAGTCTGTGCAAACTTAGCCCAAAGTTTGTTTGAAGGCAACTGGTATGTCACGCAAAGCGAGTATGCTGGAATGCAATAATGCAAGCTGAAGCTGGGGAGGCATGTTCATATTTGGAAGGCGGCAAAAACCAGACAGAGAGCAGACGCACTCAGAAAGAGTTCATTATAAAGCTGGTGAACAAGGAGTGAACAGTACCACGTTGCTCAGACAGCCACTCAGGGCTTTCACTGATATTCATTATTCACTCCTGTGACTCACAGAGCAGGAAGATGCGGTCTTCGATAGAGGCAATGCCCCAAAGTCAATGTGAACTTCTGATGGCTTCCAAATTGTTTATCAACTTGCACTGGTCCTCCCATTCTTGAATACACCATACTACTAGATTTTCACTTTCACGTCCTATGGACAAGTGAAAACCAGCAACATAAATATACAGTTCATCTAAAACATAGAATTTGAAGAACAACAATGTATTTTTCTAGCAATGCAGATGTTAAAGAAAAAGCTCCAATCTTAATCCAGGCCTCATGCAGAAGTGGGGGTGTTCAGGCCACCCAATTATAGCTACCCAATTTGGCTGGTTAAACTAAGCCAGCTAGGGTCTCCAGGTTCCCCCTGGAGTCAATAGAAGAACAGGAGGTGAGAGACTCACTTCCAGGAGCAATTCAGTAAGCCTGTGTCAGGCTCCTGTTCTGAATTGCCTCTAGGAAAGCTTCTCTACTGAGGGAATTTAAGGAGGCAAGCCAGCTAACTAAACCAGCTAGGCTGGGTGCCTAAAGTCAGTGCTTTAGAAATCCTTCTTGTGCTGTAGAAAACAGTGTCACGTACCTTTACACCTGTACACTGTATCCCATGAAGCTATAAAAAAGTCCACTTACCCTGCTTGGCTCTAGTTTTTGTGTCTGTGTTTCCCATCTTTCCCTCTTTTCTTGGACCCCAAGCGACCCACAGGTCACCTGCTTAGGAGCCTGGGGTTATCATTCACACACAGTTTAAGTGCTGTCTAGTAGTAAGGAACATTGGCTTTTACTCTGCTCTTTGTCTTTATGTCTTTCTACAGAATGATATTGAGGTATTCCATAACAAAAATATTTATAGCTGTAATTGTCTGGTATCATGGAGCAGTTTGGAAACCTCCCCATCAGACGGGAGTCTGCTGGAAAGACAGTGAGTTGATAGAACTGAAATGCTCTGTTGAAACAGGTCAGATTTTTTGGTGTTTTTAAAGGAAACCAGGCACAGCAAGTAGTTGCCTGGCCCATCAGCAGGTCAGCCAGCAGGCAGACAGGTCCTGAAAGACTTCATCTGTTTTGCCAGAACCACCAGGATGCCAACTTATCAGTGTGACACTGAACATAGCAGCTCTTTGGTATTTATCACAAAGTGAAAAATCTTATTCCAGTCAGTTCTGAGCTACCTAAGGGTGGTTTCGTTTTTTTCCTCTTCCCCCTCATGCTCCTTCCCTCCTACAAAGAAAACCAGTTCATCTGAGGATCCATTGTTATGGTTTGTTTTGTTTTCCCTCCTCCTTGTTCTAGTGCCTCAATTATTTCCGATCTGCATGTTTATTGTTTGGAAGCGAACTTACTTTCCTGCTCCTTCACCCGATACTTCCTTTCAGAAGGTCTACATTTCTGGCACTTTGAGAAAGTGATTTCAGCTCCAGCCTTGCCAACAGATGAGCTGCAGGCAGCTGCTGCTAACTCCACTGCTTCCAGTTTTGCCGTACATGCTCAGACACAGCAAGGGAGGGATGAATCAAGCATATCTTTTAGATATCTTTTCATACTCCAAAAATAATTTTATAAGGCTCAAGCAGGTAAGCAGAAAGGACATGACAGAGACAGGATGGCAGAGTAGCTGAAGTAGTTGGCCCTGGAACCAGAGGAGCAAGACACTGCAGGCCCATCCCACTGGAAAGTGTCACTATTTCATCCAGTCTGGGGAATCGGAGTCAGTCTGGTGTGACAACAACATCCTTCTCCTGTCTGCTGCTTGCTGTGGAGTTGGTGTGCCTTGGCCACAGGAGTATAATGGAGTCATAGGGCTCAAGCAGGGTTTTGTCCTGGGCCAGTGTGACTCTGTTGACAACCGAGACAAGCCACTATGCACTGAGTTACAGCTTCCTGTAGAGCCTTGAAAAAGGAAAGCTGTCCAGAATTCCTGTATTTTTCTTGAAATCTCTACAAAATGTGTCACTTGGACATTAAAAGCTCTCCAGAGATGAGAGCAGGAGAAGAGGTGCCATGGTAAGGGCCAAAATATACAAAACCCCATATTAGATATCATATCAGTGGAACATAATCAGTGTTGCTTATCTGAAGGAAGGCAAACTATTTGCCTACCCTTCTGCCAGGCAGCCCATCTTTCTGACTGTTATAGGTTATGAGAACCAGCTTTATTAGGAGGATCCCAAGTGTGTTTTGGGGGTTAAATGGCAAACACCCTGGCCCTGTTTTGCCTCTCATCCTGGGCTTGCTCATCTCACAATGAAACAATGTAAATGCGTGCAGGGAAAGTGTTGACAGCTGTGTATCTGTTATGCCTAGCTCGACATGCAACCCTATTATCTGTGAGTCATTATTTTTTGATTGTTTTCTCTCTGCCAGGAATTCAAGGCAAGAAAATCCATTTCAATCTGAATAAAATGACAGGCTACCCCAATTTAGTGGAGATCTCATCAGTTCAGCCAGGCAGGCAGTGTTAGAAAATTATACAGGGGCAGGTGCCCATAATAGATCAGCTTAGGCTTCTCTGCCTTCAATGCATTTATAATGATGATGATGATATTATGTATGTGTAGAGCACTTTTCAACCTAAAGTCTCCCACACTTTGCAAACTATATATGACACATAATGTTGCATCTGTGCAGCATTGAAATACTTCCATTTTTTATAGCAACTTTGCTCTAGAAGCCTCAGAAATGTCAGTGGATTGTTATTTCAACAGGAGACCTTCCAAAAAAATCCTCTCTGATGCGAGACAAATTCGTTGCAGTCACATGCTTTCAGAGTTGTGAACCAAGTGTATTCCAGCCTCCACCCAAGAAAGCACTTCTGCACACACTGCACTTGGCAAACATGCCACCCGGTTGAGTGCAATGCATTAGCTGAAGATAAGTGTGTGCTTATAGGCTCTCCTGACTAAGACACTAGGAAGCTGTTTCTTAAAGATTCAAAACATCAGTGAAGAGGGAAGAGAGGCAGGGATTCTGTTCATTGGATGTCAAATTTAAACCTATTGGCTGCTGCTGTAATTTAGAAAAAATGCAGCAAATCTTGGCAGGCTAACTCAAGCTTGCTGTGCTGGCTGGAAATACTCTTTCATCCCAAAAAGAAATATTCTGAATGCATTAAGGCTTTTCTGTGTCATCCTGCTTGTGTGATGTGAAATGGAGAGCATGCACAGAGGCAGGGCTGGCAGCAGGTAGCTTGCTTTGAAATCTTCTGCTATTACCCTGCCATTTTCCCATCATTTCTTTTTTGGCACAGTCTGATACATTCCAAAATCAGACTGATGTTGAGCCCTGAAGGTAAATCATCTCAGGTAGGAAAGAGCCAGCAGAAAAGAAGTTTAGCAGCCCTGTCACCCTCCACAGCTTTGCATACATTACAAACAGGAATGGTCAGGTCTCCTGAAGGAGCGGTATTATCCCATTGTAAGAGAGAACCCATCCGCAAGGCAACAGGCTCCTTGGGACAGGGTGCTGTCTTGTCTTCATAGCACGGGGCAGGGGTGCCTCTGCTCAGTGAAAATACAGCCCAATTTACCATAGATGTGGCAAGAAATGAGGTGTCCTCAGCCTGTGTCTGCACCCCATACCCACGGTGTGACCAGCCACAGCTGCTACACAGGAGCTGTTTGAGGTGTCTGAGGAAGTTGGAATGGTGAAAGGCTGATGGTGAAGGCACCTGCCCTCTCCCACTGCCTGCACCAGTGTGCTTGCTGCTTCCACTGATGAGCAAACCCAATCAGCACTGGCATGCGGCATCACAGGCTCTGAAGGTCTGTGTTGAGTGTTGGAGTTGCTGAGGACGTGCCAATAAAGTGAGTTTAATGCCTGTTCATTTGAGCTGTTATGTGTTTGCTCACCTCTTGGAAACAGGAATAAGAGGGTTTCATACCCATTTTTGAAGGAAAAATCAGCCCCAGATCTTTCCACCTCTTGGAACAGGAGTGAGGAATATGTCACTGAAGTGAAACTGCAAGAAGCTTTCAATAAGCAGCATGCAGTCCTAGCCCAGAGCTTGGATGGAACCTTGGCCTGATGCGTCCACTCCCTCCACAGCTGTTACCATCCTGGAGGACGCTCCTTGGCAAGGTGCTCACATTGTTTGGCACCCATCATGCGCTGGAAGACCAGCTCAGCCAACTTAACACAGCTACTTATAATGAGACACTCCCCTCCTTAGTGCCCCACATTCCCATGTCAAACCCAGCATGTGGCCAACCCCTCCCCTCACCGTCTAGTCTTCAGGTATGCCTCCCTCTGAAAAAAACTTTGGCCCTGTTGCTTAACATTTTTGAGCATAGGAATGGACGTAACTTCACAGCTGCACATTTTTCATAGGATTGGACTTAAGGCAAGTAGTTTTATTTAGACAGGAATACAAAAGTAATTGGAGTTTGGCTGAAGATAGACACAGCCTAAAGTGACTTAGATTTTCTTATAGCACAAAGCTACCCAAGATAAACAGATCTAAAAAAAGCCCACAAGGAGCACAGATATTTTCTCTTTCAGGGCTTCTTCAGCACCGAACTTCTAATTAAACAACAAAGGTGCACTGATCAGCTTGTGTAACCCACTAGACACAGCCGACAGCTCAGATGCACCCAAACACCAACACACACACAGATGTAGGAGGTTAAATTTGGAATAGCCTGAGTACAGTTTTTTAGAGTACTTCACAGGCGCATGTCAAATAAACGCTGTTGCCAGGATATGAGTCAAGCATCATTTTTAGCAGGCAAGCTGGACTGATCAAATGTCTGAAAAAATCAAACTTGCATAGAATTACTTTGTGAAACCACATAGGATTAAAATATTAAAGGAAATAATTGGCAAACAGTTAAATCATGAGCAACATTTCCAACAAAAGTTGGCAACTTTTGTGGCTAAACACGTGGTGATATTAAAGGCATTGGTTTTACAGAAATGTTTATAGAAAAATAAAAAAGGAGGGGAAAATGAAAAAAAGAATCACAGCATCCACACATGAAGTCAGAACATCATGTACATTTTTCACGTGCATGTGTGAAGTGTTAAATGATGTGTGAGAGCCCCTTAGGCCTTGTTCATGATAGACAAGCACTCTCAAAAGCATGAGGCATCCAAATACCATTAAAAACCAGAGCTTGTGGCAGGACTGGGTATGCTCTACCTTGTAGGTATCATGGTCAAGGAGGATGGGCATATGCTTTTACACTGGGAGCTCTCTTCCTTCCACCCCATTTTGGAGTGGGGAACTGGTCTTCCTTCTACCCCAGGTACACATTTTGCAGAATCAAGCAACTGGGTAAAATAAGTAAAAGAGAGCTGTAAGTCTCACTAAAGATGTTTAACATTAACCCTCACACGCCAATAAATGGGCATACAGAAGCACTTACAGTTGTCTGGGACTTGAGCTTTGCAGGCATCATCTAGGCACTGGAAAAGCTAACCCCGAAGTTACTGACCAGCCATAGAAATGCATATGTAAAAGTGCATATATGCTGACATATAGGAAATGTACACTGATAGGTCACAGAACTACTACTGAATTTGGTTTGGTATTAATTTAAATCTAACAAGATTACTTAAAAAAACAAAAAAAAAACCCCAAAAACATCCCCCCCCCCGCCAACCAACAACAAAAACAAACAACAAACAAACAACAAAAAAAACCCCAACAAAAAAACAACAAAAAACACCAAACTTAAGGATACATCTTTTTGGTGAATGCATTTCCCCAGGATTTAGTTTAAATTTGTTGTTCTATCTGTTCTTTTATTCCCATTGCTGATCCCAGAAAAAATCACATTATTAAATTAGTGTATTTTTTAAGTTCTGTTCAAAAGAATGAGGACTGTAAAAAGTTGGCTTTTCTTGGGGCTTATACCAGCACAAAACATTCTGACATCATGTTAATTTCATGAGTATTGTTGTATTAAATTATGAGCATCACATCCTCACAGACAGCAAAATATCCCAAAATATCTGAGAACTTGTTCTGGAGAAAATTCTTCAGAATTTGATTACTTGTACAGATATTAAAAATATTTCATCACTATTTTTCCTCTTTCAAAAGCATTCACAGTTCTCTGGAAGAAGTATGTAGAAGGATGGGGAAAAACAGAGCAAATCCTTTCCATGATGGACTCAAGCCCTGTCTTCAGCTCAGGGAATTTTAATCCTGTTTGTTATGTTATCTACAACTAGATCAACATCTACAAGCGCCAAAATGGTTTTGGAGAAGTAAATGTATTTACTTGAGAAGTCAGGTGAGACTTCAAACTCTATTGTACACATTGCATAGGCATGGGGTAACCCTGCCTGTGCAGAAGTTCCTTCCTTGATTTCAGAACAGCAAACAGCACTTGTTAATAGGGCTCCAGAGCCTACAGATCCCATATGCCTCCTCTAGTATTTGCAGCAGCATGATCTCCTCTTAAACTGCTATGCCATCTGGAGAACTTGTGGTATGTACATGGCATCCTTTCCCTCAAAGTTAGGTTGCTTTGCTCACAGAACACAGGAGGATTTCATAGTAATCTGTGGGCTTTATATTTAATATTAAACATACATGGTGTCTTTTACATCATTTAAATCTTTTATTTATCACTTTGCAGTACATGTAAATTGTGTTTTCTCTTAACTCCTGCTTTCTGGGGCAATACAGAATGTTTCCACAAAAGCTATGCAGCCATGAGCCACCTGCCAGATTCCCATGCATTATAATGTTTTCAGCCAGCTGTTGTGTTAGCTGTTCATGCCAAGGGCAAGAATTCCTCTGCTCCAGTTTTAGCTTTCATGCAGTCCAGAGCCTGCTTTCACCCAGCGCCGAATTGCAAGTGTGCAGTCTGAGTCAGTGACAGGTCAAACTTCACAGAGCCCATAACCAGTTGGTGGAGCCCAGGTATTGTGTCCTAGTCCCAGTGTCAATGCAATGCATCCCCTTCTTCCCCTCTCTGGTGCACTATCCCAGTCCTTTCCTGGGGGGAATTCTAGGCAGAATAGCATATGTATAGGCACAGTGATCCCAGAGGACATATTTGGCAGCAAATACTGAAGTGGCTGATTGCTGGGAGCTGGTGTTGTACCTCTGACTGGGCCACTCTTAACCCCGGTTCTGCCAGGAACATACTGCTAAACATGAGTCAGATTTTTTTACTATTTTTAGAGCTAATTATGGCTTTGCCAAGTTGTTTTGTTTTGTTTTCTTTTATTTTGGTGGAGTTTTATTGTTTCTTTGGGGGTTTTATTTTTTAATTATTATTTTAATTTACAATTGGATGCCAAATAGCCTTTTCTTAATGTTCCTTTCTGGTGCTTGACATTTCTGAATAGTTTGCAGCTTTCTAGTGGACACATCACTTCCTTGTCAGAGTATTCAGAGTTATTTGGGAGTGTTCAGAAAACAGGAGCTTCCTTCCAAGTGGCCATGTGTTTTGGGTGCCCAGTTCAAAACATATGCTGGGTATGGGGTTTTGATTCTTCCAAAATTCCTGACATTCTCCTCTGGAAGTCAGATATCTCAGATGGGACATTCAAGATCATTGGCTGATTTTCTGGGAAAAAAAAGGCAGGCAACAGTGGTCCAGGAATATATTTAATCATACTCTTGTCCTCCATACAGGCGAAATACCACCACTGCCAAAGGAGCTTTTTTCTGCAGACTGTTGATGCAAAGGAAGATTCTATGACTCTGTAGGCACTGTCAGAAAGCATTGTAAACATGCACACAGAGAAGCTTCCTTCTCAAAACCAGTTTGTATCTGAGCAAAGTTGTCTTTTATGCTGAGCTAACACAGCTTGGTGATTATTTCCATTTGGGTTCTCACCTCAGGAAAGGTACAACAGTCCAGAAAAAGAGAAATCCAAGTGGAAGAGGTGGTTGAATTACTCTATGGCAGGAAAAACACTCTGATGAAAATATGCTGGGAAGAAACTTACTGAAATTCTGATCAGGAGGTGAAAAGCCTTATGTCTTACTGAAAGAGAGCTGGGAAAAAAGGATATGCTCAGCCATGAAAAAGATGCAAATGGAGAAGAGGACTTCTGGGAATAAATGACATGATGCCACTTATAGCTGGTAGTTGGAGAGGCTCTGGTGTTGTAGAGCTGGACTCCCACCAACATAGCTGGGAGCTGTGAAGAAGAAATGTTGGAATGGTAATGGATTCTGGGAGAGTTTTACATACTATTTCATTAGTATCTCTGAATTTTGCAGAGCGTGGAAGATATGAATGTGTAGGATACCTACATGAAGTTGTGAAGAAAAAAATGGCACACCTCATATTTACTGAAAAGAAATATTTCTGACTGCAGAATTAGAAGATTTATAGTAATAATGCTTCAGTCTTTGATACCATATATTGAGATATTCGTGGGTAGTCCCTGCAGAATTATAGATTTGATAATGAGTTACAGTCACATTCCCTCAGACAGCCTTAACTTTTGAGCAGAGTCCCTTGCTGTTCTTCAATTGAAGAGAGCAGGTAGAGAGATATCACCTACAACTTCACATGCTTCCTAGGACCTGTAGGACATTACTGGTTAGTGCTCAGTGGCACCCGGACAGTCTTATCTACCCCAGAGAGATGAGGGGAGTTGTGGGACAGAGTTGATCCAAGGGCAAGTCCAGCTGTTCATGTATCTGTTGTTTTTTTTCAAAGCCTGAATGGCCAAATACTGCACAACTTCTGCCTGTTGAGGACCTTCTCAAGTGGCATAGATTGGGTTTTTGGCATGACAAGAAAATTTTAAGTTTGTTTGACTGTGGTGAGCAACAGATTTGATGAGTGTGTGCAGTCACAGCAAAACTACATGAAAGGAAGATGTCTCTGAAGTAGAAGGGTTAAAGGCCCATCCCTTTTTAAAGTGGTTGCTGAAATGGGTAACTTCCCACTTGTCCTTTTGTTGGGTTTTTTTGGTGCTGATTGCCTCAGAAGTTGACCTGGGTGTTCTGTTGCTGGGCAGAGGAAATTTAGGGGAAGTGGCTGTAACAGCTGGATGGTAATTTCTCTCATTCCTGTTTCTGGTGTCTTTCCATCTCAGTAGATCTCCCTCAGTATTCTCCAGACTGAGCTTCTTGCCACTTCTACAGCAGCTTTGGAGACATCCCTTCTGTGAAAGCAGTGCAGAGCTAAAGAAGGCTGAACACTTGGACAGAAAATACAAATGGTGTCTTTTTCTTTCTTGCAGGTATGTAAATCCAAGCAACACATTAAAGAGCTGAGCCAGTTCTCACATATTTAATTGTGTGTCCTATTTGGGGTTTGTTTGGGGTTTTTTTGCTCTGCAAGTCTGAACAACTGGTCCTGCTCATTCTCATCTATTTTCCTGTTCATGCAGGTCCTGACCTTTTCCTAAGAAGCATGTCTCCCTTGTGAAGTAAGTGGTGTTTTGAAGGAAATTCTTCAGAAGCACAAAGGCAAAAACAGTATAATTGATATGCAAAAAGAAGCTCCAATGGCACCTCTGGAGAAATTCTGCATATTTGACCACTTCTTCCATCTGGTATTTCTTTGTGTCCTTCCATTCATATCTCCCCCAACCCAGCTATGCTTTTTTAAATGAATGCCCAAGTACTGTGTTCTTTCACAGCCAAAAAAGCGTTATGTGTTCTAATGACTGTACACCACAAGTGTGAAACTTGAATAGAACAGAATAGAATATTATTTGTATTACTTAGGAGCAAAAACTAGAATACCTTTGAAAGTGAGTACATTTTTCTGTCAATTTCCACATATTTGGGATCAGACCTAAAAGATGTCTCTCTGCTGATGATGTCATGACTCATAGTCATAACAAAATCATGGCAAACTGGACTGGATTCTTTGGGGAAAGAATGTGTTTAGTCACAGAGTAACTGAAAGGTAAGACACCTGCTTTCATCTTGCCAACCTCCTAACATAGAATGTTTGTGTATAGTGGTGCACAAATATGAATAATTGCATTTTAACAGCAGATCTTGGATCCTGTGGCACTCTTATCTTGAGTAGGATTTCACTCCATCAAGTCTTGCCAGTTTTGACAGAGCTTTTGGGGTGAGGAACTAAAGGACATGAGTAAAGCTAAAACAGATTCTTCATTCGTGTTTTGAAGATGCATGGCAGAACTCCAGCCTCATGGAAGAAATCATTAGCACAGGATGATTTAAATTGGAACAGACCTCTGGAGGTTATCTAGTAAAAAAAAAAATTGTAGGTAGCATTTTGTTGTAGTTTTAACTCTCACTTCATTCTAATTTCCCGGTTCTTGGAAAAATTTGGGTACCCTGTTTTTGGGATATACCATGCAAACTATTAAATGAAGGCATCTGCAAACCAATTAATTAGAACTTATTCCCACCTGTGTTTGATTAGAATCTTAGGTTGGGAACACAACAAAAGAAGTTTCTATCTTGATGAACTGCAACAAAATCCATGGACTGACAGTAATTCTTCTACACCAGAAATGAAGTTGAGAGCTTGAGACCTCTAAGAAATTCCAGGTAAAATGATAACATCAAAATTGCAAAAATTAGTGGCAATTCTGTTATTTAGTCCCATCTGTGATGAGAAGTAACACAGAAAGCCCATCTCATTTGGAAACAGACAGATCTTTCAGCTGGTCTTCTCTAAGTGTCAGTGAGGATGAGAGAAGCCTTCTGTTGTACTCCTTAGCATGCATGGTTAGAAGGCTGTTCTTGGTTACAGTGGGGCAAACCAGGTCTGTCAGTAGAGTTGTACACCTGAAAGGTGTTCGACCACTATTTCTTCTCAGATTTTCTTGAAAACACCGAACTCTTAAAATGCCAAGTGCAGCCCCATATCTCCGACTTCTGTTTGAGTAATAACTTCTCTTGCCCACTGCCAGGATTTAGTCCTCTGCAGCACAAACATTCCTGGGCAGGAAGGTTCATGTCTGCCCAGCCTGTGGTTATTCTGATTTGTATATGAAGTACTACAGGGACTAACTGGTTTGATGGATGAGAGGTGTCAAAGTTAGACATATGGCCTGAATGGTCTCTCCCTGTGTCTGTGAATACAAGCTAAAATATGCTGGAATTTTTCTCCTTTTGGAGTTGCTTTCAGGATTCCATTACAGACTCTTACTTTGCAGAACCTCTAATAAGGGAGAGGCAGTTAAAATAAATCCTTGGGATTTTAAGCTGGCAGCTGTAGTTTACCTATACAATGGGCTGTATGAGAACTAGGCTTTCTTTTCAGGGTTAATGACATGACATCAGCTGAGAACTCAGCTCTTGCAGCCTTCTTCCCACCCCAGACTCTTTCTGACACTCCAGCTTTAGTTTACTCAGCAGCGATGTCTTTGATCAGGACATATTTTTTTACCATAGTCTGTCTCACATGGACAGTGCAAGACAGTCAAAGAGTATGTAAAGAAGTTCATTACTAGGTGTCCAACTTACAATGCTGATTAACTAATTTGCATCTTTCTAAGGCAGAACGAGCCTTCCTGAAATACAGCATTGGGCAGTCCTGCCTCAAGAGCTTAGCAGAGCTGGGGTGGTAGCAAGCATGGAGCCATCACCTCAAAGACAAGAGGACAGGTTCTCTGGGTAGCATACACCTTCTGCAAGAGTTTAACTACAACATCATACAAAATAATCCACATTTAATTGGCTTTCCTGCACATCCCGAGCAGTGGCTGTGAACTGGACATTAAAAAGTTACCATCTTAGTGTAACAAACACCAATCCACCAGATTCTGCTTATGTGAGAGCAGACATCATGCTGGGACAGAAGGATTAAATGAGCTCTTTACAATTCCCTTTGATCTGCACCAGAAATACCCAATACAATATCTCTAACCTGATTATATTTTAAAGCTTAGTTCCTCAAGCATTTGGACTCTTCACTGTCCTCTCAAAAGGCAAATGAAAGCTCAGTACTTTTGGGGGCTTTTCTTGTATCAGCTTCTTTATCATAAAATCACTTAACTCTTACTTGGCCAAATTGGTGCTGCTTACTGTACCAAAAAGATGGTGTTTTCACTTGAAGAGAATGTAATTTGTGATAACACCATCCATCACTTTGTCACTTACCCAAAAAATACAATTAAATATCTATTAAAGCTTTGGGTCTCTGGAACACTGATCTTTCACAGATCATTTCATCAAAAGGTTCAAATAACTAATTGCTTGTAAGGAGGATGAGCCAAAGATTCTGGTGGGTATATATGCATGTATATAAAAATGAACTACATGGGATTCTCATGCTTTTGCAGGCAGAATTTTAAGGCTTTTCTTTTGGGTTAAACATATACTTAAGTTCTTCTGCGTTTGCATGGTTTTAGGTTCCATTAAATAAAAAAAAGAAAGTCTCAAGGGAATATTTTTCAGCCAGGTCTAATAATTTTTAAAAATTACTGACTTTTCATCTCTTAAAGGTTTGCAAGCATTTGTATTTAAAAGAGTCAGTTTTTGCTACAAGAAATTATGAACAGATTTCAGTAAAATATTTCAAAAACATGTATGAGAAGAAAAAAACCTTAACAAGTAAGAAAGCTATCTTCATTTAAACTTTAGAGAAATTAAAGAATGATCCATAAGCCATTCTTTACCTTTGATCAAATTGATGTATTTAGGAACACATCATCAGTGTTTCTTGCATAAACAGTAATGTGGTAGTTTTGCTTGGCCCAGTTTTTGCCAGTGAGTAGGGTAGGGTACAAAGATGGCTCCTGCATGTCCTGAGTAAAGATTCTGGAAATTTCTCCACCATGTCCAGCAGAGCCAATCTCTGATGGCTCTGAAGACGATGGACATGCTGCTGGCCAAACCTGGGCCAATTAGAGATGTTAGTTACACCTCTGTGAAAACATATTTAAGAAGAAATCAAAACAATGTGAGCATGCACTTCTTTTTAGCCAGAGGAGGAGGAGGAGGTAAAAATATGTGAGGGAAAATGACATGGAGGCACCAAGGTCAGTGAAGAAGGTGGGAGAGGAGGTGCTCCAGGCGCCAGAGCTGAAAACCCTCTGTTGGCTGTGGTGAAGACCATGGGGGAGCAGGTGGTCCCCCTGCAGCCCATGGAGTCCAGGGGATGCAGAGAACCCCCCACAGCCCGTGGGGAGGTGCCCCTGCCAGAGGAGCAGGTGGATGCCTGCAGGAAGCTGTGATCCAGTGGGAGTCCCAGAGACTGAGAGTTGCAAAGGCCTTGCAGGAGAGAGAAAGGCCTTGCTCCCGGGATGGAAACAGCCTGGCCTCGGATTGGAAGTCTGCAACTCTTGGACAAAATCTCGGACTGCAGCAAATCAGGCGGGTTGCTGCTCGTGAGAATGAACCCACGCCAAAGAAGTTTGCAGAGGACTGTCTCTTGTGGGAGGGACCCCCCATGGCTAAGTAGAGGACTCTTCTCCCTGATGGACTGACCCTGACCAAAGAAAAACCCTCATACCCTGCCTCCACCCCAGAGCTGTTGGTTAGAAGGAAGGACGGAGAGGGTGAGCTAAGAAATGGTGTCTTAGTAGGGAGGGGGGGTGAGTAGAGAAGCAGCGTTTGAAGCAGAAGAATTGTAGTGATGGACTGACTAAGAGAAAAAAAAACCACACCCTGCCCCTGCCCTGGAGTTGTTGGTTAGTTGGAAGGAGGGAGGGGGGTGAGCAGAGAAAGGGTACCTTAAGAGGGAAGGGGGGTGAGTGAAGAAACGGTGTCTTAAGAGCTTATTTTTACCTCTGATTTATCCTCCGACTCTGTTAGGTTAATAAATCACTTTGCAACTTTAAGTTTTCATGCCTACCTTGCCTGTCCATGTGTCCCCCTTATCAGTGATTTTTATCTCAACTCATCAGTCCAGCGTGTTTGTGTTAGTTTTTCCCTCTCCTCTGCATAGCTGCAGCAGGAGAGAGCATAGAGAGCAGACGTCGTAGGTGCCTGGCATTTAGCCAAGGTCAAAACCACTACAAGTAGAAAGATCTAAAATATATTACTATCCATGCCACCAAAATAGAAATTCCTTTAGTAGTTTTGTTGCTTTATAAATATACTTTACTGGTTAGAGTCCAAAGGAAACAAGTGGCCCTAATGATATTTGCTTTTCTTAAAAAAAAAAAAAAATTCCTCTGTACTTTCATGTATGTACTGATGTCATGAATATGTTCCCTTTCCCAGTGCTTGCTTACAAAGGACATACTCTGTGCATGTAAACACACATACAGGCATCAGTGCACAATAGGAGGAAGGAAACACATGAAAAGGATGTTTCTGAGGTGCCAGCTATTTGAGCTACAGGCTTTTGAGCACCTGGCAGCCCTACGTAACACCTGACTGATCTGTTTTTGCAATAGAAGTTCTGCCCCAGTGCCTGAATGTGAGACTAATGTCTGCTTTGCATAGGCAGTTTGATTATGATCACAAAAACAATGCAACATGTTTGCATGCATGACTATGTGCACAATAATGCAATTCAGAACACATACACTGCAATCTTTGAGTGCAGCTATTGCCATGTGACTGGGAGTTCATACAACTCTCACAGAAATGCACCAGGCATCACCACATGTGTTTTCTACGTTCTGCACTCAGTGACAAATAAATTAGGAAAGAGCTGGTCTTGGTCCCACTGTGGTCATCATTAAAGGAATGGTTCTCATCACTCAGAGGAGAAGGAAGATTGCCATTATCTCCTATGACTTGTTGCCATTGAAGGTGTTTCTCTCGACGTAGGGCATGAGAAAAGTAGAAAAGAAGGGAAAGTTGGGAAATAATTCCTTTGAATTATTTTTAGAAAACATGGGGCTGAATCACCAACTTCGATGTCTTTTCATAGGAGAGGAATCTCTAAAGTTGCAGGAAGTGCACCTGCCTGCTGAGAGGAGAGAGAGTCAGAACTGAGGGAGGGTTGTACCACCTCCCTGCAACTTTGTGTGTCTTCTCTCCAAAGGGAAGCTCTTGCACCTCTGCCTGTTTAAGGGCAAGCCTGCAGGTGCAGATGTAGAGAGACATTCGCAATCCCAGTCAGCAGAGCATTCCATGCCCTCCTGACTGCAAGCTGTCATTTTTTGAGTTCAGAGTGAACAAGTGTGAGGACTGTGTTCCAGAGCATGCAGTCCATCTGAGGGCATTTGTTTCATGCCCTGATAAATGGCATGGGGACATGGTAAAACAGTTAAGGGCACAAGACCAGATGGGATCATTTGGGAGCACAGTGCAGAGTGAAAGGAACCAAAATTAGTGCAGCCTAATTCATACCAGCTTGTGGGGGACACCCTTACCCCAAATCTTGGGGACAGCTGATTGCAGTAGAACAGAACAGAGCCGTAATAAGAATCTACTGATCAGGTTTGTTCCTGGGAATTCTTACACTTGTTTCTTAGGAAACATAGCTATAGCATTCACATCAGACCTTGTCTAAGCCTCTCTGTCTTAGACATTTCACAAGCCAGAGTAATATATCACTGTCTGCACCTCAGACTGGGGATAACTTCTGCCAGCCAGATTTAAAAACATTTCAGACAGAGCACTGTCTTTTCTTTTTCTGACCATCCATGATGATGTGCTGTGACTCCTTGTTCAGGCTACTCTTGATGTTCTCGGTTCTTTCAGAGCACCTTTGAGACAGGTTACTTTGAGAGCTTTCTCTTTACACATGGAAGAATAACCCCCTTTAAAGCATCCTATGGTGGGCCAAAGCAGGGGTAGAAATTCTCTCTTACAGTCTCTTCAGTTCTTACCATAAATCAGGCAAATTTTTAAATTACTTCAAGATACTTAAACACCTGTTTTATGAGAGTCTTGAGTTATTCAGCTTTGTACACTCATTAAGACCTGTCAAATCCAAACTCTTACCCTGCAAGGCATTCAGAGCCCAGTCCAACTTGATCTTGAACGTTTTCAGGGATGGGACATCTACAACCTCTCTGGTCAATCTGTACAAGTATTTCGCCAACCTCATCATACATTTATTTTTCCTTATATGTAGTCTAAATCTATGTGGTCTTTTAGTTTAGTGCCATTATTACATCTTGTCTGATAAGACAATAGGCCCTATTACTAAAAATCTGTCCCCATCTTTCTTCTAAGCCTCCTTTTAAGTATTGAAAGACCACAATAATATCTTCATGGAGCCTTCACTTCTCCAGGCTGAACAGCCCCAAGTTTCTCAGCCTGTTTTTGTAGGAGAGGTGCTCCAGCCCTCTGATCATTTTTGTGCCCTCCTCTGGACTCATTCCAAAAGGTTCATGTCTTTCCTGTGCTAATGACCCCAGATGCAGCACTCCAGGCCGGGTCTCAAGGGACCAGAGCAGAAGGGAAGGATCACTTCCCTTGTTCTGCTGGCCACACTTCTGTTGTTGCAGCCCAGAATAAGGTTGGCTTTCTGGGCTACAAATGCACGTTACCAGTTGTTTACTTCCAAACTGGAGAGCTGTCAGTCTCACTGCTGGTCCTGGCAACTGAGGTGACATTTGTCTTTCATCTTCCCTTGTTCTTTTCCCTAGAGTCACAAATCCTCTCTTTTCCCTAAAAACTCCATATACCTTCCCTCCCTGATGTTCTGGCAGCCACTAGCAGCCAGCCTGCAGTACTGCTTTCCAATGTTATCCCTGTAGTCTCTTTGACTCAGATGTGGTGCAGTGGTCTGCTGACACAGGTGTCCCACTACAGACACCCTCAGTCTGCCTACCCATCTGCTCCCATTATGGCCAGCCAGTTTCCCTGCTGCAATATGGTTTAGCTAGAGGATGCTCTGACTCCTTCCCTAATGGTGTCTGATAACTGGCACAAGCCATCTGACACCCCAAACTACCAAGATCATTTGCTGCTAATCTGTCTCAGAAAAGCCTGAATTTGACTCCCCTTACCCTAACCCTACAGTATATTTTACTCAGCCTGTTTTGGGGGATTTCCTATTTTTTCTGTGTTCAAGTTCAAGGAAAGGAAAGAGGCAAGTTGTTCTCTGAAAAGGCTGACAGCCAGTCTCATGGGCATAGTCCAAGAGTACTTTGTACTTCAGCAGTTCTATTACTTACACATTTAATGAATGCACAAAGGTTACACGGTTTCAGATTTCCTAACCATAACCCTTTCTGGGAACATGAAGTTAAATTTTAGTCTTTGACAGGTCACTAAACCCCCACAAAAGTCGATGAATTTGGACATGGCACCAGCATTTTATCTACTTCCTATGAATTTATTTTTATTTTTATTAAGAAAGTAACTTCTCGGGTATTATTTCCATGTGAATTTCTGTATTTAAACACACATCTAAAAAGCAGAAGAATACAAAAGTAACTTCAGAGCAAAAATACTTTTTCATGCCCCTGCAAATCTGAAGAAACACTGGACATTTGCCCAGCAATAACTTCAGGCTCTTTAAGCAAATTGGGTCCTTACAATGTTACCCAAGCTTCCCTAATGAATGACGATTTGCTTACTTATCACTTGGCAGTGAGCTAACAAGGCCCCATTAAACAAAATGCATATTAATATTATCCTGTCTAAGTAATGGTTTTTACAGTCCACTGTCATTATGCTGAATTAGCTCTGTGGAGAATACTTGAGGACATACATGTTCAACTAAGTGGAGTATAATGCGTGCATCTTTGAACAACATATGTATGGTAGATACCTGAAGAGAGAGCCTGTTGGTTCAGCAACATGCCTTTACACAAGAATAGGAAAGTTCTTGAATCTCTAGGGCTCCTATACTGCCATTTATTTTCCATCAGCAGTATATATCTGTGTAGATCCTGGCGCTATGTGTTTGCAAATGAATGGGGGGGGGGGGCGTGAAAGATAAAAAAGGGAAAAAAAGTGTGAATCTCCAAAGACCCCCAGCTTTAGAAGGGGCAAATAACTGGTAATGAGGTTTTGAGAGACTCTTGGGATCTATCATGTACCACCCTCCAGGACACATATTTCCTGTTTTTTCTGATCACCCTGTTTGGTAGCTTTCATGTTTTTTCATGCTTTGCCTAAAGGGAAAAGATCATTCAAGTATTAGGTCATCTTCTACAACTGCTTTTCTTTCTCAAGAGTCCTCTTTTTCCAGAAAGGTATTTCAACTGAAATTGTAGCAGAGATTCCTAAAGGATGAGATACTGTTGATAAGATTACAGCCAAAGCCAGTATGACCTGTCACTGTGTCACACCATAAAAAGAAAATAAGGTAAATTTCTTCTGTGGTTTTTCTATGTGGCATCTTTTTAGAAATTTTCTATCAGACAAAAGGGGAAAGGTTTTCTTCTCTGTCTTTCCAGTGTTTGCATTTACATAAATATTTTTGTACCATTAGCTATAGTGGCAACAAGGCTCCAACACAGAGGCTAATTCTGGGTGGAAAAAGTAAAGTCCATTTAAATGTATGGTTTTGTCCTTCAAAGTTCTGAGATAGCAAAACCTTTTATCATCAAGTGAACATGACATTGCCAAAAAATTAATTCCTGCTCTAGCTTTTAACCTCACAGCAATACCATTTTACCCTATGATAGCTTTAATGTTCAAACACTAAGAAGAATCTTATGGTGATGCTTCAGGGTGTGGGAGGTATTTAGTAGGTGCCATTCCTCACTCTGTGTTAATATGGTATCAAAGTACAACTTATAAACTCATTTTCATGAGCATTTTCTTGCCCTCTTATTGACTGTGGAGATTGGAGAACCACAACAACTGGGTATGTTATGGTTGGGTACTGATGGTTTAGAAGGCAATACTGCAATTAAATTTGGTTTATTTCTTTGCTGAATGCTCCACCCTGGTTGCGCTCTCTGTCATGGAATGAGCTGGTTCTGTGTGTTTGGCAGCTCCTGGAACCATTATCTGTCTCTGTGGGGTGGGTGTGAGCCCTGGACATGTCCTGACACTGACATGTCCATGCATTCTTCCCCCAGTTCTCCCATGTCTCACATCTACACACTGCTTTCCACTGCAAGAAAACGTGGGTGTGCTGGCTGGTTTGTCTTCAAGCTGAGGAGCTGATCAATTAGCAGATGCTCTTTGCAATAAACCTGCTTTGCTGACCTAGAAACCAAAAAGCATTTCATTTATCAGCCACAGATTTGCCTTTGTCCTGCAGGTGGTTCCCAGTACTGGGTGGTGATCCATCACCTGTGAATCATTCTTTCCCAGTTGGTGTCACTGTCTGTGGCTCCACCCATTGTGTTGGTAGTGTCTTTTCCTGGGTCCAGGTGCACACTGTGCTTACTCCATCACATACTGTTAGTCTTGGACCATAGAAGGTTTTGGGGAAGCTTCTTCTGAGGGGCTGCATGGACAGACAGACAGACAGACAGACACATACACACATACACGCACACACACACGCACGCACGCACGTGCACACACACACACACAGAAAAGAAACTGTGTGAACAGCAAAAGTGGTTTTCCTGATACCTGACTATGGGTAAATTTTCAAATTCTTCTCAGTGCCCTTAGGATACTAATGGACCTTAATAGCCCAGACTAGACTCACCTGGGCCTCTCCCACACCCTCTGCCAGTGGACCCAGAAGCTCAATTTAGGCACAGTTCTGAGCCTTTGATTTTTGTCTGACCTATATTGAGGGTATGCTTGCACTAAATGCTGTCTCTCACTGTCTCTCACTCTTCACCTGGTTGGACCTCTAGCTCTGCCTCCTGCTGCTTGTGACTGGACTCTGAAATATCCTCTGGACATGATCCTTCAGGTTTGCCCTGATTGTTACTGAACCATATTATTCTTGTCCTGTGGGATGGCACCCTGTGGAGGGTGATAGCATTGCTTGCACTGGGATCATCACTGGCCTCTGGCTTATCCTCTGTCATGAAGCAACCTTTCTCTTGCTGTTTTCTGACATGCTCAGAGGCTTTGGCAGAAATGCTCATTGGAAATTCTGGTAAGGGATTATTTTGTGTGCTGTTCGGTTATCTAATTTTTGTGTTTCTTGTTCAGAAACACCACAAGTTATGCTTCTCATAAAGCAATATTTAGTCTCCACTCAGCCCTTGAACAACAGGTACAAGCCTCTGGAAGTCAAAGCAAACACTGATGAAGATGATGGCTCACCTAGGCTGGAGGTGTTGCCAAGGTTAAGTGAGCAGCTGTCACTGGGCTTGCTCAGCTTAGAGAAGGCTGAGTGGAGACCTCATCGGAGTCTCTGACTTTCTCAAGGGCTCAGCAGAGAAGGAGGTGTTGATCTTCTCCCTCTGTGACCAGCGATAGGACATGAGGAGATGGAAGGAAGATGCACCAGGGAAAGTTCAGACTGAACATTAGAAAAATGTTCCTCGCTGAGAGGGTGGCTGGGTTCTGGAGCAGACTCCCCAGGGAAGTGGCTATGGCACCAAGCCTGCCAGACTTCAAATAGTGTCTGGAGCATGCTGTTATATATTTTAGTGTTAGGTTGTCCTATGAGGAGCAGGGAATTGGACTGAATGGTCCTTATGGGTCCCATACAATTTGAGGTATCTTATGATTTACAAAGCCCAGGAAACTTCCTACTGGCTTTATGAAGCCATTATAGGAACAAGGAATTCCCATGAGGAAAATGAGCCCTATGGAAGGCTACATTTGCTGATCTAACTCTAATCATCATTTTTGAAAGACAGAGCAATATGCAGCCAGTTGGGTATGAGGAAGCAATGCTGTTTGATGAGTTGGCAGGACTTGCATGCTCTTTTCCTAGCTTTGTCTGCCTGCTGATGGATCAGCTGTGCTGTTGAACAGCCAAGGCGGCCTCTGACCACGGGTGGAGCAGCCCAACAGCACAAAAGAAGGTGTGCTGTTGCAAGCTGATTAGAAAATTGGATGTTTCACTGGCTAATGCACATGGCCTCTGTAGCTTTGATAACGTAGTCAATTCCCTGGACTGCAGGAAGAGTTGAGCACCCCAGGTGAGCTCTTTGTAGATCTAAGCTATTAATAGCTATCATCAACTGAGGCAGACTGGATCAAGGAGCTCTGCTCTCTCCTCCTCTACTACTGAATTCACAGTCATAGCTTGGAACACGCTGTAATATTCATTCATTGTAGAGGTAGCAAATCACTGAGCACCTTAAATAAAGAGGAACGAAAAGAGCATGTACCATCAGAGGTTAATTTGTAAAGCATGGTGGCCCTTGTGCCTACAGAAGGGCTCCACACATTCAGGGATGCAGGGAACTTTCCTTGAATGTTCAGTAGTCTTCAGTGATATAAAAATTGAGTTAGGGATCCCCCGAATAAGGAATGTGGCAGTAGCCATGTCTCAAGAGGAACCCTAAATCTTAACCTGTATCTAGGTGGTGCCCAACTCATCTGAGAGCTGTGGAGGTGGTGGAGTCTGGTTTCCTATGGTTTTGTCTTGCAGTGGTGTTATCTCCTATCCTGTAAGATGCAAAATCCTATTGTTTCTCCAGGACTGGATTTCAGGATCTTTCACTCTTTGCACTCATCCAGCATATCCATGTTGTAGCCTTCTCAGTGGGAGAGTTGATGGGGGCTTTCTCCTCATTATCTCCTGGACTATTTTCCTTGCTGGAGGAATTAAAGATATCTGAAGCTGCCATGTGTTTGTTACATTGGACTGGCTGGCCAGCAGGATCAAAGGCTACTGGGAGGAGACTGAGTCAAGTTGTGCATACTCATAAACATACACACACAGTGCACAATTACAGTGACCTCATTGCCTTCGGAAACTAAGCTACAAGTAGCATGACGTGTAGTAGGATTATATGAAAAATGGTATTTTCCTCACATAGCAAGGGAGTCATTGAAGTTTGAACACCTGGTGGTTCAATTACATCTGACAATGGACATAGAGAGAGAAAATGATAAGCAGAACAAAAGGATACAAAAGAAAACTGCCTTGAAAATATACACAGGTCACTAAGATATATTTGAAGTGTGAGTGTGCTTGCAATACAGCATACACACACAGCTGTACTGAGCAGTGAGCATAATTTAAGGTATATTTCCTAAAGAAAGTAGAATTGGTTTTATTCTCCTTGCAGAAATACATCACAATATATTCAAGATTGGTGGTGGAATTCCATTTTTAAACCTACCTAGTGAAGCACTGTCCTGAATGTAGAGGACAACAAGTCCTTCTGCAGTGTTTTCTTTCAAAAGAAAAGAAATCCATTCAAAACACCACCATCAAGCTATGGTCAGGTTTTTTGCTTGGTTTGTCCCAAACAGGCCTTTGCAGATGATTATAAGTACATTTGTCTCTGCTCCTTGTTTCACATGGAGCAAGATGCTGTGGCTGCTCCTCTAACCTCTACATGGTTATAATGATCACAACATGGTTACAGAATTCCCCGCTGCTGCAGAGATGTTGTGTGGATGGTAGATTAGGGCAAGGTGCTGCTTCCAATGTTCAAGTTTTGCTTCACAGTAAGGCTCTTTTTGGGTGAGTTGCTCCTCCATAGAGAATTCCTCCCCAGTTTTTAATATGCTCCAATGATATAGGATTTAGGATAGGTGTCAGGTGAAATCTGCAATCCTGTCTGATGTAACTGCAAATTACTGAGGTTGGGTTGTAGTTGGCAAGAATCAGCTACTTAAATTCATTGTGACGTACAATACCTGGTATGGAGTAAAATAATCATTCATAACAGCAAAGATGGCAGTGTTTAGTTCTGAATTATATCTATGGAGCTCTTTCCTTTAAACTTTGAGTACTGAAAGCACTAAGTGCTTGTTCACAGTTCAGTTCAGTATAGACACTTCTGAAAGCAGCTATAAATATATTTACCTCTCCAAATTTGAGTAAGCCTCTGGTAAGTGTGAAATATTGTCAAGTCTGTTTTGCATTCTCTCAGTTAATGTTTTGATGTCTGCCTTCAGTTTTATGCTACCACAGAGTTGGCAAGGCACAGACAAAGCATTTTTCCCAGCTCCCAACCATATCATAAACTCCACAGGCTTATAAAGCAGTGTTTATTCTGGTGGCATTCCCTAATGCAGCAAGTATAAAGATGCCTAACAGAGAAGAGAAATACTTTTGGTACAAGTAACTGCAAATAGAAGATGTTTTACTGTACTGTGGTAGAAAATTTTCAAGGGCTAAACGGCCGCAGACTGCAATTTTTCTTGTAGAAAAGCTGCTTTGAACTATGCATGGCAATCTGACTCCACGCTTGGGACTGCTTGAACTGAGCAATGATCCGGCGATATTCCCCAGGGAACCTTTCTTGGCACAGCCTGCACTCTAAACCTGGGCTTCACAGAGAACTAGAGAAAGAAATAGCATAGGGCCATCTACAAAACATCCCTGGTAGTCATTCTATAACTTAATTGAGCTCTGTGCAGGAGGTAAAAAACCATCTGTGCAGAAGATGACAGAGAGCATCCCCAGGTCGTAGAGATGAGGCACCATAGTACTTTTCCCTCCTTCCCTTTCTCCCGGTGTCTGCTCAGATACATCTGTATCTGGTATTGCAAGCCACATACATTCAAATCTCTGTCACTCAGAAATAGCGTGATTGGTTTTAGTAATCAGGTCATCTTAATAAATACGATTTTTCTTCTTTGCCTTCTGGTGTTGCACCCACAGATGACCACCTTTTATATTTGTTTGTTTTTTTATTTCAGGGGGAAAAGAGATTTACTTCTCTCTCATTTATTTGTTTACCAGTCATTTTAATACCAATTTTTAAAGTTTTCATGCAGCACCAATGAGCAAGACATTTTCCTTAAAATATGTAGACTGGAATTCTCTATAAAACCAAAGCACAGGATATAAGAAAGATACCAAATATCACAGGTTTCACACTAAAACAACTGTTGTTCAGACTATTATTTATAAACACGTACTAAGTAAAATATGACCAGTCCAATGATTAGCAAAAGCACGACCTCAACCGCATGCATCAGAGTCAGACAGGCTTCACAAAAGATTGCCAGATAGTGGGATGGAAAACAAAGCATTCCATTATCAGGTGATGCCCTCAGAGAAGAGCTTCATGAGCCTGGAGTACTGAACACCCCTGAAAAACTTCGAGGTTGCAAGAAAGGTAAGGAAATAATGCTCTAGAGGTCAAAACTCCTTAAAGGAAATTTGGCATAGCCAACCTAAAAAAAGATTGATTAGGACCTGGGCACTGTCTTCATATGCTACAGACTGTCAAATCGTGACGTAATTTATACCCTCTGAGAGATACTTGTCTCAGGTGAACTGTAGTTTTGGATTGAATGTGGAAATTTTAGTGGTTTGTACTATTTGAATTAATATTTTTTAATAACTCTGCAATTGACAGGTGCTTCTGCAGGGCTGAAATCTTGACATGGAGAATAAAAACTCTCTTGGGTCTCACAGACCCCCAGAACACCTCAGGGCTTCGTTTGCCTACTGTCCTTTCTCAAATTGGATTTCCCAAAGAAGCCATGACAGACAAGTGTCTCTGTTGTCCCAGAACTGTAAAGCTCAGATCAAGACCACCAACACTCAACAAATGTGTCTGCCTCACCACAGTCCTTTCAGCAAGAAGCCAAGTAAGGAATAAATTTCCTTGATGAGGTGAGCAGGGATATTGGCAAGTCCTCTGCAAAAGCCATAAGTGTTCTTTATTCCTAAATCATATGGCTTGGGTACTTGGAAGCAAATTATTGGTCTGTGCTGGTATGTAATGATCTTTTAATCAAGTGACTGAGACTTCTATTTTGTTATTTAAAAATTCAGGCCTGTAACTGAACTATAATGATTCACTTTTCAGGTAAAAGTCTCAAGTAGCATCCTTAAAAGTTCCCAAAACTCTTGTGAGATAAGCATTAATGTCTGGCTCTGCAGATGGGTACATTTTGCTCTATGAAGACAAGAGGCCAATTCCTTGTAGACAACTAGAACCTCATGTCACCCATAAACTTTTGCAAACATGAGCTACAGTATTTTGCCCACAGTGGGAGTGTGGGGTGATTGGGGCTCAGTTGCCCAAATGTTTTGCCTGTTAGCCATATTCTTTTCTGCCTAGGGTGTCTAAATCCTGTGGTTGAGGTGTACTGCAGGCTACTGCAACTTTGTTAGAGATGTGCTCTGACTCAAGGCAGCCTGACTTTTATTTATTTTCTCCCTCAGACGGATTTTTCCCTGGTCTCTAGCTATATCTAGGCAGTGAACAGGGCAAAATGAAGAACTAATAATAGTCACATTGGACTGAAAAAATACCAGCTTTAATCTTTTTTTTCTATGTCTCTTCATTTCCAGCATCTATAAAAACAAAATATTAAAATACAGCACATGTTGGTCAAGCATTTCTACAGACTTAAAACTATGCTCCCATAACTGTCTATTGTTCCTGGAAAAATTGGGGAATGGTTAAGCTTTCTAGGGTGTTTCATAAAGGCAGTAACCCTCATGTGAGCTGTTTTAAGAGCAAGTCCTCTGTCAAAATGTTTAGTGGGGAAAGCCACTGTACACTGAGAGTCGCAGCAGTCATCCTGTCTCTCGGCATTTGTGGTCTTAGCATTGGGTCTGATGTAATTTGGGAATGTTTGCTTTGTTTTTGGCAAGTTTGTTTGCTAAGTTTGTTTTACTTGACTTCTTGCAAGTTAGCATGTGTGCACTGTCTCCTTATGTACTTTGTACCACGGTCACCATTGGATTTCTTCTAATAGTGCATCAGGCAACTCAACTAGTTATCACATTTGTACAGAGGGGAGTTTTGTTTCTCCAGACACATATGCTAATCTATTCATTAACTGTATTTACAAAACCAAAAAAAACAAAAAAAAACCCTCCCCCCCAAAAACAAAAACAAAACCAAAAATCAAACCAACCAACCAACTACAAAAAACCCACCAAACCAAAAACCCAAAAGAACAAGAAATTATTTTGTGCCAAGGTGAGTATAAGAACTGTTGGTGAATTTGATTACTTTTATTTCCTTAAAATCATGACCAGTTATATTCCTATGTAGAAAAAGCCAATAATATTTTCAGAGCATCTTTAATATCTGTAAAGCAGACTCTTAGAGGATTCTCTTTTCCTTATCTTTTTCTGCATGTAGTGTGCTGTGTGCTCTTCAGGCACTGTTCTCAAATGTACAGACTGAGTCATCCATTCAGGGAATAGAAATCGTGTTCTCATGCTGAGTCATGCCAGCCAAATACAGAGTATCAAGCATCAAAAAATGAAGATGAGCCTTTGCCTCAAAGAGCTTTTAGAAGTGGAATGTGTCTTAACTATTACAAGCATTTGTTGAGCAATTCTGACCAATGTATGAAATTCATTGCTATCTTGAGAGTAGGAAAAGGAGTACTTCCAAGAACACATGAACTAAAAAAACTTAATTTCCTAAATCTACTTCATTAAAGAAATATGTAGAAATCTTGTATTAACCTGATACATTATTTAAATTTATTTATTATTTTTGTCTTTGGTTTGAAAAGGATGAGAAGTTCAGTTGAAATCTCTTTCACTACAAAATATTTATCTCTTTCTGAGGGGACTGTCTAGTATACAACAAGACTCTGTTTCACCTCAGAAGCCAGGTTAAAAGGATCTTTTATTTTTAGGAACTAGCAGTCACCAAACTAGAAGCAGCGCCTGATGGGTTAGTAGTAGCAGGGAAGGAGGTGCTGGTGGGGCAGAAACTTAGGAAGATCCCATAACGTCTAATGTTTTGAAAGACAAAACAATAAAGCAAGTCAAGGGCGATAAAGTTATTTGCCTGCATATGAAATACCTTATGTCTTCCCTAAGTACACTTAGGATTGCATTGTCTGATAAAGCAGCAGTTTTATTCAGGGTCAAATGCAACCTGGGAGCTTGCAGAGTAGCTTCCTGTTTGAATATACACAATGAGAAATTAGACTAATTTGTTTGGTTATGGAATAGCCAAAAGCATGCTGAGGTGCTTGAGTTCAAGGACTGATCATTGTTTGGGTGCTTTTGGTTTTGGTTTGATTGTACAGAACTGTTGTAAACAGCTTTTGAATAACTTCTGAACTTGAGCCCTGTTTATGAGGTAGGATGGGTCCGAAGTTTCACATACCCTTTCGGTTCACTAACAATGCTGTTCACATGTGACTGAACTTGTATCTGGGCAAGATCTTAGATTAAGGGGAGCAATGTGTGGTAAACCTCTTCCTTCTGGGATGGAGTAAATTTCAGCTTATGATTCTAACCAGAACACTGTGAATGCAGTAATTTGGCCAGTTCTGTTCAGCCTGTGCTAATGGGCTTGGCAAGGACAGTTTGAAACACCCTGCTCCAGACTGGACAGGAACTCTGCACAAAGTTCGGAGGAAAAGCTCCATTCATAGAGAGCAGGAGCATCACTAGAGCTTTTTCTTGTAAGGAACAACAGTTTTACTTCACAAGTTTGTAGGTGATCTTGCAAACAATACATGAAACAAGACTCAGTTGTGAACCACACATAAACTGCTGTAAGACCTGAAACAGACAGATGGTGAAGGGACCATTGTTTGGCTTAACCCCTCAGCAGAGTGAGCTGCACTGTTGTATACTGACAATATGATATACCTGTGAGATTTGTTTCTGGTAAAATAATATTAATAACTTGATATCCTGTGGGAGGACTTTGGAAGTTTGAAAATTACGAAGTGTGGGCCCATCTAGAATGAACTACTTCTGATTGCTTCAAAATATCACTTAAAATTGGGGAAATAGGTTTTCTCCACAACTGATTTTCCTTTTCTTTCCTTGCTCTTCCCAAGGCTTTTCGTTTCTGCAATTCCAAACACATCAATTTTAAACTATGTGGGAGAGGCCAGGCCATTTGCCACAGTGGGGAGAGTTGAACAAGAGACACTTCTGAGACTTGACCACCAGCTGCACCACATTTAATCTAGCAAGGCTGCTGCTAAATACATACGGGTTTTAAATGAAATAGCAACTATGATAAATACGTAAATAAAATCCCCAGCTCTCTAGAAAGTGGGAACTGTTCTCCCATTTCCTTACTTGTGAGTATAAACTCTGCCCTCTGAGGCTAGAGCTAGCAGAGCTGCCTGCCCAGCAGTGTCCCAGCAGCTGCCAGCTACCCTGAAATGCTCAGTGTGCCTGGGAACATTCACGCCAGCCAGCCTCATGCAAAAGGGCTCTCTGGCTGCCTGCGCAGACCTGCACAGCTATTTGAGTGTGTGCTTTGTGAATGCCAGCAGTACCACCCAGGCTCCAGTCATTAGCCTAAGGTCATCAGTACATTTCTCTGCATGGGAGTGTCTGCATTTTATGTATTACTATGGCTTGTCTGGGTGTGTGTATATTTGTTTGTGTGCTTGCTCTGTAATGATCCAACCTTTCTTACATGTATATTTAAAAACATTTTTTAAAAAGCGGGTAGATTTCGTTGTCTAAAGGAAAGCGAAGTGCAAGGTCAGAGGTTATGCCCCTTGCTGAAGGATGCAGAGCAAAGGCATGCACAGGGACACCATGTTTCTGACACAAAGCCTGCAGTCTCTATTAAGCCGTGTTACATTTTTTTGTCTCTTGTGTGTAGAAAGCATTCTGAATTGTAGATTATCTAACATGCACTCATGCTGTTGTGCTTCAGAAAGCCATGTGGCAAAGGAGAGGAAATTCTATTGCTTTACCTAAGAACCTTTACTACTGGTGTTACTGATAGCAAGACTTAAGCTCAGCAACAATTTACATTGACTTAAGCCTGAACAGCAACAAACTGCTAACAAGAGCACTCAGGGCATTCTTTAGCAAATGTTTAACGGAGTGACCAGCCAAGTCCAGCTGCATTCATTTCCAGTGACCAAAGCAGATGGTCAGGGACTCAATTATGGCCTCAAACACTAAATCAGAGTCCTGCAGATTACCTGATCCAACAATTAGTCCAGCCCTTTGCTTTGCTGTGGGTTTGTTACCAATGATCACTCTTTCTTGAAATAATTAGTCTTGTTTATTGTGGCAGAGTTTACTGACCAGCAGGTTGTTTGGCAGCTTTCAGGTTTGGAATATTTTTCTTTCAGAATAGCTTTTTTCCCCAGAATTTTTCAGTAAAACAAAAATGTAGAAAGAATCACTTCTGGAATTGACACATTTTGTCACTAAGAGGTTTTCTTTAGCCACATTATTCAAAGAAGTCTAGAAACAAAACTCATTCTTAAACAATAAATTAAATAATTTCAATTTCAAAATGTCTGAACAGACAGAAAATAGTTTTTTCTATTTTTTAACCAAACACAATTTCTGGAATAAGCACACATTGGTATGGCCTATTCTGTGATTCTCACAGAAACTAAAATTTACATGACAAATGTGCCCACCTTTGAAGTAGACTATAGACTCTGGGAATCAATTAAATAAATCACCTTGCAAGAGACAAATACTTTCCTTTAGTCTTTTTATAGACTGCAACCCCCTAGGGCAGGGATAGTCTTCATTTTTTGCCATCTATCAGGCCAACCCACTGCTGAAACTTAAGAAGTAATAGTTTCCACCAGACTTGATTCACATCATAAAAATCAGCTTGTGCCCTCTTTTTGACACCTCTGTGTAGGACAGGAACTGAGCAGATATTCAGACTGGATGTTGTTTAATTTCAAGCGGAGTTAGTGAGATAACATGGTGTAGAGTGCAGAAATTGCTTATTAGAATAATATGTTTGGGTTTTATTTATTCATTTCTCAGCTCTTAACCACATTCTCACATCTCATTGTAGATTTTGAATTGCAAGCCATATGTGAAACTAAAGCAGTCAAAGAACCTATGTGTATTTTTGTGATACACATTTTTGTGATATATGACATGAGATAATTTCAACACTTACCTGTGTAGTTGCTGTGTAGCCATTGAACACCATTTTGTTACAACAAAATAACTAAAAGAGGTTTTTCCCTCTTTTAATTTTATGTGATGAGGACAGACGAGCTTGAAACAAACTCCATTCCTTCTCCTTCCCTTTCTGCCTCCCCTGCAAAATCAGTTAAAAACATGATTCATGAGGGTATAATGTGATGAATTTGATTTCTTATAGTGGTACTCGCAGACAGGCAGAGCAGAAAATGTGCTTTCTGTGTTGCCATACGCTCGGCTTTTCCACAGCAAAGCAAAAGATCAAATGCTGTCATCTTTCTTCCTCTGTCATTTTAAGTTATTCTGAGGAATATGGTGCTTGAGATTAAGGAAAGTCAAGCCACAAATGTTCATGGTCCTGAGTATCTATCTTCTTCTAGAGAAGTCTTCCTCTCTAGTGAGACTTCTCTAGAATCTGTGGAAGCCATCTAGAGTGTGTGCCTCTAGAGGCTGGTCTCCTCTTAGAGCTGTTCAAAACTGCAATGCCTCTGCACATGGATGGACTTATGGACAGGTTCAATAAGTTCTTAGAGGACCACGTTCCTTAGATAACTTGTCAGCATCTTGTTTCTGCAGTTTGTTGGAACATAAGATCAAGAGCTTGTCCCTTGACCCTGTAAATCAGCAGCTTGAATGTAGACTGAGGTGTTGAACATGCTTTCCTTATTTTGCTCTTTGTTATGCAGTGTTTTCCTAATGCCATGCACATACAGTACAAAGCAGAGATTTACATATTCAGTATTGCTATCATAGTGTTCCACACCAGAGGCTGGATTCCAAAGCCTTTACTCATGGTGAGCAGGTCCCTCCTCCATGAGTAACACCTTGGAGATCAGGGAAGCTCCTAGTGAAATGAAGTATTACTTAACACATGGTCAAGCTTTAGAGCCTTTCCCTGTAGTATTAGGGACAAATATTGTCTCTTCCCCTCCTGTACCTCTGGGTTGATGTGGTCCCACATAGATCCTGGGTAGGTTTGTGCCATGTGAGAATAAAGCCCACAGCCAGAAACACAAGGGAAGCAGCCTGGTATCGGAGCCAAATCAGGGGAACTCAACCCAAATTAGTACCCATCTCTATGGATATCTCAGAGATCTGACAGCCTCTATACATCCAACACTCCACAAGTATTTTTAGTAAATGGACAGAATATGTGTCCCATTCCATGAGCTCAGGGAGAGTGCAGCTCCTGGGTTGACATTGTGGAAAAGCTTCTCTGCTATTTAAAAATAGCTCCAGTGGTGGTGGATTAAGGCTGTTCACTCCCCAGAGGAAGAAGAAGTGATGTTCTGTATATGTAAATGCCTTAAAAACTGGAGAACAGTGCCTAAGGACTACCCTTGATTAAGGGGAGAAGAGCTGTACTGTGTCAAAGTAAAGTCAATATTTCTATGACACCTCTCTTTCCCCATCCCAAACAATCCCAATGGTTGCTGTGGTGTTCTACCTTTCCTGAGCTAGCAATTGTGTTTGTCTGAGAGCCCTCAGAACTCCTGAACTCTTTTATAAATTGCTCACATACATCCCCACATCTTATGGCCATGTCCTTCACAGCAAAGCTAGGCACTGAGGGGAAAAGCAGAGCTTTGGTAAAATAAAGTTCTTGCAGAGTGTGGGCTATGGGGCCTGCAGGAGATGGCCAGTGACCTCTGCTCTTCTGGGCCAAGTGTCAGCAGACCAAGTTTCTCAATATCCTGGCCCTGTCTCCAGCAAAACTGGTGCCTGTTAGCAATGTCATTGCTGTTTGGGTGGGAGGTAGTTATACATATTAGGCCCAGATTTATAAAGATATTGCAAGTATTTAACTCGTAAACTAAAGAAAATCTCTGTACTATGTTGACTATGATGTCTAATCTGCCAGCTTTAAGTAGAGTGAATTGGTGAAACATTGGAAGAGAGCTTGCAGAACTTGTTATACTTGTTCTGTGAATAACACGAGGCTTTCTACTTCCCATACTCCCATTCTGTTGAATTTTACAGGCACTAAAGTAAACAAATGCCTTTCCTAGAGAAATGCTGCTATTTAAAGTATTCAGGCTGGACTTTTATTTTAAAATGGAAAGAAAGCAAATACATCATTCCTCTCTGATTACCAACAGCAGTGAGTTTCTTGTGTGCTTTGGACCTGCCTAGAGGCACATATGCAACCACTGTGCAGCAAACCCCACCTGAGCTCATTGCCCTCTTTCACACTGGGCTCTGAGTGAATCTGAGTGGGCTCCACATCACAGGCAAAAGGGAGGGTTGAAGCATCTATACCAGTTGAAACTGTGGAGTTTGCTGCTCATGGCCTCTGTTCCCACCAGCTTGTCCCATACATACAAAACAGTGGCCTACCCCAAGGTTTTACCCTTGTTTGAATCCATCCTAGAAAATAAAGTGTTAGATGTTCATATTAATGTAGGGATTAACTAGCCTGTGGTAAGATCTCTTTGCTGGACTGGCTTGATTTATACTGCTCTTGTCACCACACCAGTAATTAAGAGTGAACAGAGCAGCAATACTAATGCTGTATCTCATCGACTTGGACATCTTTCTATTTCAGGGAAGAAGCTTCACTTAAGAAGTGAGAGTACAGCTGGTCCCTGAAACAGAAAATACCCTCTTACAGATGCCAAACAAAAATCATTGTGGAAGGGCAAGACTTTAAGAATATTTCACATTCCTAAAGCCTTCCCTGGATGTAAATGTAGTTATTAAGCCATTATTCTTAGAAATCGTTTAGGTATTTGTGCTACTTGTTATCCCCATTTTACATAGGGGAGGTTGTGCTTACACAGACTTCCAGCTTTTGAAGATCCAGCTCCTACTTCAGCATCTAATTTTTCAGGCCACACATAGAAATTTACCTCCCTTGAGACAGACTTTTTTTCCTTTTTGCACTATATCTCCCTGAAAGGCAATGACAGGCTCCCGCTTGTGGTTTTGAGACTTTTTCATTGCAATTCTTCTTTCTCCTTTCTACCTTCTCCATACTCACATAAGACTGGTGTTCACTTATGGTCAGTCTTCTGGTTCTTAAGAAGCTGCAAAGAAACACAACCTCCTTGTTTTCCTTTCCTGAGGGAAGTCCTTGTGAGCCAGCAGCCAACTCTCCAAGGAAGTTTGTTCAAGTAGACTTGGCTCCTGTTGCACTTCTATGTTACCTTCGGGGTGAGATGCAGAGATAAAAAGAAAGGTCAGGAGTAGATCTGTGAATGACAAACATCAGAATCAAGGAGCACATATGCCTCTGCAGTTAGCCATAACAACCGTGGTAACCATGGACCACACTGATGTCCTGATACAGTCTGTTTAAACTTATGAAAAAAAGCCTGGAGAGAGCTGTTCAGACACACTGTAGTGTGCTCCAATTCAAATAAGGTCATGGAGTTGCACTCTCTAAACCTGTCATTATTCCTGTGGCGCTAGAAAGGACATCAAGGACGCATTTCAACTGTTTCAAGTCACACAATCACAGCTTCTTGCCCGCTCCCAATTTTTTAGTTTGGAAGAAAGATTTGTGCAGTCATTCCATCTATTTATACCCATCCCTGTTAATTAATTTTAACCAAATTCCACAGAAGAGCGAGGACCTCCCAAACCTTGTGAAACCAGGTGTTAGGTAAAGAGGAGATGCTGCAGCCTCAGCAGCTATCTATTGTGTCACCATCAGCCCATGTGGCCAATTACCATGGATACATCTCCATACCAGCTGTCTCTAATCCAGCTGGTGTTGGAGGGCACAGGAGGGTACTGCAGATGACAGGTGACAAAGGGAGAAGCAAAATCATTTGTAGAAAAACAGTCTTCAGTAATTCCACTGATGGGAGGCCCAGGCATTTGTTGCCTGCTCCATATAGAAGGAGCATTTCTACATGCTCCAACCAAGTAAAACACAGGAAAGATTTTAAACAACTTGCAGAATTATTAATTTGTAGACTTATTAATTCCCACAAGACCCATGTCTCAAATTAATAGATTGGGCAAGACATGTAATGAAAAAGCAGTCACGTAAATAAGCCAGAAAAGCCAAAGTATTGGTTTGCATGAGCAAGTGCTGGCTGGATAAGCAAGCGCTAGGAAATGTGGCATGTACACATGAAGGAAGAATATTATTGAAGTTTAAATTGATAAAACCTTGAGGAAGCTTGAGTCATTGGTGATAAATTTCTATCTTCAGAGGAAATTAGGCTTAAAGGAAAAGGAGCTTGTTTAAAATATATTTAAAGTATCAAATTACATGTATTTATGCCAAAGTCACTTTCCCACTCCCACAGACTGGGAATAGAAATTGTGGTCCATTCTTGCCTCTTTGAAAACTGCAGCATCAGTTGTTTTACAGTCAAATAAGCAATGAGGTCAGGAAGGAAGCAGGTCTGGAAAAGTTAATGCTCTTGCACTGGGTCTCATTTTTTTAATTAATTGGGTCTCTAGTTCTGCAGAAGGGGCTGGGAAAGGAAGTTGTGCATGAAATCAAATGATGAAGAGTTTGTAGTTTAGGGAGCTGCTTATGAAGATGGGATGATGGAGAATGTGATGTAACCTATTCAATCTGACCCATTTTAGAAAAAAATTGGCAGGAGACAGGTCTCTTTATCCTCATATATCCCTGGGCTGTTTTATGGTATGCTTTCCATTACACCAGGATATTGTGTTCTTACCAGCAGTGCAGGATATCACACACTGGTAGCTGAGGGTCTGATGGAGGTGGGAATGTGCACACGGAGTTGACTACAGGTTCACATCCTTATGCCATCAAGCCACATGAGGATTTTAAGGACTTACTCCAAGTTTGGAGAAGAGGAAGCTACAGAGACAGCTATATCTTAATTACCTCTGGAAGGTTTACTGAAATGCTTGAAGAATTGTTCATCTGTTTGAACATAAAGGGAGTACTGCCGTCAAAGCTGTTGGGAGCTCAAGAAGTAAATACCAGAAAGCTGAGATCAAATAGATATCCTGAGGTGCGTTGGGGACCATGCTATAAATAGGAAGGAAGAAAAAGCTCAGAGCATTCAGGTGGCCTCTCACAACCCCTTTTTGTAGCCATGTTTTGACAGCATCTAAAATGTGATGTCAGCTCTTGAATATCTGGTTTGTGGGCTAACTAACTTTGTCCTAATTGAGTAGCAGCACCTGATTTCTGTGGATGCAGTGGCAAGCCCTAGTTCTCACCCTGCCTGTCCACTGGCATGTACCACTGGAATGGCTCCCTGAAGAACTGCCTGGCTGGTTTTAGCCTTTTCTTTTCATTACTGGTCCTATGTGTGTTTTGTGTTACCCATGAGTTTACTTCACCTTGTTTATCTTGAAGTATCGCTGGGTAATGGGAAGTGCTTGGCATTCTTGTCCCATTGCCATTTTCGTATCGAGTGGTTTTCTAGGTAACCTTTGAAAGACTGGGTTTGTTTATGTTCTGGGTTTGGGATCAGCCCAGTTTGGAAACCTCAAAGACTGAAGTTCTAGGTCCTGTCTTGCCTTCTAAAGATTAAAACTTCTGCAGGAACTGAAATATTTTTTTGTCTCTCCTTTTTCTAGAAAGAGCAAATTTTGGGCAAGCATTTGTAAAAGCATTTTGGTATGGATCGGAAGTGCGCTTCTGAGGCTGATCCTCCTCATGCCATGGTCTTTGGGTGCATAACCTCTGTTTCTTCCAAAAGGAGCTAAGCTGCAAGATGTGCTCCAGGGGCATAAGTAGCATGCCCCAATGAGCAGTGGACATTCAGTCCACAGGATTGCAAGAGGCAGTCTGAACTAAAATGCCCAGAAACACATGCAGTGACGATGACAGGGCCTATGTTGCAGCTGTTTTACTTCGCAAATCCAATCCTACAACACCAAGTGACTTACCCAAATCTCAGTCTACAATATTGTACCTTGCTGTGTTGACCAAACTGCCTTGAGGCCTTCCTCAGGAGCATTTACTTTGGCTCCTCCTCATTAGAAAAGAAAGATACCACTGCTGGAAAGTTTGGCACTTTGTGACATCTCTGATTTCCAGAACCTGCTCTTTTGCTCAGTCACATTTGTTGATGGTCTCCAACGTTGCAGAAAACTTTTACCTGGAAAAGACTTTGAAAGTTAAAGGTATGATAAAGAAAAAGGTCAGCTTTACCTGTCCATGCCCTATGGCATTTGTTTCAGTGCAGTTGCAGTATCTCTGGATTTTAGGTTACATTAATCATATTGAATTGACCAGTTTTTGCCACATATATCTTTATTATTTAGCTATGCAGCACTGAATAAAACATGATAAAATTTTTTCTAAAGTATTATGACTTATTTAGCTTCAAATAAAAATGACCATCTACTCTGTGGTTAAAATCCTGGGGGGACAAACCCTCCAAGTACATGACAGAAAAATGTTTTTCCCGTTCTCTTCAGTGACAGCTTTGCTATTGGGCTTAATTTTCCTGTGGAAAAAAAATGCAAGGTAATGATTTCAGTGGCCATTAATAATTTCTGAGGTCACAGAGAAAGAAGAAGCAAGGAATTGTTTATAAACATTAGGGTACTTACTGTCTAACAGCGCTGGGAGAAAAGAACTGATTATTGTCTCTGCTTTTTTTGGCTAGAAAGGAAAATTCACCTACTGAGATACTCCAGTTATTGAATCTGTGTGCACTGACATAAGTAAGAAACAGAACTGCTGACTTTGAAATATTGGGAAATAGCTATGACCATGTTCGTGTCGGTCAATTGTGCAGGGAGTGTTCCCTGCACATTGTGCTAGATTATCTGCACTATACATTTATACAAACAGTCCCAGAGTAGACTGGCTAGTAGTCTTCCACATACAGTTTGAGAGGTAGCAGAGGTCAAGGAGTGCTCCTGATAGATAGTTTGGATACCACCACCTCAGTCTGTAGGCTGAGAGACTTTAACATATTGATGGATACAAGCTGCTCTGTAGGAATTCATTTCATACTGGAGAATGAATAGTTCCTTGTATAGTCAGCCTCTGTATATCTTTGTTTTAATTTGAGTAACATTTAGAAATTCATGTAGAAAAGTTAATTAAGGTAGAGACACATCCACAGCGCAAAAATGGAGTGGATATAATGGAAGGCTGACTTATTTTATATTTGCTAGCCTATATAAGGACTGGTTGCTGTAGTTTTTCAGAAGAATCACAGTGTTGAAATGTCTTATCATTGCTATCTGTGTCCACTTTGGATGCAAATGGGCAGGAGATGGCTGAATCTGAAGAAACCCCCACTAGCCACACCCTTGATGCAACTCACATTCTTTGTGCGTTTACTCAGGGCTACCAGCTTTCCTCACTCTCTGTGTGCCACAGATGTCTCAGCACTACAAACACTCTCTAAGGAGACCATATTTTGAGCAACCACTTGCAGTATTTGCACATGGTATTGAACTTGGTGTGGGAGCTAGGAAGAGATAGATCAATATCAGGGAATGGAAGGTGCAGGATAAACACAGCCAGCCCCAACCAACCATCACACCGGAGCCTGGCTTCATGGCACTTTTACTCTTCCTGAGGCAAAGGTCATGGCATGGGCTTGTGCCTTGTTGTCCCCATCTCTTCATCACCGTGAATATACGTGGGCTTTGGCAAGCTATGCAGTGGGTCAGGAATTAGGTGAGCAAGGGCATAAAGTGCAGAACAGACAGTGAGAGTAATGCAATTAGCAGCATTAGTGTTCATAATCAGACTCCTAGCATTACCACTCACCCATCCTGAATAACTATGCAGCGTGATCTGATAATATCACCATGCACCAGCACAGGCTGGGGGTTGACCTACTGGAAAGCAGTTCTCTGAAAAGGCCCTGGGGATCCTGGTGGACAACAAGCTGCCCATGAGCCATGTCCACGAGAGGGGACTTTATGAATGTATGCACGTATCTGAAGGGAACGTATTAAGAGGATGGATCCAGGCTCTTCGCAGTGGTGCCAAGCAATAGGACAAGAGGCAATGAGCAGAAACTGATGCACAGGAAGCTCCACCTGAACATGAGGAATTTTTTTTTTTTTTTTTACTGTGCAGATGACCAGGCAGATTGCCCAGAACAGATTGCCGAGAGAAATAGTGAAGTCTCCCTCACTGGAGATATTCAAGAACCATCTAGATGCAATCCTGTGAAAGGTGCTCCAGGATGACCCTACTTGAGCAGGAGTTTGGACCAGATGACCCACTGTGATCCCTTCCAACCTGACCCATTCTGTGATTCTGTGTTAACTCTACTTCTTCTGGTATCTCATTTATTGACAGCATGCTCAAACTGTATTTTCCGCAATCATACAGAGTTGTATGATTCCTGGTTGAATGAAGGAATATATGTAGCATAGTAATATCAGTGTAAGTCACCTCAACAAAGTACAGAAATAAGGCAAAAGCTTGTTTTTATGTAGGAAATGTGTACAGTTTAGTAACAAAGATTTTGTATATAATGTACACATCCCATCACAATATCAGTCCTTATGTCCTTACCCTTATGGACTGGAAAACTTGCTGATCCATGAACAAAGCAAGAAATACCTAGTTTTGGGACTTGTTGAAGGTTGTGAAAAACCACAGTAGTATCAACATGTAGTTAGAAACACCAAAATGCTTTTACGCAGGAAGCGTATTCTACCCCTTGAAATTATCTGCTAGATGGCAATGGAGATGTCACATTCCCCAGGAGTTCAGCAGAGATTTTGAAAGAGGGGCAAGAATAACTATGTGGTAAGTATATCTGAGTACTTTTGTCAATATACTGTAGTTATTCCTATGAAATTCTGATAACCTTGTTCAGTTTCTCTTATCAATTGCAGTGTTTATCTTCTGTACTGAAAGAATTTGCCATACCCTTTTTTTTCTCTTGTAATTACTTTTGATGTTAATCAAAATGCTCAAAATAGTTTTTTTCCTGCTTTCTACCAGACAAAAATTTGAGGTCTTTCCAAAGAGAAGCCATAATTCAGAAAATAGATGGCTCACACTTTTTCCCTTGCAATGGGTGCAGTAAATCTTTGGGTACTAAAAACCACTACAGCCACACAGGTTCTATTTTTAAACTTAGTTCTTGTTGCCTATTTTCATTAGTGTATAAGCTGGTGCTGTGAATCCTAACAGAGTTTAAATAGTTTTAAAAGTCTGTTCCTGTTTTAAGAAAATTTTCCCTGAAAAATGCCACATTGAACTTGGTGACTGAGATGATAGATAAAACACAGATATAAAAAAAAATAAAGAACATGTAGGAACCCTCCTGAGATAGCACCATGGTCATGTGTTGAAATACCGACTGTGCAAATTATTATAATTAAGGTTTGATATCAACACCCCAATGTGTTTGTTGGTTTGTTGTCCTTTGTAAGTGTTGTTATACAAACAAACAAACAAACAAACAAACAAACAAAGTGCTGATTCTGCACCTGGGTTGGGGCAACTCTGGATGTACGGACAGGCTGGGGAATGAGAGGCTGGAGACCAGTACCACAAAAAGGCACCTGGGGGGTCCTGATCGATGGCAAGCTGAATGTGAATCAGCAGTGCCCTGGCAGCCCGGAGGGCCAACCGTGTCCTGGGGTGCATCAGGCACAGCATCACCAGCCAGGCAAGGGAGGGGATTGTCCTGCTCTGCTCAGCACTGGTGCAGCCTCACCTCGAGCCGCGTGCAGTTTTGGGTGCCACAATATAAGAAGGATATGAAAATATTAGAGAGCATCCAAAGGAGAGCAGCCAAGATGGTGAAGGGCCTTGAGGAGAAGCTGTATGAGGAGTGGCTGAGGTCACTTCATCTGCTCAGCCTGGAGGAGACTAAGGGGAGACCTCATTGTAGTCTATAACTTCCTCATGAGGGGAAGAGGAGGGGCTGACACTGATCTCTTCTCTCTGGTGACAGGATCCAAGGGAATGGCCTGAAATTGTGTCAGGGGAGGTTTAGGTTGGATATTAGAAATAGGTTCTTCCCCCAGAGAGGGGTTGGGCACTGGAACAGGCTCCCCAGGGAAGTGGTCACAGCACCAGCCTGACAGAGCTCAAGAAGTGTTTGGATGATACTCTCAGGCACATGGTGTGACTTTTGGGGTGCCCTATGCAAGGCCAGGAGTTGGACTCGATGATCCTCTTGAGTCCCTTCCACCTCAGCATATTCTGTGATTCCATGATTCTGTAAACAGTGTTAAGAGAAGAGAGAAAGATAATATGAGTATGTAAAAATGCATCCATTTTCATCAGGGACACTGTAGAAGCAGCATGATCCAAGGAAGTTTAAATAGAATGTTTAGAATAAACAGCTCTTGAGTGATAACCCTAGCTCTGCCACTAACACTCTGCCCAAGGCAAATTATTTTACATCTATAAAATGGAAATGATAGCTTCTAACTTGCTTTACAGGAGATTTGCAAAGATAAATTAGTTAATGTTTGTGCAATATTTTCAACATGCAAAGGGCCATAAAGTTCCATGAATTATTATCTCAGCCTTTGCTTTAAAACCTGAGTGAGTAGTCATAGAATACAAACTACAATGCAAAATATAATGTCGACAATCTCAAACACCATGCAAAATCTGAGCAAACCGGATTATAAAACCCCGCTAATTCATCTCTGTTTAGTTTCTTCTCTTCCAGTAAAAGGCCTGCCCTTTAAAATCACTTTTGCAACACACAGAGAAGCACTGCCATTGAGGAATGGTTGCTGACGCATTTTTTTCAGGGGCAAATGCTGACCCACTCTTGGTGGATAATGAAAAGCAACACTTTTTTCTTTCATGTAAGGAAAGGATCCAGCAGCAGGGATTTTTTACTCTTGAGAGGATTTTGAAACTCTATTCCGTTTTGAGGAAATGTGGAAGAGATAGGAGAATTAATCTTGCTTTTTCCACTGATAGGGAAATCATTTATTCATCCTCTTACAGCTACTTCTCTCCATGTGTGGCAATATAATCATCTCAGTGCTGCAGGCAAGTGGTGGTAAGCAAATACAGCCAAATTCCGCAATCTAGAAGTATCTTCATGTGAAAAAACTACCAGATTACATGATCTTCACTTCATAGGTCAACATGTTTATGCTTAATATATAGAAGACAATATATATATACATGCAAAATATATACACTATATATATACACTATATACACTATATATACACTATATATATACACTATAAATAAAAAGAAAGCTGAAAACAGATGTTGCATTTAGTATTTTCACTATGAAAATGAACTATCAATTTAAAAATTGGTGGTCAAAAGGTTGGTCTTTGTTCCATGACCTTTGATCCATGCACACATGCAGCCAGTAATAAAAGTTTTGCGATGTATATTGCATGTCCCGGTAAAATTCATGTTAGCTTCAAAGGAGTTATACCAAAGGCAGTCACTAGGTATATGACCAACTGTTTAGGGAAATTGTCATGTTTGCATTCAAACCATTTCAGAAATTGCTCAGTTGTGTAAAAAAGTCCTGAAATTCCTGCCTTTGGTAAGCTTCTCAAAGTTCAGTCTTAGAGTTCCTTTACGTGTCTCATGACCTTGGCAAGCAGAACACAATGCCACAAAAGTAACATATTTGTGCTCACAGAGGTGGGACAACGGAATTTATGGCAGCTTGCTGTGCAGCCCCTTCAGGAGTACTGCACTGCCAGTAGCAGATGAGAGACTTCTGTAGTGGCTATCTGCAGTGTAGAAAAAAAAACTTAAAGGGGAATTTGCCTAGTCTCCCCTTGCTTACCAAGGGGGAGTTGGAGGAGGAGTTTAGCTAAGATTGAATACTTGAATTTATGTGCATTTACATAAGGGCAGTACATGATGGAGGGGTGAAGCATGTATGAAATGTTCCTGCTCAGTATAGCAGGTAGAATCACAAAAATTCTGCAAAGCAAGTATTCGTTCTTTAGCATGTTAGGACAGGATTTGGACCAGTTTCTCCACTGAATTCATATGCAAAAGACTTTTTCTTTTTCTCCTCTATTTAGCTTGGTTTTCATTTGTCACTTTGAAACCTTTCTTCTTCCAGATTTTAAAAACCTTATTGCTTGACAGGTAGCTTGACACCTAAAGTGCATGTCTAGGGGCACATTTTTATTTAGTATTTTCATGCAGAACTGATTTGAAGTTCATTTCTTGGTTGTCTTAATCACATTTCCTTTATCCTAATGCAAGCTATAATCATTAATGTGTGCTGAGGATAACCGGCAAATCTTCCCACCCTAGAAGCTGACCTCTTTTTCCTAGTTTTCTCTCACTTTTAAAGATTCTTCTATTTGTCTAAATAAATGAAAATGTACCATATGCACAGTGTTTATGAAATTGCACTGTGTGAGAATCTTTGAAGCAAATTTGTACTAATATTGTATTGTAAGCTCAGGTTCTGCCCTCAGTTATAGCCATGAAACCAATCATGTGATTTATTAATGTCTGAGTTTACTTCAAAGTACATCTTTCACATTATTTACAAAATATAATCAAACCAGAATCTCAGCTACAGCATACGAAAGCTGTCCTGTAACACAATTCATCTTAATGAATGATTACAGGCATGTGGGATGATACATGGTTAAAGGCATGTGGTTAGGCATAGGGCTTTGTGCTAGGATGAGTAAATGGGATGGTAGTTACCTTTGCCTGGTTAAGACAGTAACTAGTTAAACTATCAGAAAAAGAGGATTTTACAGAGGAAGTTGACTGGTTGGAGAAAAGTAATGCATCTCTCAAAGTAACATGCATAACAGAGGAAAGTCAAGGTACACTCAGCGGTTATTTTGCAATTCATTGTGTTCCAATGCCTTGTGAGAGACAACAGACATTTAGCAAGGAATTTCCCAAACCTCATGTCATTATTGACTTTACTTCCGGAGTTCCCACTTAATCATAACAGTTTTAAGTCTTCATATCCTATTGACTGTGTAGCCCACGTCTTCACAAGAGCTTTATGAAGAAATTACCACCAGTGCTCAGCAAGTTTGAGCGTTGAATCATCATTTATTTACTCGGAGAAACCCCAGCCCGGACAAGTGGCACTTCTATGAGTGTCTTCTGGGTGACATGACAGTGCTTCCTCCCACTTTCCAGAGAAACAGCATGTTATAAAGCCATAAGAATATTTTTATAAAGCCATAAGAATATTTTAATGAATACTGGATAACTTGGATTTTCATCTTGGGGGAAAGGAACACCATATACGTACTCTTTTGCTTAATGTCTGCGGATGAACTTGGAGCACCTCAGAACACTTGTGTTACTTTGTGTGTATTAAGTAACTTGCTACGCGGAGCAAGGAGCACTTTCCCACTGCTGGTGGCGGGGGAATAGAAGCGGTACGGGCAGATACGGACCTTATTATCCGTGTGCTAAACATACATAAGGCCAGAGCTGTTTCACTTCAGGCACACACTTGACCTTATAAGTATTGGGAATAAAATGACCAGAACGAGAACAGGACTATTCGCAGAGGCCGAGTGGGCTCCGCTGGCTTCGGGTGGCAGAAACGAGGTCGGAGATGCGCCCCTGGGGAGGGGATTGAACCCCCGGAGCGGCTTCGCTGCTCCCTTGTAAAATGCCTCAGTTCTCCCTTGCCCGCACTCCTCTCCCTGGCGCTGCGACGGGACAGCTCTCCCTGAGGAACGGGACGGGACAACGCTTCTGCTGCAACCTCCCCCCCCGGGCCACCCGCACTGCTGTAAAGCCTCTGCCCCCCCACCACTGCCGGGTGGGGCCATACGAGAAGGCAGAAGCTGCGTTAGGGCCACGGCGCTTTTTTGAGAGCGGCGGCGCAAATGCACACTCATGCCTTTGGCAGCTGCCGGGCAGAAACTGCCGGGAAGTAGAAAATCCCCAGACACACGCCCTTCAGAAAAAGGAGGGACAACTAAACTACCTCGTTCCTGCTCCCACCTCCTCTCCTATATTCCGGGACAGGTGGTGGGCCCCGCCCCTTCTCCACCTGGGCGGGGAAGGCGCTGCCGGGTTTCTCCTCCCCTCTCCTCCTTGCTCCCTCCCCGTCCTCCTCCTCCTTGGCGTCCCCAGAGGGAGCCCCTGCGCTCTGCGACCGAGTGGAGAGCGTAGCCGGGCGCACCCCATCTTACAGCCGGCTCCAGCCGCTCCGCAAGCCCCTGCGCACCCGCCGCCGCCTGCAGCAGGAGGAGCAGAGTTGGGGGGAGGAGGAGGAAGGCAGCAGCCCGCCCGCAGCGGGGCACGCACGTGTGCGCGCAGACCTCGACGGCCGCTCTCCAGCATGAAGCTCGGAGCCGCGCAGGGCAGAGAGCCGGAGAGGAGCTAATCGCTGCCGCGGGAGAAAAGCAGAGCAGGAGCGGCTCCGCGAAATCATCCGTGCGCCCGTCCCGTCCGACCCCCTACCCAGTCCGCCGAGTGAGCGGCGGTCCCGCAGCATGGGCAGCCGCAGCCCCCTCGCTGCTGCCGGGCCCCGCGGCGCCGCTGTCCTGGTGCTGCTGCTGGGACGCCTCTCGCTCTGCCTCGCCGTGGAGGGAAAGAAAGGTAGGGGGGCGCGGGGGGCCGGGGCGCCGGGGTCCCGCCGCCCTTTGCCGGCTGCGTCCCGGGGGACCAGGGGGCCGGGGCTGCGGGCGGCTGCGTGCGGCGGCCTCCTGTGGGGAGTGGCGGAGGGAAAGTCCCAACTACTGATATCCCTAAGAAAAAAAACAAAACAAAAATCCCACCTCAAAAACAGAGAGAGAGGAGAAACGGGGAGAAAACCAAACCTATAGCAGCGATCACGCAGCCCTGACTTCCTGATTCTTGGCTTATTTTCTTTTGTGGGGGTGGAGGAAATAAAAGGGAATAAGCCTTGGCACATCTCTTCGGTTGTGCGTCTCTCCTTTAGTGTTTCTTTTCTTCCTCCCTTCCCACGTTGCCCAGTTACTCCCCGGAGCGTGCTCCCGGGCTCAGACCAGCACAGCCACTCCCGGCTCCCCTGCACCGAGGCGGCGGGGAAAAGCTGCGGGGCTCCCGAGTAAGCGCCGCTCCGGTAACGCGCCGTCGCTCCGATCCGGACACCTCCGCTCGTCCCGTTCAAAGATAGTCACAGTAATAATAGAAAGAAGTATACACCTGAGGAGGGGTGACTGAACAGAGGGGAAACTTCATGTGGGTTCTGGTTCCTCAGTTATCAGAAAGGGGAACGATTTATCCCTGCCCGACCCGGCGCGAAGGAGCCGCCGTCTCGTGCCGTCCCGACCCTGCCGGCACTGCCAGCCCCGGCACTGTCCGCCCGTCCCGGTGTGCGTGGGAACAGCACGGCGGGGGCTGGCTGTGGGGCCGAGGCTTGGGGCTGCCGCGGGTGCTTGGCTATTACTTCTTTATTGGAGAAGCTGTCTCAGAGGGGAGAAGACGTTTCTGGCTAGTCAGACCCGTCGCTTTTTCTCTGTGTGTGGTGTTCTCTTTTGTGAGTTTGGAGAGCAGGCCCCAGCTGCTGTTCCAGCCGGAGAGCAGTCCTCTTTATCTTGGAAATCTGCCAGCCGGAGGAAAAAATGCAGATTTGGGTGGTTTGGTTGGTTTGGTTTTTCTTCTTTTCCTTTCATTCTTTTTAAAGAAAAAGCGGGAGAACTATTACTTTTTAGAAGGGCTGATTGCATGGCGTAGAACAACTGAGTTAGTCTTTCGTGACTGTGGACTGTGAAGCCGCCCTGAAAGTGAGGAACACCCCATCCAAAAGAGCTAGTTGCACAACCTTTAAAAAGCGGAAAGATTCTCTTGTTCCAGAAATCAAGTTCATACCTGTTGTTGATGTAACATGGGTACTTTTTCTTTCCCGGTTTTCTTTTTATTTATTTATTTTTCCCCACCCTTTGAAGCTGATGAGAAGTGCCTCCATCTGCTCTGCCTGTGTTAGAAGTCTTCTGAGATGCAGTCTCAGGTGCACATGCCCTGTAAAATATGTAAAGAGTGAGGAGAAATACTTTGTTTATAATGTTTAATTCTGTGTCTCATAAACTTAGGAGGGTGCCAGTTTTTTGATGATTACTTAATAATCAACAGCTACGTGATAAATCCAATAGCGATTATTCTTAGGATGTTGTGTCAGCAAGTAACTGTTCCTCTGGTAAGAGCTGTAGGCTCAGTGGCAGAGGTGAAAGCAGTCAGAAAGCATTAATCAATTGATTGGACTTTATTGTTTTTTCCTCACACTTGAAGGTAAACAAGAAAATTACTCAGAGGTACAAAATGAAACAGCATTTAAAAATTGTGAGATATTGATTTGAAGCAACAGGTCCAACAGGTAGTAGAGGATCAGTGTATTCTCGGGACTGACTCCTTGGTCAAATGATAAGACCTAGCATCAGAATTCAGAGTAATGCTGAAAGTAAATGTGCTGTCATAAATATATGCAACACTTCTGAGTTTTAAGACCAAGTTCCATGAACTTTCAGAAGTTCAAATTGCGTGTGAAATTACACTTTTTAAAATTTCAACCTGATTTGTTCCATTACCAAAAGGAGATGTCTCAAAAAACAAAAGTGTCTGGGCAAATGTTTTTGTTAGAAGAACATCAAAATCAGCCTATAAAATCTGGTCAACAAAATGTTTGAATAGAAATTTAAATACAATTGGGTCTTGTTCTAAAATTCTAGTTAGTTTTCTTGAATATGGATGAGAGAAAACTGGTTTAGTTATAACATTGTAGTCATTAAGATACAAAAAAAAGCCTAACTGAGCATATTCCAGAACCAAACAGCATTGCTCAAAATTGAAGTACACTCATCACAGGGATCAATACCTGCCTCTATCCACCTGCTCTGATGTTGACCCACATTAACCACAGTGGAACTAATCCAGATTTTCACTAGTGTACCCTGGGTGGCCTGCTTGGTGGTACCTGAGATAAATAGCTGTGATAGCTGGCATGCCACTTATGCTGGATGCATTTGACCCATATAATTTTTGTGTGCCAGTGCTCGGCGGCAGTGCTACAATTCCGCAACTTGCTTTTTGTTGCTATATATTGGTTTTATATCTCTAGTTTTGATCTGTAGCTGCAGCCGTTGTGGGATGGGAGTGTGCTGCTCCATGTTGGGAGCGTGCACACAGGCATGCTGGGCAGCTCCGGAGCTGCCGGAGTGGACTGTGGTAGGTTTCTGTACCTGGAGTCTTATGCAAAGGACTGAGTTCTGTAAGGATATTGAAGTATTCATCTTCATGTGAAATGAAAAACCTTTGTCTAATATCCTGTGCAGTGTTTGCGTGTGGGCTGTGTGAGTACTTATGCTGACTATTGCTGCCCTTTGTGTTGTCTTGTGGTTTCTGCACTGAGTATTATTCCATGCTTACCGGTGACAGACGTGTACAAGTAGACTAGTCCCTGTGGATTGTGCAGAGCTTGATCCAGTTACGTGCAAGCATCCAGTGCCTTTTCCAGTGTAACCTGGCTGCTGCTCTGTGGAGCAGAGATCTGGCAGGAGAAGCCTGTGAGCTGTGCCTGCTGTGAAAGCAAGCACAGAAGTCTCCCAGGAGCAGGGGGCTGCCCACGTCCACAGCTTGGCTGAGGAATCAACAGTGTTCTCTCTCCTACCTGGTACCAGGTGAAGGATGTCTCATACTCCTGTTACAGTCCTGGGAAGGCTGGTGCACTGTTCTCTCATTCCTGTGTTTGTATTAGCACAGACATAAGTAGGATTTTCTATGTGGACAAGAGGTTTTATGTTTGTGTAGGTATTTATTATGTGAGCTCTTGTCTATGCAACCATTTATTATTTTTTATTCTCCGTGGTAAAGGACCAAACTCTTTTGGATTTGGAAACTAAAATCAATCTGTGCAATCTTGATGGTAAATACAGTTAGAGAAATGGAAACTTAGATACTGATATGGCCTACTTTGGTGAGATAATAGAAATAAATAAATAATGTTGAGTGTAGAGCTTCTCTTACTTCACTGCCTCAGTGTGTGAATGATTAAGAACAAAACCCAACCATCATTAAGAGCAGAGAAGGGAAGGTAAAATGCTTGCAGTCATCTCCTTAATTCAGGCGATCTGCAAAATACAGTGACTACATAAAAACTTTTACAAGAGCAAAGTATGTGTGTATGGTGAGCAAATTAGATGCTGAAGTGATAGTAAATACAAATGTGTTATTTCTTGCATCAAGAGTATATTAAGAGATTTGCAGATACATAAGAAATCAAGATCAATGCCCTGGAGACTTTACAATCAGAGTAGTCCATTGTAATTTATTTGTTAATTTATAAAGAGAGACTTTTGGGGAGTGTCACACAATGCCATTATGGTCCTCAGGGCTGACTTTTGCATTTAGGTATCCATGTACCACTGAAATCACTGGGATATGCTAGCTTTAGCAGCAAGATAGCTGACTAGCCAAACCAGTTCTTTCAGAAGGTGTCCTTGTCTTCCTTGAGTACAAACTGCCTTTGCTTAATAGCTCTTCAGAAACAAACCTAGTGAAAGGTTTACTTCATTTTAGGGAGGATGACAGTACCTTCATGGAATGGTTTTGCGTAGAAACTTGATGTTGCTACAAACTCCTGCTCTAGTCCAGGTTTCAGTAGTATATGTGCATCAGAGAGTACAGTCACACTGTGCATATGAGTGGATTATCCCAGAAAGAGCTGACACTCAAAATTGGTGTCAGCATGTTATGTTATAAGCACTGGCATTTACAGGTATGAGAACTTGTGTTAAATCTCATGTTAGACTTGGATCTGTATTGCAAAAGGGTTTGTGTAACACAAATTTGACTTATGGAACTTTATTTGAGGAAGGAAGAACTGGCTGTACTGACAAAAGCATCTTCTGGCTGGTCTATATTAGGAACGCTTCCTGGGGTGATCTGGCTGACAAACCCTTATAAATCTAGACTAGTCAAAACAGGGATGAGGTCTAATTCTGTTACAAGATTACTTGCTAGATAGAATAATTATCATTTTGGAAGTGTGTGTGAATTGCATTAGGCATCTTCTAATTATGTTCATAATTTCTCAAACCCCCATTCTGCTGTACTGTTCTCCTTGAGCATCTACTAGCGGAAAATAAACTTCTGTCAGTCAGGGCTCATCTGGCACAGGAATCACATTCAACTTGGCTGGGAAATTGCTAGTTTTATCAGAAAGAGAAAGTTGTTAGGAAATGCAGAAGAGCTTTTATTTGCTTCTCAGTGGAAGGTTCATTCTCACTTTTTGGTTCCTGCGTTTGCTTTGTGGCAGTTGTAGGAGGTGTGTAGCCTGCAATGAGCACTCAAGCAACAGTTTCTGCAGTGACAGGGACAGTTGCCTCTCTTGCACTCGCCTCGAGGTTAGCTTGAGCAACACATCTTGCTGTAAGTGCAGAACTTGCCTATCTGGGTCCTGAGCAGTGCTTCACCCACCTGTGATAGGAGGCATGGGATACTGAGGTCTGTGTCAGGAGAGCAGGGGTAAACGAGGGGGCCCTCACTGCTGGGATGCACCCTTCAAACAAGGCTGATGCAATGCCGCACTCGTCTGGTGATGAGGGTGGGTATAAGAGCTGTGTCGGATGTGACTTGTCAGAAGTCCTCCGTCCTGAGGACTGCTGCTGTTCATATCTGTTGGCTTTAGAGAGCTCATGAAATGAGGACCTGGAAGGCCTATACAATGGGTTTATCAGCATTGTGCAGGTATTGGTAGAAAAGTGTTCAGGTGAATTATGTTTTTCCAGGGATTAATGGTACACAGTGTAGAAATCCACTGCTTGATGTTTTGTGTGGACTTTGACAGTCCTTGTTCAGCTTAGTACAGTACACACTGATACTGTTAAGTACATATGGATTTGACCTTCTCCTGTGCCCCTTCTTCCAGGAACTTCCAGGAACACTGTTAGTAGGTACAGTATGAGACCTAATGGAGTTGTTTCAGTCCGTTCTGGTTATGTTACTTCTTGACTTCCAACTATGGCAAATGGAATTGTAATGCTTCCTTTTTCAATGGCTGAATTCTGCTGACCTAACAATATTGAGTAATAGTGTATTTTTTTTTTTAATTTCAGAAATAGTTACAGAATATTAATTTGGCATTAGTATGTGCAGAAGAAGTCATTGCTAAAGGAAATGTGGGAAAAAAATTTACTTCTCTGTGCAGAGAAGTTGGACCAAAAAAAAGACTATTTCTGCTGTAGCAAGAGAGTTATTTATTAGAAACTGTGACACGACTTTGTAGTTTGTCTTACAGGGAGAATGTGTAGGTGTGGGTCTTGTGCTCTCTATGCTTAATAATATTGAGGGTTGCTCAAATGAAGAAATGCGAGAAACCTACCTGTGAGATAGTGTGTTTAAATAGGAAATCTTTCTGACGACCAAAGTGAAAATATGCAGCCATGTGGGTTGGCCATTGAGCTAACAAGTGCTACTACACCACACTGCTTTAAAATTATTTTTTAAAGAACAGAAGGCATAGTTAGGAAAGAGAAGTGCTGGATTTATGTATCCCATAAGGATGTGTGAACTTTAATTTTGAAGCTTCAATGAAGAGTGTGTTTTTGCCTGTTGACAGATCCGTGCAAGGCAGATGCAGGGATCCTCCTTCTGCCAGCATGCCTTCTGCCCTGTGCATCTGTGTGCATGAAAGTAAACATCTACGTGTTCACATGCATGTTCTCCTAGCAGAGTGGATTGAATTGTGGATGGCTTTTGTTTGTTGCAGTGGTTGAAGGGGAAAAAATAATTGAAGAATAACTTCCAGTCGTATTGAAACAAATATGTCAGGGGTGGTTTTAGTGAAGTCAAGAGAAAGAAACAAACAGCAACAAAACACCAAGAAAAAAGCTCTGTTTTAATATAATCTGGAAGATCAAATTTGACCTGAGAATATTTCTTTTCAAGTTGTGTAAGAAGTAAAATGAAATATTGTTTGAAATGAAGATTTGCAGGTTTATTTTGAAAATACCAGAATACCACTTGATTTTCTTAGGCCTCCCTCCCACTTAGATTTTTTGGCCAAGGCATGTTTGCTGAGCTTGGCTCAAAAAATTAAGGTTTTGGGAGTGGGGTAAACTGTCATTTGTATACACATTAATAGTTCTGCTCTGATCTCTGTGAACATTGAGATAAATGAAGTCCAAAATGCTTGTGATCACTTTTTTCTATTTTCATCAATTGAAATAATGAAATAGGAAAAAATAATGAAATAGAGATAAATAAATATGTTCCAATTAAAAGAAGCTTGGTATCCATTACCTGCCTGACCTCTGCATATTTGGTGCCTTCACCGTAGCTTGCTGAGCACTGGAGGAGGAGCCCGAGGCTCGCAGCTCCTTGCTGGAGGTGCAGGAGCAGGTGGCAGGGGCTCTGGGCAGGCATGGTGACACTGCTGAGCAGTAGCAATGCCTCAAGGGCCCGCAGTGCTTCTGTGTGGGTTAAAAGCCTTCTTGTCTAGCAGTTACCTCTCTGTGGTTGCTTCACCTTGGAAAGGTGCCATGTGAAGGGTGGGTAGCTTCACCAGGAGTATCCTCCAGCTCCCTGGAAAAGTGGGGGATTTGCCAGTCCCCTCCATCGCAAACTGGAAAACTGAAAATATTCAGGACCATCAAAGGCAATTGTGTCAGAACCACTCTGCTGGGGGAGATGGCTCCTTCTTGGGCACTGAGACCAGTGGGGTTGGATGCCTTGGCAGGGACTGTGTCAGACAGGATATTTTCTGGGGAAGAGGTGGAAAGAAGGAGAAGAGGATATAAACCAGCTGTCTTGATGACAGGATAGTAGTATTTTAGCTCTGGTTTTTATAAGAAGAAAATTGTTACTTTGTGGGAACGAGATTTGTATGTTTGGTAATCAGAACATGGTGGCATAATCCCTGCATTCCCATCACCAGATTCTGCAGTAAATATGAAGGTAACCAGGAAAGCCCTGGAAACTGGCCATTCTTGGCACTGGGGCACTATAAGCTTGCTGGGCCCTTTTCCTAGATAGGGAAAACTATTGTTTTACCTCTCATGAGTCAAGGGATCGAAGCTACAGAGACTTTGAATGCTTGCCTGAGGCAACACATCTGGCTACTGATGAAGTTGCCTGCTAGTATTTTGGCCTCTCACCCCATGACCAAGCCAACAATAAACACTGTCTGGAGTTGAAGGTAACCAACATCCTACTTGGGGCTTATTGGCAAGCTTTGAAAAAATGTCTCATGCAGAGCATCATTCCTCCTCTTTCCTGAAGGCCCTTCTCTGTGTCCTTCCCTCGGGACATGTCCCTTGATGGAGGCTGGCTGGAGCCTGGGATGAGGTGACCTGTGGTGGCGTGCGTCTGGCTTGGCTCCTGGCAACTGAGGCGTGCTCATTCCCTGCCTGTGTTAGGGCTCAGCATGCCCTGCCCCTTGCTCTGCCGCCCTGGGGAAGCCCCGGCACCTCCTGAAATAACAGCAGTGTGAGACAGTAGCTGCAAATCAAGGTTGGGTGTAAGCAGATGTAAAGTCTGAATTGTTTCCTAAATTGTGCTTTCTATGTAGCTGCAGCACAGTTATGATGGCAATTTTCACATTTGCAAGGCCTAACTTAAAACAAACAACCCTAAAACAAAAAAAAAAAAAAGAAAATTATAGTTGCTTCTGTCTGAGGATACGTATTCACTTCCCCTCCCCCCATTAAGATCTGAGACATATGTGCAATTCTGAAAATTGAGTTTGATTCGCGTCTGAGGCAGTGGATGTTTCTTCTTGAGAGCCGTGTACTTCAGTTCTGCAAAGTGAAGTTATGGCTGCATGTGCGGTTCCCTATTACAAAGCAATTATTTGATGTTGAAAATATCAATTTTACCATTGCAGTAATTAATTCAGTACACTGGAATTTTTTTGTTAATTAAGTTCACAATGTTTCTGTCGAACAATGATGTTTTCTGAAGTTCACTCAGGAGGTAAGACTAAAAAACGAGGCAGGGTTCAAGGAGGAAGCTTATTTTGGCAGTTGGGTTAGTTATTTCAACAATGCCTTTAGCAAAGAAGTAAGACGCTGTTTGCACAAATCAGTAACTAGTTCCCATGATTCAGATTGAATCACATAGCTCAAGTAATTTAAATAAATAAATGACTTCTAGTGAGTGAGACAACCTCTGTAATTAGGATGGCATGCTGCATATTTCATGTTATTTATTATGTGGTTTTCGATAGATATGATTAAGCTGGTTTACACTTGGAATGCTAGGTAGCATTTCAACACAAGCCACTTAACCAGAGCTTACATTAAAATGAGGTGCACATTTGTTTTGCACAGGTGACATTGTGCTGTATCTTCTACACTTATGTTTTCTTATTAATTTTCTGCAAACAGATACTTAACAGGAAAAAGAAGTGACCTGGCCAAATGCACCTCCATTTTCATTAATTGTAGTGGGGAGTTCTCAAGTGGGTGCTTCTCAAATATTTACAATTGCTGCAGTCTTAGCTTTCCTTCATGTCTTGCTTGGCTATCAACTCCCATGGGTGTGCATAACTAGAGGTGCAGGAAAGGTGTGCTTTTCTCAGGTGTGTTCATGGATTATGTGCCATCCCTGATGTTTCCAAGAGGATGTGTTTCATGGGTCACCTGCAACTTCTGCTGTTGGATTTGGACTTGGAATGAGAACATTGCAATTCAATGTAAAAGACAAGGAAGGAAAGGTCTTCTTGAGCTTTGTTTCCTGATGTTATTTTGTAGTTTGTCTTAATTTTAAGTAGCTGTATTATCAAATCAAAAAATCCCAGGTGGTTTCAGTGTTGAGAAAATACTATTTTTAAAAAATGTATGGTCTCTTCACTACTCTGTCGTACCTGTTTGTACCATGTACAAAGCAATGTTAATTTAAGAAAATACACCCTATCAAAGGCAGTAAGTATCTCTGATTAAAGGTACGCTCTGGGGATATGGAGAACAGATAAAATTTGGGGCCTACTGGCCAAGTGATCATCTGCTCTATGCAGGGGAAAATTTTGCTATCATGTTTCTTTCCAACTTTTTCAGTTAATATAGCATGAAAGGTGCATTAGGTGCAAGGGATATACATTTAATGTAAGAGCTTTTCAAAATAATGAAGATGTCAAATTTTCAGTGCCAGATAAAAATACTATTTTGCACTGTTTCTTCTGAGAGTGAAAGTTATGGTTCTCGTACCTGAAGGCATTGGTGGTGAACTTTACACAAACTGTAGAAGCTGGGAAAAGAATAAAACCACCTTCATTTCCTTTAATCATTTGGAAGGGACAGCTGTGATATGAACAGATATGACTAATGTTTGACAACCTTGCTTCTCATGTTAAATCTGAAGGCTCACAGATCATCTACTGAGCACATGAAGACCTTCCCCCACAAAAGTGTGGGGACTTATCCTCAAGTCTCTGAGTGACAGGTTGGCATGATGTTTAGGAAAATGCTGAATAGTAAGTGCCTTTAGTCGAAAGCTGTTACAGGAGTGGAGTGATTTTTCTCCTCCATTTTTATTGCAACCTATTTCGCATGAATGGAGTTTTGACATTCTTGCTTCTTGAACAGGATTCAATTTGTTTTACTGCTCTTCACACTAGTTCAGCACCAAGTACATGCCTTTTTTTCCCTTTCCCATTAGAAACAAACAGAAAACCCCAAGTGAAAAACCAATTAAACCAGAACAAAACAAACCATTTTTTTTGGAAGCAGAAGTGTTAGTTGGCAAAATCCTGACTCTGGAAGCTGCTTTGTCACAGCTAGACCATAATTGAAGCTGTTAGGTTTTTGCATGAACATGGGTTTTGCACCACAAGAGCAGTGTGTAGGACGTGGGGCCCTTGGCATTTGATGAGTGTTGGGAAGTGGTGGAAGTATGACTTTGTTTTCAGAGCCAGACTAAAGGAGAGAAGTCGCTCCCTAAAAACCAAGCTGGTGGAAAACTTAATAGCAGTCACATCTCTCTTCCCTCAGGTACTGATCCAGGTCTTTCTTGATGGAGACCTGTAGTAATGTGAACAGAAGATGTACTATGCCCCGGAAGAGTTTTTTCCACCTCAGGTTCCATATTTGAATTCTGACTGGTATCAAAATGGTGAGACTGTCCTTAGTGAGACACAATGGCCAGCAGGGCACTGATTGCCTGTACAAATGGACCATTGGCTTTCTAATTAAAAAAACCCTTTTAGCTGGTCCTTGTGTAGCCGAACATGTTGGGGACAGAACACAGGCTTCCATTTGAAGTTTCACCTATGTAGTAGAGGAAGGTCAACGTAAGAATTGAGCTGCTGCCTGTGCAGCAGACTGAGTGAAGTGCTTGCAAGGCAGTATCAGCTCCACACTTTGCCTTTTTGTAGCATCTGGGCAGATATTGATGCCATTATCCCTACCCCAAAATTAATGGCAGAAGTGCAGTCCTCTAGAGTAGGATCAGGGATAAGTATTTCACAGCGGATCCAGAAGGGAAGACATGCATGCCAAATTTAGGTTGTGTGCTCAGCTTCCACCTACCTGTAAAGCAGGATAAGTAGTTGAGTTGCAGCAGTTTTAATTCGATGTAAAAGTAATTTGTAGTTCCTAATTTGACATCTCACAGTGTGGAAGTCTGCAGTAGTAGGTAAAGTCAAAACTTGAGCATCTTTGGTTATCTGGTAGGATCTCATTATTTCTTAAAACATCTGTGTTAGTATACATGCCCAGTTAATGGATCAGTTTGATATTTGTCTTTTTGTTTGGGATTTCAAAGGATGGCCACTGAAATGCTTTCTCATTTCCATGTGGTCTCCAAAAAGTAATTAAGTGTTGAGCAATGGTATTGTCAGTCTGTTTCCTACTTAATAACCTCTGCAAGGTGCTCTTGTTAATGATTTTATTATTTCAGATCTGCTGTTGTTCTCTCTTTCCCTCCTTAATGAGGCAGATCCCCTAGGCACCTTCAGTTTATCACAGTTGTCTATGGTAGATGAACTAACCCAGCACCAAGGAAGTTTGTGTTCAGCAGTGCGTAAGATGCTCCCATCAGTATGTGTGGATAATTCTTGCTGGCACTTGAAAGACTTAACATGTGCAAAAAAGGAAGAACAGACCCTTTTTCTAAAGGGTCATCTTGATTTGAACAGCAGCAGTCTGGTTTGCGTCAATGTGCACATGTTATTCAGTGAATTAAGAGTAAAAATAGCTAATTAACACCTTCTCTGTTTCTTTTCTGTCTGGTCATTAGTTACTACAAGCCAAATTAATTCCTGACAGCACAGGGCAGGGAAGGGTGTCAATGACAAACATGGGTCAAGAACTGAATACTTTGATGTTCTGGAGAGAAATATTTTCTTTTTTATTGTATTGCCTGTATCATGTAATTTAATACAGGTATGCTTAGCTAACATCTGTGTTTTGTATTTCAGCTTATGAAGAGAAAATCTGAATTGGTTGTGGGAATTTGAAAGAAGGGTTATTTTATCCTGGTTTAGTATGGTTTGGATCCTATGTAGGGACTAAAACAGAGTTTCCAAGACTCAGATCATTTCAGAAATAGCAAACATATGATTTCTGAGTAAACAGACTGATGATAATAGAGAGGATTAGAAAATGTATTGTTGTGGGTCAATACTGTACTACTGAGAGAGATGATATCGTACTGGTAATCGCACTGTTGGGCTTAATGGCCCATAAACTTATTTTGATAAAAGCTTTTATAAAATTGTCAACAATAATTCCATCCATTGTTAGATTGCCAGTGAACATCTTCAGCTCCTGGAATAAATTGCTACCATCAATCATGTTTATGTAATTTCATAAAGTAAGACTTTCACTTTGAAGATGTAATAACTCTAATAATAAATAATAAATAATACCGTCAGCTAAAAATTAATGACTGAGGTCCATAATTGCTGTAGCTGCCCAGAAGTCCCTTACTGGGCTTGGGCTGAGGTGGGTTTATGTCGGAGGTTCCTGTCTGTAGAGGACAGGCACTTTTTCCTTACCTCTGCCAGGTAGTCACTAGGTCAGCAGGAATAGGCAACATCATGGCAGGGTTTGTATGTAAATTAAAAAACTGTTTAAGTTTACTATATTTCTACTCTGTTGTTAGTTTTCACTGTGGCTTTTTTGACATCACAGTTATTAGAACGTGAACATTAAAAAGGCTTAATTATTTTCATAAGCATTAATACACCATTTAAAAAAAGAAGTGCATAAGCACTTGAATTTTGTCTATAACTTACAAGCTGTGTCAATGTGTGGTCCCTTTCAAACTGTTTTCACAGCCACTACCTTCCTATCTTTGCTTTTTTTTCCCCTCATCCCTTCCATGTGATTGGTTAGATGAATTATTGGCCACAGTGTGATGCAAAATGGGCTTTAATCCAAAGTGGGAAGAGAAGGAAGCTCTTTTGCAAGAAAATAAATAGCGGAGGGTATTTAACAGTGCATTAAGCAACATAGCTGTTAATGCTGCTCTTATAATGCAGTGAGGAGAGCAGGAAAATATGTTGTTAGTTTAGGCAAGCAGTGAATTGCTCCAGCTCTGATATTTTGTTGGTGACATTCAACATATCCAATGCAGATGCATTGATACGCAAAGCTTAATGAAGAGTTGAACATGGACTTTCCACTCCTGCATCATGGGATGGAAAGGAGGAGCTGGTTTACCTGCCTGTAAGTGGAGTTTCATTTTTATAGGCTGGGAAGGAGGGGAACAGAAATGTGCTAAATAGACACAAGGTCTGTCCTCCTAGAGTTACTGCTTGCCCATATTGATTTGCTTTATTTTCTTTAGGGGACAATGGTAGAGGTAGAAAGGTATCTTGGGGGAATACATTCTCCAGTCTCTCCACCTCTACAGCTTCAGGAGTGCTTTACCCCAGAAAAATAAAATTCTTAATTTAATGATCTTGAATGGCCCGTTGATAAAATTGCTTCCTCCATGCGGATGTATTTGATGTATTGTGGGCAGTAAAGTGGAATTCAAGGAGGGCCTCGAAATGGTTTTGCTTCCCAACTTCAGAACATGCAACTTTGAAAAAAAAACATTGCAGCTTCATACATGGAAGCTGACAGAAAAGGAAAAATTATGGAGAGCTGGAGGAGAAAGAAGAAAATCTGGAATTCTCGCTTCTCAGTTACAGTAACACTGCAACAGGGACATGCATTTTCTCTTCAGACTCAATCCAGCAAATCACAGGCATCATATCCCTTTGAAGTCTATGGCTATTTTGCCTGCCACTGCAGGTTCAGGTTTTTTATTACTTTATTTGCCTAAGAAAACTCTTCTCATCTAGTTTAAAGGGAAAAACTGATACAGAATACCACACTGTGTTATATAAAAACTATGCCAAAAAGTAATTCTCCCAAAACAGAAAGTGAGATAATAATCACATCCCAAGATTTTATGGTATCAGTGTTATAACTTGAAATTAGTCTTTTGCTTGGGTAAGGCAAGTAAGTCTAGTAAGTACATATTCTTGTTATTGTTCTTCCACTTTCTTTTCCTAAAAGATTGTTTCTGTATATATTTTTGTATGTGATCAGTATGGGTGAATTCTTTAGACTGTGCAAAACACTGTGGCTTCAGGCATTGATTTCTGCCAATCAAAGCAGTGGTCTCATGGTTTAGCAAAAATGAGATATCTCTGAACATGCTGGAATGAACTTGATGGAGCTGAGTGACATTTCACTCACACACTGGATGTGTTGAAGCCGAAATTTTTACATGGGAGCTCTTGAAATGAAGTGTGTGTGTGTGTGTGTGTGTAGCATACACCCTCTCTCTCTTCCTGAGAACTATTTACTATAGGGCTATATATGTTAATATGTGATTCTTAGTATATAGAGGCCTCTGGCACTCTTGCTTTATCATTTAAGAAAAAATGGTGTTACCACAGCAACTGCTATGCCACCCGGCACTGAAGCAGCTCCTGTCTATGTAGCGCTTATAAAAGTACATTAGACAGATTTTTAAAGTGCATGTAGCTAAAGTGAGAGCAAGAACTTAACACTTGGTGAATGCTACAGTGAAAGGAGAGCATGAACTTGTTCAGACGTTGAGAAAAGTTCTTAATGGAAAAAAGTGGCAATAGATCTAATTCAGCAAGCTCTGTGGCAGATGCATTACTTCAAGTCTGTCTGCAATCCCTTTGAAATCGGGTGAGTTCCATATAGGGCTAGAGTTTGTACAGGTTCAAGAGTCCTGTTTTACAGGTGACAAAAATTACATTGTAAAAGGGAGTGATGGTTTTGAGAGGCTCCAATGGTGACACTTTCATAGGGTGTGACTGGTGAGGGCAGATACTTGGCATTTCTCTGCAATGAGCCACTGAAAATGATTGAAAGGGAAGTCATGAGTAACTGGAAATATCAGAAGTTTTGATTTATGGGTAGTTTTGAATTTCGGACAAGGTTTCACAGTACATCTATACATCACCTGTATTTTATATAGCAAGGAATCTGTGTTGAAGAGTGTGCATATAACGATGCTTTGTTGTCTATTAAATGTTAGAGTGGTGCGTTATAGAAGTTTCTGCACTATAAAATGTAATTGTTTTAGGGGAGGCAACAGACCTAGGAGACTTTAGGAAAGGTTTTAAGCTAGTTTGAACCTAGTAGTATAAACCTATTTGAGTTTTCCTTTTAAGACACTGTGGTGTAAGAAGACCCTTCTATGGCTGGTTGTTCAGAGCTGAACCCAAGCCCTGGTGAAGCTATAGGTTGTCAATAAAATGCCTCTGAAAATTCACAAGTTTTTCATGAAGGCCATGCTGGGTTGTGAGGCAGCTTTCCCTTCCTAGCCTGGGTCAGGTAGGCACAAACATTGAAAGATCACTTTTGGATCTCTGAACCTTTACCTTTTATACCTTCACTGTAGTATAACCAGCAGAACTTAAGCTGATATTCCTTTTCTGTAATTCTCGTTCTGATCTTCCTCACAGATTCTCTCTCTTGGTAACTATCTTTACTGTTACTCTTACTTTAGGATGGTGGAGCAGGTTTTTGCTTGATAACCACCCTACAGCCTCAGTATGTTTTGTTTGAACAAATGCCAAAAGGACTTGGAAGCTCACTGAGGTAAAGGCAACTATAGTGGCTGTATCCTGTAACTGGAAACAGCACCTTGGTGGTTCTGCCCAAAGGATAAAAGAAACTGATTGAGGGGATCCCCAAGAAGTTTCTTCAGAAACTCAATTTAGTTCTGGTACAAATATGCCAGGGGAGTCCAGTGTGTAAAGAATATTTCATGCATGTTCCCAGTACTGTATTAAATGAGTAGGTTTGTAGTGAAGGTGTTCAGACATGTAACATGTATGATAATTTGTGTGAGACAACAAAAAGTAGTCAATTTGTACTCGAAAGCAGAATTTTTAATGACATATTTTGTTATTTGTATGTAGTGCTTTAAATGTACTACAGCAAAAATTGAAAGCAGGCATTGATTTATCTCAGAAATACACATCCACCTTCAAAAATCCAGCCTGTCTGCCTGATATCTAATTAATCACTTCTGATGATAAACTCAATGCTATGTTGGGAATGCTTTCCAGTACTAGCAGGTTTTTAACAAGCTGCTTGAGATGCATATTAAAGGTGCTTTTAGAGATGTAGAGACAGAAAAGCTTAGAAGTCTGGTGACTGTTTAGTTGAAAGGAGCTCCCAGGGGCAGAGGAACTGGGTTCCCCATTTGCAGTGGTTTAACCAGGCAGGGAATTTATTTGTTCGTCTGCTCACAGAGACATTGAGGGAACAGTCTGTTTTGAATTTTGATATTAAAGGCAGTGGCATTATTTCAGTACATGAAGTTCAGGGCCTTGCTTAAAGCATGTGGTGGTAGGTAGTGTTGATACCTGAAAACGGCGCTTTGTTCATAACTCACAACTTACGCACAAAGTGAAGATGAGTGACTGATGTCAGGGAGAGGAAGCTTCCCAAGGTTTAGAAATTTATTTTGTGGACTCTGTATTTCATTGCAGCAAATTTATTTATAATGCTTAGCCCTCCTAGTTTAAAATGCATGTGTTCCCTTGCTGTGTTTCCTGATTGTATGCAACATGGTATGCTAATGAGAGAGGGCTTGCTTTAGCTATGGACTAAATTAAACACCAGAGGCTTCTGAAAGCCAGGCAAGTTTGTTAGCATGCTTTCATTTATAGGGAGGAATAGCAAACACTTACCTGTGCAGCAGGCGGCTGCATGGGCAGTGTTATCTCAAGCTAACAGTACTTTTACATGCATAGGTATGAAAAGGGGACAGTGTAAGTATCTGCAGCGTTGTGATATGAAAACATATGGTCACATTCTACCCTACATCTACCTTTAGGTAAATCTTCTGCAACCCTGCTGAAATGCTGAGGTGCTGTGCTCAGGTCTGAAAGCAGACCTGGGTCTACAGCCAGGAAAAACAATGTTCAAAAGCAGGGATGCAAGTCTTTCAGGTTTTCTCCCAGTCTGGGCTGTCAGGTGTAAAGGTTAAAAAAAAAAGTTTGTCCTTTATGATTTGTTGTAGAGAAGTTCTATGCCGTAGTCTTCCAATTACTTGTTGTTGTTTTGGGTATTTATTTCAGACCACTGTAACTGCAGTAAGGAATTTTGCATGGGAATCCTAATCTGCCGCAGATAAAGCAGGGGATTTTGTCTTAGTGTCTCAGAATAAGTGCTGGAAAAAGTATGGCCAAGAAAAAGTGACAGCAAGGAAGAGCTAAAATTCCCTGAATTCAATTAGCAAGCTCTGGATTTTAGGGAGAGCTTTGGTTTTGGTTTTGTTTGCGTGGGTTTGACTTGACTGTATAGAGGTCAGAGTAATGGATTTCCCATGAGATAGTCAAAAGAGGATTATAAAATCAGGATCTGTGTATTATAATTGTCTGCACTGCTATATAGATTTGATATGGTCTAAGCCCTGCCCCACCCCCAAGTAATTGTGTGTTATCAAGAATTATGTGCTGTGATCCAAGGTGTGCGTACTAAAGAGACTTCATTTTCTTAGCTGTGAAACAAAGTGGGGGTGAAGCCACAGCAGTGTAACTGCCGGGGTTTAAAAAGTGTTTGTGTGCATGTGTTTGGAAACTGCCACAAAATCCACTGATTTTGGGAAATGTGCCCATTATTAATTGCCTCTCACTTTCCAAGGAGTGTGTGGGCACCGTCGAGTGCCAAATGCTGCGCTGAGACTGCTGCTGGGTGGGTGATGCCCATATGGGAGCTGCTGTCCGGGGATCTTGGGGGCGAAGCCTCTGCCTGCCCTGTAGCTCCTGGCACTGCTCACAGCCTTGGCATGCTGGCCCCACTGCCCCTTTGCTCTTTGGCCCTGGCTTGGCGTCTGGAGGAGTTTGAGCCTCCCTGATAAGCTGGGAGGCTGTGTTTGGGTTAGGCATGATTCACCGTGTTAAAACTTCTCTAAGTGAGGACTGTATAACTGCTTCTTTAAGGTCCCATTAGTTTATCTGTCCATGGCATTTTCTTGCAGAATCTGTCAGGGTTTTTAAGTTGTGGACCAATAGAAAAAAAACAGGGGAAAAAAGAAAAGAAAAAAGAAAAACTTTTAAAGCTTTGAACTATATGTTGTCTACAAACTGTCATTGGCCATGACTGCATATTTATTAGTTCACAGCTTTATGATATTCTACTTTCATTAATATTGAGAATTAATCTGCACTGTGTTTTTCTGCAGCATTAGCAGCAATCCTTCAGCTGAATACAAATGTGGTTCTTTGCTGCAATCCAAATTCCGCTGTGGGTAAAGACTTAAAGAGGATATTTATGAGGTACCTACGTGGCATAGTGAATTCTGATATGGAAGTTTGCTTTTTTTGTTGTTGTTTGGTTGGTTTTTGTTTGGTTGGGGTTTTTTTTAAGTGACACTACTTTCTGCAGCATGCCAGGATAACAGGTGGAATATTTATACATCCATTCTTACTTTCATTTTTTAAAGCATATGATACCATGGAGGCCTAAGGAGTGTATAGTTTATTTCAATTGAAAGAGAGTTTGGTCCATTTGCAAAATCTCAGGACAATAGCTGCTTTGCAGATCTTACATGATTTCTGAAAACAAAAGGCTTATAAAGGCTTATAAGCTAAAACTAGCCCTGCAATATCTGGGAAGCCTGCAAATGTGCTGCACAACTTCTGCAGTTAACTACTGTGTTAGAAGAATACTTGCAAACTGGCCAGATGGAGCCATGAAGAAGAGGGATGGACACTTCTTCCTGGCCAAGGAGCCCAGTGCCAATCTTGGTCATGTTATGTTTGCTTTATTTTCTCCTGGGCTGGGATAGGCGTATTCCTTTGCCCAACCACTTGCCTGTTGCCCTCAGCAGAAATTTTCTATTGGCTGAGCACTCTCAGGGCTTATTTGTTGTTCTGGACAAAGCTTCACAGGAAGGAAAAAGCATCTTATAGCCGGGAAGAGTGGAGAATAGCACTGTGTGATGGCTGTCCATTCTATGATCTGATTCAAAAGGTGCTCCTTCCCCACTATTTTTATTTATTTATAATTTAATATTTTCTTTTAAATTATGTGCATTGGACAGGTGATGCAAAATGCTCTTGATAACTTCATAGTGTTTTGAAAATGCATGTTTGTTCTTCAAGCTTGTTTTGTATCTTTGTCTTGGGCCCCATTTTATTGGCAATTTAAATCCATTAGAAAGAGAAACAAGTCTCCACAGATCCTGTTATGTACAACAGTGTCACATTTAAATTTGAAGTGTAATCATGCACAAACGTTGACTTGACCAGTATTGCTAGTGGTGTTTGTGTTAAGTGGATAGTTTAAGGCTTAATGACCACTTTGAAACCAAGTGCTTACTTTTTGTTATGTATTGATGGTACTGTGTGAGGCGGGCAATTGAATTTTTTTTTTCTTTTCAATGATTTTTAGAAAACATTTCAACTGACCTGGTTTGTTTGCTCCATTACCCACACTGGTTAAGATCGAGCTGTTTGGACAGTGCCCATGCCATCCAAATCTAGCTGGTTCATGTAGCATCCTCAGGGTTTCTTCTCAGATTTAGTGAATGTTTGTTAATCTGCTTTTGTGATCATCATGGCAAGAAGTTGCCAGTTGGATGAGAGATTTATATGATGCAAAGGAAGATCCCTGAGGCCTGGGGTCCTCCATAGCAATGAAAATTTTCATTGGTGAGCCCAGATACCAGGGGGTCTACTTGTGGTGAGGTTTGAGAAGTCAAGTTGGGGAGGCCCTGACACTGAGTGTTGCTCCATGTTTTTCCATAGTGTGCTTAAGGGTAGAGAGAGCAAAAATTACAGAGTACCTGGTTTCTGAGTATCTGTGATGAATGAAAACATAGTGCACAGATTGTCTAAAATGCAACTGATTGAAAGAGTAAATGGTTTGAGGTTTGGTATTGGAAAAAATTGCTGGAAGCTTTGGGATGAACTACATAGAGATGCTCACTTTTTATGGCACTTAGCAGCAGTTTAACATAGGACAGGTTAGATTCTCCATGCTTTTTACATGGGATTGGCACTTTAATGTTTTTAGCCTCCTTCTCCTCCCTGAGAAAAGTCTGCATTGCCCACTGGCACTGACTGCAGCCTTGGGCTGTGGAGTGAACATCCCCAGCTAAACATTGAGGAACCTGAACAAAAGCAAGTGGAGCTTTTGCACCTTGTTATTCATTGTTTCACATCCCGTTATGAATTGTATAAATTTAATTTTAAAAGGCAGCTGGTAAAACCAAGAACATACTGAACTTGGAACCAGTCCTCTTGTGCAAGTCTGGGACTCGTAAAAGACTTGGACACGGGATGAAGCACCTTCAGCGAGAGCCCCTGGCTGCTACCCAGGACAGCTGCAGGGATGCTGCAGCCTCCTCTGCCAAACCAGGGTGTTGCAATATGCAACCTCTCCTGAACACACAGAGGGTCCTTCCTGCTAGCAACTTTCTTCCATGGAAAAATGTATTCCCAAAAGCTCAGACAGCCTGGGACCGGCCTGGGGGGGTCAGATAACATCTTCCAAAATGCCACCCTGCAGCCCAGAGATTGAGTTTGGTTATGTTTGCTCTTTGAGACACTTCACAGTTGCAGCACATGGTGTTCCCCAAAGCTGTATATGTGTAACCAGAGGCAGATGGGCACTTGGGGAGAGAGCGAACCTCTCTTGGTTCATCCCTCATGGTGTTTAAGGAAATCCTGCTTCCAGATCGAGCACAGTGCTTTCCACAGTGTTTCCAGGAGATCTTTCTGTCTCTTGCTAGTGTTTGCATGCCTCTTCTTGTGGCTGAGCACAGGGAAAGTTGGAGAAGTCCTTCCAAAAGGCAGGGATTTTGGGCTTAGGCAGGCCTTGTAAGCAAGGAGTTTTCTGACATCCTGGTTCTGCCTTTGGAAATGTTGTCACATTATGTCGAAGGAGCTCTGCTAATGAAGGAATAATTTGCTGCCCTCTGTTTATGGTAATGTACACTGGGTCTGTACCCTCAGGTGGTGGATTCTATGACCAGTAAACCTCAGTTTCTTTAAAGTCTGAAATTGGAGCGTAACTTTTATTTTTCTACTTAAGCTGTGCAATTTGGCTGTTTGCAGTGTTCTAGAGAGGCAGCAAAATTACTGTTGGCTTTCCCACAATAAATCTTTGACCTTCCCCACCATTTAAGCATTAGCAGATTCCCTGTGCTGTATATGGGGGTGGAGAAAAGAGCTGTGGAGTTACATGCACATGCTGACACACGTGCACGTTTGTTAGTAGCTTCTAGCAAACACTTAGCCTGTGATCTCAAGGCAGTGTTTAGGAGCGTCTTTCCTCCTCTGCACAATACTGGATGTAAAACAGGTATGCTGCAAAATGATATTGTACAAATTAGGGCAAAAATGTTACTCCATACAATTCGCATCATGCTCAGCGCTCAAGTTCCCTGGGGGAGACTGGTAATATTTGTTGGTCTGTGTTTGTGCAACCTCCCGTGTCCAGCCCAAGGGGCTCTTGTGGTACTTGGCTTCTTCCTTCGAGCCCTAGGTGTTCATGCACTGATCTGTCATCTGGCAACGGATGCAGAAGTTGAAACTTCATCTGTGCATGATGCTGATCGCAGAGATGTAGCGTGAAATGGAGTTTTTCCCGTGTTATGTTTCCATGAGTTTCAGACTTCAGCAGCTTGTGAGCTTTATGTAAGCTGATGGATGAAAAAGGAGTGCTGAGCGCTGTAGGCATAGGGCAGGGAGAAGAGCAGGGAGGATGGTTTCGGGGCTGCACACATCTGTTACCTTCATGCCATGCTCACAACAGAGCAGCGGGGGCTTTTTGACACTTTGGATTTTTTTCAGTTCAGTTGCTCAATCTCAGCTTTTGTTTTGTACATTACTGTAGTTTCACATTTCACTGCATATTATTCACTCACTGTGCCAAAAATAGGAAGTTTGGAGGAAATACTGAGTAGGTTCAGGAAAGATAAGCAAATACTTGTCTCAGAGGTGGTTAGCTTCGTAAGTTACACTCAGGTTCAGATGGAGCAGATGAACCTTGTATGGCACATCAGAGCCAAGTGTGAAAATAACGGCTATGAGTCGCATCCATGGCAGATCCCAAGCGTCTCCCTTTGAGAATAAGCGAGACAAAAGGGCATCTGTACGCTTCTGATGGCTGAAAGATCTTATGAATTACAGAACATGTCTAAAACAGAGTAAAACTATACCTTGTATTACAAGTCCAGAGAACTATTGCTAGTTGCTGGGTTTTGCTAGGCTAACGTTTCATCCAGGATGGAAAATATGAGGCTCTCCTCAGCCTGCACGTTCTGTAATAACATTTTATCAGCAGGCAAACTCTCATTAAATACACCCCATTGGCTGTGCTCGCACTGCCAATTTTTGAGTGGAAACATTGTATTAACTTGGCTGTTCCCTGCAGGATATTACTCTTGGAAAATTATAACAAAGCGAACAATTCCCAAATCAGCATTTTTCATTTATAGCAGGCCATAATTTACAGTACAGTATGGATCTACACCTGCCTGGAGAATGCCCTGTCTGCTATGGCAGGGAAGAGAGTGGATTTCTGTATTTACCCGAGAAAGCATTTGTCTTACATGTGCACAGCAGTTTGGATCTACATGGCCTCTGTTTCACTGTGTGTTACATTTAATGACTCATTATCAACTGTCCAAATCCAGACTGCACATCCATTTTAGGACTGCACTTTCTCTTCTGTATGGGAATGACATGCACTTCCCAGTACCAAAAGTAAAGGACGGGGTTTGCCCCTCGCCCCATCAGATTCCAGCCTGCTATAACTAATTGACGTGAAGATTTCTTAAGGAAAATAATTACTTCAAATATTGAATCAAAATCCAGCACCGAGGTTATTAAAGAGGAGTTCCAGGGCACTCAACAGAGATGACTAAGCAAGCCACCTCCCTGCAGTCAAGAAGTTTATTGCTTGTAGCATCTATGATCGCTTACTTAACTGGATAAAGCCAATGCAGTGGTTTCATTTAAATTTTGGAAGCTTGAAGTAAGCAGTGCCCTGTCAGCAGTGAATGTCAGTAAAAAGAGTAGAAAATTTTGCTGTTACAGGAAAAGGAAAAGAAACCATTTTTCTTCCCCCTGTAGTTTTCTTTCTCAAAAGTTAAGCACTTTGCTGGATGTTCGTAGGTTCTGAGTAGTTGTTCTCTTTTGTTTGCATAACAGTTTGTATCAGCAAGTGAAAACAGCTCAAGATAGTCACTTTGGCAGTTTCTTTTTGACAAATGCAAATACTAAATTGTAAGGAAAAGTCCTAAGTCCTGGGGGCAAACCAACCCCTAGTGTCCACAGAGGTGTGATTAGTGGTGCATTTCTGTGTGTATTTACTTATATGTATCCATGGAAATAGATGTCTATTCTTATTTTCACACATCTCCTGTGTAGAAACCCTGATTCTTTAAAAACATTTCCAATGGGGTTTTTATCAGGCGGCCTTAGTCTAACTTAGTATCAGATATTTCCTGATAAATGGAGCTATTCCAGCACCACTACTTCTGAGACTGACAGCTTTAGATACACAGTCTGTGGATATTGTGCTATGTTAAAAAATAAAATTTACCCAGGGAGTATAGTGCTTTTTCCATCCCAAACATTCATTTTTTTTTTCCCTTTCTTGCCGGATCATTTTGCAGAATCTGGATGGGAAAGTATGCTTCCCTTCATACCATTACAAGCTGAGGAGAAGGGGATAGATATAGTTTGCACTACTATTGTTCATTCCCATCAACTCCAGTATGGCCTCTCCCTTTCATATTCACTCTAACCTGACTTAATATTCCGCTTCAAAAGAGGGTAATTAAACAAAAGGTCTGTGCTTTGTGCCAGCACCTTTGAAGGCAACCCTGAGACTCCATTCCCAGAGGATGAAAGGTAATTTCCGAGGAGGCCTAAAATTTCTAGTGTGTAAACAAAGTAAGTGGATGGTTTCGCTAAATGGCTGTATTTATTAATAATTGCATTAACTGCCTCTTATGCGTCTACACCTATTGATTTTTGCATTATTGTTCTGGTAACCAGCTCAGTCTTTCCAGCACCAGGGAGGTGTAGTGAGTGATGGCTGGTGCTGTTTTCTGTCTGGTTAACAGGATGAAAGTGGAGCTGCCAAATCTCATTCTTCCACAAAATTTTTTAAGAAAGAAGGCAGCAGCAACAGTTAGATCTGCCCTGCACCCTTGCAGGTGATGAAATTAAATGGAGTGATGTTTTGGGGATACTGGAAAGTCCCATTATTTTTCATTCCTGTACTGTGATTGTTCTGTTGGAGTGAAAGGACCTCTTCTGTGGTTCTCTTTTAATTTTTTTTTTCAAATGTTAAAATAAATTCACCAGGTTCTCCTTTCCAAATTTGTTATTAAGAGTCAGCATATTTGATGCCTTTGTGGGTGGGCTCATAAAAAACCTGATCTTGCTCCATGTTCTTTGCATAATGAAGAAGAAAAAGTAAAAACACCTCTGGGGGATCCTGGTAATTGAAACCTAATTCCCAGGTATTTAAGCATTTAATGTCTTTAAAGACAAGGCCAGAAAATTATGGGAACATCCAAGGACTTCGTACATATTTGTGTAGGGGAAAAATATTCACAGCCTTTACTTTTTTTTTTTTTTAAATCCAACTGTATTAGTTTTTCTTGAATACATAATGAGGACTGCTAGATTAAATAAGTAGGAGCAGCATATAAAATGTTGATTTGCAGCCCTATCACTCACTGAGGGGAAAGCAGATTCTTCCTGTGCAGTTACATCTGTTGAAATTCACTTAGAACTCCGTGGAGTGGAGAAGTAGAGATGTCTTTCTGTACTTCACAGGTGGAAGTGCAATGACCTGAAAGGCCCATGCCAGAGCTCACTCACTTAAGCTCATGGGCTGTTCACACTTGCATTCTCCAAAGTTGTTCCTGCCTCTTGAAGATATGTGGGATTACTAAGTGAAGATAAGGTTGGTAGCGACCCTAATGCAACCTGATTTTACTAATTAGCCTGATTTGATCCTGCTGTGCAGAGTGGAGAACTGAGGGAGGGAGGAACTGAGGGAGGAGTCACTAATGTGAAGGTAGATCTTAGGGCTTTTCAGCTGAAAGGTACCTTTACTTTTCGCCTTCCAAAAGTGAAGGTATGTTGTTTTGGTTAGAGACTGGGTTCAAAATCTAAGTCTTGGCTGTAATGAAATGTGGAAAAAAAAAAAAAATTAAAAAATAAATAAATAATGAGAGAGAACAATTGTTTCCCTAAGGCTAATTTGAGAAGGTTGCTAAATCAACTTTCATACTTGCAGTGATACAAACATACAGTAATACAAAACACTCCCCCCCCCCCCCCGAAGTTTAAAACCAGAAATTTTTCTATAGATAGGAGAACATTTAGAGCTGAACTGAGATTGGGTGGGTGATGTTCTAGAGAGCCCACTTTTATATAAATTTCTGGGGAGTGGCAGCATGGAAGACCTTCTTGATCCTGTCATCATATGACTCGTGGTTGCAGTGGATTCCTGTTTGCAACCTTCCTTTGGTAGAAGAGTCGTTTGCTAGTCTCACTGATGCACAGGGCTGTGTTTGCTAGCAGTTTGGGAAGGATGTAGGATTCCATGCATCCCACAAGTATAGGATTTAAGGCGCTTCACTTCTTCCAGGAGAGTGGCAGAACGTTACAACTGGAGAGCTATAGGACAGTTCCAAATATGTATTGGCAGCCTGGCCTTTATAAGTCTTCTCTCGCACCCTTGAAAAAGGGAAAATTGCTCGATTTTGAAGTTGTTAATCATTCCCCACTGTTCTACTGAGTTCTTGGGACTCTCCCCATCTCCTGTGTGGAAGCTGGATACTTGCCAGCTGCACAGACTGGTGTGAGTCATTCCCACAGGGCTCTTGCTGAAGCATCAGATATGTCAAGGCTGTCCTAACCTGTTATTGGGAAGTCTCCAAGTTCTTATAGATAACGTGGTTGAATTCCATGCATTTGTCTTTGGGGAGAAATTTCTGGGTCCCTTCCCACATTTCAGATTGATGCCTGCCTGCATACAGTCAAATGTCCGCAACCAACACTGGAGTCCATGGAATCCATTCTGTGGAAGACACTCAGAGGTGCATTGCTTAGACCCTGGCTGGGGGAGCAAAGATATATGTTCTGCTTCTGTTGTCCCATCCCTCATTATTTGGGAGAGCAAGGTGTTTTGGAGGAGAGGGTTTTTTCAGTGTTTGGATTTTAAAATGCTGTTCCATGGACAGTTGGTGTGGAATATGGGTTCTGTTAGACATATCTCATAGTAGCACTGCTTCTCTATCTGGGAGTTATCTTTAGGTTTTTCAGAATGTCTGCCCTGGGGTCACAGACTCCCTCTAAGGCTTTTTGTGAAGAAAGTTGCTGTGACCTATCTTTTATGAATGGAAGACAATGAAGTCAGGACAGAGACTGTAAGTTGTCTGGGATAGTTACTGGCTTTTCCTACTTTTGTCTGAAAACCCTGAATGTTGTAGTAGAAGCATCTGACCTCTTGTGCTGAGGTGGCAGATCTGATGAGTTACTTGCTACCTGGCAAGATCATTATGTGCAATTAGGACCTAGAGTGTTACTCAGAGGAATGCTGATTCCCCTTTTGTACAGCTAATTTATCGTGTTTTGTACTTCATCTGGGGGTTTTTTAAGGTGTGTCATCCTGTTTCTGTGATTTAGTCCCTTCCAGGTGATAGTATGCTCTGTTTGCTTTACCAAGCAAGCATGAGCTTTTCTAAGCATGGCTTAGACACGGGGTGCTGTCTTGAATCTGTGGACTTTTTAGTCTGAACTAAAAGCTAGGAAACAGAAAAAGGTTTCATACTTCGTGGTGGAGGAACATTTTACTGGGGACATTTCAGCCCAGCTGGTCATTACTCATCCAAACTTGGTGGTTGCACTTAGCCCATGTGGGAGGGACATTGCTATGCCATATTGTAGACAGGAAGTGCCAATAAGGGATATTGCTTGGGAAAGAAATTTCACTTATTTTCACTGTGAAACTGTGTATCTGTGCTGTGGCCCTGATACCAGTGGAGAATGCAACTTTGACTGTTCACTTCAGGAGAATTTTTTAACAGTGTCTGTATTTAGATTTTTTAATGAAATGTTCCTGCAGCAGATTCTGCTCCTGAAATCTCTGCTCCTTTTGCACACAGACACCTACCATCCATTCTACTTTACCTGCACATTGCTAAAGCTTTGGGATGTTAAACTCATCTCGATTTGTTTAACATACATGTTTTCTTGAAGCAGTTAAAATAAATAAGTGTATTTTCAAGTCTCTTAAGAGATGGAAGGAGGGATGAAAGTTTGAGATTTTGAGGAGGCTGAACAGACCCTTTTTATACTGAATCTATGATGTACACAGCAAATTATTACAAGTAGAAATTATGTATTAATTAAAACTAAAATGGAAAAACTTGTGTGTTATTTTAAAAAAATGAAAAAAAGGGAGTAAAAGCTATGATGAACATGTAGAGCAGACACTTCTTTTAGTCTTAAGGAAGAGCTCAGTCTGATTAATGTAGATGGCTGGAGAGACTTTTCATCAGAGCTGTGCGTGCCAGGCCATGTCTGAGCAGGAATATTTTCTCTCAGTTAATAAACATTTGCTCTTTGCCCGGGGTGTAAAACAACCCTGTTGTTCTGTTCCGCCATGTGGAACACCTCTGTGAGCTTTACAAAGGAGACAAAAAAAATTCAACTTGGCTGAGCAGAGCTCCTTGTGTTTATACTGAAAGCTGGAACATGTTCCCCCTCCTCTGCCTTGAACTTCTGGATTGGTGTAACTACTCCCTGCCCTCTCTGAAGAGCTTCATGTTGAGACAGTTTTCTGCAGCAGCAGCTCTTGCCACCAAGGTTTCAACTCTGGGATCACCTGTAGGAATGGCAGAGGGGGGACCCTTTGGATGATCTGGTGGCAGAAGGACAAAGTGGTCAGAGTGAAGGGCAATGTCCACAGCATCCATGGAGAAGAGTCTCTCTCCAGACAGAGCCCCTGGGCTCTCCTACTCCTGTATTTATATTATATGTATTTATATTACATGTGGTTGCATCCTGCAAACGCTGTCCTCGATGGAAGAGGTGTAAGCAAAGGGCTGAATGCAAACTGATGGGTCAGAGTGACTTCATGTGTGGCCAGATCCACTCTGAAAAGTCAAAGCAGATTAGGAAAGCGGAAAGCTGTCTGTTTAATGGTGAGCACATACTTCTGAAGAGCACAATACACGGGTGGTGGTGTAGTAGAAGAGCAGTGCGTGAGTCTGTGTGTGAAGCTTTGCATTAAAGCAGCCCCACTGACTAAAACCTATATACTCTTTTATTTATTCCATGGCATTTGGGAAGACTTCTGTTATTGAGAATGTGGCCCTAAGACAGCTGATACCACATAATCAGAGTTTTTTTAGCAGCACAGTGTTTTCACAAGGTATTTTCAACTGGAAAAAAAAGACAACAAATGCTACAGGCCCATTACTAATGCACCAACACTGGGGTTTTTTCCCCTAATGCACTTCCGCCTTGCATGCCTTTTAATTGTACCTGGCACTTTAACATCTGTTTTGGACTTGAATGCGTTCATTTTCAGAGGATAAAAATTGGTTTGATCTTCACTTTTCATTCAGGAGGAAGGCTTGAAAAATGGATTACACAAAAGAAAGGTGGTAAAGCTAATGAACTCTATATATGACACAGGCATAATATGGGGAGCTATTCATATGCTTCTAAAAGTTAGTGAATCGTGTCCACTTAGAGTAAATTGAATTGTAGCTTCTGCCCTGTCCTCTGAATAGCAGAGGTTTAGCATTACTTTGTTACAGTGATTCATATTCAAAAGATCAGATAATAGCAGATAGCTGTTGAATAGTTGAACCCTCAACTGTTCACTTGAGGGTTCAACTCCAATACTGTATTGTGATTACTAAGAGCTCCTTAGCTTTTGTTAGAATGAATAGCATCCTTTATCTAGTTATTTTTCATGCAAATAATAATGTACTCTATGTTAAGAAAGAGGGTCTGATTTCACTTCTAATTGTAGGACAGCAATTATTCAAGTGTTATTCCAGAAAATGGAAGAATGATGCAGTACAGCTTGGATTCTCATCACACTCAGAAGGCCCAAACTCGGGTCCCTGGCAAAGCTATCAAGCCCCAAATCAGAATTTCAATCAAACCCGTGTCCACTGCCCGATGTTAAATGCCTCGTTGGCTCTCTGCCTTTCTTTTGCAGAGTTTAACAGGGGCCATAAGGCTTTCAGAGAGGTATTGCCCTTCCCCACCTCATCAGCAACACGTTCATTGTGATTCACAGCTTGGATAGGAAGCCCCGATGCTTCCCAGAAGGATTGAGGAACTACATTGCCCAGCCGCACAGCCAGTTCTTGACCTCTCCGGGAGACTCAGTTGCTCAGGAATTGGGTAGAAGGCTTGGTGGGTTTTTCGCTTTAGTTATTCACAGTGCATCTGGAAGCATTTGGAAGTTTTTTCCTGGTTGTGCCCAAGCTCTCTGGAGCAATGTGGCCACAGAAAGCTCTTTCAGCCATCGGATGTAAAACATTTTTGCAGTGGGAGGAAGATTCCTTCTCCCTCCCACCCTCAGCCCTCCCTTAGGAAGTTTGCTTTGGGAATTGTGTTACAGTATTTGGCCAAGAGGACCACATTTATTTAAAAAAAAAAGAAACCTGAAAATGAGCTCTACTGAAATTTTGTTGGTATCTGATACTTCTTTTATTTAATCTTTCTATTTTATTTAATCTGCGTCAGACTTTCTTCTGAAACAAGATTGTGATTTAAACTTTTGCCTTTGCTGCATCCCTGGAGTTAAACATCACTCCAGTCCAGGTCATAGGTTGAATTGAGCCATTAAGCAGAACTTAAGTTAATTGCTGTACTGATTAAACAGCAGTTGTCACCACTCCCCCAGGTGAGGTGCCTGGGAGATACTCCTGTACTTCGGCAATAAAACTATTTCAGAGAAAGTGAAGGTAAATTGGTATGCACAGCTGTAATTAAATATAGCTATTATGAAATCTGAAACAGGACAGCATTTGAATTTTTAATTTTACCGGAGTGTGTTTTTTCATAATGGAACTTTTTCAGTATTTTCCGAAATACACATGAATTTTATTTCTGCAGATCAGTTTTGCAAATAGGATGTTTTCTTGTTTGCTTGTTTCAAAGGAGATGAAATAGAACATGTAGCTGGATGCTCTTATGTGCAAATGTTTGAATTGAGCAAGCCCAGAAAGTGTTTGTTTGCAGTGGCACACATTCCTGAGCTAAAAATTCTGGCCTATGGTTCATAAATACCCCTTGGATCTCTCAGGATAAAAGATACTGTGTAAATAGAAGTATTTCTAAAAGTTCTCTGCAGCAAAGCAGAAGTCATTATCTTCTAATCCTAAACAAGGGAATGTACTTAGAAAAGCCCCAGACAATGCCTTTTAAATTTCTTTTCTTCTTTGCTCTATCATTATGACTAGAGGAAGAAAAACTGCAGCATATTTTTAATGACAGTATTTGGAAACTGAATACTTTTCCAGTGTTCTGAGTTTCTGAAACAGAACTGTGTGTTGTCAGAGGCTTTTGAGGCTGAAAGAGGCTCGGGTGACAGGCTCTGAAGTGGAAGAGCAAAAGATGTGAATTCTAGCATTTCATTAGCAGGTCTTTTCCCTTGATCTTCTTCCTTTGAAACTGTCTACCTTGCTGTGGGATCCAGATTCTGCTGAATACTACCTCTGTGAATAGGAATGTAGCATCTCTCTGATAATTCCCGTGTTGTCCAAAGCAATAACGAATACCCGGTGCTCTTACCGATAGCAAAGGGGCATTCTTCAAACATTTACACACTGCCTTTGCTTTAAGCGTGCAAGGAATCCCACTGCCACTGAGCTGGAGCCTAAATGTTTGCAGGACATTTAACCGCTCCAGGCATGGCCTTGTGTCACTAATGAGTTACTTCCTGCCAGAGGGGTGGAGAGATGGGCCCATGCATTCCCCTTTCAAAGCATCAACCGATGCCTTTAGCTTTCCTGTATTTGCTTTTTCATAAATACTACATAAATACCCTGTACTGCCACAGTACGTTGTATCCTATGTCCCATTTGACAGCTATGCCAAGTTTTACTTAGAATTTTTTAAAACCCTTGAACTCCTTACCACAGTGTTTACATGGGTTCAAAGAGCAAGCAGGGGAAATCTGTAGATAAAATATCTATCAAGTGCCCTTAAATACAACGGCATCCCCTTGTTTCAGAATTTATTTCAGTGGCAGGTTGATGGAATGATAAAAAATATCATGAAAGGTGTTTTTAGTTCTTCCCTACTGTCCTGGCTGCTTTCCTTTGCTGCTGATACTGCTGGAGCAGGGACAAGGTGGAGAGGCTTATGGTCCAAATGATCAGAAGGCTTTTATAGTCCTGACTGAGCATGATTTACCTGAATTCTGCGCAGGTTAAAATAGGGATTTGAACTGTAATGGCTTTGAGGGAGAAAACAAACACATGTATCCTCAGACATGAAGCCAGCACTGAATAAAATTGGCTTGGCCTGTTCTTCTTGAGTAGTTGCCAACCCAGTTTTAGCATGGTAGTGTATTCAAACAAAGGCAGTTTCCTTCTCTTAAGTGATATAGTGGACATCAGTCTAGAGTACAGCAGGGTGACTTGACAGCAGGAAATGGATGATCAAAGCAAAGATTTTGAGGAATGGTAGAACTTGATGGTGAATTTCAGAGAATTTCCTTTCACTTTCTAGCAATTTCCAAGAAAAGAATTTGGATTAGTTGTCCATCCCAGATCATTGTCCAGTACAACAATCTTTAATGTTTTAAACAAGATTTTGGATTTTAAAAAGGAAGCTGAGTCCAAACATGAGATTTCTTGTGAAGTTTTCCACCACCAGTCTGGTATCTGTATGGTTTATAGGACTATGCTTTTTTTATTCTGCTGATTTGTAGAGCTTTTGAAACAATTTTTCCATTTTAAGATGTTTTACAGTAAACCCTGACACCACCGACTGGACTAGAGTCTAATAATCTGCAGTCCTTCAGCTGGTTGAATGTGAGATTCCTGCTGTTTTGCTGGTGCTGGCAAGTGCAGTCTCCTGACTCCTAGATGCTTCTCATAGCTGCCATAAATGGTTTTGTAAAGCAGCTCCTTCAAGTTATCGATATTCCCAGGAACCAGTTTCAGTTTTCCTCTTGGTAGTTGTATGCAGACAGGCAGGAGACACTGCTGTTGTTTCTGTGCTCTTTGCATTTTAGCATTCACTGTTTGGAGCTCCAGGAAACCATTTTTAAGATGATCATGATGCCTCTTTAAGCTAAAGCCTCTTGGAAGAAAACCTTCACCTTCCACCCACTAAAAACAGTATCTCCAGGAGGGCTCTTCTGCTGCTTGTTCACTTCACATGTCTCTGCTCGTTTTTGAATGAGCGTTAATTGCTCAGAGGAGTTCAGCAAATTGCTGCTGTCTAGTTTGCAGAATTCAGTAAATGCCTTCAAGAACCATAAGTGCTGATTCAGAGAGAATGACCTGTTTGACATCCAGGAACCTTGTATGAATTGGAAGGAGACCCTTTGTTTTGCCTGTACAGATTTGGTGAACCACAGATCCATTAAGTTAATGGTGATAATAGCTAAGGATGCAGTTACTGTGGATTTTAGCAGCACCAATCCATCTGTGCTAAAGCTGTATTCATTGAAAACTGAGCTTTAGTCATAAAATTAGCTTCCCTTTCAATAATATAGAAATGGAGTGTGTCATGAAGTATTATCTGGTTATTTACTAACACTGTCCTGCCTGTAAATTCTTAACAGTTAAAAGTGCAAAACACAGCTGTTTCTTAAGGCTTTTCTGGAGAGTTTTTGAATAACTTCATCTCACACTGATTTGAGGAAAGCAAGTCAGTGCATGGGTGTGACTTTTGGGATCAGGCCTCTGTAAATCAGCTATCTCCAGTATATTAATGACTATTTACTTTAAGGAAGTATGACATCTGTGACACACTCTTTATCTCTGTAACAACTTTTTTTCTTAAAGCATTTGTTAAAGATTTAAGTAATATGGCCCTAGAAGCCAGTGAAAAACCTAAAGTGAGACTTGGAGCTCTGTTTTGTTTTTCAGATGAATGTTGTCTGCCTCTGCTTAGTGCCTTATCCAAAAGCTTCCTTTTTTTCCTTTAAGCAGTCAAAGCACACAAACACCTTGCCTATTCTATAGTCAGGGCATTTGTATGTAACTGATGAGATGTTTGTGTGGTGAAAATGGTAGTAAAATCTGATCTGCTGGACAAGATGAGCAGTGCAGTGCTGTGTTTTACCTGTTAACATATTAAGGCACCCAAAAGCCACACTAAGGAGTGCATGAAGCATTCAGGGTCAAGGTGTGTCTGGAGGCATGATGCCCCTTGGTGAGAGGTAGGAGGCAATCACATTCAGCCATCAGTGACAGAAAAGGCTTTTTTGTAGAATGGCAGTAGAAGAATGCTATCAATGACTTGTGCAATCCAAACACGTGACAGTCAAGACAGCTGCAGGGTTTTTGTTATTGTTCTGTGTCCTGATTCCAATCTCCAGTACATGCCAGTTATATTTGGTCACCGGAAGTGTTCCTGTGTGTACATGATCTCCATGTGACAAAAATTACTCTTCTCAGAGGTCACTGGTAATTTCCTTTGCTTTGGCAGAGGAGGCCTGCCTGACCTGCCTTCTAGTATCCTCCAAAATAGCAAATGTCAGATAAACACCACTTGGAGAAGGCTTCCTATTTTTGCCAGTGTTTTGGGGATGTAGGTTTTCTGTGATTTCCCTTGTCTCCCTAGGCTCTTTGGAGATAAGTCCCTATTTCTCTAGAATGCATTCCCATAAACTGTCGAAAAAGGACAGTGGTGTGTGGTTATCAAGAGCTTTCAAAAGGTTCATGCTGTGGCTGATCAGTTAATTACAAGGACACCAATTCTTGAACTTGCTTTAGATTTCAACACTGATGATATCTGCTAAGTTCATCAAGAACAAAATAATTAGTGTTAAATGAATAGGGACTAATATATTACTGCAGGAATATGTGTGAGGCATTGGTATCCTCTAGACTCAAAGCTCTCCTTCTGTCCAACAGACATGAGGTTGGTTTTCCACAGTTGTATCCCTGAGTCAGTAAATCCCTTTCATAGATCCACCTCAGAATTTATCAGAATGAGAAAATTTTTTACCGGAGTTGCAAAAGATCTCCTGATGATAACAAGTATGAGCGAAAGATGGCATTCACACACAAATAAGAGGTTTCCAAACCAGAGCAGCAGAGGAATGCAGGTCAAGATCAGGGTGTCATCATGTTGTGACACGTGTAGTGGTGGAACAAATGTATCTCAACTCATAATGTTAGATGCTTTGGCGTGGAGCAGTGGTTGGCGATACAGAAGGAACAGTCTCAAGTCATCTTACATAATATTATGATATCATCAGTGGCATGCCTTCTTGTTCTTAACCTTGTGGCTCAGTCCACAGCTGAGTTAAATGAAGTTTGCTGTCAGTGGGGATAGTGATTATCATGTTCAGTCTTCCTCCAAAGCAGCAAAAGTAAGCCTTTTCCTCAGTCTCTATTTTGTGCATGATGATTTTTTTTTTCCACTATTTGACTTTCTGGGAAACATGTTTTTCACAGAATCACAGAATATTCTGAGTTGGAAGCAGCCATAAGGATCACCATGTTCAACTCTTCAGTGAATGGCCATACAGGGATCAAATCCATAACCCTGGTGTTATTACCACCATGCTCTAACCAACTGAGCTAGTGTCAGGGTTTTTAAGAAAGGCTGTTTGTAAAAGTGGAAAGGTATGTACCCAAAGTTATGTCAGGTTAGGGTGGGCAGATTTTGAAACCATTATGTGACTCAATCAGATGTGCTGATGAAAACCTCTGTATATCTCTACTGAAACACTGACCAGTGCGGTGTGGGCTGTGTTTTCTCACTGACTTAAGCAAAATGCTATACTCTTGCATTTTTCCAATAATTCCAAGAATGGGCCTGGAAAAAGATGTCTAAGAGGAGGCCTTTGAGGGAAGAAGGCATGTTAGTCGGAACTTAGCCTGAACTACAGTACTGTAAGGAACTAGTCACATCTACATCCTTTTTTGATTTATGCACTGTTTGGTCCATCAAAATACCTATCCCTTCCTCTCCTGGCCTCTGTAGTTGTTTTTCCTTCTAATATGTGGTTTTTTTCCTCTTGAGATCATTAGCTAAAGTTTCAAATATAAAGATATTTTTGTCTTGATTAAATGTACTATTAAATCTCCAGTCATCTTGCAGTGGATGTGTTTTCTGTAATTACTTGTCTTGAAGGCTCACTGAGGAATGAAGAATATAGGGAAACACTTGGAAATGCAATCGTATGGCAAAATACTTCCTTCTTTTGATACTCTTCATCTTTTAAAGTATTGTCGCATTAGCACATGTGCAGGTCTGTGCTAGATACAATGGACAGTCTTTTAGCACTGTTGTAACTAGATACAAATCTCAGATCTAATGCATTGATGTGTTTTCTCCTTGCCAACAGGATAAATACAAGCAATTTTTGTTTTAAAGCTACTGAGCAAATAGTGCTGTCTAACTAAATTGCTTTAAGGGGGAATCAATATGGTGCATCCACTTCTAATAGTCCATTTGCCAATGTTTTTAAAAATCTATGTATACGGTTTGGGCATGGATGATCATTGTTCATTTTAGTTCTCAATATATTGTGTATAACTAATGGTACAATTCAAGGGCACAGTGAGAAGGTCATGGGGTTTTAAAAGAAAATGGCAACTGAGCACGGCAAAGGACAGTTTATTGTTTTACAGTGTTTTGTAATTAATCTTAATCAAGATTTGCTCTATATAACGTAGCCTTTCTTTTATTGAGATGTTATGTAGTGGCTTTTACCTCTTAGGATCCCTAAAGCACCTTCTTTCATAACTGAAGTTTAGAGGAAAATGAGTTATTTGTTCATGCTGCTTCCTCCTTGGCAACTGTGGATTTTTCTCCCTCCTCCATTTCAGTGTACCATGTTATTGCATGCATTTCCGTGGCAAATACAACATATCAAAAGATTTCTCAGACTTGATTTTTTGGATGCAGCTAGTTATAAAATAGAGACAATGATTGCTCCCAGAAAGTACCCCGAGAGTACTATAATTTCATCTCTATAAATTTTGTGGTCACATACAAGTCTCACTGGACCAAGCTACTATTGCTTTTTGTTTTGTAGGACTCACCAGTGACTTTGATAGGAAAATTGAAAAACAAGAATTTCTACTTAGAACTTGATTGCCCCTATAGCACAATGGTTTGTTTCTGTTTCTAACTGCAGAGCTGAGAGCGAATGCTCTGAAGGCATTTTTTTGCAGGGTGGACAGTGCTTGGCTGTTCTCAATTTACACATGTTTGATTTTTGTGTTTCCAAAAATACAGTTTCCATCTACGTTCACTAAAGTTTTTTTAATATCTGGGGGGTTTTGGAATCTACTGAAAAGGCATCTGATTTGTGGGGGTTTTTAAAATGTTCTATTTTTTTATGACGTCTCTTGTTTTCTCAGAAAAAAAATTGCAGTGGGATTTGTGTTTGTGTCCCAAAGCAGATGGATGCAGTAAGATAGGAGCAGCTTTCCCAGGGAGCTGGTGCTGGGTTGTTTTGAGCACATCTCCATGTCTCACGCTCAGACAAGAAGGGCCACAAATCTCTAGGGGGGTATGTGTTTGCACCTCAGCCTCTCATAAAGTATGAGGGTATATTCCACGGTGATCAGCACAGATAAAGGAGTGAAGGCCTTATACCTTTTGTCCTTTCTGCTTGATCCTCGCCTTTACTTGTGGCTGTGTTTGTGAGAACTGTGCTTCAGAACAGATGTGATGATCTTGACCAATTTCACCAGTGCATTAGAAACAAACAGATTTTTTCCTACAACATCTGTGTTGCTCATGTGTTTTTTATTTTGTTCCTCCCTTTCTTCAAATGTCTATTATGAACCTGGTGATGAAAGCTCCCTTTTTTTTGAGCCCATTTTCAGAGCTGGACACCTTTCATAAAGTATCCTAGGACAATAAATCACTTAGTGCTTTATGATTGTAACCCCAAACTAGAGTACCAAGGTAATGTGGAGGGCTTAGTCCCAAGATGTGTAGGAGAAATATAAATGACATTTTTTTTTATTTTAGGGAAGAAGTTACTATAAATAAGTTGCAAATAAGACTTCCATCTAAATCAAGGCCACAACTATCAAAATCTGTATTAGAAGCACTAAAATGCAAATAACACAGAAGGATTATTTTGTTCACACAGAAGGTTTCAGCCAATAAGCACCTAGCTGTTAAGACATGATATTGCCAGTCTTTAACCCTGAAAGCTTGTACCCAAAGCTGACTGGTGTAAAAGTAGATTTCAAAAGGTTTCCTGTGAAGAAATGCTTGTCTTTGTTAGACTAAGGAGTATGGCCACCTCAGTCAAGCAGGGACTCCAGTGGGTTCAATAGTGCTCCTTAGCCTACACCTGGCAGCATTTAGAACATTGTGTTGCAGAGTTGCTGAAAGATTGCTACATTTTTCATTTTCCATAATGCTTAATCTGAAGAGGTTTCAATAGAATTATGTAGAGAGACTTTTTCTAAAATACAGTATCTTTGGTCTGTGACTTTTTCACAGTGTTGCCAGTGCTCCATGGTTACTGTCAAAATTCATGTCTGAGTAGCGGTGGGAAAGTCCTCTTGCTGCTTGCTGCCCTGCTAGAACTGGTTTTCACAATGTACACTCTTTCTTCAGTGTTTAATCTTGGATTATGCTTGTTTTATCCTTTGTTCTGCTGTCAGTTCACTCCTATCCTACAGGTCTCTGCAAATGGTGATTGCTTGTCATGTGGTACTCTAATGGTCTTTTGAGTGGTGCCTCCTTCTTCTCTGTTTTGGAACACTGCATTGAGATAATGTTGAATTGCCAAGTCCTGTAGGAACTTTAAACTGTGGCCCAAATTCTCCCTTCAGAGGCTGGATGAAGAAAAACCAGATGGGGTCAATTTACACATGAAGAAAAAAAAGCTTAACAAGTAAATGAACAGGGAATAACCACTGTGCTTGTATTAGCTTTTGCTTATTTCTGATTCTTTTCTCTTCATAATTACGCCCCTGTGTTATCAAATGTGCTTGGAGTAATTTGGGTTTGGGGCTTTATTCCCTCCCAGCCATGTCCTCACTGTTGAAGCTCCTAACTTTTGAGTCACTATAGTGAGGCTGCTTATACAGCCCATATCACTTCCCCTTGCAGGTGGGTAGACAAGGCATTTTGGACAGTCCTTGTGAAAGATGAGGGAGGTAGTCTGCAGGAGGAGGGAGGGGCTATTATACAAAAAACTCCTGAGATTGACTTCCATTCTTCAGCACTTGTTTAGGCTGGGTCATCAGCTGTCACTGCAACATTGCTGCCTCTGGGGACCTGAACCTTTTAATCAGTAGTGTCAGCTGTATTGCCAGAAAATAAATGGGGGGGGGGGGGAGGGGGGAAGAACTGATACATAAACTGTTTAAAAGAACAGGGAGAAATCACAGGTTGGAAAACTCTTTCTTCTAGTTACTATTTTGATGGGCTTTTTCTATAGCAATGCTCTCTCCCTGTTATGGTTTTAACCTCTGGTCTATAGGTCGCTTCCTGCCGACATCTGCCAGCAGACATACTTGTGTTGGGAGACACGGATAAATCAACCAGTGTAGGATTAACTTCATGTTTCTTTTAGCATTTTCTGTTCAAGGAGAACCTCATAGTGCCTGAAAACATCTGAAGTTCATACTGAAGCTCACTTAATAGCTTGAAGATTTTATTACTAAATTTAGCTGGGGCTTAAATATTTTCAGGTAATCTCTGACTTTTTAAGCCTAAAATTCCAAATGAGAAAAAAGTAATTGTTGTGTTATCTCAAATGTCTTTGCAGTGATGGTTTGTAGGTGAGGAAGGCCACCAGATTTCTTAAATATAGTGCCACCAAAGGAACTTTATTTGCTGGTCTAAGGTAACGTGATGAAACTCTAGGCCTATATTTCAGAAATACAAGGAAAAAAGAAGTGGAATTTTTATTATAGTTTATTGTAAATGGAGAGACATCTGGTGTAATAACAGCAGATCCTTTCATAAAATAGAAGGTGTCCCCAAACATTTACATGCACAAGCATGTAAGTGCGTTCAATTTCCAACAAAGACAGACCTAGACTAAAAACCTGGATCTAGCTCTGCATTTTAGGCTCATCACAGATTCAGTTGCCTAAAATGATAGGTGTAGGAGGTGAAAAGCTTAGCTCTAGTTCTTGCCCACCTGCTGTTTCACTTCTTCATCAGTGAGTATGCACCTGCGATTTGAGGACCACTGGGTTTGGGGGATGGAGGGGGTTTCTCTCAAACCAAGTCTGCAAATTCTTCTCTGTTCTTCTGTGTATCTGCAGTAATCTACTTTTAAAAAACATGTTCTTCCACTTCCTTGATTCTAAATATCCTCTTTTAAAGATCCCTCAAAAAAATGCCTGGGGGTGTTGGAGAAAAGAGGGGGCGAAATCTACTTGATGTTTGTGTTATGCCTTAGCTTTGAGACAAAGTAGTAGGCAGATTATTAAGTATGGCTTTATTAGTTATATAGAATTGTTTAAGAGTGAGTTAAATAGGAATAGGAAAATGGGGATTGCCTTACCAGCCAAAATAGGAGGCTCCTGAGTACCTACGGAAGACTTTCTCTTCCTTAGCAAGACATTTTGCATGCTGATTAATTCTTTGCAAGCCCTTTAGACCAGGAGCCACACTGGAATGGTGGAGTCAGAGGCCTGGAAACACTGAAAATGCGTTAGGGACATGGAGCCCTGGCTGGAGCACCTGGCAAGTGCCTCCTCTGGCACAGGGACATGCCATGCTGGTCCCACTCAGCTCCACACTGAAGGGGTCATGGCACCTGCAAAATGTCCTGTGACTAATACACACCCAGCTCCAGAAGAGGTATGGTAGGTGGTGTGTCCTGGCAGTGAGGGAGGACTTTTGTCAGGGCATCTTCCTTTAGCTGCATACAAGCCCTCAGCTTCAGGCTCTCTTCAGGGAGGAGCTTCATGCTCTTCTTAAACCTTTTGGCAGACTGGGGATGTCATTTCTTGTGGGAGGCTTTTGTGAGGCATGACTGGAAGGACAGGGGTGAATCTTAAATAGCGGCCAAGTCTGATGGGCAGTTCTATCTATGTTGTGTGGACACCTCTCCCCAGCTTACTATCTTTTGCTTGTGGTGGCTTCATGAAGAGGTAAATCCCACTACATTGCACCTTGCCCATCCTACCTCAAGACTTCTTTTTAGAAATTAAAAAAAAAAAAAAAAAAAGAAAAGGTAAGAAAAGCTGAATTGTGTAATTCAGTACCAGTTGGCTTGGTGTCCGATGAGATACTAGCTGTTCTACAACTGTCATGAAGGCAGTGTGAAGGCATGGAGTCAAAATAAATGTCACATCACCTGCCCCAGGTAACCCAACAGAAATGCTCTCATGTGCTTGTGGCTGACCTTAATGCCTCATGTCCTCCCGTGGGACTCTTATGGAGCCACAGCTTTCCAGTCCTGTTGTTCAAACCAAAGAGGGAGGTGGGAGGGTGTCAGCACAACCCACCATGACTCCAGCAGCAATGTCTCAAGGGACAGCATTACCAAGAGCTCATCTTACTTTGTCAAGCATCAGCCTTTGGCATCTCTTCTTTTTTAATGTATCAAGGATAGGTATACTGTGGCTCTGGAATGAAAAAGAAGCTGCTGGAAGACTCTGCCTGGTTCCTGAGCCACAAGCCAGTGAAATTTTGTGGCAAGTCAGTTCTTGAGTGAAGGCAAAATAGCAAGACCTGGGTGGGGTTCGCCTCTGCTTTTAGAAGTAATCTGAGTTGTCTGTGGAGGACCAAAGCAATTTTTGATTCTTTGATGTAAGAACCAGCCAGTTCATGACAGTCTTGAGTCTTTCTGTGGAAAATAAATTCAGCACTGGCACTGTTTGAATAAATAAAGAAAATAACCTGAGTTAGAGTTTGTTTCAGAGGTTGTTACACTCTTTTGTGAAGCATCTGGATCTGGTAACGTAAACATCACCAGTGCCAACAAGAAAGGGGGAAAAGAGGAGCTGCTTGCGCTTCGGCTTCCTGCTCGTGTCCTTGCCTCCTGTCTTGCTGAGGTTTCCTTCAGCCATTGTTCCCTGCTGTAAATGTGCCTGTGATGGATGCAATGGTGGGTGCTGTGGCTTTCCGCCGGCACCAGTGTGCATGGTCATACAGCTGTCATCTCAGGTCAGCCTTCTTCATTGCTCCATCCAGTGTTTTGTCTGCACTAACCTGGACTTCAAGGCTAGAAACCTGTCTCTGCAATCTGAATGATTAATACAGAGTTGCTATCTTCATGTGTGAATTGGAGAAGAAGAAGAAGAAGCAAGGCTTGCCTGAGTATGGATCATCAGAAATGAACAAAACTAGCAAGGTAAAGCAGAGCTCCTTATGCCCATGTGATAGTCTGCTTCCGTCATGTGGTGCGTATAATTTTGGCTCAATTAAATAAGCTATGGGCACTGAAGCTGCTGGGGAATTAAAGCCTAGGTGGCTTTCTCAGGATAAGAAGGAAATGTAAGCCAAGAGTGTCAGTGTTTGGGTCTAGGTCCATCAGCCCCTGCTAGCAGAGCTAGGACAAGCGTGGGGAGGGAATGGGAGAATGTTCCATTGCCTGGGCTATTTGCTAAATGAGGGCAGGTCTGTGGCTCCCTGCCACAGAGCAGTGAAAGTCTGAAACAGTAACTGTCCACCTGAAGATGTGTTTCCCTCTATTTCTCAGAGAACTGCTAATTAGAAAAGAAAGTTAAAACCCATGGATAGGTATTAACCTCAGCTCTCGCTTGATGACATATTATCCAGCCTCAGTTCAGCCTAATGCTATGAAAAACAAAGATAAATGAAGGGGAAAATTAAAGAGATTAAGAGGAGAAAGAGGAGACCTGCAGTAATAATTTCTTGTCCCCAGTTCATGAGCTGAGAAGGCAGTAGGGGTAGGGGCAGGGTAGATATCCATCTTGTTCATAGGCAAGAGCCACTTCGCCTTTTAAGGCCTCTGTTGTATGTGAGGTGCTTTAATGAGCAGTGGGAGTTTTCTACTGGAAAAAACAAAAAAAGAGCTAAGGTCATTCGTACAGTTGAAAAGTAATATATTTTTCTGCTTTACTTAAAGAAAGTTCAGACCAAGCCTTCACTGTTCATTTAACTGATTATTTCCATATGGACTGACTTTTTGTGCTCAAGTGATGTTAATGCAGCTGAAACCCAAGCAGGTCTTAACTCTTGCACTTATCACTGCAGAAAATGCTTCTCTTTGCATGCTCATTAGTTACATTTTACTCCAGCTTTATCATGTTTTGGGGGAATTTCTTTAACTGTGGTTAAGAGCAAGTTACTGAAACCACTGCTGGGCTGTTGGAGTGGAGTAGGGTCAGTACAAAACAGGAACCTTTCCAGCACCCCAGAAAAAATTCTCTGCGTATTGTTGGTTGTTTAAAGTTTCCTTTTTTTTCTCTATTTGGGATGCTAATGAAATTTAAACTAAACTAGGAAGTTAATAGAAATATTTACAGTGCAGCTAAAATAACTTTTGGTGTTAACACAAAAATAAATATTCCCAAGAAAGGATTGGAAAGCAGGATTATATTATAAAAAGAAATAGCCAGCACATTCTTTTTGTCCCATCTTCCAACCTGTCACTTTTTTTTGTCTCTGCCAAATGCCATGGACTCTGCATGTTTATTTAGATTAAATAAAACATACAGCTCTGTATCTTTTTTAATATTGGGCCAGAGAGCATTATGCGCTCAATCTGTAAAGCAGAAATGAAAAATATAAATATTTTAACAAGTGAGCAGCTGCTGCATTTTCACTTCTTACTGAATATACTATTTTTGAAGGTACTGGGAGGAGAGATCAGGCTGGAAGGGAAGGATGGCGGAGAGATGGTGTATAAAGAGGGGCAGAGAAGATGCATTAAAATGACACATCTTGAGAGAATCTGTTTGAACAGTGGAGATTTACAAAGTTTTCTCCTACTTCATGGCAACTTAGGTACACACATCAAACATGTCATAGGAGTGACATGGGGCAGGTGAGCCTTGTACCAAGAAATTCAAAAGGAAGCGATGTGTGAGGGGGTGGGTGACACTGGAAGGCTTGGGAGACCTCTGCATGCTGCACATGAGCAGCAGGCCTGGCTGAGACGGGAGGAGGATTGGGTGCCCATCATGGGCTGCCATTAGCTACAGCTGGAGATTTCACTTCTGTTTTAGAAGAGCAGACAGGTTTTTCGGGTTTTTTTAGACAAAACCTTTACTTACAAGTCCTCTAATACTTGTTTAAGGAAAAATACAGATTTCTTTGTTTCGCTTTGCTTTAGAGATGAGGTTTGTTCCTCACTTTCCTATGGTCTGCCATGTATAATCGGAACACTTTACTCCACATTGACTTGCTGCTTGTTTTCCAACATCCTCTGCATACTCCCATTTCAATTATGGGGCATATTTTAAATTACTTTTGCTTATGTGTCTTGACTTCTTTATGCTGTGATAGCACTGAACATCCCAACCACTGGCATAGTCTCTATTATACAGAAAACTAAACCTGAAGCATTGGCCTGAATTTGGTGCTTTGAGAGCTTTTTGAGCAACACCAGAAACCTTAGATCATTTCAAATACATCTTGATTGACAGATGTCAGTCTGTCTCCTTTCAGAGGTCTCCTTTGAATGGAAATTACAGCATAACACCATGCTGAGACACCACAGATTTCTCATGCCAGCTTAATGCATTCTCGGCTCAGCATAATTCTTAGGTCTTGTACCACTCAATCTATGCCATTATCTTAGCTCAGTGCATCTATCTGAATTGACAGATTAATGACAAATTGTCTTGTTTTATTCAATTTCATAGCAGAGTATAGGAATTAAAAAAAAAAAAAAAAAAGAAAAGAGATGAGCTGACTTCTTAAAATGATAAAAGTAGGGGTGAGGAATACTTTGTTCCAGCATGGCTGATAGTTCCTACAGCAAGTGAAAGAGCTGTGTTTAATTTCAGAGTCAACTTCCCAGAGTGAATGTTAGGACTGTATTCCCCTCTCTGCTTTTCTTTCTCTGGCCCATCACACATTGTTCAGGTTAACTTGGTTTGAAGTGACCCAGTAGCTGGGTCTGCCACGTTTTATGTGACTATTTGGTGTCTGCCTATAAAATACCTGAGCTTCAGTGGGCTGGAATGGAAGTACATAATAAACAGGAACATGGACTCTCTTCTATACAATCCAGCAAGGGGGGCAGAGGGGATCAATATGGGAAAGCTATGGGACAGAAGGAGATGTCCTCCTCCTGTTACTTTAACTTTTGATAATGCTCCTGAAAAACAAGGGCTTTTAACATATTCTGCCTGTTTTCCTTGCTGTGTTTGTGTGCATCTCTCTTCTCTACCGAAACATTTTTGAAAATGATAGCTGATCATGAACTCCTTTCAAAATTTTTCATTAGGTACCATCAATACCTGACCCTAGCTAAATTCCAAGGGGAAAAATACCTGAAGCAGTATTACTGCTTAAAATATTAAGTAATTAATTGCAAACTCAATATTTCTCCTAAGAGAAGGCAGAGGAGGAGTAAGGTGGGCACCATGAGGACATCACAATTACTTCACAAACCTCTTCAGCCCCTTCATCTGGGCAATGCTAGCATTATTAGAGAGAATACTTGTCCACTTAGGGATGGTCAGTTTACGTGGAATTCATCTGTATTGTTTGGTGGGTTATGTGAGTGTCTTTTGTTTCTTCTTGAAAGCATTGTGTGCTCACACAAAGTATGAGGAAGAGCAAAAGATGGTTCCATCCTTCTCTGATAAAACTAAGGGTTTTGGTTTGTGAGAAAAACAACATTCTTGCAACTCCAGAGACTAAGACAGTTTTTAGGCAGTGAGCAGTAAGCAGGTGGTGAATGTTAAATAAAGAGATCAAGGAGGGAGCCTGTGGTTAAAGAAGGATGGGGTGAGGCTAGGACACTTCTGCCAGGTTCTGAAAGAGGGCTATCATTGTTTAGTCTATGCTGTGTCCAAGAGGCTGGATCATTCTTGTGTGACAGACCAGCTGCTCAACTCCTTCAATTCACAAAGTTAGCAATGTAAGTCCAGAATATTAAGGTTTTGTAAGAGCAGGGCCTTATTTACGTAAGTATTTGTACTCTTTCACACACTTAAAACAAAGTTCCTTTGGCCAGTGGATCAACAGAGAGTTTGCTGCTTCTTTCCAAGCAGGTTTGCTTCCCATGAATGAGTGGCTTCATCATTTTATATTTATCCTCCACTTCTGAGCAGTTAATTTTTAGGTGATTGAACCTAAGAGGAGGCAAAAAAGCATCAGAAATGAATACAGCTTCAAGAATGAGGCACTTCCCTTACCTATGTGGTTCATTGGTAAACCTTTGCTTTTTTGTTTTCCTAAGACCTTTCTTAATAGTCTATCTATCCAAGATAGGCCTTTACTTTTTAATCTAAGACGTCATCTTTTGAACTCTTGTGAGCTTTGGTTAGTTTCTCTGAGATTTATGGTGTCTTGAATAGTATGAATAGTAGGAACATTTCAAAAAAATGGGTTATTTGATCCCCTTTATTTAATACTTGCCCAGAGAGGACACCTTGCTTTGTCTCCTGCTTCCTGGTTTGGGGAATGAATGGGTTGAGGAGAGCTCATGAGCTCATCTCCATGAGAAAACCCTCTAAGCTGGTTCCAGCACTGTCCATTGAAATTGCAACTAGGATGGGCTCATTCCTGGGGTTGAAAAATCCAGTGTGACTCAAGTTTGAGGAGGAAAGTGAGAGGTGTGGAGCTGATTGGCTCACTGAGGTGGCCAGTATCGGTGTAGTGGACAGAGATACCCATCAGGTACTCCATGGCCTGGTTTGACTGAGTGGAAACACTGGAGGGTGATGGAAGCAGTGATGTGATCCTTCTTGTTACATGTGTCCTTCATAGAATCATAGAATGTTTGGGGTTAGAAGGGATCTTTAAGGGAATCTAGTTCCAACTGTCCTGCCATGGGCAGGGACACCTTACACTTGCATAAAATCCCATCCAGCCCGGCCATAAACTCTCCCAGGGATGGGGCATAGGAACTGTAGTTGTTCCTAAAAGCTATTCATGAGACCGTGGATGTATAGAATAGCTTTGAATTGTGCTCTGTGCTCTCCACACCATATTGTTTTCCTGCATTACATTGTGCTACCAGACTCCTTTCTTCTTGCACTTCTTTCAGTGAATGCAGAAAACTTTCAAGCTTTTATTGCCAGTACTTGCAACAAAAGCTGACAAGCAAAGACTTTTGCATGTATACTTAAGTCTGTTTTCTGAAGCATGTTTTTTGAGGGTAAACATTTTTTTGCTGGTTAGTACTGGTCAAAGCCAAATAGAAGATCTTGTATGTACTTGCAAACAAGTACATATTTTACTCCATTTTCAGTTGCGCCAGCTGATGACAATTGACATTTTCTTCAAAGCCCAGTATCCTGGAAACATGTAATTAAATCACAATTTATTTGTTTTTTAAAAAAAACCTCACAAACCCAAACAAGCCCACCCAAAATGCTGGGTTTAGTCTTCCTGCTTGTAGAGAATGTTAGGAAATAAGACATCAGTGCTTCCTGGGGTTTAAAAATGTAAATAAATACAGCTCTCTCCACATTTGTTACCATACATTTATTTTTATAAAACTCTCTTCTGGACGCCTGTTTACTTTGAGACTTCTGAAAAGATCCAGGTGATTGTAGTAAACTATTCAACCACGTAGGGGTATTCTTCTGATTAGGCCAAACATGTGTTAATAACACATTTATTAATAATTCCAAAATGCTTCTTAATCCATATAATAGCTGCAGGTTTCTTCTTAACAGGTTTGAAATTTTCCCATTTGAAATTAGGCTTATTTAATTATAGTTGGATTAGGTGCAGGAGTGTGCACCGTGGAGCAGCCTCGAAGGCAAGGTTTTTGTCATGCTTGGTGGTGGTATCGAGCAGGATAGTGAACCAAGCCCTAGCAAAATCTCCAGAATGGGTTATTTCAACGTTATAGGGTGTGCAAACACCTCTGTAGCCTCTCTTTTGTGCTGTGTTACCAGACTCCCAGTTTCTCCCAGATTACTTGTGGTTTGGTGTTCCTGTTAGCTCTGAATATAAGCTCTGATTTTCTGTAATGCTCAGCGGGAGGTAAGCACACTGATACTGAGATAGCTGGGAAGGGGGATTGTTTCTGAGGGAATCCAACCTGGTGTCAGACTTTTTTCCCCCTATTTTTTGGCCGGCTCCAGCACTGCGCAGATGAGAGCAGGGCTTGGCAGCTGTTCAGGGCTAATGTGCCAGACTCTATTTTCCTTTCCCAAATTAAGCATGCTGGTACAGTGTCTGTGAGAGGTAGTGGTTCCTGGCTCCTGGCTTTTGCCGAGTTTGGAAATCACTGAAAGCCAGGAACTACTGTGTGCCAGTGAAAACTGGCTTCATACCACAGCATGCCAGCTTGGTTTAGAAAATCCTGGAAATGATGGAGAGTCCTGTGTGAAGGCTCATTTTTAAGATGTTTTACTTTGCCCGTGATGAGACTTTTCCTCCTCTGCTTCCACCGAGCTTTGAAATAATCTCTATATTTGCTCACTTAATGGTAGTATACCTTTTTCCTGCCCAGATTTTTGCCTCTGAAATGAGGGTGCAGACATGATGTTATCTGTCTCTCAACCCACTACACTGTCTAGTCAATGAGTGAGAACTGTAGCTTCCATCAGGTCTGACAGCAGGCTGGCCTGCTTTCTGCAGGGTGCTGAAGAGATGCTTTATTCCCAGCTGTTTCCAAATACAGGTCCTGGGTCTTTCCAATTCTTACGTGCTTATACTTTCCGGCCTTTTAAAAACTTGTAGTCTTCAAAAACCCCTTCCTGCAGTTGAGATGCAAGCTTCAGAAGTATTCTTCAGACTGCTAGGGCTTCATCTACATATCTTCCATTCCTGTCCCTGTGGAGCAGGCTGTCATGGAAAATCCTTGCTGAACCTGGGGTAGCAACTCGGCAACTGTTGCAGCAACTATTGCTCCTGGGATGCCTGGGTGCTTACAGATAAACAGCGGTGTTGGTATCTTAATCCCAGTCATCAGCCCAAACCTTTAATTACTTTGAGCTATGGCCCTTCACTTCTGCTATCTCTGTTAAATGCATGGCAACTAGAAGTTGCTTGGCCAATACTAATGCTCTCCTGTTACAATACAGGACACGTGTTTGAATCTGTGTTTCTTGTTGCTTTCGATGCTCAGGCCAGGTGCAAATGCAATGCCTGGCTGATGAAGCATGTCTCGGGCTGTGGTGTCTTGCTGGTTATATGGTGTAGCTAAAAACCTTTTACTGGGTTTTTCCTTTGCCCTTGCTTAGAATTTGCCACTGCTGTGGTAATGGTGTATGTAATTTATCTGCAACTGCTTTCCTTTTATTCAAGTGAGATGAACAAATGAAAAATGGTAATGGGGGAAGTAAGTAATAGTGAGATCACATGAATTCTCCCAGCATGGGAGTTCCCTGAGCATTTCTGAGGTTAACAAAGCAAAGCTGCTAAGTCTGGTTGCTGTTTTTGTAAGGATTCATCCATCTGTTCCCATGTTCTGTCCTCAAACCCTCTGAAGTTTAGTCCAAGCAGACACTACCTCTGATGTCCTGGGTTATTTTTTTTCCATGCAGACTTGGTCAGCCTCTTCCATAGTCATTTACAAATAAACACAGGAATCAAATTCTGCTCCATGTACAAGTAGGTCAACCTCATTGATTTCAGTGGGACTGCTGCAGACATAAGTCAGCGGAATATGTGCTCCATGTTTTGCTAAGTTGTTGGCAGAAAGTGGATTTGTATAAGCTCACCAGAGCAGATTGTCCTTACATGAGAAAAACAACACTTAGTACAGCAGTCCTTACTTCGGTTTTCTCAGAGGTGCAGCAATAACAAATATACTAGAGCCGGTTACCAGCACTTAAAAGGATAACCTCATCCCTGTTTCTTCACCTAGATGTAAGAGTGAGATATATTTAGAATAAAGCCATTTCCCCCACATTCACCACATACAAACAAAACTCTGCAGTTGTGGAAATACTTGAGGCAACATGCAACTGATTCCCACTGGGTTTGGTAACTGAGGAGACGCATGGTGGGAACAGCTTGGAAGAAGATCTTTAAAGACTACATAAGGACAGTAGTGCCTTTGCAGTGAGAGCCCTACCACAAACTTTGGCTTTTATAAAACCATTCTGACACTTGCAATCTGAAGGAGAGATCTGGGGCAGGTCGAAAGGGAAAAAATATCAGAGGCATCCCTTACTTTTCGTTCCCCTGTGTGCCCTAGTTTCCCTACTATCCTCCTGTAGACTCATTCACCAAAACATGAGCAGGCTGTGGAAATTCACAAGGTAAATTTCACAGTACTTAAGTTTTTCCCCTCTGCTTAGGCCTGTTAGAGCCTTGAAGATGCCCTCTGTGAGCTTGATAGCTACCAATCACGTTTTGGGGCTCGTAACAGTTATGTGGTCTCTGAACCAGCCCTTTCCCTTCCCTGAGGTGTTCTTCAAGGCAAGAGCAGCACAACTGTCTGAGATGCCAATGGGCACTCTTGCAAACAGGCTGCAGATATTTGCACCATTGCCTTCTAAACAGCTTGGGCAGTAGCAGAACACTGGTGGTTATTGGCAAATATTCCGGTGAGCAGAGGACAAACCATCAAGGGCTGCCTGATTTCTTCCTATACATCTTTCCAAAACTGAAGTCAAAAATAGTCATTGATTATTTCCCCCCTCTTTATATATACCCTAGAGGAACTGTACACAGAGAGCATATCGATGGCACCTGCTCTCCAGGTAGAATCTATGGAGGTGTATTGCACACACCTCCCCCATCGCATTAGCAGCCCTCCAAATGTGTCTTTTTCTGCTATTCTCCTCAAGGTGAACACTCCCTGCTGTTACATGTATCTATATGTGAGGAGCTGAATGTGAGAAAAGTGATTGGATCATGGGCTTTCAGAAATACCCCCACATGCTTCAACTCCCCTGCCCTGAAACTGCAAAATGTACTTCAGCATTGGAGTCTGCTCCCTCCAGCAGAGTTCAGCTTCAAGCAGCAGTTCTGGGTTAAACTCCCTGCAAATGAACCCACTGTTGAAAGCAACTTATGCCAGCTGAAAAGATCATTAAATGAGGTGCTTGGGGCTTTCAAATGCCTATGTTCTCAGTATGCCACTGTGTAGCCTCTCTTCAAAAGTCTGTAAGAGTATTACATGCTAATCCCAATTAAATTCAGAATATCCCTGGGTGTTTACCGCTGTTGCCCTCTCTTTTTCATTCTTAATTGCATTGTAGCTGAATAACTCTGTATCCACATTGGGTTATTCATGAATAGCATATTGAGTTGTACTCTTTTTCATTTCACAACAGGGATCTGCTGTTACAGGATTGGTATAGACTGAAGCAAGCAACTAATGTCTGCATTTCAAGTCCTTAATCTTGTCACAAACCAAATAATAGGAGTTGTTTGGGGTTTTTTATTTTCCTATAGGTATGTGGTTTCCAATTGAGATGTTCAGCTTATTGGATAAAAACATGGTAAACAAGATCTATGACCTTTCAATATTGGTTTTGGAGATTATTTTAACATCTATTTATATATGTCATATACTTACATAGGCTGATACTTCGGGGAGGAAAACAGTGAGAATACGTAAAACAGCAGCAAGTTATTTGGTTGCAATGGCACTGCTATATAGTGGTGAGGGAAAGAAACATGCTTATTTTTGTCTGCCTTGTTGAAGATCTAGACCACCAGTTTATCCCTGTGCCACATCCCTGTTGGGCCTCTGCAGAATGCAGCTGGCACTGCTCATTGCAGCCTCTGTACCGAGGTAGGGGAGTGTTCCTCGGTGCTGAAGGCAGGCACTCTCAGGGTACCAGCTGGAGTAGCTTCTGCTACATCTCTTCCTTGCAGTTTGTCTGGAGATAAACTGAATTTCAGTTTCTACAGCTATTGTAATCTGCTAGGTGCTGCATGGACATTTTTCTTTCTTTTCTAAAAAAACCCCCAGCTTGCTCTTTTTTTTTTTTTTTTAGTTTTAAGCAAATTTTTTCAAGTGTGTTTTATCTTTTTATTTTCCCCATGCAATGGGGAGGAGGCGTGAATACTGACAGTATTGAAAATAATTCTGCAGGTATTGTCATCAGGTGTCCATGCAGACTTGTCTCCCAGAGACTTTAATGAGTGGCATGTGTTGGACAAAGAGAATAAGCACGTATAGAAGTGGCACGCAGGCCTAGAAGAATAGAAAGAGCTGCTCTTGGGCATAGTGATGTTAAAATGGATCAGCTTTGTTTTTCGTTTATGAGTAAGAATAGGCTTTTCTCATAAACAGGATGGAAATTGAAACTCCAAGAACCTTGCAAGTCATACTGCATTTTTAGGGTTTTAGGAGGATTTTGGGACAGGAGGATGGTTTCGTTCATTATTGACTTTCAAATCCTCTGAGAGGTGGGGCCTTGCATGCAGCCAAGTCTTCAGAGCATGCCTGCATTGTGACCTGGGCACCTTTCTATACTGCCTTGGCATTTACTTGAGCCCACATGAAGTGGCTGCTGGTAGGCCATGCAATGGAGAGGCTCTCAAGACAGGTTTTGTCCCTTGTCCCCTTTGTTTTGAGGGACAGGGGAATGTTCCTCCTGCCCTGCTCCAAAGTAAACCCACTATGATTAAAATGATGAGGCCACGTGTGCTGGCTCACACTGTCATGCGTAACCACACACCTGGGAAGCCTGGGATGCTAAGCTCTTAGGGATATGGGTTGCTTAGTGAAGAATGGAGGGACCATGTGAGTCCAAGCTGCTTCTGCTGAAGGTGAGTCCAAGTCTTCAGCTGAAACTGAGGATTGGAAGATATTAAGCAGGTTTACAATGTTAAAGTACCCTGTCTGTGTGCATAGATAAAAAATAAAAAGTTCATGTCAGTGGTTTATTTCGATTCTGTTAACATTATTTGCTGAATATTTAGCACTTCATTTAGTTTTTTCTGGTTTTTCCTCTCTTCATCATTCTCTATTAGTAAAGTCCCTTCCTGAAATGTTTCTTGTTGCTTTTTTTTTTAAAAGCGCTTTGAATTGAATGGAAGTTGTTTTCTCTTTTCCCTTTTGCCAACCATGGCTATGTTCCCCCTGTCTGACTGGAGGAAACCTTTGCTTCCTACCCAAGCCAACCCTGGGTAACCCTGTTGCAGCTGCTCACACGAAAAGCCTGGGATTCTCAGTGCAAGTTGAAAGGCACATGCAGGAAAACGTACTTTTTTTTTTTTTTTCTGGCTAACAAAAACCCACTGGGGAACTGGAAGATTTCCCATTGGTTTAATTATGGAGGTCTAATGAATTGCAAAAGTTAAAGAGGAAGGAGGGTTTTTTAAATGAAACTCAAATGAGTTGTTTTTTTTTTTTAATTGAAGGGTTTCTGTATACTAAGCTGGAGGGAGGAGAGGGAACTCTCCAGTGAGAAATGTAGAAAGGTTTATCAATGTGTATTACTCTATTAAGTGTTAACCAAAATGAACTAGAAGCACCAAGGGGAGAACATTTTATGTGAAACAGAGCCTTAGTTAAATAACCTTAATTTCTTTATTTAAAACATTAAATAACCTCCTTTACTTTATTTGTTTGTAAGTACAATGTATGAGAAGTTGATATAGGCAGTGGAGTAGAAGGTACAGACACGGAATGAAATACCAATATAATTTATTGTATATATGTATTTAGGAAACTCTTTCAGAGACTGTTTTCCTCATCCACAAAACTGGTTTAGGGAATACTTGTTCTGCCCCCTCACTCATAGTCACCTACTCTAGTTTCCTACCTTCACCCTGTGCCTGTACAACTGTTTGTATGTAGGACTGTACTGGGAATTGGGTCTCTGGTCCTTTGGTCAGAGTAGTTAATTTGTGTTTAAAATAAGAATAGGATTAGGGCGGCAGAGGTTGAGGACTTTCAAGAGAGGCTAGAGGATAGCCCAGTGCATTTTTTTTACCTGCTGAGGAAAACCATTATAGAACTAAAACCAGCATGGGAAATCCTGTCATGTCAAGGGTGACTCTTGGGAGGTTAAATCCCATTAACTACCCCTGAAATAAGCACAAGCTGAAAGCCCTGGATCCCTTGCAAATCTTACAGTGAGGTGGTTGGGTATGGGCTGGAAAATTGGGGAAGGTTTGCTAGTGGTAGCCAAGTGTTTTTGCTCCCCTGGGGGCTTAGTGTGACTGCTTTCTCTCTGTGTTTTGCTCCCCTATGCTGGTATACAAAACCAGCACTTATAGGCTGTGCTGCCTTGTGCTCTCCACATCTGAACAGTATCAAGCCAAGCATACCAGCAAAACAAGGTCAATCAAATGAAATACAAATATTTTTTTATTTTGCACTGCTTCCTGTAGCTGCAGCCTATGGATGGAAGGATTTTTATGTCCCAGTAACCTGTGACCTACTTAGAGAACTGGAGTAGCTTATGGTTGCAGTTCATTAGAGAAAGGGATTTTAATATCTAGAAGAACATGATGACTAAAACAATGTAATTTATATAATAGCAGTCATATATACATCAGTCTTGTCTGTACACTGATGTTTCCATGAATGCCTTTAGTATGTCCTGCTCTCTCAACAGCACTCAGAATTTATCCAATGTCTTCTGCTTTCCAAGGAGATAAAGGATCTTTTATATATTTATACACCTTTTTAGAAATACAGCCAGCAACCTCTGATGTTGAGTATGAAGCCTATAGAGAAAGCTTGTCTCTAACTGAGTAAGTTCAGTAAAAAGAGCTGCAGTTCAAGTGGCTGCTCTTAAAACAGTCCATTTTCCCTTGATAATTTCATGATTACTGTGATATCTATAGCAGTTCACGTAAAGAGCACTGAATATGGCTAGATGATATGACAGTAAAATTAATTAAAGGCAAACTGCAGAGTTTTTAGAAGGCCTGACTACATATATTCTATTTCTGGCAGACCTTGGCAGAAACCCTGCAGGTCTGCTTGGCCATGCAGCCTGCCAGCTAATGCCTGCGGAAAGCACGTTAGATCCAAATTTTCTTCTGTTTTTGCTTTGCTTCGTTGCTAGCAACAATTTCAGCAGTGTTGAAAGAGAAAGTGCTTAGAGAGGAGTTTCTTACAACAAAGCCAAGTAATCCCTCTTGGGCTTTGACTGTTGTGAGTTTAGCCCTGGTGCCACTTGTCCACATTTCACCCTTGGTGGAATTGTTCTGGTGCAAATACTTTGAGTGTTATTTTTGGCAAGTTTGTTGCATTTTTATTGAAATCAAATCAAACAAATGTCTCTGCTACACACCGCAATAGCCTTGTCTTTGATCTTGGTCATAGTTGAGAAGTGCAAGGCAGCAGGAAACAGAGAACCGAAGAGAATGGTGTGTGTGTTGTTCTTGCATGTATTATTTGATATTATTCATCTCCCTGGTATGAAGCAATGTTGATTTAGGCTGCAGCAGCTTTCTATTTTCCAGGCAGTACCTTGTGTATGCCAACACCTGCTTTTATTTCGGATAATTTCTGCTCAATTATTCCCGCGTTCCTTCCCCCTCCTTCAGAGGAGGCGAAGGGCAGGCAGCATCGCCCTTCCCCTTCACTCGGATTAAAATCTCTCAGCCTGTTAGTTCATGGGGACTCCTTCCAAATCCTTAAAAGGGTTATTGGCAGAGCCTGAGCTGGTGCAAATCAGCACAGCACCATTGCTTCTCCGTGGCCCCCTGCCGGGCTCCGTGAGCTGGAGGGCTGGCCGAGCAGCCCAAGTGATTTCTTATACCTCATTTCACCTTGCTCTGGTGTTTGAAAAAGGGTTTAATTTGCAAAGAAAAACACCCAGAAGAAGAGGGGACCTAAGAATGAGTCTGTTCAACGCACTATGTGACTCAGGGCCTTTTCTTAAGGAGCGGCATTGGCACAGACAGAATTAAGCAAGGCAGCAGCAAGGAACAGCAAACCAGGCTTCTAGCTCTTTGACTGCGTGTGGGGGATCAAGCATTTTGGTGCTGATTTGTTCTAGTCCTGTTAGAGGCATTAAAAAGGGGAAAAAAAAAATCTGATAAAACCCCCTCCTCTTACTCTCAAATATCCTGAGGGGATGGTTTTTACTCTTTTCCAAATTAAGCTGAGGTTACCCTCTGCCTATGGTGCCCTGCCTCCCCCTGGGGCTTTGCTGTCCCTTTCCTGGGGGTGGCAGAGGCGGTGAGCACTGGGTTTCCAGCCCTTATGGCTGGCTTGATCCATTACTTTGTAGTCATCAGTCAGCAGGCTACAGCCAGGCATCAGCCAGCCTGGCTGACTCTGCTGCGAGGCAGACTCACAGGGAGGAAGGGCAAAGACCAGCAGGGTTTAGTATAATAAACTATCCCAGGGAGGCCTTTCAGAGGATGGTGAGTGAGAGCCCACTGTGGTTGTCTTTCCCACAGGAAAAGAGAAGGGAGGATACTAACCACCTTCAAGGAATGTGTTTAACAGATTGCAGGAGCCCACGTTGCTGACAACTGCAATTGCAGTTCTGGAATCAATACAGTCCCAGAAGTTTGAAGTTGCTTGACAAATTGCTTGTGAATGAAAGTCTCTCCTAGATAAAGTGATACATTTTCAAGCAAACACTGGGCTTAGGAAGAAAAATAGCAGTGAACAAAATTCCACAGTGATGCTTTGATAGCCTCATCCTGTTCCCAGCAAATTACAACCCGGCTGACGTTACAAAAGCAATGAATGGAAGCCTAGCTGTTCTCTGCTATCATCTTAACAGAACCACGGGCTGTTCGGAGCTGAGGGTACTGAGATCCTCTGCAAGCATCTGGTGCCTGCTACATAGATGTCAAAAGCAGGCTGGAAGGTCCAGGTTCCTGTTAAATTCTCCACTATTCATAAGCAAAAGTGGACTAAGCAGAGGGGAGAGAGATATTTTAGTTACTCCAGCTTTGAGAGTTGGATCAATAGCCCATCTTTTTGGATTTGCTTTGAACTGGGTCATTTTGCACCACAAAGTAATTCTGTTCCCAGTCTTCTGTTGCCATTTACATTTATGGACTTCCTAGCGTTATTCACTTCCAGGCTGTTTGGAGAAAACCTCTGTGTAACTCTGAATCCTAGTGTAACATGTTTTGATTTTACCCCATCCCTACAAATTGACTACAAGCAGCAGCAGAGCAGCTGCAGGAAGAACTTGTAACTGTCTCCTGTACTTGCAGAGCTCCCTCCTTCCCCTTTGTATGTATATAAATTAGCAATGGGTGGGGAAAATCATGGTGTCACCAAATAAACTGTTTTAATTGACATGGAGTTTCCGTGCCACTAAGCATAAACACAGTGGAAGTAGAGATTTGCTGGCCCTTAAATTCAGCCACACTGCATGATTGGGAAATCCCACAAGGTGTGTGATTTTTTTGCGGGGGAGAGTCAAAGTTTATGGAGCTGTGAGCACCCCTCATGCCACAGGAAGAGTTGCAGATGAGGGAGGCTGAGGAAAACAAAACTCATTGGTCAAGCGGTGTGGCTCCATACTTCAGTCAACATGACATAGGTTTTGGAGACCAGTAGTGCTTCAAACATAGTGGGCAGGCTAAGCAGCTTAAGTCTGGGCTTAAATTTTAGCCTCACCACATTTTACAGCTAAGTAGGACTGGAATATCATTCTTAAAACCAAATATCGAAATCTTTAGCCAAAGAATAAATGCTGCCATGAAGACTTTCCCATGAGGAGTTAAAGCTGAATGGGAACTGCTTTTTTTTTATTCCACATTTTACATTGGCATAAGCTATGGGAAGGCTTTTTAGTCACATTGAATATATGGTTGGGGAGATATGAATCAAGTAGGTCTCCATATTTTAAAATAATAACCTTTAGTCCTGAAGCACAAACTAGAATTCAGTGTGTTACAGCACAAAAACTTTAAATGGGAAAAATACTTATAATCTAGGCTTCACATGAGGACAGCTTTTGACCTTTATATTGATGGGAGGAATTTTTTGTTATGAGCATCATTTCAGAGTTGCTGGTTGATATTCAAATGGCATCTAGAACCCATGCAGGTGGCTACTGCCAGTGTGTTTAATCATGAATGTATGTACCATCCCACCTGCATGACCAGAAATCCATCTGTAATAGAGGGGGTATTTTAAATACCTATTCCGACCTCTAACAGTAAATGCTTAGCAGTTCATCTGTCACAATGTGCAGCAAACGTGAAAAGTTACATTAGCAATATACCCATAGTGAGTTAACTCCAAATTTTTTCTTTTGTGGATTTTGAAAATGGTTTCTGCTTCCAAAAAGCCTCCAAAGCTTCTTACACAAAGGATGTAAGTGATAGCTACTTCATTTCTCCACCTAAAACTGGTTCCAGGGATGGCAGTGCCAGTTCATTTGCATAAGTCTTTATTCTGACTCTGGTTTGCCCAACACAATGTCTTTCCCCAGGTATTTTCAGACAATTTCACAACACAAGTGATGGCCATGCAGTGCTGAACTAGTATTTGATATAGGTTGTGCACCCTGATGCATATCCCTGCCAAAGAATTCTTAAAAAAATAAATCCTGAAAATTCTGCCTGGTTGGCTTTCTTCTAAGGGCAAGTAGATTTATTTAAATATTTTTACAAGTCAAAATGTAGAGATTTGAAGACATTAGAAGTAATTTTAAATGTCTGTGCTAGCACACAGGCTAATATGACTCCAGAATCAGACCATCTTGAAAGATGTGACAGGCAAAGCAGCCATTGGGAACTATAATGGAGGAGAAAGTTAGGATGTTTGACAAAATCTTTCCTGGTGTTACCCACTAAGAACATCCTCATTCTCCATTTGCCCTTACCTTGTGCTGATAAGTGCCACCCCCTCACTTGTACCTGCCATGTTGTGCAACATTGGAGAATTTAAAAATAGTCTGGCAATTAAAATGATTTAGGTTGGTTTTTTTTTTTCTTCTTTTGGAGCCAGACCTGTTAATCCAGTTCACAAAATGCGGCTGCTGAAACAGTTGTGCTGGTGCAATGGAGAGGGTGGCAGACAGACAGACAGACGGTGTGGCAGGGATGGAGGAGCAGCAGCAGAGGACCAGGATGTATGGCTAGTGAAGAATCCACCTGAAAAGCCACAAACAGCCTTAGCACATCCTCATTTTCTGCGTCTGCTCCTTTTCCTCCTTGAGTCTCTTTATGACGACCCCTTGCCTCACCATCCCTTCTGGGGCTGCACATCAAAGCACTTGTTTCTTTCTAGGCTTGATGCAGGCTGATATTAGGGGATGATCTCTTTTCAAAAGCTCCCCAGACCAATTACCTACCGAGTATCTGAGGAGAGCTATTTACAGGAACCACCATACCTATTCTCATACAAATTAGCCACCAGCCTGGAACTTGTGATGAATCTCAAACAGACTTCTCTTTGTCCTGTTGGATGAGTTCGAAAAGAAAATTTATGGGTTTTGAAGTTAGTGCAGCAAATTAGCAGCTGCTTGTCCAGTTTCTGCTGCATAATATTGTCGTGTTGCAACAGGTTTGTCCTGGAGTCAAGAGGCATGGGTATGCAACCAGGCTTCCACGATGAACAAATCCTTCCCGGGGACTTTTTCGTCTGGAAATGTGTTTATGGTGATGAGTGAAAACCTTTCTCCCCTCCCCTTCCTGAGCCCCCTCCTTTTGTAGCTTGAGTGTGCCTAAAGCATGTTGAATTAGCATTGAATTTCTGGTATGCAAGCAGAAAGTTCTGAACAAAACGCAACACTACTGTAGGTAGCCTCTGCTCACTTTGTTGCATGTGTTGATGGAGTGTGGGAAAACAGATGGACTGAGCTTTACCAAATGCAATTTGAAAAGCATGTAAGCATGTAGGAACGAGTGGCATAGACAGCTATTAATACTTTAAACACTGAATTTGTAGTTAAATAAGATAACTTTTCTTTTTAAACAAATGCCAAGGGGTTTTTTTTTCATAATACCACTAATTGTTAGAACACACTTGAAAGGTGTTTAACTCGCTCCAGCCACTTCATAATGGCACCTTTCCCACTACAAAAAACAGAGGGAATGAGGCAGACTTGCCCACACAAGCTCTTCTTAATTTGCTAGTCTGTAGTTTGGTTTGTTGCTTCATGATCTCACCAGTCTTTCACATGGCTCACAGTTTGTGTGCTGTTGCAGTCATGCACTGCCACTGCACTGACAGGGGTTTGCATGGTTCTCTAGCAATTTGTTAACTTTCTGTAGCTGAGCCTGTTTAACAAGATGAAATGAGATTTCTGTCCCACAGTCCCCTCCCTGTGCTGCAGGAGGTTGATGGGGTTTTTAGGTCAGCTGGTTATTTCACAAATGCTCAGCTGTGGAGGAGAAGAGCTATGTCTCTTCAGCAAAGCTGGTCATCTCTATAATAAAGTAGTAATAACACTTCCCAACTATGATCAATGAGTGCTTTGCAAATATTAGCAAATCCAATTTTGATTCAACTCTTCTGTGCCTCGCTCTGCAAAGACAGAGGGAGAGCAAATTACTTACCCAGCACTGTGCAGAAGGTGTGTGATGGGGCCCAGTCTGTTGCAGAGGTGTAATGTTTCCTCATCTATATCATTAACTGCAGCATTTTAGCTACTTTTCTCCTAGGGTTGCTTAGAAAGAGGTGTTTCTTAGCTGTGAGAACAGTGAGAGCTCTAAGAACATTGGCACAAGATGAAAGTGGTGTTTGATGAGATTAAAGTGTTGGATATGAAAAGAAAGCAATGCTTTGAGTTGGGCTAGAGATAGGAACAGGCTTGGAGAGAGAAGCACAGAGGACAAGAGTCTTCAAGTGGCTGGAGGTAACCAAGTTCAGGCAGACGAAATGAAAAATAGAATCCTGCTTTTTATGTTGTGCAACATACTTCCATTGCAGATTTGGAAACGCTGTATGAGGCTATGGCTTTTCCATGTTTTAGACTTGAAGTGTCTTATTTAACATCCTGGTTGACACCAAATGGCTTCAGTGGGAGAGCATTTACAGTGGGGAAATAAATGAGCCCCATAATCTCAACCTAGCGAAACCAGAGTTCTCATGGGCTAGTGGTGATAAAACAGTGGAAGAGCATAAGAATTGATGTCGAATGAAAACAGATCAGGCCTTCAAGACAACAGGCATTTGAAGTGCCACGCTGCCGTCAGAATGAACAAGCAGTTGGTAGGTGTATGAACCGTGCCTTTGCCCAGGCTGTTGGTGTTATGTTGTTATAGCTGAAAAACTCTTTATGTTCAATACAGTTTCTGAAAGAAATCTACTGCTTTGGAAAGAACAGACAGAAGAGTTTTGTACCATGAAAGCTCCCCAAAATGTTTAAGGGTACTGGGAGCCCACTGTGCCCCACATCTGCCTTCTTGTTGTGGAGGAGGGACAAGCTGAGGTTTCCCATGGTACTGACAGTAGTGGAAACTATGAGGGATTTTTGACATGGACAGACATCAGAAGAAAGGCAGTCTTGAAAATTGTTCCTACCTTGCTATTTCATCAGGCATTCTTATCTTTTGCCCTCAGTAATCTGGAAAACATGGTTTATTCAGCTTTACAAGGTATGCGCTATTTCCCAGGGGATTCTGTGCACTTATGCTTGTCATTGGAACTTTCAGATATATTAGTGTACTTTATTTGTCAATAACTGGCTGTGTCTGTTTTCCTTGTTTGTTGGAGTTTTGTTTCTTTGGATTTTTTAAATATTGTGTCCTAGAGGTAGATGTGCAAGGCACAATTGTTAAAGCTTTTCTTCACAGCTGTCTCAGCTTGATGCTAAGAAGCAGGAGCGTTTCAGACTTCTGCTCCCAGTTCATAGGCATTACTCTGCACTCAAAGGAAGCCTTAGGACAGAGTGAATGAAAGGACTATGGTGACCTCCTGCAGCCCTTCCCCTTCTGGTTTCATATTCAGAAACTCATTTCGCATTTTACATTTCTGTCCTGTTTCTTAGATTTCCATTTTCAATCTGGTAATAGTATCACTTGGTAAAAGACTGGGATTGGGATTGATCTTAATTTAGTAGAATTATCCAGGTAAAGCAAGAATGATCCCTGTGAAATTGGATACCTTGCCACTGCTTCAGGGTAGTGAAGATAAGGAAAGGAAATGTGCTGATCAGATAGCTTTATACAAGAAACTTGAGTTGAACTTAAGTTTTTTCTTTCATTCATTCATTTTTTGTCAAGCTTCTTAGTTACTCAGACTAATAGGACTCAGTGGAGTACATTATTTTCATTTAAATGACAATAGAGGTAAATGCATCCAGCCAGAAAACCTTTGTTGTTAGCCAGTTAAAAAAACTGCTTTTGTCCTTTTCTCCCTTTCAAAGTTACTTAACTTTAGTGGTATATTGTCAAGAGTACTCTTCTTTGTGCATTTAAAAGAAATTTCATTCATACGAATGCAAAGCTGCACAAAACCTTCCCACCTTACTAGTGAGCTGCTCCCTTAAGACTGGAGTGAGTGTTCCTTGCATGGGGAGATGTAATAAAAACAGAACATGGGAAGTCTCTGTTTTCTTTTATTTATCTTGCACTGAAATGCTTGCACCAAGAACATAAGAGTTTTGCTGCAAAAAATAACTTTTTGAGGCTATTTTTTCCAAATTTGCTTATGCCTTCTATTTGTGGTGATACTTTCAAGTCAAAACCCCTGCTTCAGTTACGGTGGGAATGTTTCTTCCAGGCTTGAATAAATGGACTGCACTATCATGGTAACCCTTTCTGATAACCACCATGTGATAACAGACACCAGCCCTTGCACTGCACTCCGCCATCACAAATGGTTTCACCTTTATGAATAATTTCCCACAGATCCTTCTTCATAAAAGACAGGAACTTGATAATGGCACAGGCAAAAGTAAAAGTTAGCACTTACACAGATTTGATATTTAATTGCAACTTCTTAACCAAGACAGTGACAACTGATTTCTAGGGTGTTTATTGGACTGGACCCATCATTTTTAGGGCTGTCTCAGAGCAGTTCTGAAGAGCTCTGAGTCTCCACAAAGGGTTCAATAGCAGCACAGATTATTGCTTTTCGGTATGCTGCTAGATTCTGTAGGTGAGGCTTTGCCAGCATCGGGCGCACACAGGAGTTGGTATAACAATCTTGTTTCTTAGACGACTTTACCTGCCACCTCTTAGGTGGTGAAACCTCATCACAGGACAAAGACCAAAGTCAACATGCTGTATTGGCTTGAGGCTATGCAGCCTCACAGGTTTGGGTCTCGCACCCTCCTGGGAACCCCATGAATGTGTTTGCAGGATCTGGTACCGCCTGTGCCACTGAGGTAGAAAAAGAGGAGCCGTGTAACAACTGTTGTAACAGTTTAACACCAAAACACCTGCTAGCCAAGCACTAGATGGTAATTGGTGTCCTGCAGCTCACAAGTGCTTCTGGCTCCTCTCTTTTAGCCCCACCACATGTCTGTGACCTACAAGCCAACTGCCTCATCATCCATATCTACGAGGTCTTTCCAAACCACAGCCCACTCTTGAGGCTTGATGCAAACCTATGGGACGCAGTGGCAGGGCTACTCAACATCAAGTCAGGGCTTTGTTTCTTTCCTCACCTATTTTGTGTGTAATGGCTTTGTTTTCTCTGGAGAGGTTTATTTTCCCCAGTGGAACATCCCATCGAGGTCAGTCATTAGAGCCTGGAGGAGTATGTCAGACCTTGACTCATATCTTGTGCTGTCCTTGTCTCTTATTAAGTTGCTCATTTTAGGAGTTTTTGGAATGGCTTTTTCTTTGTTCAGGCTTCAAAGATGTCTCTCTCTTCGTACGTGATCCATGTTGTTTGTTTAATGACAGCCTTTCTGGGAACAAAAAAATTAAGCAGACACTAACCAGAAAAAAAATTGTTTATGATTGCAAGGGCTCCTGAATTGACTCTTCAATGTTCCTAGGATTCTGAAACTGGAGGAAAAAAGCTTAGACTTTTCTTTAAGTCTCTTAAAGCATCACTTTTTCCAGTCCTGTGAAATGGCTTTTCTACCCCTTAACATTTTGGATGAGCTCACAGCTGGTGAATGTTTTATGTTGGCGGCTTACTAAAATACAAATGCAGAATTTGCTTTCACTCAAATTTACTTCTTTTCCCCCCCCCCCCTCAGTATTTCCATTTTCCTGGGACAGTTATTATGAGGAACAATTTGGGAGAATGTCAAAAAGTAGTTAGGAAAAATTATACTGCAATTATTTGTACCAGAAATTCATTTAAGCATTTCTTTACCTCTTCCACCAGCTCAATTTTACACTTCAGAAACCTGTCCTTCCACTCCTCACCTCTCTTTGTCCTTCCCAGTGCCTTCATGTGGTCTCCTGGGTCTGGAGCTTCTTTCACCTCCTCTATGGTTCTGTTTTTTGAATATATTCCCTGCTTGGGTGAAAAGCAATGTGTTTAAGGCCGCTAGACCAAAACTGGGGCATTTAAGGGTTTGGCCTTTTCTCTTTGTTTGGACTTTTTTTTCTGTGTTGTGTGTGTCTGTGTCAGTGACTTTCTGTTCAGTTCTGAGCACACAGAGGTTGGATGTCTCTGTCCAGTCAGGCTGTCCCATTATCTCCAGTTGCAGGCCAGTACTTTCCGGTTTGACATTCCTATTCAGTGGCTGTTGGCCAGTCATACTGGTGGGCAACATGGTGCTGCTCAAAACAGGAGCAGGTGTGAGGAGTCCTGCACAGATTCACCCTTGCTCCACCATAGAGGAGGTTGCCCATGGGGACTTTACATTGAATGTTGCAAAAAGAAAGGCTTTAAAGTGGTTTGGTGGGGAAGGAATGGGAAATGCCTGTAAAGAAAGTACAGAGCAGTAGGGAGCTGAGGAAGAAGTGAAAACTGCTATATAGGTGAAGTGGTTTAAACAAGAGCAGGAACACAACAAAGAATGTGTAAATAAGTGGAAAATGCAGGTGTTGTCTGAGGGCATTAGCAAAGCATGCTGGATAGAAAGTTCCTGTAAACAGGACAGAAGGTGGTGAGCACTTTAGGGGAGGTGTTTGCCATCACCTGGGAGGCAGTGCATTGAGATGGTCTTAGTTGCCAAACTTTATAGCAGCCTTTCTGTAGGTGCAGCAAGATGAGCAGCCAGAGCCGGAGCTCACAGCAGATAGGGGGAGTGCTTGATGGACCAGGAGGAGGTGGAGAGGAATGGAGAAGTTTATAACTGTTTGGGCGAGGATGATCAGCTGTAACTCCAGGTCACACCATCTTCCAAATGTGGTGTTGAGCAATCTATTTCTCACTGCTTTCACCTTCAAAGAGAACAGTAAATATAAAAAGCACAAGTTACTGTTTTTGCGACAGTCTGGAGCGTCTGGTTTGGGTCTGAGGAATTGTAATTATATATGACTGGCGTAGATGCTTCCCTAATGAGTCTAACAGCTTTAGCACACCAACAGTATTATTATATATGCAAGCAAGAAAGTTAACAACAGGGAATATCCTTGACTGAAGCGACTCAAGTGAGAAAAAAACTTTTCCAAGTTGTGAAGGAGTGAAATGTCTCTGTGCAGAGGTGCTGTTGGGGAGCTGCAGCTGCCAGGGTATGCAGGAAGGACTGTGGGATGCCTCCCCTTCTAGCCCCAGTGGCTGCAGCCTGTGCTCAGTGCCTGCATAAAACTTGTGGGGCTTACATCCTGCAATAGAAACTTAAACAGGTTTTGTTTGCATGGAAGGAGGGTCTTCCTGGCTCTGGCATACAGCATGGTTTTCAAGAAGAACAAGGGGAAAAAAAAAGAAACAAACCGAAATTAAAACTAATGAAAAGAGAGAGAAGGACGGAAGGAAGGAAACAACCAGTTTTCAGCTGACAGTGAGCACTCATCCTTGTGTTTTGTTTCCTTCAGGCAGGAACAAGAACTGTCTCTGTGTTTTTTTCTAGGCCATTCAGGAAGTGTTACAGAGCAATAATAGCCCAGTTATCTAATAGTCAAAGTTTATTTAGGCTTTCACTGCTTCCCCTGCCCACTCAAGCCCTCCCCCTCACCCCCCCAGCTCCTCCCCCCCCATGAAGTTTGCTGGGCTGCTCTAGACTGAGCTCAATTTGACAGCCAGATGGGAGAGGGAAGCTGTTGCCTGCATGTCTTTTCCATTACACTCACTCATATTTTCATCTGGAAACTTTTTTTCCCCTACAGTCAACAATAACTACAGGGGAGGAAAAAAACCTATGGCAATAAAGCATCCTGTTTATCTTCTCGTCAGTGCCTCGGGGACTCACCTTCATGAGACCCCCAAAGCATTACATGACTGCTTTAATCCAGCAGCACTGATCAGTTGGTACAACACTGATTGAAAAAGAAGTCTTCACTGTTAGGGCTGCCCAGAAGTTACAGACATTAAATGATTATTGTACGTTTGTATATTTCATAACAGGAGACTCTGTTAAGAGCATTCCTTTATTAATCATTGCAAAACCCCTTTTCCTTCCTTTCCTCTGCTTTGAAACATGCTGGAAATATTGTGATAAATTTAGATTAGACAGTGGATGATAAGCCCCAAAGAGTGTTTTAGTTGGTGTGTTTGCTTAGAAGTTGTCATTCAAATGTTTCTGATGCTCAGAAGGAGTAGTACATTGGGAAAATAGCTGGTGTGAACTGTGCCATAAAGTAATGTATGCAGTGACACTGCAGTGAGGGGAAAAAGCAAACAATCAATTATTTTGGCAACTTCTCTTCTGCCTCTGCATACTGAGCTGACAGGATGCATGGATCTGCGACAGCAAAGGCCAGGTCAGAAGTAATTCCAAGCTGGTTAGCGCCAGCCCTTCCTTTTTCCAAGGATACTGTATGCAGTATCTTATACAACACTGAGAAGACCCTCAGTTGGCTGAAGCGTGGTGCTAATAATGCCAGAGTTGAGGTTCAACCCCTGTGCAGGCTGGGCCATTCACTTAGGAGTTGGGCTTGATGATCTTTGTGGGTCCTTTCCAGCTCGGAATATTCTGTGATTCTCTAGGTTTCTTTATCAGGAGTGGGACTTAAAATCTGATGTCCCTAATCTGATTTTGATCTTTTTGTCATCATTCTTTTGACATCTTAGCATGCTGAGAATTTGGGCCTTGGCTGGCAGATGATGGTCAGATGCTCAGACCAAGTTTATTCCCTCGTTTTCAGACCATGAGCTTCTAAAACACATGTATAGTTAATCACATCAAATGCAGAAAATTTCAGTGCAATTTCTAAGTGAATTGCCAGGTTTTTTAAACTTTAAAAATAAAATCCAAGGGTGTTATTTTGTTAATGTAATGCTACATTATAGAGCAAATTATAGTACAGTGGGACACCTATGAGCATCTGACATTTACAGTAAAGTCAAGTAAGTGCATTATAGCGTGAGTTACCCCTGTTATTACCACATCATTTGCCACTTGAAAGAAATCTTCCCTTATTTGATATATGTGAAAGAAAAAATCCAGTCCACTCCTTTGTGCTAAATCAGAGTCTTTGCAGAGCTGCACAGTTTCAACTCTTCTGACGTGCAAAGTTTATTGATGTATTTGGTTTATCCTGTGAGAGAACTATATAGGAAGTAAAATATTATTTTCTTTTTCTTTCTGTAGAGTCATTGAACTGTACGGAGATTTAGATTGTATTTCTGAGCTCCAAAATTTAAAAAAAGCATGGGATTGTAGCATTTATTTTGCAGTGTTTCTAATGCAAGTAGTACCCTGTGACATTACTCAAGCCAAAGAACTAGTCGCGTACTAAAAAAATCCAATATGCACAGATTTATCCTTTATGCGTTTGCTTCTCCACAGTTTTTGGTGAGTATTGTTAGGGTCAAGATAATCAACTGCAAAGTTGCACCAGGGATTTTTCTCCTGGGTTACTATGTCCTGGCCCCAAAGTGGGACTGCTGTGTCCAAACAAGCAGGCCAGTTGAGGTCTCATGGTGGGCACGCTCCCAGCTAAGGGCAGTGCTGGTGCAAGGCTGCTGTAGGCTGCCCTAGTGATGGCCAGCTGTGCTGCCTGCCACCAGCCTGCTTGTGCTCATGCATGCTCACTGGCTTCCACTCATGTGTGCTAGGTTTAACCTCATCCCAGTGCTGCTGGCTGGCCTGCTGTGTGTGCACAGGTAGGGACTTGTGGGCTCTTCCATGTTTGCCCTGGCTGGGTTTGGAGCATGAATGCATATCCTCTGTAAAAGCAAGTATATCTATTTGATCCAGACTGTGTGGATAATGCATATTCTGCACACAAAGCACACAGCTCCCAAGGGATCTCAAGGCCATTTGTAAACTTGTGCATCTGCAGTTGATAGCTGCAAGCAGAAATGGCATTTGATGTGACTGCCCCACCTACACCCTGCCCACTTAATTCCTGATGGGACCTGCAGCTCCCATTCCTGATCCCTGAGCCACCACCACCAGCTGCTCTCACTTCTTGGTCCTGCCATCCCCGTGGGGTTTGCACTGCTCTTGTTCCCAGCGCTGCAGCCAGGAGCCCCTAGTTACTGTTCCATTCCAGTAGCAAACTGGGGGCTTGAGGGGGGGTGTTATAGTCAGTGCAAGGGAAGATGGAAAAGCTCCTCCTCTCCTTAATCTGCTATTCAGTATATATCAATGGGTTATTATTTATATTATAGAGTATTATTTATTTATAGAAAAGCTGCTTCAGAAGTTTGCCAGTTTAGCCTAATTATCCCCTTCTGTGGGTGCTGTTGCATTAGGTCTTTAATGTGCTAATGGGAGAGCGTGAAAGCTATTACCAATAATAATTGGTTGGGAATTCTGAAGCAGATCTTCTGGACATTATGAAGCACAGTGATTGGGGGGATATCTTAGCATCTCTTTGGGATAACCTGTGGCTATGGTTGACATTCAAATATAAAGTAGGTAATCCAGCCAACCTGTAGGTGAGCCACTAGAAAAACGGTTGTACATAAGACAAATCACAGGATCTATTTCTTGTCAAGAGCTTTATGCTGATTATTCTTAAAGACACTAAGTTATTCATACTAGGGCAAACGGACAGGAGAAAATACATGACCTTTAAACCCCGATTTACATTCATGTTGTACCACAGGTTTGTGTTCTTCAAAACTGGGTGCAGGGTGAGCAGCTGGACATTTTGGCCTGTAAAGCCCTTGCAATTATGTGGGTGCACACATGTCCTCCTGTGTCAACCATCCAAGTCTGCAAAACTCTGCTAGACAAAGAGCATTTATTTCTTGTGTTTTGTTTTTTTAAAACAAAGCACCCAAATAAAGCTATTGACTGCTGCTGTAGTTCAACACTCTAATTAGATTAGTATTTCCTTAAAATGTTTTGAAGGGGCTTTATGAGAGACAGACAAACAAGGGGTGAATGGGTGTTGCAAGTGGGTGTGGAGTGGGCTTATGGCCAGGAAGAAGCTTGTGCTGTGTCTTGTGGGATCTTCTGAGCTGTGGACATGACAGAGGAGAGGGGCTGGGCAGCATCACTCCCCGGGTGGCCTGCCTGTCCCTCACTGCATTGCTGTGCCCAAAACCCGAGTGAGTTGCTGAGAGGAGACTCCATCCATTTTAAAACAGTTTTAATGATCACAAAAACATATGTGTAAGCTATCTGTTGATTAAACTCTTAGTCTGAGTGTTTTAGAGGCTAGGGTGAATGCGAGAGCTTGCAGAAAAAGCCTGCTTGGATTTGCTGGACGTGAAAAACAGGGTCCTTGAACCTCTTCTTTCTCCTTTATAGCTCCAAAACCATCTGAAGCACCAGTAATAGAACCACTACAAGCACAATTACCAGTACGTTACTCTTAGAGCTGGTCTTGGCTTTTCTTAAGTGCATCCAGTTGCTGTAGTGAATACTCCTGTGTTCACAAGTCATGCCTTAGGACTCTTAATAGGTGTCTTCTCTATATACCCAAGGAGAATAAGGTGAGAGGCGTATTTTAGCAACCAAATACAAACCCTGTCATTTCATAAGTATGTTTCTCAAGTTAATGAGAGAACATGCTGTCCGCAGCACTCCCAGAGATGCCGCACACTGAACAGCTTTCCACACTGCAAGAGAAAAACATAATTCCTGAGGCAGAGTCCCAGGGGATAATGTCTGGTGATTACATTCATTCACTGGAACTTCTGTTTCTGTGCAGATGGCAGTTGCCATTGATGGAAAAAATATATCGGTATGGTATCAAACTGCACACCCACTTAGGACATAACTCATCCCATGTATTATACAAGAATACTGTTAAGTTTTAGATGTCTCCTGGAAATGACAGGCTTTAGACTTCAGGGAAGGTTTGGATTAATTTTGCTGAACCAGATGTAATGATGAAATTATAGAAAATTCAAATGTTTTTTTCACTGTGGTCAGGTTATATTAATGACAGCCATCTGCCAAGCATGAATTCTCAGCTCATTGTTTAGAGAACATAATTAAATTTTTCAAATTAATAAAGGTTTCAAATTTAAGTAGCACTGAGGTGCATGCAAGAAGTTCTATTGCCAGGTAAAAAACCCTGTGACATAACCAGTTCAGTACTGTACACTGTATCAAACTGCAAAAGAAAGACATCCAGCACAATATGAACAAGGTGTGTTAGATTAAATATGTGCTGCTGCTCTTTGAATGCTTGTCCTGGGCATTTGTTTCATAGCTGATAAAGTTGTAAGAGCATTAAAAAATGTTTTACTTAGTTTATCTGCTCAGAGCATTTAAAAATCCCCTAAAACTAAAATTTTCATGGATATGTTATGTGGATTTAACTCATCATATAGAAAGCCTATATTATCTATTGTTTGCCTAATACAAATAAACCCACTTTATTTACAGAGTGGATTGGATGACATTTGCCAGCAGAGAGCCCTTTCTGATGACCTGGGTGTCATTCCACTTGCCAAACGAGTGTTTTATTTTCATTTCATGGTCATTTGAATCTTTTCTTACAGCAATTGCATCTAAGCCGCAGTCCAAGAATGCAAGACTTGTAAAATACAGAGCAGAAAATGGTCCTGTGCTTAAACAAACTGATGGGAATTTAGTTGTTGAGTCTAATCTTGTCCTTGGTTTAAGTAAAAAGGAGATAAACCTGCAAAGTAAGGGCACAAATGGACACTTAAAAGTTTCTTAGGTGATAAACACTCTTTACTTTCTATAATTTCAAAGGGAGCTCTGAGGCCAGAGCTTACAAATATTATCATCTATACTTCATTTCATTAACTTACTTATGGGCAGCGGACTGTTTAATCTTCCAAGTCAAGTGAATAAGAGCTTTCACAGCTGCAAAGCAGAACATGAATTGCTAAAATAGTCCCTAAAATTTCTTCAACAAAATTCCCTTTTCTTTCTGTAACTTGCATCTCTTTCTCATCCATCAGCCAATTACAAGTTTCACCAAATTGTTTGGATATTGAGGGGTTTTTCTTCACATTTTTAACAAAAGAACTGGTTTGTATTTTTAAATAAGTCCTGAGATCAGTTGCTGTAATTCGTTCTGAGTCTACTTTGACTGTGTGTGTATACCGCCAGCATAACACAAATTGTAACCCTTATGATTATGCAATTACCTGAAGAGTAGTATTTTTAAATACTAGTGTGCTCTTTGTTTCATTCAATTGCCATCACATGCCATAGTTGCATTTCTTTTCTTAAAGTGTTTGCTATCATGTGCCTCATTACATTACCAAGTGTAATGTACTTTGCCATGTGCCTCACAAAAATACCTGTTTATAAAAATCCCACTGCAAGTGCAAGTTGCAAGTGCAACACTTCAATGACTATCACTAGAATGCTGCATTTTGGATGATTTTTCTGATTTAATGTGTTATTTATTGTTCAACGCATTCTTTCCTTGGTTTTGCTGGTACCAAGTACAAGAGAAGTGACTAAAAGCATGATGTTATCCCCTGTCACACAATAAACCCCCCACCGACCAAAAGTTCCTGGAGAGAAGGATAGATGAACAGACTAGCAAAATGCACGGCACATGCCAGTCATCAGCGTATTCTTCTCATGCTCCTACAAAACAAGGCTTTTGTCTTAGTGGGGTTTCTCCTTCACAGTTATTAATGAGATTAACATTTTTTCTTTAATTAAAATTCCACCGATTTACTTGGGGATCTGGTACTGCAGTGCTGCTGAAGTGCATGAATGGGCTCCTGCCTAATGCCCCAGGGTCTGACGGAGCCCATCAGCAGAGGCAGCAGCAGGAGAGCATCCAACGGCATATGTACATCTCAGCACTCAAGGCACATTCGAGGGTAACTGAGGGAGAATTCCCACCCAGGTATCCAGCATGCTGACAGCTCCTGACTTTGTGTCTCTTCTCCTACCCCGGCACTGGCCTAAAGTATCAAACGGTCAGGGACAACACTGGGCCCTTCCAGCCCCTGAAGGAGTCAATAAGGAATAACACCTTCTGTCTCCCTCACGCTGGGCTGTGCAGCTGGAGTGACTTTGAAGCCAGGGGTTTATTTTCTTTTGTTTCAACTTAGTCTGTCTGTAAAAGGGCTGGAATTCTAGAAAAGTGAAATGCATCTCATTAAGTGTGAGATTAAAACTGGTTTTGAAAACATTAAAAGAAGCTTTTGGTGTCTGATCTTTATTAAAAACATTTTGGCCAAGCCCATGTTTTATTAAAAACAATTAAATTAGTGTGTTCAGTATCTTGGAATTAAATGCATGCTTTTCATTTGAGAAGCTGTATGCATTTGCCTCCAGAAGTTCCATTTCCATATTCATGCAGAAAAAGAAGCATCAGGGAAAGAGCTCCTTCACTTTATAGAGTGATACCCTTAGGTAAGGCTCACCAGATGCACAGTTGTAGGGGAAGTAACAGAGACAGAAAGTGTTAGTCTGACAGCCATCCAAATAGGGTGTTTAGGTTTTTCTTTTCATAAAAATGGAAATATTTTTCCTTTTCACTGCCTTGAACAGGTATTTCTGCTGCTATAATTCTTTCTTACAAGGTATGGAGAATTTGTTGTTCGTGTGGTTTGGGTTTATTACCTGTAAACCAGCAGCAGAAAATGGATACATACATCATAGACTCTTTCAGGCTACAAGTGTCTCTTATCCTCCAAAATAATATAGACCATTTAACTGCATCCATTTACTTCTGAAAGTGTTACTTCTTGGGCTTTATCTTTCCCTTCTCAGTGCTGCTTTTGAGCACCAAGTACTCTTTGAGTGATAGAATTAAAGGAGCTTCTTCTCTGTTGATGTTTCCTGTGTCTCCTGGCTATGGTGCCTCATCATGGTAACCCCAGTTGCCCTCCTTGTTGGGTTCTCATGACCTCCTTTTCCACCACTTCTGGCCTCCCCTTCCATGACCTCACAGCTGGGTAGGAGTTGCTTTGTTCAACTTGCCCAGTGGTGGAGGAATCGAAGAGCTAACTTTATGCTGGTGCCCAGGGAGAGAGAGGTTAAAGTTTGGACCCAAACAACACCAAGGTCAATGGAAATTTTTTCTGTTCTGGCCCCCTAGAGCCTTTGTTTGCTAATTAAGGGGCCTGGGGGAGAATTGAAAGACTGTCATGTGAAGCTGTGCTTTTTTTAGAGCCCATATCTTTTATACGTTTTGTTATTGCAACAATAGAAGTTATATATGAGGTCACATGCAGCCAGGCCTGCACTCGTGTTTGATCTGCGTGAGTGACTTTGAGTGGAGACTGATTTCTTTATTGTCTTCATTACTTTTTTACTTCGTATGGGTGAGATAGAGGCAAGTAAATAAAAGCATCACATTGTCAAGTGCTCTGTGGTTTTGGGTGTCTTATTGGCCAAGTGCTCAGATGGAGGTGCTGAGGGCTGCTGCTTTCAGGTGTTCTTTTGCGTCCCTCAGACTATGACTGTTATTTTTGCTGATATTTTGATTCTATTGGAAAATAGAAAGAAAGATGCCTCAATTTGGGTGCCAAAAATGAAACCACTCAGATAAGAATTTATGCCATATCAGAGAAGGAGAAGCAGAAAACTTGTAGCTAAAGATCTAGCAAATGGGTCCAGGCTTAATTGTCATTGAATTTTTCAAACCCATGCAAATTAGAATATGTGTGTTTATCTGTTCCTGGAAAGAAAACTTAGCCACCAATGAAAAAGTGGTCTCATTGGGTTTATTTTTCTTCTGGGTGATTTCTTACAAGCCAACCAACCAACAAAAACTTCAGCTACTCAGGTTTTTGTATTAATGTCAGGTCTTCTCTCTTTAAGATTATTTTCTAAATGCCAACATCTGATAAAATGGAAATCTGAAACAGCAAGAAAATCCCAGGGCAAATAACCAGCTCTTTTTCGTGTTTATCTAGCAACTTTGATTTTTTTTTTCTTTTTTTTTTCTTTTTTTTTTTTTTTAGCATTTTGGGCCTTCTGGTGGGTTTGTATTTGTAGAGGACAGTGCAAAGAACAAGTCAATATTTATTCTAGTTAACTGATAAATAACTGGGTGATTCAGAGAAACTTAGTAAGAATACCCTTGTCGTGGTCATTACTGACGTCTATGGGTTTATTGCTCTTGAGGTTTCTGCAGGAATCGGTAATAAAACCGCTAAACATAGCAAGAGCTCTGAATGTATGAGTTGGGTGCATACTGCATGTGGAGAGAGTTTGCGATCGCAAAAACAGAGGGGAGGGATCAGAGGTTTGCAATTAAGCTTAAACCCCAGCACTTGCACTCGTCAGAAAGGATTCATTGTTTATAAACTGCTCTGCTTTGCAAGGACTGGGCACATAATTAGCATCCTAACTTTTATATTCTTCATCTAAAAGGCTCCCCCTCTCTTTTGTACGGGTTATTCTCTATACAGTCATGCGAGCAGAAAAGGTGGCATATTTGGTATTTTCACTTAGTATGTACACCCTTTGAAAAAGGAAGTTTGGGAAATATTAGTGGAGTTTTTCTGTTTAAGTAGTTGAAGCTCTTCAACCAAGCTTTAAGAGCTCCCTTGCCACCGCCACAATCTCTTCCCGCCCTTTCCAGTTATCACCAACAGCCAGTACAGTACGGTCTGCTAGAGAACTTGTTGCTATCTGAAAAGTCTCCTTCTCTGAAGCTGCTTTGATTTCAACCAGCTGAGCTTCTAGACCTTTGCAGGCCATTAGAAAGCCAAACAGGGCTCTAAAACAGCAAACAGAAAAACAGAAAAATTATTTATAATGGAAGCTTTTCAGCTGTGGATTGAAACAATATAATACAGCATTAGAAGCTGGAATGTCCCCAGTAGAATAGATCTATGGTTGGAATAAGGCTGCTAACAATTTTGGTGTGTAAGTTAAAGATGTGTGCCAGATGGCGTATGTTTAGTGTTTCTCTTCTCTAACAATATTTATGGTTCATACATTGGAAAAAAAGATCTGTGTACTAAAAAGTACAGACCACTCTGGTTAATATTTCTATTTGTGGTACATTGTTCAGCTTCTAAATAGCTCTGCATTTGGAAGAAGGAAATGTGATCTTGTTATTAAAAAATTGTTCTGGACCACTGCAATTGATAAGCACCTATTCGTAAAAATATCACTGAAATGATCCTGTGATATTTTTGGAAGTTTTTCTGTATCTGCAGTAGGGAAGAAAATCATGATACCCAGAACGACATCTCATTTCCTCATGAGACTAAACATTCTTGTGGCCACACCTTCTTCTCTGTCCTCTTTATTACCTTTTTGATAAATGTAAACCTTAAGTTCTGGCATGGGTTGTGTGGGAAGATGTTTTGTTGTTAATAAAACTCCGCAGGGCTACTAGGTGCTGTTAACAGAGCTCATATCTCACCTTGCCTCACAGACAAGGGCCATCCAGATGGCATAGAGTGGTTTGAGTTGGAAGATACCTTACAGATCATCTAGTTTCAACGCCCTGTCATGGACAGGGACACCACCCACTAGGCCAGGTTGCTCAGGGCCCCACCCAACCTGGCCTTGGACTCTTCCACTGCTCAGATCCAGTCTACTGTCAGTGTCCATCCTCCTTGTGAATGGTTTTGGAGAAATCCATGTGCTCTCAGGCCCCAGGTTCTCTCTGTTCCTCTTATGTTTCAGCACTACCGTACAAAATGGTGAATGTCCTCAGAGTTGGCACCGAGGCATGGCTACAGCTTTCCACTGAAATGTCTGAGATTTGAAATCTGCCAGCCAAAACATGCCTGCATTTAAAGTAAATTGCATTTAAATAATGTTAAAGCCAGAGTTTCTTTGCCAGCTATGGCTCCTATGTGGAGAGGGTTTATAGTCAGAGGAGTAAGTTGTGCAGGCTTTTGCCCACATGCAGCTTAGTCAAGGGGAAGTGTTGTTGCGGGGTTAAAATCGGTAGCTTCCCAAAAGAGGCTGATGCGGAGAGGCTGTTTGGGGAGTTGGGAATGACTCTTTTCAGGAGGGAAGCCTGTGGTATAGAGAGAAAATGCCCTGGGGAAGAAGAGAAATTGGAATAGTTTGCACTCTTGATTTGGTCTCTTTATGCTGGAATTCTGAATGAAAACTTAATGATTTAAAAGGTTTGGCTTCCAACTTTTAGGCTAGGGCTGTTAGAAAAGCAAAACATATGTATTTCCTAACATATGCCAAAGCTTCTCATCTATGGTCCTTCAGAGGAAACAGAGGGAAATACTGGGGCCACTTGTTTCCCATTTCTCATCACGCAAGTGTCCTCATTTCTCCTTCCAGCTCTAAACCTTAGGAACAACACTGAAATTTTATCCAAATGTGTTACTGCCGAGTACAGAAACATTGCTGGAAAATCACTCACTGCCTATAAAATGTCACCTGTCTTAATTTGTCTGGTGAGACACTTCCCTAAAGGTTAATGAATACACTCACTCTCAAAGAGGAGTTTTGTGGCGGAGTTAAAGCCCCAGAGAGATGGAGAGAAGGAAGAGGGCTCAGCTGGCTCCTGAGAAGAAGGAAAAGCATCACCAACAGCTTTTCTCAACAAGCTCTTCAATGCACCATCTCTCCTGCATGGTCCCTAGGACCACAGTTGCGAGCCATGGCTAAACCAGGTTATTAGAGCACATTAGGCATTTTCTCTTTCAGAGCACAGCCTTCTTTCAATTTCATACTTTGAAACCCTCAGATTAGGCTTCTATCATGTCTTGTACAAGACTGGTTTGTAGCTTATCCTACAGAGCAGAAGAAGTTCAGTTAGATTTTAGGGTAGGTCACATGTGTGTTCTTTCTCTTAGAGGATCCTCTTCCCTCTGGGTGATGAGGACAAGCTACCCTGGAGTCCCTTTGACAGCCTTTTTGTTATTTGTTCCCAATCAATATGCATCCTACAAGGCTTCCATAATTTTCGTATGCAAATATTTGCCTAATTATATTATCTCACTTTTTTGTAGTCATAGCCCTATCTGTCTTCTCTCATACATATAGAGTAACAGCAAGAAAACCCAATTCCTCCCCATCTGGAAGCTGATCAGTGGATACTGAGCCATCAGAGGTGATGCTTCTTTGGTTTGCTGGATATATATGTATATATTTTCCTGGAATTTAGCGGTCTTTGTAGTCTGTATGTATTATATTTCTAGGCATCTCTCTCCTTCCCTCTTGAGGGAACTTCTCATAATGATTCTGTTTACAGCATTTTTTTGGACTTGTGTGACAAGGAAAAATGAAAAAATCTGCAATATGAGAGTTTTTCCGGAGAAAGGCAGTAACACATACATCTGGTTTATTATGGTACTGTTTAGAAGGAGGAAATCTGGGGGCATGGGGTTAGGTTTTGTTTGTGCTGCCTTTTTCTTTGGCCTCTCCTACCACACAGAGGCACAACCCCTGCCACTTGAATTGACCAGACACCTTTGGACTGTCCTTATGTTGCTGATGCAGTAGGTGTTCAGCAGCTGCATTACTGGCTGCAACAAGGAAAAGCCTGGAGCCTTTTCTGTCCTGGAATTGTTATGGAGTGAAGTCTAAGGGCATGGTCTCCCCATATTCCAACATGGTACCAAGGTGCAAAATTATCAAGGTGTGGTTATTTGCTAATTTCTGCTGGTTGGCAGGAAATACAGTGAGACTGGGGCTTCTGCATGAGGCAGCGTGCATTCAGTGGAGTCAGTGCCCGAATCAATCAAAGTGCACTTAAAGAGCCCAAAGGAGCACTGGGGAGGGTGTCCACATGTCCACGAACTGAACGGATTTCTTTCCTTACCAGCACATCCCTTACCTGACCTGAGGCAATAACATGGACATGCTTTTCAAAGGGACACCTTCAGAGGAACACCCTGGCCGCTGCAGAGATTTGTACATGTCTTGGTGGTTCCCAAGGCCACAGACTGTGGTCTGTGGATTTCTATTAAAATAGAAATGTTGCAAACTCTCTTGGGATGACTGGGGCCATGCTGGTGACCCATGACATAGGCTGAGGCAGGTGGCACTGCCTTCCAGTCCTGGAGCCTGACTTGCCCTTAGGAACAGGATTTTCTTTTATCCTTCTGTAGTAATGGGTATTTTGTTGGTGTTTGTTGTGTAATACCACTGGCTTCTTGTTAAAGGTCAGGTTTTATGAAAAGCCACTGTACATGCGTTAGGTTTAATGGCATGACATCAGAATAAGGAGGAGCTGGTCCAGAGGCTTCCACACTGAGACCTAGACTGACTTAAGTGTAGGTCTCATGTTTTCCAGCAAAGTTACCATGCAGTCCACAGCATGCTGCTCCTTATGCTTAAAGCACTGCAGACTCTTCAGCCCTTTCTTTAAGCAACAGGCATGTTATCACTGCTGTTATTGAAGCCTAATGCAGGAATACAACACTTTCCCTACTCAATCACACCTGGTTAAGAACTGTGTGTGCTGACCTTCTCCATTTTTTGGGAATTGTCAGACCTCACATCTTGCAGTGCTGGTGGTGGTTTGCTTTGAGGGCTCCATGATACTCCATCTGTGTGTGCAATTAAGCAGAAGTTTTTCCAAGCTGAAGGTCCCAAGCAACAAAGAAGCCTTCTTGTCTAATAAATCCTGCAGATGGATCTGGCCAGGAAATTTTTCTTTTATGTCTCCTTTAGTTTTAAATTTAATTTTTATAACTTCAAGGGCTTTGTATAGATGTACATTTCCTTTTGTGGATCATGACATCACGGTCATGAGACTGCAATCTCAGCTGGGTTTTGCACACAGGAACGATATCTGGTTGTACAGATGTTTTCAGCAAACAGTTATATCAGAGATATCTTGTAAGAACATTTGTTATAATTTTTCTATCTGGGTGTTGGGTTTTTTTTTTTTGCTTCCCAGCAAGATAAAAGAAGAGCTGATTTGATGCGTGAAAGGAATGTTGGTCTTAAACCAATTGTTTGTTATTTTCTCGAGACCAGTATGAGGGAGAAAATGAATTGGGTCAACAGCAATTGACTGATCTGCAGTCTGTTTTTCTTCAGCGTTCTCAAAGTCTCTGAACTTTCATCCAGTTCTTCTCATTGGAAAAAAAAAAAGGATAACACCTGTGTCATAGAATTAAGCTTTTTGATTCTTCTGGTGAAGGGGCTAAGAAGAAGAAGACATTTTTGTTTATAGTTAACATTTTGTTACTCTAATGCTTATTACTACTGAGTGAAGTATGAAGTCTCTTGAAAGAGTATAAGGGGTTTGCTGCAGTAATAGACATATTTAAGTAGAAAATTAGGGGAAAAATCAACTGTGTGTGCAGATTTCATGGATATTCTTTAAAATTGCTGTTTTAAATGTATTTTCTGTTTGTAGTTTTTTTTCAGCAGACCTGCTTTAAGAACATATGTGTAAGTAAGTGAGTTTCATGCTATTGCATTATGAAGAAGGTAACGTAGGAAAAGAATTTGAAGCTGAAACTCATGGCAGAGGTACATACTAGATGTTCTTCTTACAACCAGCTACTTCATAAGCAGCATTAGTGGACTCTATGAATGTATTTTCCCAGATTAATAGTATTTGAAGCTCATGAGAGATACTTAGCCTTTGTTATATGGTGTAACTTTGTTGCTCAGCAAATATTAAGTGCCTAATTCTGCTCTTCTGAAATAATTTGGATCTTGGCTGCATATCAGATTAAGTGTAGCTACGAAGCTGTTGTGTTATATTTAAATATGTTTCTGATGAGACTCTTAGAAGTTAATTCTGCCCTTGTTATTTGGCACAAGGGAACTGGTTGTGCTCAGTATCGTAATTCAAGTATCCAGTAAAGGAGTCAAAATGACATGCCACTATCTCTAGAGCTCCAGCCTTACAGGAGCTCACATTTACTGTTTTCCTTTGCAGGGTGCTGCCATAACAAACTTAAATGAGCATGTGGCATATATTGTCAATCCAGTCTAGTCTGCAAATAACACTGCCAGGGCCAGAAATAATTTTGTTCTTTGATAGAAGAATCAGTGGCTGTATTTATTTGTAATAGTTGTATTAGAATTGTAGTTCTCAAATGGGCATAGTGGCTTTTGTAGCATAGGAGGCCTTTTCCTGGTGTCATGTCTATAACGGAAACTTTGAGAAAGGACGGAAACAACCTTTGAAGATTATTTTGTGCATGGACATTTTCAAAATATCTTAATATTAAACCTTTTTCTCTCTCCCTTGCAATTATATTGTTTATGAAGAAATAAGATGATCATGATTTTTTTGGCAAAGAGGTTTTCTGGGGGAAACTGCCTACAACTGAAATATAAGCAGATCTTCAGCCCCTAAATTGTCAGTCGTCTGTCTGGGGTCTAAAAAAGGTGTATATCTCATTCTGAACAGATTTTTGCTATTTAGGGTAATTGTGTTGATAACAGCAGTCTCATTGATTTAGGATTTTAATAGAATCTTCAAGTGTCTTTAACAATCTCTAATGACAAAAATGTGCAACAGCTGGAAGTGTGCTCTAGTCTCTTTTGAAGTTCTGTGGTCCCAAAACACTAAGTGTAGTTGGAGGGTGCAAAGAGGCACACTTTTTCCTCATACTACAACATCTTACCTTTTTTTCTGTCCCTAATCTTATGCACTTTTTGTTGTTTCTTTCAGTTATATTAATTCCATATGGGAGTGTTAACGTAAACGACTTATCCAGTCTAGGAAATCAAACATATTAGAAAGCCTGGTCTATGCATTACCACTTTCAGAGCCTTCAAAAAAGTTATTTGATAGTGAGTGGTGGTAAAAAAGATAGAAAGGATTTTTCTCACTCTGTAATTTTCATTAAGTTTAAGCAGGAAAGATTTCAGCTGAATTTCTAATATGCAGGAGGAGGAAAAAACTGTTAAGATCCTCTGGGTACTGCAGAGTGAGTTGAAAGGCAGAGGAGTGGTAGAGGTAACTTCTGTTTTTCCTTGCAAATGAAAGGTTATGTTTACCAACTTGGAAATGTTTTGGAAAACCAAATGATTGCCTGTTCATCAATTCTAGAGCCATTTTGGAAGCTTTTTAATAGGTTTTTTAATGTAGTCTACTGCCTACAAGCAATTTTTGCGTAACAACAGGATGTGAACTTCTTTTCACATAGATGGTTTTAATGGTGCCAGAAAAGTACTTCCTTGTGTAGTAATATGAGTGATGGCAAAATGTGTGTTCCTGGTCTTGAAGGTAATCATTGCAACCCTCCTAGAAATACTGTGTCTGGGAGCACACATTTCATTGAAGTTGCTCTTCTGCCCAAAATCTGGAATTCCAAGCAGATTTCGCAGGAAGTTATGGTTCGATCATCTCAGGTGGACACTAGGCAGCTGTGGCCATTTAGTTGCTGTGCCCCTTCCAGAAGCAGAGATCTTCCAGAATCCTGGTTCAGGCAGGTCCAGTCCAGAGAACATGGGAGAGAGTGCTCAGCTGGGAAGTCTGGAAAGGATTTCTCCTCTTGGTCTGGCAGAAACTGGAGCCTGTTGACTTTCAGGCTTTGGTTTGAGCCTGCATAGTAGCAGAGAAGATGCTATGAAGAGACTTGAGTATCATAGCTGCCAGAGGGATTTGAGTAATTCAGCTTGTTCCTAATTTTCTAATTTTTTGATGCTCTTCTTTTTATATACTAAACCAGGCCTTATCCTTTCTGATTGAGTAATTTAACAGATTTAACAAATTTTAGCAGCTAGTTGTGTGGATGGAAGCTCCAGAAGCTGCATTTTAAAGAAATTTAAGATCCTATAGCCCAGGTTCTTTTGATGCAGGCCATGTTTGTATTTTTTGCTTAGGTACCTTGTTATAGGGGTTCTGGTTTTAATTTGTGCTACTCTGAGGACACAAGGATGAAAAGATGTAAATATAAATACATCTGAAAATGGGATTCCTTAGGGTCCTTGAGTGAACGTGTAAGAAAACAGGATGAAAAATACATTTTCTTGACTGATGACTTACACGAAGGCATAGAGCCTGCAGTGCAAAGCCTCCATGCTTTTCTGGTACCCAACCATGTTCATTTCATTTCATTGAGATTTTAATTTCTTTAGCAGTAGCAAGTATTCAGCTCTATGTTTTTCTAGGCAGAGAATAAAATCAGGTGCATGACTTCAGTGTTGAAACCCAATTCCTGTATTCACATTCATCATGTGAAAGATAATTTGAGCTCAGCCATGAACATTTTACATCTACACTGGCTTTAGACAACACACAGTCAATTTTTCTTAAGACAGAAGAGAATGCAAGTTCACTTCTCACTAGTGTAATTCCATGGTTTTCTTTTAACAATAAAAGGAGCCAGGGCAAAGCACAGAACTGTTTACCTCAGGAAAATAAATTTATATCACCTTAGCAGGAAATTGAACTTTGATTCATGATAGAAAGGGGAAGAAAATCATGTAGGTATTTACTTCTTTGGACATCATACAGGGCTGTGTTGGTTATTTTCCTTTTGATTAATTAAATGGAATCTGTCAGTAAAGCACTGAATGCCAATTTGTCTCTAATGAGGTGAAACACTCTAAGATGGTCTCTCAGTCATCTCTAAGTCCAGCACATTGCCATTGGAAATTAGCACTGCAAATACTAATTAAAGAGGTCCTGTTGGGCTGATGCCTGCTCTGTTAGCCCTTCTGAGCAAGCCACAGCCAAAACCTTGCTCACTTTAACCCATGCTCAAAGGTGGTATGTGAGCAGGCTCTGTCAGGAAAGAACAGAAACATCTTCATAGCCTGGTTCTCTTCTCTCTCTGTTTGCTACTTGAAAAGCCAATATTGTTGAATCTTTGCCCAGCAGCATCCATGAACCTTGGCTAGGAATTAGGAAAAAACCAAGAAACTACAATCAGTCATATCTAGCATCTTAATAAAGCAAGGACAGTTTCTGTAGGAGAGTGGGGACAGGCACAGTAGAAGAGATAGCCTTGCATTTAAAGATTTGGCTATTAAGACTGTGGAAAAACTGATTTATGCCTCCCTGCCTGAAAAGTGCAGATTGGCCAGAAGAAATAAAAAGGTGAAAAGCAGACCTGTTCCACCAGTGATAAAAAAGTCCATCAGTCAATCTGGTGGAAGAATCTCTTCTCTGCAGTAACTGTCTTCCGTGTGGGAAGGTTTGGGGGGTTTTTTCTGAAACATCTGGTTCACTCAAGGCGAGAGAAGATCTCATTGTTTACCCAGAGTGGTTCATATTGCAAATGCTGACACTTTAAAATAGTAGCATTCTCTTTTGGTATGTTGTTCATGGAAAGGCTGGCTTTCTGGCATGAAATAAAAGGGAAAACTGTGAGAAGCAGCTAATTATTGAAGGAATATTAATAGAGGAATGACAGCTTGGACCCCCCCCTTCCCTCTCCTGCTAGGCTCAATTGCTAAACAGAAAAAATGGAGCTGAATTTCATTATTTGAAGTGTAGTATCATTGCTGGTGAGTCACCAACTCCTATGGAGTTAAAACAGTACAAATCCTGTTATTTCAGGTGGTTGTGTAAACTGCTTAGTTTCTGTGTAATTCTGCTGCTCCTGGTAAACACAAGGCAGAGAACAGAATAGGAATAACCACTGCTTCTACTCAAACCTTCCCTAGTGAAATTCTGCTTTTATTTGAGGAGACCTAACTTGAGTGGGTCTGTTCATAAAAAGGTACAAAATTAAGTCACCTTTTTCCCCCTTATTCCCACCAGACAGATCTGTGAGGCTCTGAAGCAAGTCATCAGCAGGCAGGATGAACTGTTTAGGAGCTAATAAAAATATTTAAAGACCGTGTAAATATACAGTGCATCCGTAGATAAACCCCTCCTGGTAACTAGATACTGGCTTTCTGTTCTCCCCACAAAAGACTGAAAATGAGGCATCTGCCTGTAATAGGGGGACAAAAAAAGGAGGAGTAGAGAGATCTTGCTATTCCCTTCGCTGCAAAACTCTCTCATAGGAAATAAAATGCTCTCACTAAGTCACTGTCACAGTCTTGACTGCCACCAAATTTGTGTCCCGTGTCCCTGCAGGCAGCTGACTTGGATTTAAGCTGGAAGGCCAGGCCATGTCAGGTCAGTCAGGGGCGATCCCTGCTGCAGAGATCTGTACATAGGTGCGCCTGTTGGAGTTAATGGGTCACGAATAATTTGCATTTTTAAAGGCATTTTCATTAATATGACACATGTCATTGCAGATGTATTCATGTGCTGGTACCAACAGTGAGTTCTGATAATTTGCTAAAAAGAAAAAAAAGGTTGTAAAAAAATTTGTAGATTTTTAGGAGCAGTCATGTCTCTCCTGTTCCCCCTCTCCAATTCCAAGAACAGACTTCTCAGATTCTGGGTTCAATAATTTTTCATCTATAAAGTAGATTTCAAGTGCAAAAAGACTGTGGAAGCAGACAGGGTTATGCTAATGTTGAGAAGGAAAAAAAAAGATCAATCTCGCCACTGCTCATGCAAAGCCCCTTCTGTGTGCCGAGATGGGCTCAGCTGTATATCTTTGAGGAGAAGAATAGGATGTGATCTCAGATAGTTTTGAAAAGGAAGGTGGGGTAGTATGAACACGTCTATTGGTTAACATTTTGCCTCTTCTTTACAAATAATAAGCTGCAAAGCAAGAAGGGACAGGTATGAGAGAAATAATTGGGAGCTCTTGATTTTTCCCAGATGAGTCAGTCTTCCTGGGAATACTAACTTTGTCATTTATGCAGATGATCAAAAAAAAAAGTTGAGATTTAAGGAAATACTCTCAAATTCACATGGGGATTAACCATACTTTGAAACCTGCTTCACCCTGCCCCTGTTCGTGCTCCCTACTGCAGTTTTTGCATTGCAAAAAAAAAGCTAGTGTTGCCTAATTATTTAAGGCCATCCTGGAACTGGGCCATAAAACATGGATCTGGACAAGCACTGCCTTGCATGTTTTAGGCTATGGCCAGAGACCCTATCACCAGGAACACTTGAGCATCCACAGGGAAAACCCCTCCAGTGTTCTTGCCAGTGCGGCAGGCACGAACATGATGTGATATTCAGGGCTGAATAGCTGGTAGTTTCAACGGGGTATTTTCCCATGGCAGCAGTTCAGGGACATGTATTTGCTTCAGGGCACAGGTAACTGCATTTATTGTTCCTGTTACTTGCTGTGTGCTGTGGACTGTGTTCTCCCCCATGTCTTTATCTCTGCAAGTCAGAAGATAGTGTTAAGTGAGGGTGGAATCTGGTTTAATAACCCCAAGTATGTGGCCTGTTGTACCCCCCTTTTGGCTGTCAGTCAGAGGGAGTATTAAGGAAATTATTTTATGGAGACCATTTCAAATTTTGTTGTTGTAGCACTAGAAATTAAGAAGGGAACTGTATCACAGTCCCCAGGAAAATTCATATTCTACTCTGTGTTATGTCAGATACACATGTGTACATTGGAGCCTCTTTGAAAATTAGCAGCCTTGATCAGCTACACAGATCAGCCCCACGTGCTATGATTTGCTTTGCTTCTGAGGAAAAACAGAGATGGGTGGTGATTCTGTGCAAGAAATCTGTAAGATTTCTATGCCATTATTCTCTTCTTGCCCTGCTTGGTGCATCCACATCCTGGTAGATATTGCCCTGGAGAGAAAGGATGTCAGGGTGGTGGAGATGGTGGTGGTGGAGATCTTGGTGTCCCCAGGGGCACCTAAATGACTCTGGCATGTATTTCAGAGAGGCCTGAAGAAGCAATAACTTGCACTGATTTCAGACTTTTCAGTCTCTGTCATCAAGTGGACCAAAGTGACCTTTGTTTCTTCACAGTAAAACACTGGGTCATGCCAAATGCTGTGAGTAATTCCCACTTGGCCTCGCATCGTCTGCCTGTGAGTTGTACGTGAATGGTACCAGCAGCAATAAAACCTTGGGTAATACCTGACATATAACTCCCTTGTGTCTCGCTGGGCATAATTCTGTTCCTAAATGAGATGCAGTGTATTTGTTGAGGATGGGTTTGTCCTATCAAATTCCTACTGCTGCCCTGGGGAGCAGCCAGCAAGGGCAGAGGAGGAGTGTACCTGTGGGTGGGAGAGCTGACGCCATCCTGTGTCTCAGTGATTTTGTTACTCTGCTTTCCTCTCATCCACCAAAATGTGAAAAGCAGACCTGAGTGGGTGACAGATCCAGTGAAAAGTTCATGCCCCAAGTGAGTGCCTGGATGTTTCTCCTGCATGTAATGTTTTGCTGGTTGGTGTCTGGACTTCTCTGTTCACAGCCCAGAAGCTGACTCAGTGGCCATGCAAACCCTGGCCTGAGTTAGTAGGTAGCAGCTGACGGCACCTACTCTGTTCGTTGCCCCCTTCCATTTGCTCTTCCCAAATTACATGTATGTTAACTCAGTATGAGAATTCAGTTTTTAATTATTATTATTTTTGATTTAACTCAGCTGGAGGACGTGCTGTATTGCAGCAGAATACTGGCTTCTCTGCTCAGCTGTGGCTTGGGATGCCAGGGCAAGAGCTCCAGCAGCCCACAGTAACCTTGACTTCAGCCAGCTGTCATGCTCAGGCAAGTTTTTTCTTGCTCTGTGATGCTTACCTGGCCTGTTGTCACAGACCAGCCCTGCCTCTCAGGAGCCTGCCTACACCATGAACCACCACATGTCGGGCAGGATGGCTCTCAACACTCTGTGGTGGCTGACAAACCTCTCAACATGGCTCTTAGGGGCTGGAAATGGAAATTGATGGTGCAGAGTGAGCTGGGTTCGCTCAGCTTGCTGTAAAGGGTCTTTAGTGGCCCCAGATAAATGTGTGTTGTTACAAGAAAGCCAAGGGTGTCATGAAGGATAAGACCTAAGTGTTTTAGTAATTGGAAAAGTACTTTCTTTCTTTTTTTTAACAATACCCGCTCAGTATGACTGGTGTATTCTTCAGAAAGCAGTGATTCCACCCATACTGGGGAACACCTTTACTGATGCCCAGCCAGTACCAGGAGCTGAGCCGGGAGCAGCCCCAGCATTGCCATCAGAGACACAGACAGCATCACCTGTCTCCTCTGCAATTCACATGGTGTCTGTGTTGGGTGGCTGGGGTGTTACTTCTTGCCCCCTTGCCATCACAGGTGATCCCAGTAATTCTTTTCCCTTTAGCTGCCACTTACAGAACCACCAACCACTAAAAGTAAAACACATCCTTAAAATGTAGCTGTCTTGATTTTTGCTTATTTTTTCTGGTGTTGTTTGTGGTGGGGTTTATTTGTTTTTCATCTGACTCAGATAATCTAGTACTTTTATTTTTTGTGTGTGTTCCCAAGGGAGTCTTTACTCCTGGCTCCTGGAAACTGGCACTTCACTAATGCCTAGTACTTTCATGTCAAATATTGGCAGGGATTTATTTTTAGTGGTCACAAAGAAGATTAAACACCTCCTGAATGTCAATAAATACATGTAGACATTTTAAAAAAAGCAATAGGACACAAGGCTCCACACATTAACAAACAATAATTGCTGTTAGTTATTAAGTTTACTCTGGGTAAATGAACTCTAGTGCATCACAGTCCTGATTTTCAGCTTGCAAATGGTTTTGGATGATGTGGATAAGAAGGCAAAAGGATTTTGCTTTTGGGAGTTTCTGGATGATGATGTCGGGCAGTGGGAAAGAAGCAGCATTGGCTCTAGGATGGGCACAAGGATGTGGGAGCGATGTCCCCTGGCCCATGCCAACCCACTCGAGCTGCACGTCACAGGTGCACTCCTCTCTGCACAGTAAGCTCATGCCTTCTTCACTTCTGGGCTTTGCTTTCCTAAAACAAGACCTTTCTCCCTTTACCTCTTTCTCTTTGCTATTTTGAGAGAGCTGGGGGAGAGCAGCCTTCTGGTTCACTGTGTTCTGGCTGCTTGTTTGGAAGAGGGCAGATTGCAGAGGTTAGATCTTCAAAGAAAAAGTTGAATCTAAATGGGAAAGTGCCAAATAAAAAGATAAAACCACAAGGAGCCCAGGATGAAGAAACATGCAGAGAAAACCTTGGATGTGTTAGCAACAGACAGTGACTGATCACAAGGAGGGACATCCCTGCTACTGATGGGAATATTTGTCTTTCCAGGCTTCTGGCTTTTCAATACTGTGCCCTAGTTCAGACAGGGAGTGGCGGTGATGGTGCACACACAAAAAAAAAAAATTAAGCAAGATTTGCAAGATCATAATTTCTTCCTGTTGGAGGTTGGGGGGGGGGGAAGTGGAATTTTTCCCATTCTGTTGCTAGGCAAGTAACGATCGGTACTTAGAGGCCATTTTACTCTCACAAAAGAGACAAAGACTTTTTGGCTGGGCGGGCACGGGAACAAGAGATGGCAAGACTTGATAAAGGGACACTCGCTCGCTCACAACTCTCGGAGGAGAGAGCAGGGGGGAAAAGGCGGCTCTGCTTTTTGGCTGCAACTGCAGAAAAGGCCCAGTTTTGCACTGGTTTTTCTCTCTACCTGTTGGGTGAGTTCTCACTTGGGACGGGGGAGGATGGGATCCCGGCCCCTTCTACCCCTCCGGGAGGGCGCGTTTCCCAGCTGCGCTGCAGCAGAACGAGACCCCTCGCCTGCTGCCGCTCCCCCCCCCGCCTGCTGCCGCTCCTCGCCCTGCCTGCTGCCACCCCACACCTTGCCACGCCTGCCACAGCTGCGAAGCTCCTGCTGCCTCCTCTGCCAGCTGGCTCAGGTGAGCCCACCTGGCCGTTCCATCTCTTTGCTGCGCTTTGTCCATCTGCGCTCCACCCTGGTCCAGCCCGTCCGCCATTACGTGCGTGACACAGATCCAACCTCGTGCCACAGCGCCATCTGCAGCTTCCCGGGAGTCATCGCACCTGCCCTGCTGGTCTAGGAGCCCAACAGCGCCCCTGCTGGCCGTGACCGTGACTGCACCAACCAGGAAAATGCCTGACAGCCCAGGGACATTTGCCACCGAGTTTTTTGGTTTTGTTTACTGTTTTTTTACCTTGTTTACTGTTTTTTTTGTTACTGATTGTTTACCTCATTATAGATACTAGTAAAAAAAACTCTTATTCCTTTTCCCATACCTTTGCCTGAGAGCCCTCTATTCTAAAGTTATAATAATTCGGAGGGAAGGGGATTCACATTCTCTGTTCTAAGGAAGGTTCCCACCTTCCTAAGCAGACACCTGTCTATCAAATGAAGACACTTCCTCTTTTGAGAAGTTGATTCTCATTTGACCTTCAGAGTAGTTCATTAAGACAGTTTATCCTTTCTAGTGCATTTGTTTCCCTGCATGATTCTGCCCAACTGTGAGTAGTACTCAAGTAAGTACAAGATATACTACAAGATAGGCAGATTTATCACAATTTTTAAACTCATTTGAGCATCTGTTTCGAGGAGAAAAACAAAACTTAAAAAAGCACTTTCAGATCATGGAGTTCTTCTAAACAACACTGGCTGCTGTAAATCTGTGTGTGCGGGTTTTTTGGAGCAGGGAGGGAGAGGCACCAGGACAAGGTGTGGGTGCTGGGACAGGTAACTGGCTACACATCTCTCCCTCCTCTGACCCCCTTGTGTACCATGGATACATGACCTGATAATTGCATAAGCAGCCCTGTGTGATATCCTCCCTTTCTCCCAGCACTTAAACCAAGGCCCTGAGAGCTCTGCAAAAATAAGAAGTATTTAATTTCAATGGTGAAGACAGATGCTCTCACTTTCATCCAGGAGAGAATGTAGTCCCAGATGCCCTCTGTGGGGATAAGAGTGGTCACCCAGGCTGTGTACTGCAGGAAGACAGGACTGCCAAAGAAGTTGTTTTGACTGCAGTAGAGAAAATATAATGTGAAAACCATTAAGGAAACATGAGGGGGAATTCAAGACTGTGGCCCTCTTAGAGGATAATTTCATACTGGAAGGACCATTTAATCAAAACTCCAGATCAAGCAATATCGAAGTTCAGAAAGTTATTCTCCTTTCTGCCATAGCATCCCTGCTGCAGTATATGCACACAGTCAATTTTGAATTCAAGTGGGCTTTATAGTGAGTGCTTCTTGGCAGTAAGACTAACATGCTAAGTCTAGTTTTTCTTCTTGCTCATAACTTCAAAAAGTGTGATGAATTTGAATTTAGTTAACTGGATTGTCTTTAAACTGTTCTTTCTTGGTGCTGTCTGTGAGAGAGATGTAAATCTGGAATAATTTTGCCCCAGTCAGTGTCATTACTTCTGTTTTGATGTAGATGTAACTGAGAGCAAAATCTGATCTTCTCCGAGAAAGCCATCATCTACTAGTTTAAAAGGAAGAGTGAAGAGCTCAGTGAGTTATGGAGACTATTCTTAATGCTCTGCTGTGCAAATCTCACAAATTTGCTTTATTAAGAGGTATGACAGAGCTAATTCAATTTAAAACAAAGACTTTTTATTTTGCAGTTTTTTCCACTTCATTGAATTTGACATGGATTTTCAGAAAGCTCACCAAAGAAAGCTTGAGTTCTGTCAAATCTGGGGTGTGTGGTTCATTTTATACATGTATGTAAGCTTTCATCCTTCCTCAGGGGAGAGAATGCCTTCAAATTTTTTCACATTCCTCTTCTAGTGCAGCTTGATCCCTCAGATAAATCACTACTTACTGTTTATGTTATCACTGTGGAAAAGTTTGTGAAATCACAGATTTGGCAGCATGGTTTTACAAACATCCTTGAATGGGAGAACACCATCTGGGAAAAGTGAAATGTTTTATTACAATTCAAGCTCTCAGCTTAGATGTCTGCAGTATCTGCTGACACACCTTCCTCCTTCCCGCAGAGAAAGACGGGAGTAAGACTGATCTGCCAGCACTTACAGTATCATCTGATGGTCTCTTTTGCATTTTTTCTTTCAGCCGTAGCCTGGGCTAATTTTGTCACCATTAATATAAAAGTTGGGCTTACCTCCTTTAATTTCTAGTGACCTAAACCACATGTGAGAGTGGTATATCAAAGCAGTAAGACTGTGATACAGGTGTAAACCCTTTGGATCTGTCCAACAGGGATACTGTGAATGGGACAGAAGCCATCACCCCTGATGTTGGAGCAAAAAGAAGTGCCACTGAGAGGTTAGCAAAGGATGCAGGAGTTGTTGGTAGTCTGACATCCATTGCTCTCCTGAAATATTTTATTGCTTGCTGCTCAGAAACAGACAGTAGGAAAGAAAAAACCCAAAATTTGTCAGTAGCATCGCAGTGAATTTTAAAATGTTTTTTTCAGTGAGCCTAGAAAACAGCTTTTTTTCTCTCTGCAATCTGGAAGTAGATTCCAAACCACTCTGTGAATAATACATTTTAAGAAAACCAATAAGAAACAGAAAGTTACTGCTCTGACCTTCTACTTATCTCCTAATTTGCAATCAGCAGTAATGAACAAACTACTGCATGTGGGAATAGAACCTTATTGCTCCCTGTGACCTCTCTGACCTTGCCTGAGACAACATTTGCATTTGGCTTACTGAATAAGTTTTGCTTTTCTGATAAATATTTGTTCTGTTTGGAAAAAAAAGTCCATCGGGGTAATTGTGGTTAATAGTTAGCCAAACAGTAACAGGTAAGTAAGCAGAGCTTTACAAACAAAGTGTACAGGAAGTAGCACAGGGTATTTTCTGTGGCATCACAGACAGATAATTTATCAGGTACAGCTCACAGAGCTTCAGCAACACAGATATGACTGTCTGGGTTTGGTTTTGTTCAATTATATTTCCCTTAAAAATTAACTTGCATTTAAAAGACCAACCTTCCTTATTTCTCTGCAAAGGATGTGAATGCCAAAAAGTTACATTAATTAAGAAGAAAATAAATCAGAGGTTAACTCTGAGTTGCATCAGGCTGGATTTTGCCATCATGAAAAGTATTATATGGTACTGAAGACAGACTGGATGTTTACACGTACAGTAAAATGTACGTGGCCAGGAAAAGCAATTCTTAATGAAATTTCACAATCTTAAATCTTCAGTGAGAGAAATGTATCATCTCCACTTTTCCAATCACTCTCCAGTCACAGCATACCTGGGTCAAGCTCCTATTATGTATAGTTTAGAAAGAGTGATAAATACTTTATTTAAAGAGTATGCAATTTAATCTGTCATCAAGCAATCATGATTCTACATGTCTGTGAAATAAAATAAGGCCCTCATGTTTTCAAGGAATGAAGAAAACCACATGGCTGTAGAATCTTTATATTCTGCCTTTGAGATCATCTTCAGCTTCAGAAAGTGCTTTGAAGGAAAGGAAAATTAAAGTAAATAAAGAAATGGAAAATAGTCAAAAGCTTTAGTTGTGTTAGCAAAGATCAGTCTTACCAGGTTGTCTTTTTTGGTGAGATGGTTGGGTTTTTGCTTTTGTTTCATTTTGTGGTGATAATTACTAGCCTGAACTTCAGTAATCCAAGTTATGGAGTGGTGGAAGTTGCTACATAACTTGAAGGAGGTGAGGTGTAGTAGCAGAGTTTAAACTTGGATGAAGAGGTGATTAAAGGGAACACAACAGATTGTATCAGAAAAGCTCTGGAGACAGTTATCTACTGGGTATCCTTAAGAATTGTTTTTGGGACTTGTCTAATTAAATGTTTTCATTAAGGATCTTTGCATAGGTGTTTCTCACAGTGATGTTTCACAATGGAGAGCTGAGAGATACTGAGAAGGAAAGGAAAGTCTGGATGGCATTTAAGTAGCACTGGAGGATGCTAAAAAGTGGAATAAACATTAAAATTGTGCAGAACCCAAAGGTACATATTTACTCTGTTTTAATCTGGAACAGCGGGGGAGCGCTATTGTATATACAGAAAATAAGGATGCACTGTGCAGGAAGCCCCAGTGGTGATAAAGCATTAATATTACTTACAATACACTGCTAAGTCCTAGGCAGGAACACTGTGTATGGTTCTGGTCCCCAGTTTAATGGAATAGGGACATTAAGTGGATGGATGTAATAAAAGGAAAATCAGGGAGATATACTGGTTTATGAGACAGGGCTAAGAGAGTGGAATGAATCAAAATAATCTGGGACATAGTATATGCATTGGAAAGGACAATATCAGACTGGGGAAGAAGCTACTTTAATGGAAAGAATGCTAGCATAGCTTATACAAATAGTCTGAATGGTAAAGCCCGAGTTTAGGCAGAACATTTAGAAGCAAATTTCATTAATATCAGAGGGATGAAGGTCTGGAACAACCTCCAAGATGCACAGAGGGCTCTGCTGCCTCCCTGGGGCTCCATATGTCTCCAGAGGGCTGTGGCATGGCACACATGAGCATTGAACAGGGAACCTATAGAAACATCACATGACTCTATAGGTTCTAATGGATAAAAATCTGCTTATAGCAATCACTGGTGTCATTCATTCATATTGATCTCCTAATTGTTTCTAAATTATAAATCACAGGCAAATTAGGTCTTGTTATAACCTAGATGTTTGCAGAGAAATTTGATTTATGCTGTGTCTCTACTAAAATCTTTAGCTGTCTGCAAAAAAAAGGACATGGTGTCCTATGCAGAGAGGATGAATAGTTCTATTCGGTTGCTCCTCTGTAGCCACTGACTGCAGAGGGTCTAGGGACAGCTCACACCAGTGGGTGAGTCCTTTGGAAGCAGCTGTGTCTGGTGCTTCCTTTTCCCAGGCACGAGTGACATTGCAGCAGCTGGTTGTTAGGAATAGCATGACATGGGTTTTCTGCCCTTGCAGAGGCACGGATTGAGCCCTTCTGGCAGGGAGCTGGTAGGGCTTGTGTGTATGTGGAGCACAGCTGCACTCAATGTTTGTCCAGTGGCTGGCGTAACAGTGCTCTCTTCCTCCGTTGGCAGTGTTCTGCATCCAGTGTAGCTATTGCAGTCTCCTTCCAGGAGGGGAAATACCTCCAGAGCTGTCCATGACCTCTCAAAGTACACATTCATGAAGGCAGTCAGTGCTAAGGTAAGGTGGCAAGAGGAAGCATCCATTTTTAAAATCCCACATGAGTGAATCACTGTGAGAAATACCTCAGAGATTTCAGGAATATTTGTAAGATTGTGAAATAAAAAAATTTTCTGCAATAAGAAGGCACCCAGAAAGCATATGTTATATGTCAAAGCCATAATTTTTGACCTCTTAGCCCTCTTGAGCAAGAGATTCCCAGGCTATTAAATTGTCTTTATTGCTCTGTCATATATTTGTAGCACGTGTTCAGTAGTAAATATCTCATAAGAGAATTAAAGAAAATACTGTGCTTTCCTCACAAGAAGAAAACCCCATACATCAACAACTAAACAAAAAACCCCCCAACCAATCAAAAAACTTTTCTATTTTCTTAATCAAGACAGGAGCATGACCCTAGATGAAAAAACTCTGACTGAAGAATTCAAGTTTTGGGTTGAGTCATGATATTGTGCCACAGAGGATAAAGTACATTTTAAAGTCACTGATAAATATGCTGACTATTTTATTTAGGGACACACTGTTACATGATAGTCCTAAGAAATAATTAATGCACTAACTTGAACACTTGTCATAGTGGAATATAATGCTCCACACCCCCACGTAATTCCCCCCCCCACTTTCCTTCCAGCCAATTGGTGAACAAGGAAAGAAACTTTTCACATTATAGCATGGAAATAGTTAGAGTAACTGGGTTATGTGATGATAAACTCCTGTGAAAATTGAGACAGGATTGTTTTTCACTCACAGGCAACTATGTGTTAGTATCATACACAGCTATAAAATATATTGAGTCTCTGTTCTTCTGAAGTGCTCCAGAGCACTTCCTAGCTCTCTGTGTCTTAGGAATCAGGGTATTCATTACACAATTAGAGGGATATTTATTTATCTAATCAAAAAACTTTAATTGCTCTGTATAAATTAAAGCTGATGACATATATTCCTTGAAAATAACTGAGGAAGAAATGGCAGTTGCTCCATAGGGAGGCTCCTGTAAGCATTTGTATGATTGAGAGTGTTTTCTTGTTAAGGAGTGTGTGCATTAGCACACAAGATTTTTATGGGAGACAGTGGTAGGCGCTGTTCGCACTCGGAGAGATTGGAAATCAGTGTGCAATGTTTGTGCCACTCCTCTACCCCAGTTCAGCCTCACCTTTGAGTACCTCAGATAGACTTATGGTGGCATCAAATGGCCATGTAATATATACATGTATGTTATATATATGTGTGTGTGAATATACAGTGCTGGGGGTGAGGGGGGTAAGGCACTGGTAGGAGTTGCTTTGAAGGAGTTCACAGTTTATGCATACCAGTGGTTTCCAGCATTGCTCAATATGCAAGCACCTACAGTATTTCTAAGGAAGGTGGGGTACAGATCTCTCTAGCAAGTGTATGCCTGCTTTTCATTATTTAGCTTTCATGAGCATGAAAATAGTCCAAGGTCTCCCAGGGTGGTGTAGAGCAAAAATTGAAAATCTTTGGTTGAGGAAGCACTTTAAATGATGCCATAGAATGAATGAGATAATCCACTTCTGCAGTAATAACCACAGAGATCTAATAGCATCCCTTTACTAAAAGAAAGCAAAAGTTACATTTCCAGTGCTCTGTCTGAGAGATGTGCGTATTTAGTCACTGTTTCTGAAATCCTGTTGTGTCTCCACAAGTTTTCACATAATGGCCACAGTGAAATGCTTTCCAACAAGAGATGGCCTTCCAGTTCTGTGGTATAGGGTTTGATTACTTATAGTCAAGTTTGAATCTAAAAAATTGCTTAAAACCAAAAAGAATGGAGTAAGGCTTTAAGGCAGAATTTTCAAAAGCAGCAGTATCACCATCAGAGCTTCAGCAACTTCATCTTTACATGGGTACTGATCTAGGCCAATGCAGATTTTCCACTTGAAGAGTTTTGTATTCTTGAAGCTTAAAACTTATTTTCCCTTCCTGATGGAAAGCCAAATTTTTAAATAAATGCACTTAAACAGAAAAAGGACAGATGGTTTTGCGTGCTTGAAGACATACATTATTAGGAACAGGTAAGAATATGTTTGCTATTTGCAAGCATCCCCACATTTTTGGGGAGGATTAATTCCTCTCCAAAGTGCAACCTTAGTCATGAAGTTTCAGAAGGGCAGTATTTTGCTGTGTCCCAGTGTCTTGCAGAGTACATCAGTCACATCCTGCGAAGTGCAGTTGCAAGGGTTGTGGGACTCCTCCCTGGAACAATGGGCTCCAACATACAGAGGGAAAAGCAGCCCCTTGATCACCACATCTTAGTTGCTCTGAGATCTGCATTTTCTTTCCTGGGTTGTGTTAGTAACACGTTGTCTGGAATAGATGCATACTGACAGAGGTTTTTCCCACAGAGATAAACTGTATTGCCATTTATTGGGAGAGTTCAGTGAAGCATAGCAGAAACTTTCCATGGACAGTTTTGAGACTTTTAATGGAAACGTATTTTGGCAAAGCTCTGAAAGAACTCAGTAATTTTACTTATGAAATCCAAGAGCTAAAAAACACAAACTGCTTCTATTGGGCGCTGTCTCATAAAAGCAAACCTGTTGACAGCAGAGACATCCTGTAGCTGTATAACATACTCAGATCAGAAGCTCGATTTTCCCATGGGTTTGCTTAACTCCTGTACCAGAACCTTTGGGGAGTTTGTAAGCTGAATAAGGCTGTAATGCATTTACCAGCAGCTGTTTTCTGTCCCTTCTAAGCCCATCTTACTTTTTTTTTTTTTTTTATTTTACCACTTTTTATAATGCCACGTTGCATTCTGCTTAAAAATTATGATACTACTCCAATGTACTGCAGCCCAGTGCAACTAAGTGAGACAAGCTCTTGAAATGGCCTCATGCAACACTGATGTCAACAGAGCAATGTGGCATTTGGGGCAAAATTTGGGCTCTTGTTCCTTTAGAATGTTCCTTCATGGAGTCACAGTAGTTTTTGAAAGCTTTACTTCTTAGTGGCAAAACTTCTATCTTTGAGCAATGCTGATCCATCTTAAAGAGATGATTTTCAATAGCCACCGCTGATGGCTACCTCCCACTGGCACGCTGTATGATTTACATGCCAGACTCCTATTCCTACTTTAGAAAATCTGTATAAATCTTTTGAAGTTTTGTAATGCAGACGTTTAGTTCTAGTATTGAGAAGGGGATGGTTCTGCAGCTTTATTTTTCCAAGATTGCCCATACAATCCAATGTAGTACACAGTCTCACACTCAGCATTGCAAATTTTATTTCCTAGCCCATGGAAGACATAATTTTATTTGTTCATGATGAGTAATTGTTTCCAAGTTTTGGGAGGTGAAGACGAAGGCAACACAGAGTTGTTAAAACACGAAGCTGCTAACAAAGCTGCTCTGTTTTCTGGGGCTCGTAGGATTTCATCACTTGCAACGAGGTGGTTTACTGGCCTCACAAGAGCTGCCTCAGCTCCTCCATGAAGTGACAGATAGTGATTGAAGGCTGGCAAATACATCAAAGGCAGCCAAACAGATCTATGGCTTTAAAAATTTGGTAGGTGTCATTTTTCCCGGATAAGGTGGCTCTGGTTTTAGTAAGGCTTATCAGAAGATACTTCACAAGGCAGGAAGCAGCTTCACTGTGGAGTGGGAGAGTTGGCTGTGTGATGTGCCCATTTGCTCAGAAGGCAACCATTTCACAATTTTGGAAACACTGGGATGCAGTGGCCAAGGCCAGATCTTTCTGAAGTTAATGTAATTCTCTGGAAAAGAATGTGTGATTTTTTTTTTTCAGCCGAGGTGCATGAATGCCTGCCTCACATCATTTTTTCCCTCAGTTTTAGTACTTTCTAAAAGTAATTGGATGATTCAAGCATGCAAACTCTTGGAGTGACGGATCTCACATTTTAACATTGCCTCTGATATCTTCCAAGGTTGCTACTTCACCAATCCTTCCTTTCTTTGATTTTCCACCAAAGATATGGGCTAGAGAAAAACGTGTCATCTCCATGCAATATACCAGAAATATGTTAGAATGTGATTTTAATTCTCTTGCTGCTCAAGAAACTTCTTTCCCCAAAAAGTTGAAGGCAAGTAAGTCCCAGGGACACAAACTGCAGGATATTTCTCGGGCAGGTACAGTTGTATTTTGGAAGGTGCGCTGGAGTGACAAACACAGTGTATGCACTTGGGAGATGAGCAGGGCCAATCCACCTGCAACACTGCTGAGATGGCCCACAGCAGTGATGCAGGTGCTGGAGCTTATACTGAGATGTTCCCAGCTCTGTTTCCCTTTGCTTTCTTCTAGGAAACGAAGAAAAAAAAAAAGAAAAAAGGCCAGGGACCCATGTACAGCAGCAAGTTTCCAAATTATAATATAGTGAAAGGCAAAAGCTGATTATTTCTAGTCAGAGTGGAAAAAAAAAAGAGAAAAAACCTCCAAATCCAGTGGATTACAAAAATTCTTCCATTCTTCAAAACACTTGAGTGCAATCTTTTGCAGAAGAAACATTGCAGGAACAGAGGAGCAGATAGGAACAGGAGTGAGTGAGATCAGTTCTACAGTCAGGCTTCTCCAGCTTTCATGTCTCTACATGCATTTCACTGCACTAGTAAAAAGTTTCTGGTATTTTCTTCCCCCTCAAGACATTTTTGGTGAAGATAAGCACAGTCCAACCATCTACTACTGATAACACTTTCACATTGTGTGCTGCAGCTTAGTTTGTAGCTGATTTACCAGCTTCTTGTATACAAGGGGACATTTACTCCCCTCATTCACTGAACTGATGGGGCAGTTTCTTTCTGGCAACTTTTTCTGCAGGGTGTGGAATGTGTTAAAGCAGGTTTGTGTCGTTTATGTAAAGGTGGATTTTCTTTTATTCCTTATCTGTATGTCATGTTCTGGATTTTCGTATTTGCATGTGAGGGGGGTGTTGTGTTTCATAAAGCTGTGCGTTGTTTTTCCTGCCCCATTGCTTAGAACAGATCCTTGAGGAACACCATTCCTCAAACACTGGGGACAAAGGAGTTGCAGAATCAAATTTAGCAGCTGTAGTCATCTTTATTATGATTTTAAACTGTTCACAATTAAACAGCCACTTATTCTGAGTATATATTAAATAATAATTTGACCTAAAAAGACACACAGGTCAATACAAGGCACAGCCTTTTGATAAATGTGAGTTTTTGTTCTTTTCAGGAAAGAAAATTTCACTTATCCATTTTCAATGTTTCTTTTATTAGTGTTTTCAAAGACAATAAAAACTAAAAAGAAACAAAATCCACAAACAAACAAACCTCAGAAGTTTTTTCTCTGTGACCTGCACAAATGGACATTGTGATCATTGAAGTCTGAGAGTGTTAGCGGAGCTTTATCCAGTATTACATTATATTTCTGGAGTTCAGATTGCAGAATTTCTGGGCTCCATACTAAGCCATGGAGCATTTGCTTTGCTGGAAAGGGTGAAAGAACATAAGGAAGGAACCGTGCAAATCATGAGATAGAGAGGGAACTTCTTCAGTGTTTGAATAGCATGAAACGTACTGTAATCACGCATTTCAAATACCTTTTATAGTGTTCAAACTTGTTTATGTGTCTTCACAGAACTGAACTCTGGCATTAAATGTGACTGAGATTCCCTATTGCTAAATAAAACCAGCTCTAAAAGCAGTCCACTTGCCATAACATGCAGCATTTATAGTAACAGTGACTAAATTCAATGTTTTTTCTTCCCAGACTTTTGAAGATAAATTGTTTTTTGTCTTCAAAACTTACCCAGGTGCTGTTAAATCATTTTGTGGCTTTTTAGCTGTGCTTTCAAAATGTAATTGTAGTTCTCCTCCTTCCAGAATAAAGAGTGGTAGAAAGTCTATTTACCTAATTTATTAAATTTCACACAGTTAAATTAAGTGAAATAAGAGCTTGATTCAGATCCCATTAGTTTCAATAAGAGTTTCCACTGAGTTTTAGTCAAAGTTTAAATGAAGATCAGAAGATGATCCTCATTTACATCTAATATGCTCTTCTGCTATTCCTTTTAAACTTAAATATTACTGGAGGCTCTTCAAGCCCAGCAGCATGTGTTGACTTGCTAGCTTGTCAACATGCACAAATATCCAAATTTCATCTGGAAGCCCTAGAGTAAGTGTTAGCATTTATTCCCATGAATGCAAAGTTGTTGAAAACAAACTTTTAAAGCTTTTTATCAGCTTCCATTTGTTCTTTATAGTCAGTTGACAGGACATTTCCTACATTAGTAACTTACCAGTACCTTTGTTGTTCAAAGCAGTAAATACTGTTTATCTTAGTCCTGTCTGCAGTTTTTGTCTTGTTTTAGTCTTGCTTGAGAAGGTGACCTCATTCTTAAGGGACAAGATGTCCCGTAGGGAACTTTGGGGCATAGATCTTTATGTAGCTTTCCAGTTTGACTCCGTAGGAGGCCCAGAGGCTTGGTGCAGCATTCGCTGTGGCTGCTGGCAGCACTTCCCATGTCCTCAGTGGGCAGAACCACGCACAGAAGTGGATGGAGTTATTGTGGAGGTGGGCATATGTAGTTCAAGGCAGCAAATGAAACATGAGTGGTTCCTGTCGTGTTTCAGCAGTTCTCCACAGTCTGTAGAGATGTCAGTCTGCTCATCTGGGAGAGTTGCATATATATATATATATATGGATGTGTAATCATGTATTTACTGGTGCAAAAAATAACAATGTGCTGTATTTATAATACAAGCAAGCTTTTAGTGTTCTACTTGGAATCAGCTATAAGTGGTTTCTCTTGTCCTTTTTGAGCCATTGTATGAGTGGTCACATAGAATTTACACCTCGGGATTCAGAAATACGTGCATGAGCACCACAGCTTATTTCAACATAAGACTTGATTTAATGTAAATAAAGAAAAACATATTACTTTTTTCATTGGAAGACACAAATTGAAATAGGCAATTACGGTGTCTCAAGAAATCCCACATGCTAAAATGTTCACTGCATAGTTTAATGCCTTTAACTCTGGTTTCTCAAGTTAACTCATTTTGAAACAATTTTAAACAATTCAGTGCTGATGTAACCAGCAACTGGTCCCATATTTTCACAGCCACACATCTTCAGTTTCTTTTTATTGTGCTGTAAAATCCTGCTGCTTCATAGATGTTGCCAGAACAAACAACAATGAAGAATGTAGGGCTTTTTAGACCACGGAGCACAGGCTTATGTATCCATTGTCATCTACTTGTTTTCCCAAATATCTTGGTGTAGATCTTGAGATGCCACAGCCCTGCCAGACATGTGTCACCAGGTTCAAGCCTTGGTGAGCCATGTGCCTTGTTGGAACTCTCTCGGTCGCTTGCTGCTGTGCTCTAAGCAGACTTTTTACACAGTTACAGCAACACAGTAATGCAAACTTCACTATGGATTCCAGGAGAACTATTTCATTTCTATGAGCCATTTCCCAGGGCCTGAACTTCACATGAATGAGGCTGTGTGACAGTCCTTCTCACACTCCAGAGCTCTGCCCAGTGGATGCACACAGCTTTTTTTGTGATGAATATAGTAGCTATGCTTGTGCATGAAGCTCGAGAGCAGGAGGACTGCAGCCATGGACTTCTAGCCAGGGCCTGTGCTACCTGGTAGATCCATCCTTGGGTGAAACAAACCACTGGAGTTCACAGAACCTGCTGGGACTGACCCCAGAATTTATTGCCCCTTGCGCGGTCTTGTTTGAATACACAGAGTACAGTGCAAGACAAACTTACTTTGGTCAGTATGTGGATTTCACACAGCATGAAGATCACTGTTCTAAAACAGAGGCATGGGCAATGCTTTCTCTTGGAGGACCCAGAATAAGTGGGATGGCAGAACTTCCATCCAGCATTACCAATATACCACCAACTCTGCCTTTCCCCCACTCCCTAATTTCCTCCTCAGTGGTTCCCAAAGTCTCATTCCTTTCCATAGCACTCAGTGGTGTTTTCCTGTGCTGTACACCACTTGGATGTCTAAGCTGCAGTTGACATTTTTACTTGAAGAGCCTCATTTTCCACCTTAGAGCATCTAGCTTCAGTTGTTCTGTTGTATGTAGGGAACAGTGAGTCTAAAAATGGCAAGCTAGGGCATGAATTCATCACTTTGCCCATCCTGCTACTGATATATTTGTAGAGCCAAGCTCATCACCCTGCTCTGTCGAGCTTCGTGGGGGAACCTCAAAGTCCATGCTGACATCAAATAGCACAGTCAGTATGGCTTGAGTTTCTGTAAAGATGGTTAGAAAGGGGGGGAAGGTGCCTCTGTGGTTTTCTGCACAGAATTTGTTAAGTGTTGTGTCTAGTATGTATAAACTACTCATTATTGTTGGTGCATGTATGTGTGAGTATGCTTGCATAGTGATTGAAAGAGATGAAGTTCCCTTATTCTTGGTTTTTCCACAGTGATAGATTGTAGAAGCAACTCATTATTTAAGTTCACTAGTGATTGCACTTGCAATAGACCTGGGCTTTTTACCTTGAGCAATAGCTCAAAAGAGAAAGCGCCATGCAAGCTCTTAGTTACCTTGGTAGCAGCCTCTCCAGAGGGTGCCAGTGGGAAGAACAACCCAACAGCAGCACCACAGCTGCTGGTGAGGACATCTTGCGGAGCTTGACTTTCCATCCATCATTCTCAATATATATCCTGCAAAACTCAAGGCAAAATCCTAGTGCACTAGTCACTGGCCCTGTGTCAGGGCCGTGGGCTGAAATGTAGCTTGGAGAAGGGCTGAAGCCTGAGGGGAGCATCCTGGTATCACTGGGCAGCACACTTTGCAGGGAGAAGAGGGCCCTTTAGTGCAGAGGCCACTGCCCTCAGGCCTGCCAGGGCACCACCAGGGATTAATGCCAGCTCCTGCCTCCCATCTTTCAGCATTGTCCCACTGATGGACTCAGTGGCTGCTGGTTTCTGTTTCGTCAAGTAATGCCCTGGTCACCTCATATTAGCCCCAAGTCCTTTTCAGCGCAGTTGCATCCTAGCACCCCATTTTCTGTCTACTATGTGTTCTGCAGTCTTTGATGTAACACCTTGCCTTTGGCTATAGTTCATGTGATGTTGTTCAGAGGGCTTAATTTCCTAAATTATACAAACTGGCTTGTGCAGGTCATCTGTCCCTCTTTGTTATTTAGAACTACAGCAATGTTTGTGTCATCTGCAGGAATCCTCAGCAGTGATTTGAAGTCTTCCAGGACATCACTGACAAAACCATGTGAAGAAAACTGACCTAAACTCAAATTATCTTTCAGTACTTTACTGGGAATACATCATCTCAAAATTGCCATCTATTACTCACCTTTGGAAATCAACTTTTTCCTAAACTGTAGAAAATTGCAAGGTGACAGTTCCTGTTTCTTTGAAATTCTGCTGGTATTTACAGAAAATATCTGTATCGCTCCCACGGTTTTATCCTAAGACATTCAGAGGACAAAGCTTAAAGTTTGGACTAGTCCATCCTGTTTGTGTACTTGCTCTAAATTTACACTGGCATCAGCAAGAGAAGAATTCAATCCCTCATCCAGTTCACATTGAAGCCAGTGGAGAGACTGATTTCAGCACATCCTGGTCTGGCCTTAATCTCTGGAGGATTATTAAAGATACATGCAGAATTAAATAATGGCAACAAAGAAGAAAAATAGAAATATTAGTAAATTATATTGGGGAGGAAAAAAAAGCACTCTGGGGAATTAATAAGGCTGATTCCCTTTTTGTCAGAAATACTGTGATTGTGGTGAGGTCTTCATTCAGGAGCAAGTGGATTTGTATGCGATTATTTGTTCTTTCAGGCAAAGGCACTCACCAGCAATCAGACCATCCAGCTGTCATGATGCCTCCATCCCCTTGCAATTCAGGACATGGCTTTTGACATTGAAGGGCAGGTCTCCACTCCTAATTGGAGTTAGGAAGGGAAACCTAAAATTACATTTATCTGGAAAAGTTGTTTTTGTCCCGTAAATAGAAATAAGATCCATCTGGGAACGCCTTCCCTCAAGGCATATTCTTTTTCTCCACTAGGGTGTTAGTTTTGGTAATTTTTGCAATTACAATTTCCATCTAAGTATTTTTAGGAGCTCTGTCATTGTTTTGGTCCCAGTGTGTCTAAAAGATGGAATTAATTTCAGCAACTGCATTACTCTAAACCACACTGTTTGAGCAAGGACTTATTACAGCCACATGAGGTTGTTTTTCACAATGTTTTAAATTAAAGTATTTGGATATGTGCAAATATCATTATCTTCTCTAGAAGAATTTCCAGTGCCCAAATGTTGCTGTCATTAAGCTGAAACTGGACTTTTTAGGCATCGTATGGGTTTGCAAACACTGTTCTCAAGGGAAAACATGTGCCAGCATCTGAACACTGTTTGTACTCCTCACCTGTTTCCTAGCTTTCCTTTTCATAACTTCCCACAGCACATTGCAGCAGATTTGGTTTTCTTTTTGTGTCATGTGAACTTTCCTTCCTCTTGAAATTCCTTCTCAGTGTGTTAAACATGCTCAACTCAGCAATACTGGAATTTCTTCATCCCTTCTCTCTCTAGAGTTGAGGAACTTGTGAATATAATAAATGTTTCTATTTAAGTGATCGATTACATAAAACGTAACACCACTTCCTTATTCCAACCTCTGATATTTTGTACCCTGTTTTCTTTAAGGAAAGCGTTGCATGGTTCTTTCTCTTGCCGATAGGTTAGTCCTGATGACAAATGTCCTGTCTGTTCTAGTACTTCCTTATAAGCTTAAATATCTTTATTTTGATCATTTGACAGCTAGTAAGCTGCACTTTGCTGGTTTCCACAGCAAGTTATGTGGATCCGTTTCATAGCTGTAAGGGTGTGCTTTGAAGCTGGTTTAAAAAATACCTGATATACAGGACTTGCCCTTATAGCTGATGTGCATATTTATGCTTGAATGACAAACATTTAAATTTGATTTCTGAGGCCCCATTAGATGAAGGTCAGTGGCAGACCTCATAAAGGGGAAACAGTTTTTCTCCCAAGAAGGATCATGGAGGTGCAGGGCATGGCCAGGATTTTCTCTGTGTTGTGCAGGAATGACCCAGGGGATAAAAGGGACAAGGGCTGGGATGGTGTGATTGCCCATACAGATCCAAATTGAATAGTATTTCCTGAGAAGTTATTCCAGTTCACTTGAAAGGGTTTTTTCCCCCACGGTCTGATGAAGGTGTACTGGGTGTGGGCAGTACTGATGGTAGTACACTGAGTACCATTATCTCCCCAGGCCTTCAGTGGCAGCTTTGTATCCCAACCAAGCACCCAGCAAGGTACTCCTCTTCCATGAAGTACCTAAAAAAAATCAAAAATGAAATTACTGCTAGTGAGCGAGAAGGGAGAAACATTTGTAAATGTGCCAGCAGGTTAAACAAATACCCTTATCTACAAGTTTTGTGTTATTGTCAGTAATGGCTAGAAATACATCAATTTATCATACCCCAGGGCATGTATAGTTTTAAGTGACATATGAAGCATGGAAATGGACTTGCATATCCCTGAAATTGCCTTTGTGAGTTATTATTTTGATGTCAGAGCTGCAGGGAGGCTAACACAGGCTAAACATGGATAGAAACAGAGGATGATTTGGGGATTGGTGATAATTTGGTTTTAAAGCATTCTCTGGGATTTTTCTCAAGTTTGGGGCAAATATGTGTGACAGGATTGAGACTTCAGTAATCAGAGATTTTCTGGGGAAAAGATGAAAACAGATTTTACTTGTATCAGTCCAATTGCTGCAGGGACCATTTTATTTATTCTGAGCTTGTATGGATTTGGGAAAATATAGTCACTTAGCATTACAATTGTATGGATGCCCTCTGTCCCCCTTCCATCACTTGGGGAAAATGCCATTTAGGAAATGCTTTGGTTTCACTCTACATCTTCAGGCTGCATGAGAAAAACGTGGCCAAGGGGCAAAGAGTTGCAGAGGGTGAGCCTCTTTGCATCACCTAGAAATACTCCTGTAAGTCCAAGTTTGAGGCAGAGAAGGGGAGAAACAAACATGTCTGTGGACACACAAAAGATTTTAGTAGTCAGGACAGCACTTTTCATAAGTGTTAAACTTAATGAGTTTGCATCTACCAGTATAGTGTGCCTCTTTCCTGAGCCCTTTGATTGCTGCTGCCTTATACAGCACCTGACATTTGGGTCATTTCAGCAATATCTAAATTTTTGTTAGGCCGTCTGTTGAGGTAGTGCTGCAACTGATCCAAGATCAACATCACTCTGGCATTTAGAAATTTCAGCATACATGCTAGAATCTATATCACATACAATTTAAATGCTTCATGGTGGTAATCCCATGATGCTGGCCCACAGAATTCTGGCACTGCCACAGACACCAGCCTCTTGGGACGTGCCCTCTGTGTCAAAACTTTCCAGATTGGCTGTGTTTTTATTATATTAACACCACAGATAAAAGCAAAGCTTTCGTCTTTCAGGGATTATGTCCTGAAATTCACTTCTGGATCTTAGTTTTTCTACTGCTCAGGGATGTTCTTACCCTGAACATTTCACTATCCTTTTTAGCTAAAATGTGTAAGTGTCCACATAGAATATTTATTACATGTTGCATACTACCATAGCCTCCAGCAGTACCATGCAAGTATCCGTGCCCACCTCTGAGTCCTAAACCTGGATAGCGCTGGCTTTGCTACACATTGAAACAAAAGTATGTAATGAATATGTTGTATTTGGCATTGTAATCTGTCCTTTAGAGGGTGAATAGGTCAAGTTCAATAGAGGTTAAATCATAATAAATTTAATCCACTCAAGCATGCGCATCCCACTTAAAACTCTGTGGAGCAAGCAAGCACCTCATTGTCTGTGCTTTAGCCTTTGGCCAGAGTGGCATTTACACTGTGTTATTATATACAGATAATTATAGCATGTATCTTTTCAGAACACAGTTACCATAAGCAAAGAAATTGCAGGAATGATATTATTCGTCAGATACAAGCAGGCCATTTTCCTTTCTTTTCAAATGTTCTTGTTGGAAAATTATTCTGCACCTTTGCCTGAGTTCAGTAATACTGCTGCAGGTATTTAGCTTGTTTTGTTTGATTTGGGTTTTATTTGCTCAGTATATACTGCTTATGACCCAGGTTCTCATTTGGTAAATGCTGATGTGATGAAGTTCACTTTGTGGATGTACTTAGATCCCTAATATCTCTTTGTGCAAACAAAAATTTGTGCACGAGGGAGAAAACTCCACAGTGGTGTTCTGACTAATGCTCTGACAGCCATACACTGTTGATTTCTTAACAGAAGCAGGTCTTTTTCTTCTGCTCTCCAGATCTTAACTAATATCTCATCTATGGCTATTGTTTACTGGATAGAGCATGTGAGGAGACCAGTGGTTTTGCATGTAGCCAAAACATCTTTGGTAGAGAGCCATCAAAGTGCTCTCTACTCACAGTATGGGGGGAAAAAGTAGGTCCTGAAGGACCAAGCTGAAGCCTTTTTGGAGCTGGTTATGTCTGGGTTTCCCTCAGGAGCTTCACAGGCAGGGAAGCTCCTTTTCTTGACTATTTCCTTTTGCCTCCTTGCTGTCCTCTGAGCTGTTTCCAATGCATGGGACACCATGGTGAACCAAATCAACAGGCTTTCCTGAGCTAAAAATACCCTCTGTCCAATAATTTATTTATTGTCCTGTATTATTTGTAGCTTGGATCAACTCTTTGGCATGGTTCACTGAGAGGTCTTGGGAAATGCATGAGTAACAATAGCCTCTGACTGCTGCATCAGCCTTGGCCTAGTAAGAAGTGAAAAAGTCTGTGTTTTTCAAGACAGCTGACCCAAGTTCAGAGCTCCAGCACTTGTCTGATCCCAAGAGAAGCACATTCAAATGAGTGTAGTTTGTCTTAGGGGGTGTTTCAGTGACCTGGGCTGTTTTATTGTGTGATCTGACTGGTGCCAAGCCTCGTAGGGTCAATCCAGGGCACAGGTGGCCAGGAGGATGCCACCAGAGAAAGCGCCTCCTTCCACCCATCCTTTGGTTCCAATGTAGCATAAACACTGCAGCTTTTGCATTGGGCCTGTCTTGAGTATCAGGGCAGATCTCTGCTGGTGACCTCAGAGATGCAACAAGTGCATCAGGTCATTTGTGGTTCCTGAAGACCATAGAAGGATGATTTATATGTTTTTATTTCTGTGCGCAGTCTAAACTGCACCTGCTCCTGCATTGTGTTGGAGTGCTTTCCAAAATCACACTGTTCTAAAGATCAGATATGAGATGCCTGAACTGAGCATCCCAGTTGAGGTTTTGAAGAGTCTGAGAATCTGTTATTACTGGCTTTTTTCTTTGGTTGTAGAATAACATTGCTTAAAATTCAAGATGATGTCTGGGACGACTCCTTGACTTTTCCAGCCAGTCCAAAGCCTCTTCACCTTGTGCCAAACAACAACACATTTTCCAGAGCAGACTCGCCATATAACAGTATTTCTAACTTTCAAAATGTGACCACTCCACAGAATAAAAACCTACCCATGACTCTGGCTGGTAAATTGTGGTCCTTGTACTTGAAGCAGACAGCAAATACAGATTTGAAGTATGAACACAATGCAACAGTTAAGTTTGAAACTGGAACAGAAAATTTCTCTTAGAATTTGTAAAGCAAAGGTTAAGAAATTCAGAAATTCAAATTACATCAAAAGGATCATTTTCTAAAAGCAGCTTAGATGATGTACTCAGAGCTCCTGTTACAGTTCCCATTTACTAGCAGTTGCCACTCTGATTCCAAACACTATTATGTTTATCTAGATGTATAATGAGAAATAACTGTGGAATGTGAGTGAACAGCCTTGCTTTAAACATGGTCCAGAGTATTTAATCTGTTATCACTGACTCCTAATGCTGATGATTGTAGTGAGAATTACCACATGTTCAGTGAATAGTTTTGATGATTGGCAAGTGTGTTTTTATCACTGCTTATTAAGTTATTTTTCCTACTAATAAAGCATCAGTTGTTCACTAAATCTTCAACAGGTGCTGTCTTTTGTTACTAGAATTAAAACTTATTTCCAACTTTGTCAAGAGTCTTTGTTACTTGCTTTGCAGTGCCCTGGTTTGTGGTTGGTGCTTCTGCGAATTATGGCTCTGCAAAAGTATCATTTCATGTATTCATTTCTCCAAGTTAAAAGAATGCGATTCTTTCAGTGTGCTATGGAAAGCTGTGCAGTCAGGCTGGGGTTGCATTATACAAATGATAACAGCCTCCTTTTGCTCCCACTGAAGAGCAAAGCTAAGCTGAAGGAGCCCCTGGAACGGGCTGTGAAGTTTTTACCACATTGTCTTCTGTATCGTTCTCCTTGGCTCTGTATTAGCATAACTGAGAGATGCATTCATTTGAGCTCTGTAGAGATATCCCAGGGAACAACTGTATGAGTACAGAATTTCTGAGGGTTTTGTGTGGTGTTTTTTCTTCAGAGAAATTTTGCATTTTGCTCATTCCTTGCAATCAAATACAATGGTGATAACTTTTTTCAGTTCCTCTAGATTTAATAAAGCAGAGTAATATCATTTCAGGTGGGGACTAATCTTTCCATCATGCTGTTATAAGTGTTTGGAATCTCAGTGGTGCTCCGTGTGACACCTCTTCCTTCCCCACCAGGCAAAAGTGGATTTGAGTGCCAAAGATGAATATGCCAGAAAATCTCCTGAATCTATCATACTCTCAACATGTCAGAGTGGCAAGAGATGTGGAAGCCCTGGAGGTTCAGTTAGACCTTAAAACCTGGATTTGTGGCTTAAGGGCTCCTTCAGGAAACCCGCCTTCCTCCCTCTGAGCTTACAAGGAGACCCAATGCCCCTGAAAGTAATGTAAATAGGTCCTCAGGGAAATCGCCTTTGGAGATACCTGGTACATTCCAGTTTCAGTAGTGTTCAATGGTACCGTGTCAATGTCCTCTCCTCAGGAACCGAGGTACATTTGTGATACAGAAAACTTAGTGCTACCTATGTACAAAAGCCTCGTATTGAAGTTTTTCTATAACAGAAAGTGATGGAGGTTTTTTCCAGCTCTAAATTCTGGTACATCTCAATCCCTGGGAAACACTGCATACTTCCTACACTATTGCCATTAGAGTTATGACAGATAATGTTCTTGTTTCTAGTGAGCTGATGCTTAACTTACTGTGGTGCTTTTAAAGATAAGTGGGTAACAAGTCTTTGTCTTGTAATTACTCTTCCTTTCCTTCATGGAGCTTTCTCCTTTCCTCCACAGTTTGTCAAGGGACAAATAACAAGCTGACCCAGCTGGGGCATGTTGAAGACCATTTCACCAGCCTGCAGAGGATGTACAACAATTGTGAGGTGGTACTCAGCAACCTGGAGATTACGTATGTGGAGCACAATCGTGACCTCTCTTTCCTGAAGGTTAGTGTTCATAGCCAGTGTGGCCTTCCTTCTCTGCTAAAATGAATCCTACTCCATTTTTAGTAGCAAAGGGTCAGCTACTGATAAAATTCTGTGGTCATCCAAAAACATAACTAGCTAATGTCAGAGGAATCACAGCTCACAGTCTAAGCGTTCTTTTAGGCTGCAGGATGCACTCAACCCTACTATACAAATCAGGTACTTTGAGAAAAAGCTTTTCAAGCACTTGCCAGCCTGTGCTGGGTGCCATGCAGATGGTTTTCTTCTTCTTTATAATTAGAATTACATCCTTACCCATTACCTCACTTCTCAGAGAGCAAAAGGCTTTGTGGTGCAGTTGGGCGAAGCAAAGCACAGAGCGAATGGCAGTTTTTGAAGTGTGGAGGCCTTTTCCCTGCCCTCCAAACTGCGATCACTTCCCCTGCTGTGGTGGTGAGGGCCTCTCCAGCCTGAAGTGCTCACACCCTCAGCAGGCAGGCAAGTCCTGTGCAATAACTTCCCACATGGATTCTTCAAGCGATCTTCAAGATAATCCCCTGTGGTTGATGCATGGGCTACTCCCATCTCAACATTTGTTTTGTGCACTAGTGCATGAGCAACCATGGCAAGCTGAGGAGGGAACGGACAGAGGACAGATGTTAAAATGCAGCCGCAGCATGGGGAGGAGCCATGGCAGACATGGGGACCTCCAGGTTCTTCACCCGCAAGTAACAAGCAAGATAAAAAAATCTATGGTTTGAACATACGGGTTACAAATACAATGGCATTGCCATTCTTCTTTCCCAAGCACAACTTGACCATGGAGCTCAGTGTTCCGAGGAACGCACTGAGTCTCTTGAAAATTCACTGGTAGTCTTCGTAGAACAGAAAATATCTTAACTAGTAGCCTGGAGGTTTTTCACTTAGGGTGACTTTTGTAGGGGTTAGAAATGCGCACATTTCACAGTGCAAGACAGGAATTAGCCCACATGCACCAACAGTACCTCACTTGTCTTTTTGTCCTGTAAAGATATACATTATTTTAAAAGGAGAAGGTTGCCTAATCTTCCCCTCTGATGAGCAAGGGAAGGGGCACAGAAGAGAGAATATAAAAGCCTGAATCAGATGGCATCTCTGTTGCCAGTTGTTGAAGGCTAGGCAAGTATTTATGGAAAACATCACACTTAGTTGCCATTTCATACATGCTTGCCCTGTTCTCCTCCATCCTCTAGTCAGTCCCACTTACCCTTGCTTGGGGACAGAACAGGGGTAAGCTGGACTTTTGGAATGACCCCCAACAGCTGCTCAAAGGGTGAGTTTATACGTGCTTAACTAGCAAAGTTTTCCATGTAGTCCTGTTTGTTCTTAGATTTATTTATTTTTAATGAGATTAAGGGGTCTATCATTCCTTAGAATTGAAAGATGGTGGATTGGAGGAGAGGGAGGAGGAAAGCAGTTATTGCAGAGCACTCTGGATTAAGCACCTCGTTTCTTCTTTTGTTCTCTAAGACAATACAGGAGGTTGCAGGCTACGTACTCATTGCACTTAACATGGTGGATGTGATTCCACTAGAAAATCTCCAGATCATCCGAGGCAATGTGTTGTATGACAACTCTTACGCCCTGGCAGTTTTGTCCAACTACCACATGAATAAAACCCAGGGACTCCGACAGCTGCCAATGAAGCGGCTTTCAGGTGAGACACGGGCAAGTGGTGGAGGCACCTCTAAAGCCAACTGTTGGCTTATTGGTGGAAAGATCTGATTGGAGATGGCCTCTCAAAGTCATATGCCATCAAACACTGCTTTAAAAGCAAGGATCTGAATCGAGTTTCCTAATTGCTTTCCTACTAGCTAGACTTCTGCAAAAGGCAAAGAATATTCATCATTACAGAGAGATACATAAAATCCAAAATATCGACAAGGTGACACGATTCATTTTTGTCCCCCAAACTGGCAAAGAAGCATTCATTTGTTATTTCGCATTACTTGATTCCAGTGCATACACATCAATATTTTTGTTAAATCCCTGTGGGAACTGGGATTTAACAGACACACAGTGTGTTGGTGTCTCACACGGTCTCTGGCTATGCACACCAGCAGTGCCATCTCTACTGAGCGCCGTGACCCCTAGAGATGCCAGGGGGAAAGCCACATGTAGTTGCATCTTCATGGCATCCAAGAGCAGCTGACTCTCCAGAACCTATCAGTCTTATCCTGGTGTTAGTTACACCATCAGAAGTGCTCATCCCATACAGATTGTGCGTTTCTGTCAGCATCGTGTGACTGAGGTGGAGAAATATGTGATTTATTTCTCGTTCTTTAGGTCAGAGACATTTTGGGGATGTGTCTGGGGCAAATTAGGGATTTGCTTCACTTACCAATTTTTGTCTTTCTGTAACAGAAATTCTCAATGGAGGTGTTAAAATCAGCAACAACCCCAAACTGTGCAACATGGACACTGTTCTTTGGAATGACATCATTGACACAAGCAAGAAGCCTCTCACAGTGCTTGAATTTGCAAGCAACTTGTCTTCTTGTGAGTATTGACTTACCGAAAGTGCTATGTATCCTCCATTTCAGAGAGTAAAGTGAGCATCCCATCTACCATGCAGTGGGTTCCTGGTCCAACAATTTCTAACGAAGGCCACCAAGCCCTGTTCCAAGAGAAGTGCTTTTATTTCTGCACCACTGGCCTAAGACAGAATTTTTTATGATGGTTAGGTATTTAACTCATAGTTCAGCAAAGTTCTTGGGAATGTTTCTCTTAATTTAAGGCAGTACCCTGCATATGTGCTCATCTCAGAAAGAAGCTCAGAAAAATGTGCATTCATTTGCTTTCCAGCAATCTTCTGTTTACAATACAAGGCTCTGATCTAGAAAACCCATGTGGGTACCTTCATGGAGTCACTTGAAACCGTTTTAGAGTTAAGGCCCAAGTTGAGTGCCATAAAATTCTCCTGTTTTGGGCTGCACAGATTACCCTGGAAAAAGTAATAATAAACAGGTAGATAAATCTGATGCTTCAGATCAACAGGGAGATGAGGGGATATTTAAAAGTTTGTATAGTATATGCTTAGAGTGGGATCAAGCTAATCCTTCAGCCTTATGAGTCCCTCATAAAATCCCCGGTCATTTCACAGAAAGGAGGGTTTGTTTTCATTTCTGAGCATTTCATTTCTGGCACTATAAATTGGCAGGAAAGCATATTTTCTTTATCTTCTTCCAGTTGCATAATTGCTTGAGAGCTAATAGCCAGCTTCTGTGTTGACTTATTTTTCTACGGAGCCCTGGCATAATCAAGGAGTTGCAAACTATACATGTCAGGACAGGAGTTTGGCTCTGAACACCACAGAAATGTTAACCTTTAACTTTTCAACTTTTAAAAAAAAGTTCTTTGGTCCCACACCAAATCAATCAATTCTTGGGCAAGTATTGGCATTTGTTCAGCTATTTGATGGCTGAGGGGGGGAAACAGAATCACATGCTGTTAGTGGGAAGAAACGCTCTAGTAGGAAATGCCTTTTAAAGGTAGTGAATTCCACATTTATCTACTAAGACAGCCTTTTATGGCTTTAATAATGATACCATAGTCTAAAATAGTTGTTTCTCTGGCACTTTGCATGTCATTAAGAGAAAGAAGAAGAAAGAAGAGAGTAAGGAGGGAGGGGTGGGAAAGAACCCAGCACAGAACCTTCAAGATCAGGCAAGGTGTCTGTCCATCCTGCCCACCTCTCCATCGATTGTCCACCTGCAGCATAGTCCTACACCAAGGAGTCTTTTTGGTGGAGGATGGGAGGAGAGCACAAAGCAGACAAGTCAGATTACTTTGTGGTCAGAGTAGCTGGCAGTTGCCTGTGAATCCAGTTGGATTTGTTTTCTTTTTAGAACTTCATTGTTCAGAAACACTGATTTACATGTGACCTGTAGTGAGCAGCTGGTACATGCCCGAGTGCAAGCCAGTGATGACTTGCCATTGCATGAAAACCCCAGCAGAAGGGCCAGCTGAGCAGTAGCTGAGATTCCTGTTCCTGGGAAAAATATGCCTGTTTCGTAAGCTAGACTGGCTGGGTATTGTGCTCGCTTGCTCAAAGTGTGGAGGTGGAGAACTGCATGTAGGAAAGCAGAGGTGAACAAAGGATAAGGAATTAAGCTCTCAAACTTTTTGAGGACTTTTTGAGTTATCTAGGTGCTTCCTACCCTGGTTTATCAAGAAGGAAATCTCCTGACATTGTTTTTTGTTGTTCATGGTATATTGTTGTTTTCCTTGTTTACAGAATCTTATACTTTTTCCTGTGCTTTAGGTCCCAAATGCCATCAAAACTGCACAGAAGACTACTGCTGGGGCCCTGGTGAACAAAACTGCCAGAAATGTAAGCCTGCAAATTAGTTAAGAAATAGCTTGTGTGCTCTGACGTACTACATTTCTGTCTACTGAAAAACTAACTGTAGTTATGCAGGTAGGATGGTTGCCTGGTACTAAGAGAGTGGCAGAAGCATCCATTTAGAATTGCTTGAGTTTTTGCAAGGCTCTATTTTTCCTAAAGTATCATTCAAGGACGAAGACCATGTTAATTTGTTTCACTGCTTCATTATTTCTTTTTTCTCTAAAAAGTGGGGAAATACACTGGGTTTTAATTTTGTGAAAAGTTCAGTGGAAAAACTGCTGATCTAGACGTAATGCAAATGGAAGTAACATCCTACATTCAGTTTTCCATTGCAAATAGTCACCTGAACGAAAGTTTTTTGTCTGCAAATATCAAGCCAAATTTGTATGACTTAGAGCTTAAGGACAGAGAAGTGTATACTTTTTCTGTCTTCATTTAGTATGAGCTTCAGTTTTTGTCAGTCATCTCTGCAGTTTGGCTCTTAGGGTGGACAGTGGCTGTGCATACCAAGCCCTTCCTGGGTTGATTCCTGCAGCTGAGGCTGCACAGCTGTCCCAGGACCTTGTGAAACCTCAGGTCTCAGCCCTGTAAGCTTCCAGCATTTACAAACCCTCGCTAGAATCTGGAGGTTGACAAGTGCATAAAACAAAATCTTTTGTGGGCTCTTGCTTACCTCTCCCGGCGTTTGAGAATCTGGCCAACTGAGAATGTATCCCATATTTCCATATGTGGGAAAGTTTGGGGGACATGACTCTTTCTCCTGAAAATGAATGTGGGATATTCTATATGAAGTAAAAATGTTTGATGTGATATATGTTTCCAGCAGGAAGCTTTAGTCAATAGCTATCAAAGTGATGAGGTGCTTTATTCCCCTGCTAATTCTTATGAAAAAATTTGTATCAAAATGCTGTTTGTGTAGAACAATGTGCCTTTTATTCCCCTGTTTCTAGTTGAATGGAGGAGTTGCTATCAGAGAAAGTAATACATACTGTAGAAATAATCTGTTTCCTTGAAAATATACTGCCTTGCTTACAGGCCTACAAGAAAAATAAAACAATACAGTTTGGATACAGAATTGTGTAATGGAAAAAGATAGAATATATTATTTCAAAAAGTCACTGTTATATACCCTGTAGCAGGCTATTTTTTGAAATCATTTTCTGTTAATTAGCAACCATGATTTTCAGACTTACAGGAATTCCTGGTAATATCATAACTGATTTGTGCCAACTGTGAAGTTAATAACAGTTAGCATAGTGCACAGATGAAATGCACAGGGTGCTGTAATGAAGCAGAGTAGCCATCAGGTTCTTCTGGCATCTTATGCCAGGCTCTGTGGATCAGTAATTTTTTTTTATAGAGAACAAACAATCTCATTTCGGGTCTCTGGTACAAAAACATGCTAGCCTTTCATTTCTGGGGTTTTTTTTAAATTGTTCTTATTATCCTTTTCTCTGCTTTGATATTCAAATTAAGAAGCTTTCCCAATTCTCAACAAAACATTGCAGACAGCTTTTGCTTCCCTGTAAAAAGCTGGACCTGGGCCAGTTCTTCCTTCGGGTTGTTGCACGGGTGCAAACCCTGAGGAAGTTGTGTAATGAAGATAAAATTTAGCCAAGGAATTGAACATTAAAGAAAAATAATTCAGTGTGCATATGAAATCTGCCTGCTGAGTGAGTCTCCCCTCTCTCTGCAAATTTCAGAAATATTTTAGTGCATTAAAGGGACATTTTACAACACCACATCAACAATGTACAGTCTGCAGTTATAGTACAGAGTTCTGGCAATTCTGTCACTTTTTTTTCCCAAAGTTAGCACCAATAATAGTAAATTTTCTCATTGAAATGGAGACAGATTCTACCCTGTTGCCCAGCTATAAGATGCAATGACTCCACAGAGTTTTTCTTGTTCTTGATGCAACAGGGTTGTTCCTTCTAAGCAGGACATATTTCCTGGCCGGGATCAGAGTTCTTAACACCTCATAAGAGCCAAGATAATTACAGGCTGAACACGACCCCTTCTTACCACCACCCACACTTGCTCTCACCCTTCCCAAACTTCAGCCTTAAATGAGGACAGAAGGTCCCATGAGGAAAGTCTCTCACAGATCCTGCACCAGGTCCTTTCTCCATATTGCTTGATATCATTGCAGCAAGTACAGCTGATGTTTTTAATTTTTTCTTGTCTCTTCCAGTAACAAAAGTCATCTGTGCCCAGCAGTGCTCTGGCCGGTGCAGGGGAAAGGTGCCCAGTGACTGCTGCCACAACCAGTGTGCCGCGGGGTGCATGGGGCCTCGGGAAAGTGACTGCCTGGTAATGATGCTACACCACCACCATGGTGGCTTCAATCTCTGATGCAGGGAGCAGGGCTTGCAGCTGCATGTGCTCTAGCCTTCTCCAGCCCCAGAAGGCCTCTTGAGAGATGGTGACCTGGAGGGTACTCCAGGGCTTCCCTGCATGGGTGTTCAGTGAGAAGGAAGATGACATGAACTTTCCGGTACCCTTAGCTGGTCTTTACTGACTCTGCCCATGGACTTTCCTAGTGTGCTCCAATCTAGTGTTAGTGCCTTTGAGTACCCAATGAATTCAAAGTTGTTGCAGAGCTTCTAAGTGTTTGCTGTAGGTGACTTCCCGACATGGGCAGGTCCACAAGCCCACAGCTGCCCCCACAGTGCAGCAGATTTCCAGGCCAGCACAGCTTTGCCTTGTGCTCCTTAGCACTGGTCCGTAATGGTCTTGGTTCACTAAAGCAAGAACTTGTAAGGGGAAAAAGATGTGATGGATCTTAATTTTTTTGCATCTCATTGAACTTCAGGCATGAAATTGGGGTTTCCCTTTCTGGTTTTGGCTTGGCAAAAAGCATTGTGTTTGGGGGACCCTGGGGCCGTGAAGGGAGAAGAAGCAAATGGAGCTTCTGTGGGAAAAAAAGTCCCATTGCTTTTCCACCAGAGTTTCAGGGGGTCATTGCACACTGTGGTTTTAACTCTTCCCCATGTTTGCACTACATTCTGAATTAAGTGACATCTGAGTAATCACCATGGAAATCATTCAACCTGGATTTTATTGTTGTTACCTCTATTCCTGGTTGCCTTTTAAGATGCATGGCTATGATGCACTTACTGGCTCACAGAGAAGATAGTTACTCTCTCTCATCTGGAAAGCCAGAGGAGAATAAAGGGAAAAAGAGCATGATTATTAATTTAATGCAGATTTAGACTGGAAGAACCAACTTGCCCTTCATAAATGCCTGCTAAATTGTTCATTACCTGCAGCCAAATATAATGGCTTCAGTTTAATATTTAGCCAGAAAAGTCAGTAATTGGCAGGAAAGGACTTGATTTGATTTAGGTTATTAAAAAGTGGCCAAGAAAAGTACCGTTTGTCTTGATCTGGTTGCTGCTTGTAGGGAAATATTCTTCTGTCTAAGGCATGCAGATTTGCTCCTGTTCCCACATAAATCCCAGCAGCTCTCCACCAGAGTGCCAAGGTTTCTTTTTCAATAAAAGAAAAGCTCATGGTTTCTTAAAAAAAAACCAAAAAAACAAACTCCATTGCCCAGCCTGAAGCAAACTTTCACCTTCAAAGCCTGAGGGACTATCCCTGTATCTGGTTGGGGTTTCCATTAGAGCTGAACAGGAAGCAGATGAGACCATCAGAGTGTTTTAAAGTCCTAATATAAAATCGCTGTCAATTTTTAAGGAGAAGGCAGTTTAATGGGTGCTGCTATTCAATGACAGGCATGCCGCAAGTTTCGGGATGATGCTACATGCAAGGATACGTGTCCCCCGTTGGTCCTGTATAACCCCACCACCTACCAGATGGACGTGAACCCTGAAGGCAAATACAGCTTCGGAGCCACTTGTGTGAAGGAATGTCCACGTAAGTTCATTTCAGGTTGCAGCTGCAGAGAACATGGGAGGTTAGAGAGTGGTGGTAAGGGTCCTATGTGATCTCTCTGTGTTGTGGCCAAGTGAAAGAGCACTTGTTCTCTTCAGCTTCTGTGGGAACTGAAAACAGGTGGCAAAGTGAGCCTCTTCAGTCTGCATCCATCACCTCGCCTGATTTTTAATCATTATATTTTGACTTCTGACCATTTTTCTCTTGGTGAAGAGAAAGACATCTTATAAAAATCATCAAAGCAATAACTATATGGGATCAATCTTATGGATTGCCAAAGTTAAAAAAAAAATTAACTGGTTCTTAATTAGGACTGTTAAAAAGTAATTGGTTTTAACACTCCCTTTCAAGGGCTGTGAACATTGTTTTTTATATAGATGCTTGCTTTTCTGTTCTTGCTGTTCTATTTCTATATTTTTTTTAATCCATCAAGACTTGAATGTTGTTTTATCTTTCTGTGACCATTCCCCTCACTGTAAAATGGTGATAGCACTGTATGTTCATCTACCTTCAAATGATGTTTGTGAGATTTCATAGTTAATACCTGTACTTCCCTGAGTGTGCCAAAAGTTCAAACCCCCTTTTTCTTGCTAGTGTTAAAGTGCTTGTCCAGCCCCCAAAGCATCCCTCTTGCATTTCAGTCACCTTTGTATCCTTTTTGTTTTTCCAGACAACTACGTGGTCACAGACCACGGCTCCTGCGTTCGCTCATGCAATGCTGATACTTACGAAGTGGAAGAAAACGGTGTTCGGAAGTGTAAAAAGTGTGATGGGCTGTGCAGCAAAGGTATAAAAAGCATGGAATAAACCAGTAGGGCTTTGAGATTATAGAGAACTTACTAGAAAAAGTCCATGGAGTTCTGATCTTAGTTATGTGAAAATTCATTATAAATCAGATCCAGTGATAGTTTGGAGGTCTGACAAGTGGTTTGATCAGGAAACATAACTGTGGAGAAGGGTCTCCAAATGAGATGCATCACAAGTACAGTAGCTTAACTGTGTGTTGTGTGCATGTGTATCTTGCACATCAGCCTTCTCCTCCATTTCTCCTTCCCAGTATCTCATCAAGGGGAATGAAAATGGGACAAAGAGAGAGAGAAGGGAGTGTGCCAGAGTCTATGTGCAGAGATGCTCAGACCAGAACTGCATGACTGGGCAGGCAGGAAGCAGTTATCCTGTGGCACTTTCTGAAAAGCTAAAATAGGCAAAAGGTCTAAGAAACTCATTTTAGAGTGGTAGGTTTGACCACATGGGAATGCTTTCTGAACTCCTGGCACCTCCATATTTCTACTCTTCCATGTGATTCAGCTTTACTTTTGTCCCCCTTGACTTTTGTATCTCTCCTTTAACAGTGTGCAATGGCATCGGAATAGGTGAACTTAAAGGGATCCTCTCCATAAATGCCACAAATATTGACTCCTTCAAAAACTGTACCAAGATCAACGGGGATGTCAGCATTCTCCCAGTTGCATTTCTAGGGTGAGTAACCTGCTGGTCATTAAGCACTGAAAGAGAAGGGCTAGGAAAAGTCCAGTCTAAGCTGTTCTTTCCCCAATTCCTCATTCTGTTTGTTTCAGTGATGCCTTCACAAAGACCCTACCCTTGGACCCCAAGAAGCTGGATGTCTTCAAAACAGTCAAAGAAATATCAGGTGAGCAATGAGTTTTAAGTGGAGATGTTTTCTGACTGATACTGCTAAAAACACAAAGTGGGAGGAGGGAAATTTTTTAAACACATGAAGACAAGTGCATGCAAAGTGTTTCTTGTCTCTGAGCTACTAAGGGTCACTCTTAACCAAGGTTGTCAGCAGCGCCTTGCCAGCGTTACGCCCACATAACCCATACTGGTCTTCCATCCAAGGTGTGTGGTTTCGTCAGAACATCCCTTCTGCTGAACTGTCAGCCCTAGAGAAGAGTAAAAGCGGTGGAGATCCTCAGCCACCCAAGAGGCGTGTGGTGATGCAGAGGCATGCCACTCCAGCTAAAAAAAGCCAAGTGTGTTTCTATTTGTGGAAAACCTTTCAGCAGCTCCTTAGGGAAGCGTGCTCAGTGGCTTGCGTCATCCTTATGGAGACACCCTCTCCAGCCTGAAGAGCTCTTCCTTGGGGTGAATGTGTCTCCATGAGCACAAAGCAGCCAGCAGAGCGCTCAGCCACCATGTTGCATCAAGTATCAATTAAAAGTAGTTGTGTTCAGCCCATTATGAAATGAATGTAACATCGGAGCTGGGTCCACACACATTACTCCAGTTAGCCTTTTCTTTCTCTCTCACCTGTGTGGTTCCCTTCAGGGTAGCAATGACTAAGAGAAGAGCTTCATACAGCAGCCTGCAATTTTCCAAATTCTCCCCTTCCTACCAAACACCTCAGCTGAGTGGGGAAATCTGCTTGCCTCGGCAAATCCACTAAAAGTAGCTATTCTGCTCTGTTCCTGCTTTTCAGTTTTCCTCTTCCCTGAGGTCAGCAGAAAAATGGAATGGAGTGCTGCCTTTCTCCCACAGGTTCAGAGCATGCAGCCTCTCAGCCAGGGTATCTACTGGCAAGAGCCGTCATTGCTGGTAACTTGGTGTGACAGGATGTGCGGCACACCGACATGCTCTGTTATGCTCCTAAGCCCTCGTGGTGGGCTAAGAAGTAAACTGTTTATAAAACGGGCTTTAAAAAGATCTTCTTGCTCCCTAAAATGTCATGTTACATTTCAAGGTCCTTCAGATAAGCATACGGAAAGCACAAGTGCCTTCCCCTGGTGCAGGATTTGCTACAGGAGAAGGTTCTGCTGCCAGAACTAAGGGGGAGTTTATTTCCATTATTATTATTTTTTAATCTTCTTTTCCTCTTTCAGGATTTTTGTTGATTCAAGCCTGGCCTGAGAATGCTACTGATCTCTACGCTTTTGAAAATCTGGAGATTATACGAGGCAGAACAAAGCAGCAGTAAGTAAATCATGTGCCTCAGTGACTCTAAGAGAAACACTGTTTAGAGCTGGTCTTGTCTGAGCACACCAAGGTTTTGGAAGCAGTGTGAAGCTCAGGTGTCCCAAAACTGATGCAAAATGGGGAAAACCCTGCGAGGAGTGGAGCACCATCGTTGTAGCAGTAGTTAACGGGCCCTGGGAGTAAAGACACTCGGCTCTGTGCCACACGAGGAGGGCTGCCCTGAGCCTACTTTCAGGACCAGGGTCTCCCCCAACATCCTGGAAGCACAAGCAGGACAGAAAGTGCTCTTTACAGTCTGGGGTAAGTTACAATGTGATCAGAAGCACTGTGGGATTTGAGGTAGCCAGGCAGTCAGGGATGGAGGCTGCAGAGCAGTGCAGACACCAGCAGTACTCCCAGTGCCCTCCTAGGCTTGCCCCAAGAGGAAGAATGACTTGGTGGAGGAGCACAAAATAATAGCAGCTTTACCTACAACCATTCTTGCACATCATTTACTCGTCGGAACGTGTGTCTCCTGCCAGATTTAGCTTTAAAAGCCCTTGCAAAACCAGATGTGAGTACTGCTGTTGTTAGGTAAAACAGGCACATCATGTACAAGGCATTAAGTTTAGAGGGCTTAGCAGGATCTTGCTAGAATAAAATGCAGTTCACAGCAACACACATTTGGAAACTAAAACAAAGGCATGCTGAGTAGATGCTGCTTACTAATTATCTTTCTTGCATGTTTTTTATATTTGTCCATCTCCATTTTAGTGGCCAGTATTCCCTTGCTGTTGTTAACTTGAAAATACAGTCCTTAGGGCTGCGCTCCCTCAAGGAAATAAGTGATGGAGATGTTGCCATTATGAGGAACAAGAACCTTTGCTATGCTGACACCATGGACTGGCACAGCCTGTTTGCAACTGAGAGCCAGAAAACGAAGATTTTACAGAATAGAGATAAAAATGAGTGTGGTAAGTCCGTGCTGCATTCCTGCTCCCCACCAAAGCTCATGCTGAAATGCAAGAGTAAGTTTCCATTTTCATAATTCAAGCAAGGCGTTTTTCTCCCTGTTCCCCTGGCTACAAAATTCATCAGTGATACTGCTTTAACAAAGGTGGTGAGGGAAGAGTGGGATATTTTTTTTCACACCAAAATGTGGACTTTGTGGTTCCCAACAGATCGGGAGCTTCTTCACTACTGTGGGCATAGTGAAGCCACGTCAGTTGAAGGACACAAAAGCTAACTCCTGACCTTTTTTGACAAGGTCGAAGTTGTTATTCAACCATACTACTGACTGCAGTGGTCCCTGGGCCAAAATCTATTTATTTCTTTTTGCAGAATGTGGATTTGTTGTATTTTAGAAATTTATCATAGAAATACATAATGTTTTGGATAAGAAGGGGCCTTTTAACGTCATGTAGGCCAATCCCTCTGCTGTGGGCAGTGATGTCTTTCACTAGACCAGGTTGCTCAGGGCCCCATCCACTCTGACCTTCAGTTCTTTCAGGGATTAGGCATCCACCAGTTCCATATGCAGCTCATGCCAGTGTCTCACCACTCATTGTAACTATGTCTTCATTATATCCATTCAAAATCTACCTTTTCAGTTTAAAAGCATTTCCCCTTGTCCTGTCTCTACAGGCCTTGTTAAAAAGTTGTTACAGGTGCTCTTTAAGTACAACAAAGCCCCAGTAAGGTTTCTCCAGAGCTGTCTCTTCACCAGGGTGGACAACCCCAGCCTGACTTAACTTTGTTATACATCAGTTAAGCTGTCACAGAGGAGCTCATTCTTATTTTGAAGGGCCAGAAGTCACTCAATTTCAGGCTTTGTGATTTAGAGAAGCATGATTACTACTCTTCCACACTACCGGAACAATTCACATCTGTTTCAGAACAGCTCAGGGAAACTGGCTGGTCACATGGAGAGTTTGACCTCTTTCTTGCCTTGACATTCATGTCTGTACTTGTCTCTCTTTCTCTCTCAGCTGCTGCCAAGCATGTTTGTGACCCGCTGTGCTCAGATGTGGGCTGCTGGGGCCCAGGGCCCTTCCACTGCTTCTCCTGCAGGTTTTTTGATCGTCAGAAGGAATGTGTGAAACGGTGCAACATCCTGCAAGGGTAAGGTGTCTCAGATATACTTTAGGTTTTGGTGATGGTATGAGGGTTTTGGTTTTTAAAATGTGTTGTAGCTAGAAAGAAAGCAAGAAATTGGGTCTCTGGTTGCACGGGATTTCCCCAGCTTTGCAGAGATGTTGTGTGAACACAATACCTAGCTGAGGTACTTCTCCTTCCCCATCCAGTATTGCTCCTGATGTGGTGACTGCTAAGAAAACATCCCCTTAAGCCTACAAGGAGACTATATGGAGGCCCAAGGAAGCTAAGCCTTGTGCTTGCTTCCATAGTAAAGAAAGGAGCTTAAAGCCCAAGCTATGACAGTCACGTCAAGTATACTGCATGAGAGCCAGAGTCATTTACAGTCTCTGGGAGCTCAGTCACCCCCAAATCCAGGGTTTCACTGCTTGGTAGACTTCCTTGCTCTGAAGGGACTCTTATATTTCCTCAAATGAGCAGCTCGCCCTTGCAGTTTGTGAAGTTGAAGCCAAGGGAGAATGAACTTTGATCCAAAAATCACTGAGAGCAGCAATTTCAGGCAAAATTATTGCTTCAGACTCACTCAGGACATAGAAAAAATATTGCTGCCTTGTGTGTCAATTCAACATGTGATGTAGGTGGAAAAGGCATGTCTACCAGCAAAATTACAGGGATTTTTCAATGAATGTTTCACAGTTTGACTTTTAAACCTCCTGAGTATTAAACAAGTACTTGTCAGGGTGCTAATGCCTTTGATGTTTCTATTTCTCTAGTGGCTTGCAGTTTAGCAGCTTTTCTTTAAGTGAATTCCCTCTAGCAGCTATTATAACCTGAAGGGCAGATCAGGGCATTTTTTGTGTCAAATGATGTGTACATTTAATTTAATTAATAACACCATTGCTTGAAGTGGAATAGCTTTATTGCTACTGCAACCATCTGTTTCCAACTTTCATATTTTAACGATTCATTGTGTGTTGTAGAGAGGACATGAATTTAATTATCAGTGCCTTGCTGTTTAACTTTCCTAATTATTATTTGTAGCCTTGAAATCATTTGAACTGTTTTTGCTGATCTCTTTGCATCACTACCATTTAAAAGCCTCTAGAAATGGTTGTGAGTATTCTGTGACATTAGCTTAAAAGGGAAAGTAAACTAATTTGTAGTGTGCAATCTGGAGTGCCATGTGTTTCACTCTCAGCCAAATTCCCCATACTCTTACATCCTCCTGGTTGCACTGAGCAACTGCTACTGGTGTAGCCAAGAGGGTCCCTCCTCCTGTATCAGTACCATCATCATCATCTCAATCTAAAGTGGAAAAGTCTGGAAAAGGAGAGAAGACCACAATTTATCATGTGCTATTCAGCCTGAGGTTTAATTATTTCTCTTTTTTTGTTGCTGTTTTCCAGGGAGCCAAGAGAGTTTGAAAAGGACTCCAAGTGCCTCCCCTGCCACCCTGAGTGCCTGGTGCAAAATTCCACCATGTACAATGCAACCTGCACTGGACCTGTAAGAGCAGATTCATTTTAGCAAACCCGAGCCTCAGATCATGTATTAATATGTATTTCCCATGTTCAGATAATCCTGAGGTCTCATTTTAACCCTGTTTGAGGTGGGGCAGAGATGGGGGTGGTTAGAAGTCAAGATCTTGGGGCAAGGGAGCAGGTTAGGAAACCTCAGGCCATTAATTTTATTTTGTGATGTGTAATCCACAGTCACAGACATTTTAGGGTCTTCAATATTTTTTCTATTTCTACAGAAAAAAAAATTACTGTGGTAAACAGAGCACACATTTGAATAATGTGTAGCTACTCAGCTTCCAAGTTGATGTGAACATGTTAAATCAAACTCAGATCTTAACTGCACAAGTCCAATTCTCTTTTTTTTTTTTTGGAGATCCAATCTCCTGCTTCCATCACAGGTCCACCTCTCTATTTAACCCAACTCTTTAAACACCTCTTGCCATCCTCGGCATTCTCTGAGTGTTTGACCCTTGCCCATTGTTGTGATTCAGAAATGGTACTCCCCAGCTTAGTACTCCCACTGAGACTCTCCAAACCACAAGCCGCTCAGTCTGTCCCTCCCCCGCTTCCCCTGTGGCAGACTGGAGAGGAGAATTGGAGGCATAGGAGTTGAAAATCACAGGTTGAGATAAGAACAATTTACTGGAAACAGCAATGAGATAAGAAAGAGAATAGTAACAGCAACAACATTAATAACAAAATTTACAAGAAAGGTGAAGAATTCACACATGATTGCTTGGAAACAGCATTACCCCACTGTTCCCTCTAGCATGCTTGCTTGACCAGAAGGAACTCATTCTCCCCAGAAGAAACTCCTTCCCCCTGCCCCTGGCAATGACATGGGGTGGTATAAAATAACCCCCATGTCCTAGCCATGCTCCTCCTGGCTATGGCAAAAATTAACCCTGTCCTGGCCAGAACATGGACACCCATCATCAGTTAGAAGAGTCACTGCTCATTAATGTGAAGCATTTCCATCCTCCCTCCTAGCACCATGGCCTCAGGGAGGTTATTAACATGATAAACTTCTTCAGGCATTGAACCCTGTTCCATATTTGCCTAGCATCTAGTGACTAGTCTATTCCAGTGGCCCTTAGACATTACAGTGATTAAAATAATCTTCCTATAGTGTGTCTTGCTGTAGTCCCACTGCAACCAGCACTGTGGATCTGCTCTGGTTTTTCTCCATAGTAGAATTTGACCCACAATTGCTGGTTCTCCTGCTTTACAATATTTAGGTCATTCATGGTGCTGTTACAGTCTTAATAAAAACAGTTCTGCCAAAAATAGCCAAAGGCAATGCCTTTAAATACAAACTAAATGCTTTTCAAAGTGGAAAAAAAAAATGCATGGACTCCTTGAGCTGCCTTCACCTTCTCCTTAACAGAGAAAAGAACCTGTGCTGAGAAACCAGAAAAATAGTGATTTGACACCAGTATTTTAGGGAAGTGTCAGTAGGTCCAGGTCCACTATTTTAAATTGTGTGACCGTAGATCACACCAGATTGCAGCCAATCTGTCTGCTTTTCAAGGGGTCATTAAATTATTCCTCATTTAAAATGCAAAATGCAAGTTTTCCAACCAGGCAGAAGACAGAGGGAAAAAAGAAGCAACAATGTAATGCAAGAAAATATTAGCTTTAAGTGCAGGAACTGCCTTTTGTATGGTCCATCCTACAAGAGCAGTTACTTGCAAGAATATCAGGTAGCAAGGTAATAAAACCAGATGATGCTGAAAACTTCCAGCAGTGGAAAGCATTTATATTTATCTTTTGAATTTCTTCCTGAATAGGTTGATGTAAGGGCATTATAAACAAGTTCTTTCTCTCTGCAGGGCCCTGACAATTGCATGAAGTGTGCCCATTTTATAGATGGCCCTCACTGTGTGAAATCCTGCCCAGCAGGGGTTCTGGGTGAGAATGACACCCTTGTCTGGAAATATGCCGATGGAAATAATGTTTGCCAACTCTGCCATCCAAACTGCACCCGGGGGTGAGTAAAACCTGGGGTTGAATGGAGACAGGGAAGAAAAGAAACAGAGAAACAGCTTGTCTTTGAGCTCTTTCTCTTCCTGATGGTCCCAAGTCAAACCACTGAGAAGAAGATCTAGCAGGGAGCAAGAGAGGTCAGGGGGACACGGGTAACATAAGCGGAGCGTGGCAGACTTTGTAAGTAGGAAAAGGCCAGTGGTATTTTGTCTTTAAGCAGAAGAAAAAAAATAGTTTAAGGGGTTTGAAATAGGTTTGCTTGATAACTTGAAATTAGACTTTTGCAGGACTCACCCACCAGTGACGCACTTCTTTTTCCCACCTGGCTTGTTGCTGTGTCCTCTTGTTTTGAGAGGAACATCAGTGACATCTGGTGGATGCTGGGTTCCCAGGACCCATTCTTCTCTGCACCTTTCAACTTTCAGGAGGGAAGTTCCAGTGGGATAACACAGCGATTTTCTTTTTTCCTCCTTTCCTTATGCTAGCACTTGGTCTGAATTTAAAGCCTTGTGAGTGTGGCTTTAACAGGCATCACAGTAAACCCAATCTATACAAGCCATTTTTCTCAACATTTGGACACATGCTTAAACTGTGAATTCATCTATTTAACCTACGTCACAAGTAATAACTGTCTCCTCTCCTGATTTCCAACCTACAAAGGACATGGGACGCACAGGAAAAGGTTTTAGGGTTTGAGAGTTAATTATTGGGCTGTGATGATTTCAGAGCAAAAAGCCAACTTATGTTTGGTGTATTTTCCTTCACAGGCTCCTGTCTTTTACCCTGCAGGTCTGTCTGATCCAAAATCCTTTTAAAATATGCCTGTAATAAATGTTATAAAAGAGGAGTTGTAACATATTCAGACCATATATCACATCGTATACTAGTTAATCAAACTGCCAGTTTCCCACCTTCATGGGAAAAAGGTGATGAAGGATGGAATCAGCGAGTAACATCCCTTTCTAGTGCTCATAGTGAAATTCAGTGCAATGGTTTTTGGATGGTAGTTGTACCAGCCTGGTGAATTTGCCATGATTTACCAGCGATGCCTCCTGGTTTTGCTGTAGTCACAGACAAGGCTTATCAGGGCTTCCCACTGCACTCCTGAGAACAAATTTTCACAGCTGAAAAGGGATCTTAGTAAGTTTGCTCTTTATTAATGACCGCAGTAGTCCCTACTGATACAAACTGGCCACAGTGATCCAATATCTTCCTTCTAACTGGCCACATGATAATGCATTAGTGGAATAGTGTATGATTAGTGGAATAGTGTAATGAGTAACCACATCTGAACAAGGCTTTTTTGTGTGTGGCCTTCATAGTGGGATCAAACTGTAGATTCGAATGCAGACTTGGAGAACATAATTTGCCAGACAGGGATTTAAGACGAGCCACACAGTGGCTTTTAATGCGCAAGCAAGTTCCCTAAGCAGAATTGATCAGAGAAGTCATTTCCTGCCTGCCTTTAGCAGTGGATGGGGGAATCACAAGAGTCAGGCAGGAGATGAGGTTACAGTAAGAAGATTTTTTTTTAAATGAGGGCTACCCAGCATATGGCTCAGTGTATTTGGCCCTGTGTTATTAAGGCAGAACATAAAAAGTAGTATCAGTTTCACCTTTCACATGAAAAAACTGAACTGAGCTTGCATCAGTTGCATTGTGAGCACACTCAATAGCCCAATTCAAGTTGATGTCCAAATGTAGCAGATGAAATAGGCTGTATCCCTGAAGGGCTCAAGAGAGCTAGAAGGAGGTAGTGTTGCTATTTTTGCTATACAGATGGGACATTTGTGGGCATAGATGAGTAGGGAGCCAGTATCAGTGGCAAAATATAGGAAGATGCAGTCTGGCACAGCATCGTCCCTCTAAAGGCAATCCATCAGCAATGCCATTTCTCTTCATGCCTTTCCCTAATTCTGCTGTGGGAATGGATCTGTTCACCAGTGGGTGGAAAACATCTGTCTTGCAAATCTTTTGTGTCCTTAGAAACCACAGTCTCAGCATTTCCTTCATGACAAGAAACAATAACTTCATTTCTGTCCCTGTCCAATTTCACTGCTAGAGCCCACAAAATCTTATCAGCATGATTAAGTGTGCTGACTTCAGTAGTCATGCAAGTAAGGGTTCCCAGGATCTCTCTCTGTTTTCCTTATTTGAAGAAGGTTCAAGTAAAAGACTTCTCTTCCCAGCTGAGTTTTGTCATGAACTTCAGTTTTTCGCTTTAGGTATGAGTACCGGTTGCATAATGCTTCTTTTGTAATGCCACAAAGAATCCCTTCAAGTCTCATTTTCTTTGCTGAATCCATTTTTCAGCCTTCATTAGGAAACAGAATAAAGGATGTTTTTTCCTTCTGAGCCCAAAAAACCCATTCTCTCCCAGTTCTCCTCTATTCTCTTGGGGATTTTGTACATAAGCTTCCTCTTGGCCTGCCTCTCGTACAGCTGAGAATATATGCTACAATAAAGAAAGCAACATCTCAAAATTCATCTCTGGAATTACCCCATTTTTATGTTCAGCAACTAAAGACAATCACCATCTTGATTACCCTGCTCAGTGTTGAAGGATTTGGTTTTCCCTTCCCAGTCTCATAGCGTACAGGAATTAAACTCAGACCCAGCCACTGGCATGGATAAGCAAGGAGGAGAGAAGCCATCATTGTAGCCAATACCACTGGCTGACGCACCCTGCCTCCATCCACAGTTGCCACCAGCACTACGTGTCTCACCAGTCTTCACTTTAAAAGCCAAGGGATTTTTGGGGAAGGTGAGAAAGTGGCCAGGGGATCTGAGAGGGAAGGCTGCAGAAGCACAGCACAAATTCTATTCCTTTGTCACACTTGGAAGGTTAATTATAAAGAAAGGACCAAGTAAAATTTTTGTCAAGTTTTAAAAAGATTAAAAAATGGGTTTCCATTTCTTTTATGATTATGAAGTAACTTAGGCTGTTATAGAGTGAGTCTTCTCTGAAAGGCCATCAGTCATGACAACTTGACTGTATTACATCAAATTAGGAACTATGGGTCAAGGAGAAAGTCAATAAAATCTTGATGGATTTAGGAAATAAATAGCTGTGTCTGCACTCGGACAAGTAATATTTACGTAGGTAAAACGCTGAGTTCAGGATGAAGTAATTTTCAGGAACTGTACACAGGACTAATTTTCCAGTAATTAGAGAAATATATCAAAGACTGCAACTGCTGTTATATTCATCTAATATATCCATAAGATCTTGAGGTCATAAGGTCACATTTGTCATTTTGGTTTCTGTAAGCAGAAGAAAAATTACTCAGCAATGGAAAATGTGATTGTTTAGATTCCGTAATATCTGGGTTACTTATGTTGGGTGTCATCATAAAATTCCACATTAAGAAAGATAGTTATATATAGTCCTGGAAAGATAATTCTTATAGGCTTTGTTTCTTCTCTGACTTGTGAAATTAATCAGAAAGCCAAGTGGGATTTGAAAAGCACAAGCGGATCTGTCTGTTTCTTCCCAAACAACTTTTTAATTTATCCCACCAGAATTGATATTGATGGATTTGTGTGGGAAAAGGAAGCAGACTGATAAAAATATGCATTTCTCCTGCCTCTACTTTGATGTGTAAGAGAAGAACTGGTCGGTAATTCCTCAGACTGTACATTAAATCTGCTCAGCCAGTGTTGTTTGCTGTTAGGAAGCACATAAAGGACTTGGCATCATAAAGTAGCATGGCAACCAGAATTTTGAGGAATACTTTAAGAGACAGTAGTCATATTCTGAAATAAAGTGAGGTCTTCTAATTTCACATTCTTATCAAGAGCAGCTGCTTTGTTGCATTAGAAATTCATATCCGGGTGGTAGAGCATGACTGGATGAGGTCTGGAGTCCTGGATCAGTTTTGCATTGAGCACCCGAAGAGAGAAGCCCAAGGTGAGATCTGTCTCCTGTGACCATAAGCAGGCTGCCTCTGCTCTGCATGTGCAGCCTCTCTGTACTTAGTTACACAACTGAGCAAACAAAGCAAGCTGTATGCAGATAGGAAAGCTAACAAGGCTGAGGACCTGGAATCCGGGAATTGGTATGCACAGCACTTCCAGCACGTCCAGGACACCAAGATGCACATTCTTGCATGGGAGCCCAGTGAACTTAGAAGACCTTCCAGATGCTGGGTCTTGGAGCACTGTGTTGGTCCAGAAACAAGGCAGATACTCAAGGGAAGATCCAAGTAATGAAAAAAAACAAACAAACAAAAACCCAATAAAATGAGTAGTTGCTTCAGTCTTCCTTCCCCAGACCTAGACCAATTTATGAGGGATCTGCAGCGCTACCTGGCATTTTGAAATTTTTCTGGTTCCTCCTCTCAGTGTGAGGGATTCCAGAGCAGTTTTCCTAGCATGGGCTTACTCCTTACCCCCTACTTGACCTCCTCTGCAGTTGTTTTGGGATGATTCATTTTCTTTAAGTCAGTGCAGGGAGCGGATACCACAAACTGGACTTCACTCCCTCCTGTACTCTGTTTTCCAGAGGTGATGTCACCCTCTCTGTAATGCTCTACTTCCTCAGTAGACACCACAAAGACCACAATTCCCATGAAGAGCATACATCTCATAGCCCAGCAGCACCTGGGGAATGCACCATGCCTCTCACTCTCGTTAGACCATCAAGTGAATGCAGCCAGTGTTTTCATCTGTGTTGTTTTTTGGCACTGCGCTGCCAAATTTTTGATCATTTTAAACTCAAATGGAGGGTGAATGACTTTGCTAGTAGAGTTCCTGGCTCTCTGGGTAACTATTGTACCTGTTTACATTACCAGTAACACATGACTTTGGATTCTAAAGGAAAAATATCATGGACACATGCCAACAAGTTATAGCCAGACAGAATATTGTCAAATCCTATTTTTTGATGGGAGTCTGTGCATCTGCCAGCCAAGTTTTCCATTGCAATGGAAAGTCTGGAAACTGAAAACTTTACCTAATCAGGAAACAAGCATTATGCAGGAGGAATGCAACAAGGATTGTTGCAGACATGTTTCCATGTGTATTTGTGCCCTTGTACCAGGGGGAGGCTACTTCTGTGCTCCTCCACAGTAAGCCTCAGGCTCTGCACAGAGCCAGGGAATCCATGAATTTTGTGTATCTATGTCCTCCCCCGTTTCTATTACATGCTAAAAAGTTGTTTAAAAACATTCTTTAAACTAAGCATGCAGCATAGTTATTTCTCTAGCTAAAAGCTTTTGGAGCAAGATTGTTGACTGATATTTAATGGAGTGTATGACTATTATAAATTCTTATGTTAACACTTGGACTGCTCTGAAACACAAACTTTTCAATCAGTAGCACTCTTCTTAGTTGGAATTACAGAAGTATGTAGGCCAGAGCTACTATGTTTGTAACATTCATTTGTTTTTACAGGTGCAAAGGGCCAGGTCTTGAAGGCTGTCCAAATGGGTGAGTATTTCATCTGCTACAATTAATGACAGAGCTGGAAAGAATGCATGTGTGTTTACATTTCCACACTGGACACTGCAAGGCTGGGACTAAAGTTAAGTCTTCAGCTCTTTACCGGAAAGTGACAGATTAAAGCAGGTTCAGACCTATAAAAATGGTTTAAAGAACTGAGAAATATTGCTACTTGCACAAGACTTCAAAATCTTGTTCTGTCTTCAGGTTTTGTCAAGGTGAGACCTGGGATCTGTTGCTGAAGAATAAAAGGAGAGAATGCAAAAAGAAAGGATTAAGGGCAGAGAGAGATATGTTTGGAACTGATATCCAGTGTTACCTGTGTTTCAGGGGACTCAAAGATGCAGAGGGCCTTTTCCAGCCCTGGGGTCTGTACATCTTCAAGCGCTGTGTGCCCAGATGGATGCTCATTCGTCACACTCACATTAGATCTTATATCACACTGTTTGGCTTCATGATGTGCTCAAGGTCATGCAACAGTCAGTCTTCTCTAACTGAGAGAGAGGGATTTAGTTTCTGGCCACAAAGTCATGCTATGCAAGACAAATTCAGCCTAGAGCTACTGTTAAATAGTGACTGCGTTTAATAGCAATACCTGGGGCAACATAGAAAAATGCTGGGAAGAATCTCTAAGTACAGACCAAAAGTACAGACAACCTTGGAAAATAGGTTTTTCTTTTCAGCTTAAATTTGCAATTACAGAGGCTCTACTAAAGAGGCAGCTATCTGTATGTACAGAGGGGATGGTACACAAAATACCTGGCTTCAGACATCTGTACTTGTAAGGAGAACAGATGATGTGACATTCACTGTGACCCTTGCAGCATGGCCCCCCCAATAATGGGGGGATGTGAGCTGCACTGCAGGTATCACAACTATGTATGCCCTCCTGAGAGGCCTTCTCTCCACATGCTTTGTGTCTCCGATCACATGTGGACTGCCCATAGCTGGCACCATAGGCATCACAGATTTGATGCTCATGTGCTTGGTGGTTTTGTCAGAGGGAGAAAAAATAGCCTTGCTTAGGCTCTGAGGATCAGTTCCAATTTTGAGTTTGAGGGAAGAGAGAAGACTCATGGTTTAAACCCAGATGGAAATTAAGCACCACTTTGAACGGATTACTGGATGAGGAACTTAAAAATACAGGTACCCAAGAAATCTGAAATGTCAGATAGGCTTATGTGGGTGTCCAGAGTGTGTGTTGCTTCAAAACCTAAGGCTTCCTGCAGCTTCTGTAGGGCTTCTTTAAAATCTTACACCTAAAAATTTTGTTCTCTTTCTGCATCCCATCCTGTGTTGCAGCTCCAAGATCCCTTCTATCGCAGCTGGTGTTGTCGGAGGTCTCCTGTGCCTGGTGGTGGTGGGCCTGGGCATTGGGCTATACCTGCGGAGACGCCACATCGTCAGGAAGCGGACCCTGCGCCGGCTGCTGCAGGAGAGGGAGGTGAGCGCTGCCAGCATGGCTGCAGCACCCTTCCTTGATGTGGGGCAGTGTGTACCTTCCTCCTTGTAGCAGAGCATTAATTACCCTGCATCTGCCTTGTACCTTAGCAATCTCTTGGGAAGGGAAACGCAGCAGCTGCCACGCTACTCAGGAAAGGGGCAGCGTGCACCCAACACCTTCTCACTTAATCTCTAATCTGATCCCTTTCTGTATCGTTTTTAAAATATTTAAGGGATTTGGAGGTCTCAATCCCAAGGAAAGTCATTGAGATTGTCTACTCAGAAAAAACTACACATTCAGGGTGAGGTGCAATGTGTTTGCCTCTCCATATGACCTTGCTGTGTAGACCTTCAGGCTCCAATTTTGTGTCCCTGCAGACAAGCCTTGAGGCTCCTGTGGCAGCTTGGGGTGCTTTTGAAAATTTTACCCCCTTGATCAGGTGCATGCCTGATCCTGCGAAAAAGAGGAGACAAAGGAATTGAGGAAGTGTTTGTGTCTTCCCTTTGGTTTGTTTTTAGCACAAAAAGCCCACAAAGCCATCAAAGTGAATGGTTCATCTTGTTTGGCATGAACAAGGTTTCTACACTGCCTTTTTGTTTTTTGCATGGCTTTGGGTGCATTACAGCATCACCCTCTGGATACCTCATGAATAGCAAAATACCGAATCCTGGATAGAAGCTGCTCTTTTGTGGTTAGCCCCCTTCTCTTTCTAGTCCAGTTCTAGTAAGTAAACCAATTGTTTTTAACATTCTGCTAAAATCCCAGTTTCAGCTTCCTTCTGTACATGACTGCTCTGCAGAGTCAGCTGCTAATATCCTTAAAAAAAAAAACAAACAAGAAAAAGCTGACCTGTTTTTCACTGCACTACAAAACTGTGTTTTACATACTGCTGTATTCTGCGGTTGTGATAGTACGGTTCAGTTTGTGCTCAGCACATATTTTACCGTCTGGGCTCCTCAAAGTGAGGATGTTTCATCACAACAGAAAGGTTACTGACCCTCTAAAATCAGATTGAATCTAGCTAGATATGATTTTATTCAAAGGAAAAAGCTGACTTATGCATCATAAAAGTGTTAAATATCTTAGGAGAGCATTACTGCTGTTTGCAATAAGGCTTAGATCAAATTTTGGAAAAATCAATAGCCAATTCAACATCCTTTTTTTTGAGGAAAGAATCACTTTCAGAGTTTCAATTGCTGCTTGTATACCGCATGGTTTGGGGATATCACTGGTAACATGGGAATTTCGTCCAGTTAAACAAGAGCAGACGTGAAATGTTGCAGGTGATTCTTGCCCATTATTTTAAACATTTTAGTAATTTATTCACAAGTTCAAAACAAAAATAATCTCCTTCAGCATTTGTGGTAATAACACTATTTTTCATGCCCTGTTTTTCAAGGCTTTGAAGTCAAAGCCTCCATTTGAGAAGAAGTATTCCTTCATTCTCCTTCAAAATGGCAATTGCCACTGCGTGCTTGATTTTTGGAGCAGGTATTTATTCCTGCAAGTCAGAGCAGAGCTACCCTCCTATAAACTTCACATGGAATCAAATGTTTATTATTTTAAAAGAAGGATTTTCTTCCCCAAAGTGTTCCACCTTCCAGACTGCTTAACCTTCTAACATCATCTTCTTTCTGCACCAGCTTGTCGAACCACTGACACCCAGTGGGGAGGCACCAAACCAGGCTCATCTGAGAATTTTAAAGGAAACAGAGTTTAAAAAGGTCAAAGTTTTAGGCTCTGGAGCTTTTGGCACTGTTTATAAGGTAAGATCACTACATCTCTCTTCCGCTTTTCATCTTGTTCCCTCCTTCAGAAGCCACCCAAACAAAGCAAGAACTGGGAGCTTTGATCATTGTGTAGATTTATTTTAAACTAGATTTTATAGCATGTATCTATCTACTGAAGGGTAGAGAGATTATTCAATCATCATTAGTTTTGTTAGGAATTGGGTAACAGGAGAAGGTTTACATAAAACATTGCCAAAACATACTGCTGAACCTGTAAAACAAAGGTACTGACTTAAAAACTACCACAGTCAAATACATCCCATTGTGAATATTAAAAAGAAATGCACTTTGGTTAATTCAGTGCAAAGACATTTTTCTGTGTCACCTGGGGTCTTCTTTTTATAATTTTCAATCATTCTTTCATTACAACTGATTCGGATATGTAGAAGTGTCTGCACACCTTTAGTTGTGTAGGTTCACAAGGTATTTTTTCTCATGGTGTTTGTTTATCCTCTGTGCTTCTTCTTTATCAAGTTCTGCTTTTCTGTGCTCTTCCTTTTATTCACGATATGTGTTTCGGGCTTTGCCAGTTAACTGTAGGTTCCTATATCTCTTTATAAAGCTCTGTATTCTGAATCAGGCTTCCAGCTATGATTAGGAACTTCAGGGGCACAAAAAGATGTGCACCTACACTGTTGGGGATTTCAGCAGCATGTCCTCACAGTGCCACACTGGTGACCTGCCACCTAAATGGTCTCCTGATACTATAGATGTAGAGCACTGCACCAGCTGGACATAGACTTCCCTGCCAGTGCATATGTTTGGGACTGGATTATTTGTACAGTATAGATGCTATCATGTTTTAATGAGAAAATGCTAATTCTTTTCATCCCATGATTTATAAATTGGAAGTGGCATGGTTTTGCACATGCAGTTGCTGTGATGCTCTAATTAATTAGATTTCCATCCACCAAAGTTGCTCTTTGTGCATCTCTTGGGCTATTTACACAGGGCTATTTACATGAACATGTTTTTTCAAAAAAGTACAGTAGAGGTGACTAAAAGAGAAATACCACCCTATTAATAAGAATTTGGTAATACCCCCAAGACACATTTTTTGCATATTTTTGTTGTCTGCCATGTCTTCCCATTACTCAGAATATTTAAGTCTACTCATAAGATGTAAAATGTATATGTAACTGTGAGAATTAACCTGTTAGATATGACACTGAATAACTCCTTATACTTCTTTTTGGTAGGGACTTTGGATCCCAGAAGGAGAGAAGGTTAAAATTCCTGTTGCTATTAAAGAGTTGAGAGAGGCTACATCACCAAAAGCCAACAAGGAAATACTTGATGTGAGTTTTCATGTTTGTTTTCTCAAGCTGTCAGTGGTCTGTGGGTTCTTCTCCAACAACTAGAGGGGTTTCAGGATTTTGTGTGGGAAGAAATATTTTGCATCCTAAACTCAATTCTTCATCTAGAAGTGCTGCATTTTGCAGCCCAGTCTGTGAAGTGCTTTTGTGTCTCCCATGAATCCAATCCAAATACAGATTTTATACTTGTGGGATAGCACCTAAGGAGTGGTCAGGACCGTACATTTACAACTAATTCTTTTTTCCTTATTCCGATGTTTCAGGCCCTAAGCCGTGCATTCATTGTCATTATGGTGGTACAACTAAGCCAAATTACAACAGACCTAAAGATTTATGAATCCTGTGGATTGTCATAAGCTAGTTGCTTGGTTAAATAGGATTAAATTAACTATAAATCCAGAATAACATGTAAAAATCCCAGCTGTCTGGTTTCTCCACCATAAAATGCAAGAAATTATCTCACTTTCTGAAAGAGGCTTAGGAATCTTATTTTCTTGTTTGGATATAGCTCATTACTTCAGAAAACAGGGAAAAAGGCTATGGGACACTGATTTAGGAGTTCATAAATGTTTGAGTTTACAACATGTGAGCCAGAGTCCTAAATACAAAGTTCCCTGAAGTTGGAATTGATGAGAATCTTAACTAGATCCAAAGCCATGGAACATATAGCACCAAGGATATATAAATTCATATACAAGGAAAGGAAAATGCTGAGTGCAGAGTGGAGCACTCAGGAGTTTAGTGTAACTTCAGATTTCCTGTGCTGTGGTCCAGCCCTAAGCAATAAGAAAAGTGTATCTGTTTGTCTTTCTCTTCTGTCTCTAGTATGTCCCAAATAGGCCTGTTTGTCTGGAATTGATGGTGATCTTAATCAAACACACAGATCTTTCAGCCATGGGGAAAACTGGATTTTTTTTAATTTTGGTAGTGACTGAACTTAGAAGGAATTTTCTTTTACAGTCCAGTTTTGGTCAGCAAATGACACCTCAGGTAGGAAGGTTCATCTCAAATGGTTGAAGCTGGTGAAGATCTTAACAAAAAACCCATTCTTGTAGTGAGATGTCTCAGGATAAATGGCTGTGAACAAACCACCACTAGTGCTACTGACAGTAATCAAGCTTACTGGATTTTTCAAGTCACCCTGAATAAACAGTGTTATTCCAATACATTACTTTGCTTCAACAAATTGTGTGTTATGTACCATATGATTTGATATGCATATTGCAGTAGTGCAAAAGAATAAGTGGTCCAACTCAGAATCCATACAGGAAGCAATATCCATGTTGGTTTTAGTTTAGTTAGACCCCAGACAAGTCTCAGCCCTTCCCCAGGTCCTTACCTATGTGGCCCTCATTCCTGCCCCTCACCTGCCTGTGATCCCTCCCTTCACTGGCATTCTCTGCATTGAGGAGCTGGCAGGGATGCTGCTCAGATGCCTGCCCTGAGCTCTGTCCCTCATTTTGCTCTTCACAATGATAAGGAGCATAACACAGTGTTCACAAAGGACGCTTTAAACTTGACTGCATTAAATTCCTGAAGGCATGTATCCTGAAGGAAGGGTTAGTGAACAAGTCTACAGTACTTCATCCTTCCTTTAGCAGATCAAGATCACTAGACAGGGCAGTAGATGCAGGGACTGTGTGCTCTTCAGTGGTATCGAAGTACTTTCTCTTCTAAAGGAAATTTCTCTAGCAAATCCCCATATTATCTTTTCCTTTGAATTAGGATGGCTAACAAAAAGCTCTTGCTTTTTCAATCTTGTTCATCTTTAGATAATTTGGTAGGTGGAACTCTGTATTTCAGAACAAAAGTTAAAAAAATACAAAACTAGTGAAAGAAGCCAGAGGAATGACTCCAAAAGCTCTTCTCAAAACAGATTTTGCTACACAACCAATTTTCCAAGGTCACTGGAACTTCAAAGATAATAATATCTAATTAAACATTATTTGACTTACAGAATCACACTAGGTATAAAACAATCACAGCAGCTTTAGCTCTTATAATCTAGGCAAGCTCTGGCTGACTTTATTAGGGTAGGGTTAATTCAGAAGGTTGTTGTTAAATACCAAGCATACTCGGAGCAGGTCAGAGCACACCCAAAGAGATTTCCAAGATAAACAGTTGAAACAAAGACCCACTTTAGTGTCTTGGGCTACTTAAAGGGACCCACAACCACACAATAGCTCCTTTCTGCTCTCTGTGAGGAGGACAAGGAGGTGGCCTATTTTCCTTTGCAGTGTCAAATGGAAGAGGCAGTGTCAACACTTGGATGCTCTCCGAAAGCTGTGTGGCCCAAATGCCCGCCCTTCTCCTGCAGCATCCCTGTGCTCAGCCCCCAGGTCAGCCCACCACGGGCTGCGTGGCAGATGGGCAGTGAGAACAGCTCCAACTCTGCCATCTCCCCCTCACCCTGTCCCGCCAAAATGAATACAATATGGATCTAAATTCCAACAAGAAGTAAGGCATCCTTCATCATTACAATGGCTCAGTTTGGAAGCCGTGAAGTTGTTTTGGTCTCTGCTTATGTCTGAGTATTGGATAACAAATTTGCAAGATTCTCTAAAAAATGGTGCCACAAACATCTACAGAGCTGAACAGGGTTGTGTTCCTGCTTTATCTTTCCCTGAGCTAGCCCACAGAATCAGTGCTCTCCATGGCAGAGGGATGTTTTTCAATGGTGTGCCCACATCATGCAGTAGGCTGAGGAGCTCTTACCAGTTCTGCTGGAGATCCTATTTAACCTGTCTGCTTGGTGGCCACTTTCATCCCAAGGGCTCCGAAACAAGGATACCAAATGCAGAACTAGTACCTCAAAAGAGGCTGCATTACATCATGTTTTGCTTACATCATTGCTTCAATAACTTTGTTTAATAGTAGTTCTCACCAGCTATGGAGCTATGTGACATCTGTGGAACGCTTGCTAGATGATGAGTAAAGTGCTATGGTATTTATTTTCTTAAGCTCTTAGAAAGAGCAGATTTGCTCCTTCCCTTGCGCCATCAGTATCTTCCCTATGATTTTAGGCTTTGGGGGACTGCTAGCCGGAATTGCCAAGAGTTAATTAGTTGGTCTTATTCCAGATGCTTCATCAAGATGCTGACCTCCTCACTGAATGGGAAAATTCCCATTCATTTCCCCTTGTGTTGCTTTTCCATCAAATGACTTTTAAAATATCTGCATACTATGAGTCAGACACAAAGTGAGTTAAAGAAACCAAACTGAAGCTCTAATTTTTTTCCCCGTTTGGAATCTATTCTTTGAGCTGGCACTTGACAGTGGACCTGAGTATAAATATAGATCTCAAATTTCAATCCATAAGTAGTTTTTGCACACAAAAACCATGAGGCCAGGGATTTTTATCCCAATGGCCATATTAAAGGATGTATTTGAACGAGCCTCTGAAGGTGTCTTTCCCTTCCCACAGAAGAACAAAAGAAGAGGAAGTGCCTTGGTATCTTAGCTAGGTACCTAAAGCTACATAGGGTATACCCACATTTGAAAAAAGGTATATTTTTCACATATATATGAAATTATCCCCAAAATTCCAGTTGACCAAAGGGTCTATTATGCTTGGGCTCCCACATTCCTGGTATCATTTACATTGCCATATGAGTCTAAAACAGCTTTTCCAATTGAGGGCAATATTTTCATCATTGTTACCTAAAGATATGAATTCAAGCTTCTAAAGCCATGAACTGATTATTAATCTGTTTGGTATGGCATGGACTGGAAAACAAAATGGACAAGAAGAACATGGTCTCGTTAAAAATGAGACTGTCAGTCACGTTCTAGATGACAGCTTTGATTTTCTGGGTTAGTACCAAACTTGACAGGGGAGCAGAAGTTTCAAAAATACTGATTTCCAGTCAGTTTTGTGAAATGGTCTGTGGGGGAAGAAGCCATATGACATCTTCACAAAATGTATTGCCCTTGAAAATAGGTGCTCAAAATGATGAAATCCCATCAGCTTTCAGCTGATGCTCAATTTATTAATTCCTCCTTGGTCTGGGTTTTAAGCCCCCAGGATTTTATGTCCGATGTTTGCTTGGTGTACCAGTAGTGAGAGACTGGCTCTTCTGTGGCATCTCAGTGACGACTTGGTGTTCAAAATCTGGACATTCCAGTGAATGGAAAATAGTTGGTCCACAGAGTGGGAAATATGTGTAATTTGGATGTCACATGAGGCACAGAGTTTGCATGTAGTATTTTAGCAGCCTCTTGAATGATGAACTTATTTTAAACTGCCTCCAAATATTCGTGTCATGCCAAAGGAGTGTTTCACTTTGCTTTTTTTGCCTTTCTTCTCAGGAGGCTTATGTGATGGCTAGTGTTGACAATCCTCATGTGTGTCGCTTGTTGGGAATCTGCCTCACTTCAACTGTTCAGCTCATCACGCAGCTGATGCCTTACGGCTGCCTCCTGGATTACATCCGAGAGCACAAGGACAACATCGGCTCCCAGTACCTTCTCAACTGGTGCGTGCAAATTGCAAAGGTAAGCAGACCAGAACTCCAGATTAGCTAAAACTCAGAGATCTGATAGCATGTAATGTGTTTATTTAATTACCTGTCTCCACAAATCTTTTTTTCACCACCCTGGTCTTACACATGGCAGTAAGCGGTTACTTTTTCTTGAACAATTTACTATTTTCATGCCAACGAGCAGACCTTTACTATTCTTCAAAATGCTCCTAGACAGCGTAATATTATCACCTAGACATTTATGTCCAAACCAAGCATCCAGTATTGAAATGATAATGTGATGCAAATGTGATGCAGCACAGGCAGCAGGGAAGGCAATAGAATTTGGCAATTCCCGTAGCAAAATGTTGCTTCCATCAGTGGATTTCTTCAGGCTGTTTCACAGGACAGTGTTGTTGTTGAATGCACCTTCTTGTGTGCCTCAGGGAGTTTCATGCTGAAATCTCTGAGGCCAGGGATCAAAACTGCTAACTATTTAATACCAGCTCCATCCTTGTGCAGGCTGGCTTTGACCAAAAGGCATTCAGGCACCCCAGAGCTGTTCTGGTATTTATAGGTGCTGAGTTGGTGTCTGTAATCTAACTGCTATGGTCATAAAAGACTCACAATCACACCTGGTGCTGTTTGCCAAAGAGGAGCAAAGGAATGCCAATATAGCCTCCAGCCCTGAAGCAGCAATATGCTGTGTTTGGATGGCGGTTAGCCATTTGCAACCATGGAAAAATGAAGCAAAACCAGCAAAAAAATAACTGCAATTTGTTGGAGATTCATCATATTGAGATGGCAGTGTCCACACAGCCTGGTTGCTTTAATGCTGCTTATTTTCAGGAATGCCGGTCTGCAGGATAACCACACTCTTTAAAACCTTATCCGTCCCTTGAGGCCTTGTATACATCCCAGGCTCACCCAGCTATGGTTTGCTTTCAGGAAACGTGCTGAGGACCTCAGAAATGTATCCACCAAATGTCTACAGAGCACATTTTTCATCTCAGTGTGTGTGATTTTTTTACATGGCTCTCCACAACAAGTGAATTTTAATTTGTGTCCACCTAGGATATGAGCTGCCTTTATGTGACTCATTTGTTTTCTTATTTAAAATCAATTACTGCTCTGTCCTGGTTTCTGTCCCTTTGGAGGATGAGCTGGAGGCCCTATTTCCCTCCTCCTCCTTCTTCTTCTTGTTAATTCTTAAGGTGGCAAAATCAGTCCCCTTGGGGCATTGCTTACCCGAAAGGTTGCTATTCACAATTGTTTGCTTCTGTTTGATTTTTTCATGTCGGTTCAACGTTTGCCCATAGCAACTTCTACCCTCGCCAGCAATGCCTGACCTTCAACATACTCTTTTGTGCTGCTCCACACTGAAGTTCTGCTCAAAGCACTCATAAATCTTGTGTACAGCTTTTTCCCACCAATGTGTCTGGTGTTACTACTCTGATAAAGCTATGCCAGATTTTTGAACATTCTCAGACTCTTTAAAAATTTACTTATGAGGGGGCAAAAAATGAAACAAATAAATGTCTGGTAACTAACTAGCAGGAGGCAAGTTCCCTAGAAAGCTTATTTTTGTTCCTGTTTTCACAGCTTTGAAATAAGTTTTCTTTGCATCTTTTACAAACATTATCTTTCCCTCAGCTATGGAGTCCTCTCTTTCAGGCAAGATGTTATGACAGAGCACAGACTTCCCCTATGCAGATACACTGTGGAGAACGCTTTAAACACATTGGTCTCATGCTTAGTGATGAAAAATTGCTTAAACCTCAGGCCTGCACACAATTAAAGATCTGCTGAACTTTCTAAATGGGCAGTTCAACATCTTCAGTGAACGGTTATGCACATGCACAAGTCTTTCAGCTATCAGTGGCTTAGCTTAGTGTGACACTGATATTCTGCCTTTCAGCATCTCTGAGTCTTACTAGCCTCTGCAGCAAGTCGTGTTTAGCAGGAAATTTTTTGTCCTTCTGGGGCTAGATTACAGGATTTTTTTTTTAAGATAGTCTGTTTTCTGTCAGCAACTCAAAAGTTTTTGTTTCAAGAGCTCTGCTTGCTAAAGACCTATTTGTGCGATTCAGAACACGCTCGTAGTGACACTGCGCAAGTTTGTTTTCGGTGGTTTGTTTTGGCAACATTAGCAATGCATGGGTGAAGTTCTGATGAGGGACTTGGGGGGAGGATTCGGTGGTGGTCCAGGTTAGAAGTGGGTTTAGGAAGCAGGTGGAGGCTAGAAAGCAATTATTCCTTCCAGTCCTCTGCCATCACATCAACATGATCATTTTGGTGTTAAATTTTTAGGTTAAAAGTAATTTTTTATCAATTCTCTTCATAAAAATACAAGTGCATAAGCTACCACCAGCAGAAACATATGGACTGGGAATAATTATGGGTTTTGGAAAAGATATTGTGGGAAACTTGGAAATCATGAACATTCTGATTCCATACACTAAGAGACTGGTGTTGAGGGAAAGGGGAGTAATCTCTGTGGTCAGAAACACAGATGTTAAATTTATGCTTTAGAAGTCAAACCAGCACAATTAGTTATTTTCTTCCTCAAGAGGCAGTCAGACCAAAAAAAGCATGTGTGCTATGGCGAATCCAGGCTAATCATGGGAGGCAGTGAAACTGGAAGAACTTGCCTTTTTCAAAGAGGACGGGAAAATGGATCCTGCTCTAAGTTCAGACTTAAAATTATTTCCCCCCCCGCCCCCATTTTCACCTTTGCGGTGGACTGCCTCATTGTTAGCAAGGGGAAGGCAGAGTACACTGCCTGTAGTAAAACACAGTATGAGCAACTTTAAAAGATTGTCTAAATACTTTCTGTAGGGTCAGCATGTGTACATAATGGCAGGGGATAGTTAAACTCTGTGTTGTGCTCTCCTGGAGTCACTCTCTAGATTCACTGGGTTTGCACAAGTGCAGCTGAAAGAAGACTTTGTCCCCTTATTTCTAAGTTCCATCCTGATTTTATATTTCTTGACCTAAATCCCAAAGGAACCACATCCCCTGCTACTAAGTACTGTATCCACTACTGCCTCTTTTTCCTTTTTCACTCCACCAGTGCATGGACCCACAAGAAGGTTCTCTGGATGGTTATAGTAACAGTGTGAGCACACACCCTCATCCTGCAATAAACGTCATGTAAATGGAGACAGGAGGTGGGATAACTCACCATGTGTTTATAGTGGTGTGTGTAGTTACCACAAAGCAGCTGATGTTTGGTAACTTACTTGTTTGTCCAAGCTCACAGCGCGTGAGGGCTTACCAATAGTGTGTTATATTGCAGGGAATGAACTATCTGGAGGAACGGCGCCTGGTGCACCGTGACCTTGCTGCCAGGAACGTCCTTGTTAAGACTCCTCAACATGTGAAAATCACGGACTTTGGGCTGGCAAAGCTGCTCGGTGCAGATGAGAAGGAATATCATGCTGAGGGAGGCAAGGTAAAGCACGCTGCAGAATGAACTGCCACGCATCTGCCTGTGTTTGTGCTTGTGCACAAGCCTCAAACAAAGGGGGGGAAAAAGGGAGTGTGTTTTTCAAAGCTCTCAGCTGGCCATCTCAGCATGCTGCCTTTGAAGCCTGTGGAAGTCCTCTGGAATCAGCCAAAGCAGCATCAGGCCAGTGGGACTGCAGTGGGAGCAGAGGTAGCACAGCAGCAAATGCCTTTGAAATTCCCACCCAGAATGTCTGGGAAAATTCATCAATGTAGCCAACACCAATAACACTGTGCAGTTTATAAAGAGAAAGGGAATGTTGTATATTTATAGCAGAAGAAAGACCTGTCAGACTTGGTTCAACATGCCTTGGTGTTGTACTGCGTGCTGATGGAGGGAATGTGTCCTGCTGAGAAATTAAAGAGAAGCTGCTTGCAAATATTGCAGAGGCCATAAATAGAAACCATATGAGTGTACATCAGTCTTCGTGATGTAGCCTAAGACTGGATTTGTGTCCTGTTCTGACAGAAGGCTAAAAAATAGTTATTTGACCATTAAAAATACTGTAAAACTGTTTAGTAAGAAATATTTCTGACATACCTAATATTCCACATTTCCAGGTTCCTCAAAAGATATGAAAATAATAAAAGGGAACTCAAAAATTGCCTGTTCTACCATTCAGATAGTTGTGTTGGCTGTTTTTGGTTTTTTCCTTGTGCAACCAAATTGTTGATTTACACACCACCTGGTGGTAAATATCCATGATAAATTTTGAGTCAGCCTCCTAAGGATTCTTTGTGAATTTTACTAGGTTCCAATTAAATGGATGGCATTGGAGTCAATTTTACACCGGATTTACACTCATCAAAGTGATGTCTGGAGTTATGGTGAGTTTAAAAACAGTTACAATTATTGCAGATGGGTTGGAAAATTTCAGGATTTGCTGGTGACTCTAAACCAGCCTTTTAACTTTCTATTGTGAGAAGAGCAAGAGATCAAATATATAAACACTGGGCCCAAATCACCTATTCAACAAACTAAAATCCCCATGAAACTGTATGTGAGTGAGGTGTAAGATGTTTCACAGAATATGCTTTGGGTAATGACCCCTCCCCTGAAAGGGGCTGCAGGTAGGAGACTCTGGTCCATTTGCTAAAGTTCTGCTGTTGCTTTTCTTCAGCAGCTTCACGTGAAATAAAATGGAGCTGACAATAAAGCCGCATATCTAGGAGGAGGACTTAAAATCATTGGCCACGCTATCAGTGTCAATCAGTGTAACTCTGCTGTGGACTAAAATGCTTCTGCTGTCCTGGTATTGAGAGGGCAATGCTAAAAGGGAAGCAAAGTGATAACCTCCTTAGAGAATTTATTTTGTATTTGGTGTAATTCATAAAGCCAGCTTGAAAGAAAGGAGCAGAAAGGAAACTTTTCATAGCAACCTATTGCAAAATTTTCCTCCCGTGGGCTCTTATATTCTTGGAAAATATTTAGATGCAGATGGTCGGGTCCTATGTCCTTTTCAAAAAAGTACAGCCTCTGGTCCTCTTAATCCATTTATGTATCTTGGCATCCAAAATTTTGTTTTGTATCCTAAGCTACTAGACAATCACAACAGCTAAATCACAAGAGTCCATGGTATGTCAGCAAATGACTCTTAGGCAGCTGGTTTACACGTCTTTCAAAAACTTTTGCTTGTCTCCAGAGAGATTGTTTTCAAACAAAAAGACAACTTCAATTTTTAAAACCACTTGCTGCATTGGAGTCAGGAGACAATAACCTGCATTTCCTTTCTGTGGGACTGGGATGTTTGTGGAATGTTCAACACTAATATATTAGCTAAGATTTAAAAAAAAAAAAAAAAAAAGGAAAACAGCAAAACCTTAAAGGGAAGCAGGATTGTTCCAAATTGTTATATTAGTCTCTCCATAAAATCATGGCCAAAAATGCTTTCTTTGGTTGGGGTTCTGGAAAAACAGTGCTTCCTTCTCTGCACCCAGGCCATGCAGCCCAGCTCCTGGCAGTCTCTTTCATGATCTTCTCTTCCCACCTTGCAGGAGTGACAGTTTGGGAGCTGATGACATTTGGGTCCAAGCCATATGAAGGGATCCCTGCCAGTGAGATCTCCTCTGTCCTGGAGAAGGGCGAGCGTTTGCCACAGCCCCCCATCTGTACCATCGACGTGTACATGATCATGGTCAAATGTGAGTTGACACTTGGGATTGTGACTGCTCATCTAAGTTGAATCAGTAACTCAATTGCATTTGTCTATGCTGTACTCTTGGTAACGGCACAGAAATAGGGTTGTGTGAAAAGAGTGGTGACACCAGAGTGTGTTCCCAAACCTTGAGCTTTACCAAGCAGCACGGGATTTTTTTCCATGAGTTACTCATTCAACCAACTAATGTTTTTTTCACCATTCACACCACTGACTGATATTGTCAATTATTTTAAACTGATATGGCCAGGCAGTATAAATTAGTGTAGCACCAACCACTTTACCTGATATATTGGTTTTGTATGTCTAGGAAATAAAATGAACGCTGCCTTCTCCTCCAGGCTCCACCTTGGTTCAATAGTATGCCTCCCCCAGCAATCACATACATAGGAGTGCTGGGAGTGCAGGCACCACCATAATGTCAGATACACATAAGGATTCAGAGTTCCTCTTCCAATTTCTTCCTCATTTTAGGCTGGTCCCATTTTGGCATGCAGCTGTTGCAGTAAAGTAACTCAAGAGCAGAGGGTTTCTGAAGCACTTTTTGGCTGTTTTAGGGCGTGTCAAAGGGCTTCTGAACCTCAAACCCCCTTTCCATCTACATCAGCTACTAAATGTCAGATTTCTACCTGGTTTCCTGCACATCTCTAGGCCATGACTGCCACATCCCAGCTCGCTGCTGTGAGGATGTGACAGGCAGCCCACTAGGTGGCATTTAAGACCTTCTCAGTGGAGCAACATGTACTTGCTCCTGACCCACGAGCATGGACCCACGCTACCATGAGCACTCCATAGTGCAGCACTTCTGGGGAGTCCTAGAGCACCTACATATTGCTGTGGTGGGACAGGCAGCACACAAGTTGAACCTGATCCTGCACTCAGCAGGGGAAGCAGGAGCTGCATCCAGAAGTGTGCACCTAGCCTGGGAGGTGCCCAGACCCAAAAGCAATGTCCTAGAAACTCCTCCTCAGGGATTCTGAACCCTAGTGACACCTCAGCCCCTGTCTTTCCTTAGGGCCGGTCCAGATGTAGAAAGGAGGCATTTTGCTAGGCACCCAACCAGGTACCTGTTGCTTTTAAAACACAACCAGTGGAGTTTCCCCATCCCTTTGATGCCATTACAGTGAATTTACATGCAAGAGTGTGAGGATCTGGGGGTTGAGCTTTCGGGCACAGGACTCAGTTGCACATCTTTTGCAGTTCTGGTCACCTCATATTTGCAGGCTACAGTGCAGACGCTATTGAACATGTACCGTTTTGTCTAATGGAATTCAGGATTCCCAGTCACCTCTTTTATAATCAGAAAGTATAAACTTAAATGTTCAACGTTTTTTCACAATAATTGCTAATTTTTAAATTAAAAACACCATTTAAATATAGGCAACTCAGAGGTAAAGTCAGAAACAGTAGATGCTACTCCTGCAAGAACAGTGAACTCCCAAAGGCTCCATTTAGTCTAAAAGCAAGAAACATTTCTTTTTGAATTAACAGGGAATCGTATTTCTAGCCTGATAAAAAGTCACTGGAAATGATGAGATTTTATCTAATGAAAAAAGCAGAAAAACGAGATTTTATCTAATGAAAAAATGCAGATTTCAGATGACATATTACAACTTTATTTCTCCATTACTATTGATAGGCTGTTTCTTCTGAGTTCCTCTAGACACACTAAGCTTGACCTTCGTGATTTTTAATTTTAAACAAAGACTCTCTAGATCAGCTCATCTGTTTGTTGATAACAGAAAATGTGGGTTTCCCAACTAATATCACATGTAAAACCTCCAGGATCTGTATTTGAAATCTCTTCTAGCATTGATCTAAGCTGTAAGGACTTACTTTTGTTAAAGTCTGTATACAGATTAAATACAGCTTAGTTACAGTAATCTTTCAAAATGTCTCCAGTGAGGATGTTTTGAATTTTAGAAGACATCTGGTACAGAGGGCTTCTGCTGTAGGCTTCCCAGGACTTCGTGAAGCAATCCGCTGACTGTCAGATGATCAAATCATGGTACCTCTGCAGGCACACACTGGTGTCAGTTTGCTTCCTCTCCTTCAAGAGCTTTTTTCAAAGCAGACTAATTTGGATCATTCCTTAGGTGGGGCCTGCTTGCCCACATGGAGATAGGCCAGCAGGACAGGACATAGGCTCAGCCTGGAGCTTTTCCAACATGGGGTTTTATTTCCTTCTTCCCAAAACTGCCAAGACCTTCATTTTAAATGCTCAAATTCACACCTGTGGCTGGTGAATGAACTTTTTATAGTGGTCCCTAAGGGTAGCTCCTTTCTTCATTCCACACATGGCACTGCTCCTTTTGCTGTTATATTTTATTTTAAACTCTGTGTTTGATCACCAAAACAATTTCGTTTGTGCATTGCTTTCCCTGCAGGCTGGATGATCGATGCAGACAGCCGTCCCAAGTTTCGTGAGCTGATAGCTGAATTCTCAAAAATGGCCCGTGACCCTCCACGCTATCTTGTTATACAGGTACTAACCACAGTGGTGGGAAGATGTCTGATGGGCATTTCATCTCAGTCCCAAAGTAACTAGCGATGCATATGAAAACATATAATATGGCTAATTGAAGGCCAGATTTATTGTTGCTTTCCAGGTTCTAACACATTCAGCTAGAACCACAATGTCAAGACTACTCACTATTTTCTTAGTTCTGGTCCCAGTCTAGAACCAGCAACAGTCCATACTGCAGTCATGAGAGGAGAACAGAGACTGATCCTCTTTAAAATGCAGGTTTTTTACAGTAGCATGGACAAAGATTGCAGGCCCAAGTTCCCCAAAACTCTAGGTAAATTGGATTAAACACACAGATCTCTATATGGGCCATTTACTTAAGGGTTGAACTTGATGATCCTAGTGTGTCCATTCCCACTCAGGATACTCTCTGAATCTGTGAATCAAGATTTTGTATCTTGTCCCTCTTGTTAAATTACTTTGTCTCACAGAGAAGGGGAGAACCAAGGGCTTGAAAGGAGTCTGTAAATCCTGTCTCATGGTGACTTCTTTAACAGGGAGATGATAGGATGCACCTGCCCAGTCCTACAGACTCCAAGTTTTATCGCACCCTGATGGAGGAGGAGGACATGGAAGATATAGTGGATGCAGATGAGTATCTCGTGCCACATCAAGGCTTTTTCAACAGCCCCTCAACATCTCGCACACCTTTCTTGAGTTCATTGGTAGGAAATTTTTCCACTGTGGAAATATGACAAGCAATTTTAAGAGTGAACTGCTTCTCATAATGTCTATTTTCTTTCTCTGTCTTTTAAGAGTGCTACCAGCAACAACTCTGCTACAACCTGCATTGACAGGAATGGGGTAAGTAGAATGACCTTTAATAAAGGAGTAGCTCATTCTATGTGGATCAGCTTCTACAAATAAGTCCCTTTAATATTGTTTTTCTCTACTTTCATCCTAGCAGGGGCACCCTGTGCGGGAAGACAGCTTTGTCCAGAGGTATAGCTCAGACCCAACAGGCGCTTTCTTGGAGGACAGCATAGATGACAGCTTCCTGCCAGCCCCAGGTGAGTACCTCTCCTGTGTTTCCATCCCATGGCCACTCATTCACAAGCCATTTGGCTGCAAATACAATCATTTCCCTTCCTTTCTGTAGAAAGGAAGCAATTCAAATGCTTTCTACTTTTTGTTTAGTAAATGGGAGTGGAAAAGTGTGCACATATCATTTTCCTAGCCTTTGTCTGTCTGTTTCTGACCATGTCTCATTTCAGTTCCCTCATGAGCCAGGTTCCTTATGGTAACCATGTGTGCCATCTAGGCAGGGAGTTTGCGTGTGTGGTTATATGTTTAAAGCTTTCTGCTTGAGAAAACAACCTCTAAAAATTTGGGTTCATTCCTTTTACCATTTCAGCAATATAAAGAGTTTTATGGCTGTTTCATTGCTTTAAGGAATTGATCCACAGAAGGCAGTTCCTGGTTTCACATGGACTTCCAGTGTAGGAGGTCAGAGAGAGAGCCAGTGAGCACTGAGGGAGATGGGGCTGGATAATCCAGTGATGATGCTTTATGTCCTTAAAAAATCCCAACCAACCGTTCCAAGAACATGCCATAGCTCAAAAGGGTGAAAGGCCCTGCGAGGAATAGCATTGACGTGAAATGCGGAGTCACTGTTACTGCTAGTCCTAAATTTTCTAGGCATTTTCCTCATCTCTAAACATTTTTTCCAGGGAAACAGCTTCTGGCAGCTAACCTCCCAAACTGCCATTTCAGAACACTTATCCGGGACACAGCCACCCACATACCACTAAAATCAGGAGTAGCTATCTCACTGTCTCATGGTCCAAGCCATCTTTCTGCTGGTTGGCAAACAAAATTCTTTAAGGTGAACCTCAGGGAAGCATGTTTGGTGCCACAGAGTGGCAGTCCCTGCCTTTGGCTCTTTTCCACTCTGAGAAGTTCAGAGATGTGCCATGTGTGAAGAGCAAGAGGCAGCTGGGTTGAAACTACATATCAAGTGACATAAATGGCTGCATTAATTTTGTATCTTCCTTTTCATTCCTTCCCATTTTTATTTTCTTTTTATTCTAGAGTATGTAAACCAGTTGGTGCCCAAGAAAACATCTGCCTCAGCAGTCCAGAATCCAATCTACAACAATTTCTGTCTCACAGCAAACTCAAAGGTCCCCATGGACTCCAGCTACCAGAATTCACACAGCACAGCTGTGGACAACCCCGAGTATCTCAACACCAACCAGTCTCCACTGGCCAAGACAGTCTTTGAGAGCTCTCCCTACTGGATCCAGGCGAGCAACCACCAAATAAATCTGGACAATCCTGACTACCAGCAGGACTTCTTACCGAAGGAAACCAAACCTAATGGTCTCTTGAAAGTTCCTGCAGCAGAAAACCCAGAGTACTTGAGGGTAGCAGCACCAAAAAGTGAATACATTGAAGCCTCAGCATGACCATAGAGAATTTCTTCTTGCAGCGAGGCAAGCCGGATAAGTGAACTGTTGGCTGCTACAAGAGCGGACTCTGGCTCAGAGCAAATGGCAACCACAATGCATCAAAAAGCACACCTTTCCTTTTCAGCGTGGGATTTTGAAACTGCAAAGCCTGTCTGATGGTAGTTTGGGTCTTTCCTTGCCCATTTCCGTGTATTAACTGAGGCCCATAGCCTGCGCTTGGATGCATGTTGGGATTGAGCAGGATCTTCCTGGACTGAAGAAATATGGATGCATTCCTTTCATTTTCAAATGGTAGCATGGTAAAAGCCACTCTGGGATGAACTTGGGAGCTGTACACATTGTACAGTCAAATTCCTTTCTACATTCTGTATTTTTATAAATCTTTCTAACGGAATTTTTGGATTTTTTTACAAGATCAGATGCTTGTACTGCTCGTCTGCTAAGTATTGCTCAGATCACCAGCAGGAAAAAAAATTATGTTCCAAAACTCCTGGAACTGAAACTGTTACTCTAAACCACCAGATTTTTACAAATTGGCTCCATATACTGCCTTTTGGCCCAAAGGTGAGGAGTGCGTCTGGGGGACATATGGGCGATTCTGCCTGGAGCAGTATGGAGTGTATTGGTCTGGGGAAAACTAGCACAAGGAGCAAAATGGCACAATGCATCACCTGCTGACCAGTACTGCAACAAACTGACAAGAGGAACACACCTCCAAGTCACCCATACATGATTATAAAGTGCTCAAAAGTCTGTTTTCTGATGGTCAGACCCAAGACTTTTTTTGTTCTAATCCTTTATGCGGCTGTCAAGTTGTCAAAATGCCTTTCTTCTTCAACAAAACTGTCAGAGATGCTGCCGAAACTGAAAAATGAAGTGTCAAATAATGTTTAACAGACTTCAATTAGATGTCAAGGAAATGCAAATAGTGGCAAATTGGAGCATTCACAAGACAGACTGGAAAACTCTACTAAATTAAATTTGACTAAGGCAAGAAACACAGGTAGCTCTAGCCGAGCAGTTTTATTTCTCTTCTTAAAGGGGCTCAGAGCAGAAATCACTTTCCCTTATACATTTGGCAAAGAAAAGGAGTATCCAAGTAGTACACTTTACTCACTTCAAGGCACAATACTGCCAATTGCTGTCCCATGCTGGGGCAGAGGCTGGGGCTGGTTACATGTCCCTTTGAGGTTACTATCCTGGCCATGCAGGAGGAGCAGTGAGAATGAATTAAGGAAAGAAAGAAAGAAAGAAAGAATAACCTGGAGTGATAGAAAATATTATCTCCTTCTGAAGCACAGGGTTGCCTACTGCTTCTTTGAAATATACAGCATCATCTTCTGGTAATTAGTGTGGTATAGGCAGGCAAGGCAAGGCTAAGATTAGCTTGATGGTGCAAATCAGTCACAGCAGCAAAGTAACTAGTCTTTCCAGTGACCCATAAAATTATTCCATCATTAACATTTCTTATGAATGTAGGAGGAGTAACGTGCCTAAAGTATGAATTTAGTCAGTCCTTTAGATGCATCCCACCAGCAGCTTGGCAGTGCTTTTTTAATCAAACCACTAGATCAGAAAGCAAATTCTCATTTGGGGACAAAGGCCCTTAACTAGTTGAATGTTGGCAACTTGCTTGGGGGTAGCAGTAGCAGCTGACTCGGAGAGGATCTGTAGTCTATATTAAGTAGCTAGAAACAGTCAAATTTATGCTGCTGCTGTGTTTTGAGTACATCATTATGTGTTTCAGTTTACTATTGCATCTGAAGTCCAGGATCAAGCAGCAAATCCTTAGAGCACTGTTTTTACAGATTTACTGAGGAAAGGAGACTGTCATGTGACATAAGGCCCGTTTTAAGTAACATGCTTTAGCAGCTTGTATGTGCACAGCTCATGGGTCAGACTACAGTACAGTGTAAAGTGGCATGTTGGGTCAGAATCCAGAGATTGTTCTGTTTGGTAGATGTGTCTCACCATGACACTGTGTCTCCCAGACACAGTGGTATGGAAGATACAATGTTTGACTTGCTTTATCACTGGCTTGTATTGAAAACAGTAACCAATATTCAGTTCCCACGTCCAATTAGCGGCGGATTTCTCCTTGCATTCCTGGGAGCAGATTTGTTGTGTTGCTCTCACAAGTGTGCAACATGTGCGCACAGGCAGTGCTGCTTTTCCCCACCCACTACCCTGGCAGAAATGTACATAAAACTAAAAAAAGATCTTAACAGAATTCACAGATAATTTTTCAATTTGCTGAATCTGTTATGTCTCTAAGCAGAACACTAGAAAATCACACAGTGCATATTCTCCCAGAGAATCATTCAAATGCTGTTGCACAAAGGAATTTATTGATTTTAATTTGTTTAATCTGTTAGCTGAAACAAGAAAGCCACTGAGAGAAATAGCAATGTGTATCACCAGCATTATATAGCATGAAAATTATTTAATAGAAGTTAACACTTGGCCTTTTAAAACAATTTAGGAGGGATTCAGTAGCAATTCATTGCTAGAAACAAGGGCACTCATCTAAAAATTAAGCAATGTAAGTTTGAAAGAGCATCTTTCTTAGAATGTGATGTTTTTATGATAAAGGTACGAAAGAGGATGCAAGACCACAAATGGTTGATACGAATGTAGATTCCAGATTGACGGGATCAATTATATATTGTTAAGTATTTACAGAAAATAGGTGTCCTGCAAGCCATGATTTATAAATTGGCAGCTCAATAATGATTCAAAAGCCAGCAAAAAAACCCCAAAAAACAAAACTGGGTAGTGTAGTGCCTGCAGGGGCAGATCCCACTGGCACTGGGAGCGGATGGGACTGTGCAGCAATTGGCTGTGGCTGGAGACATGCAGGGTGCTATGCAGGGTAATGCTCACAGGGTAACAGACAATAGCAATATACCAATTAATTTTCACCAGATTAAATAAATAAATAAATAATAATAATATTTTTTTAAAAAGCAATAAGCAGCAGAAATGTCCTGGTTTTCCCACTGCAGCTCACTGCACATTTAACACCAAGGAGGCCCCTGCAAATCATAGATGCTCATACAGGGGAACATGGTTCGGCAGCATAAATCAACATCCAAAACTAACTTGAAAGGTCAGCTGGAGGTGTGGGTAGAAAAGGCTGATTTTAAAAACACAGCTAAATAGGGAATTGTAGCATTCCACAGCTACTTATAAGAGCTAACAGAGTCTTACAATTTGAGAAAGATAAAACTTCCCTTTTTACTGTGGAAGGCAAATTAAATACAAGTTAGTCCTTAGCATCTATCATAAAGCAGTCATTAATATAGAACTGCTTTTGTAATAATAATTTAGGACTTTAAATAACTTCTAAGTGTATGTAAATGTAAGTTAAGTCAAGAGTCTTCATTTTACTCTGATGTTTTCCAGTGACTGTGTACAGCGTCAGCACACTTGATTTCATTTTGGGCCTTGGGTTGTTTTCTTCTGCAAACGGAGTTGACCTGGGAAATTTCCTTCATGTTGCAATTGATTTTGTCAAGTAAATTGATCCAGAGGCCAGGGGCTTGCTTTTGTTCCCAGCTGACAGTCAACACTGAAGTTTTTTTAGAGAGAGCAGTTGGAACCAGATGATGGGTTCTGGAATGCCTTGGGGTGATGGCCCATCCCACCAACCTCACCGCCACTTGAAGCCCACCCTAGCATTAGAAAATGTGGTCCTGTGGTTTGTTTGAAAGGAAGGGACTTGTGTAGGGAGAGCAATGCCAGGGAAGGTCTGCGGCTTACCAATCTGTACCCGAGACAGCTGCTGGATTTGCACAGGGACATCACTGAGGCCACTGACCGTTCCTGCAGGTACAGGTGCTCCTGTCACCAATCCCAGCTTGATGTGAAGGGGCTTGCAGAGATCACGTGGGCAAAAACCATTGTACAGGAGAGATCCCCCGTCATTCATACCACAGGGGGTTTCTCTTCTCTTCCCTGGGGGACATAGTTAGGGTTACAACAATGTCACAGGACACCAAACAGCTGAAAGAGGTCCCATCACAAGCTGCCTGGGGTGTTCTTGGTCTGTCGGCGGGTGCTTCAGGGTGCCAAGGAGAAACTTTGCATTTCCAAACAAGTGCTCATTTTTCACATTCAGTGTTCAATGTTTTCTGTTAGCATGACCACTGCCTCTCAAATGAGCAGTTACAGTACTCTGGCCACTGTTTCCCCCAAAGTTTCTCTATGAGAAAAGACCTGAATCAGGACAAAGTGTGAAAATGTACCTGTGTCCTCTTTGGTGGAAACTGTATACTTGTGAAATGTCTAACTCTGTGTATAACACTTAGCAAGAGTGCTTTGTAATGTTTTCTTACCACTGATTCAAATTTTTATATTGGGATCCCATTTTCTAGCTTTCTTTTTATAAGTGTTCCCTCTTTGTTCTGACATACAACTTTCAAGGCGCCTTTTTAAAATAATATAGAAAATAATAGAAAAAATACCAGTTTATACAACAGAAAAACATGACACCTTCAAGTACCTTGTCAAATGGGCTGCATTAGGACCAAAGACGGTACGCCTTGTTTTCTTGCTTTAAAGGAATAGGGTATTGATCACCACTTCCCCAGCCTCTCTTTTATAGAGAAGAGCTACAGAGCTCCATTCTTCATTGGGGCTGGGTCAGACCTCCACTGAGCCAAGAGAGCTTAACAGAAGGGTGAGGCCTGTCCATAGAAAACCAAACTGAATATCAGGACCATATATCACTTCAGGGCCAAACCTACAACCTCTACTCTGTATTGCACTTAATGCAATATCTAAACAGAGACACAGCCAAGAAAAAAAGAAGCAAATACATGATATTTTGGCTCAGTATCAGGAAAAAATACGATGATGTGAAGATGAGACATGATGAAAGAACTTTTTTTGTGTGAGGAAGTGTGTAGGCAGGCAGTAAGACTTAAAAACAGTAATACTTTTGGTTATGTATGACTTTAATTATGCAGGGGAGTTGAAATCACGGAGCTTCCATGATATGCTTTGCTTTCTGCCATGCGTCCTGCCTGCGTTTGATGTCTGGTGTTTAGGCAGATCACCACCTGTATTACCATGGCTGTGTGCATTGAGAATTGCGGGTTGGTGCAACCCCTTCTTTTTATGTAGGGAGAGAAAAGTGCAGGCATAGTAGAGTCTACCACCATTAGTGGTCAAGCTAAGCCCTCAACAGCATCCAAAAATGGGTTTCCCAAAGGAAAAAATTGATAACTGGAGACCTACCTGGCAAAAGACATATCACTTGTTGCATTGCTGAAGTCAGCAGGCAAAATGTCTTCAGCCAAGATTTGGGGCTGGTGCTTCATCAGCTTTGCTGTCATCTCTAACATGGTGCAGATGGGGCTGTCCAGATGCACAGCAGCACAGGTCCTATGGTCTCTTTGTATCTCTCACTTTGAAGTAATGGATTTTTCTGATTAATAAGGTGAAAACCAGAAATCAAAAATGCTGCCAACAACTGGACTGATAGAAGGTGCTGTTCTTATACAGCCAATGCAGTACATCATTTCCAGTCAGGCTGAAAATTATCCAGACTTTTCTCCTTACCTCTCACAAGCTAGCTAGAGAGTGTGCATTTGCAACCACTGTCAAATGTTATCCTCATATTTTATTAAAGGGAATAATCAAAGTAGTTGTCTACAGTGGTAGGAGGCTTGGCTCACATACCTATGTTGCTTTTTTAATCCTACATTCCTAATAGTGTTCTCCTTGAAATTAACAGGATGTTTAAATTGATTACGCTGAGAGTATAAAACAAGGCTAATGTTGAGTGATTTTTTTTAAATCCCTCACAATAATCAGAGATCCTATGGATCCATTGCCCATTTTAGGCTGCTTTGTATTGATGCAATCAACTGAATATAAGATATGATGACTTAGTTTTAATAAACTGTCAAGCAATGTATCCATAGATACAGACGGTACCCTCACAGCATTGTAAAGTTACTCAACTATGAAAGCACTATTTGTAAAATAAGAAACTCTTGACTTTTATATGGTTTAATGGTTTATACTGTTGATCAAAAATTGTTTGTATATGAGCGATAAAAAAATGAGTTGTATATTATTCTTTTTAATTGTTTTTAATTTTTGGAGGACTTTTATTGTAATATACTGTTGTATTTGGGGGAACAAAAAGCAGTGGCTAGCTTGTAGCTTGTAGCCAGAGAGGAACTCATAATAAGGGTTCTTTATTGATGGACTTAGATGTTTTTCCGCTAAAATTTGTCACCCTGGGGATTTATCCAGAGCTTAGTGACGCTAGTAACAGCACTCTTTCCTCTCTCCAAGACTCTTTGGCTCTCTGCATGCACAGTGCTGGAGTTTCATAGTGTGAGCAATAACACAGGCAACACTTGTGGCCAATAGAAGTGCAATATGAAAGCCCAGGGTGCTGCTTATCAGGGCCCTAAAAAAACCTGCTCTTTTACATGTCAGGTTCCCATTTCACTTCCATGGCAAGAGCAGAAGCAGAGTGAAAGTAATCCCTCAAAATATGATCCATGTGACACATGGCAAATGAAGCCACAATGTTGGCCATTTCCAAAGTGCATAGCTAAGGTGAAGTCTCAACGAGAGGCACTGGTGACTTAAAGTGTTGTACTACACTAGGCAGAAAGAGAAATTCTGTTAGCAAAGGCAGTCAAATGAAACCCCAGTGTAACCTGAGTATGGGTGTTTAATTATCCAGCTGGTGGAACATGTAGCAGACAAAGATTAAAGGAATTGCAGGATCCTCAGCATAACAGAGCAAAATACACTGCATTGGCAAGAGAGTAAAGAAGAGAGGAGCTGGAACTGTCAGTATGCATTCAGCCTGGATAGGTCCCTGGTATTACAATTAGTAAATGAAATAATTTCTGTCTTTATAGATGAACTTTATACACAGAAAAAAAAAGAGCCACAACAGCACCTTTCTCATGTTCATATTTCCATCCAGCCCCTTCCAGCACATAGGCTGCATGTTTTACCAGCTCAACCTATTTTATGCAGAAATTATGTATTCCTAATCTTCATATTACTGGTTCTCAGAAATGTCTAATGCGTATTAATGCATGATATTTTTATTTTAATAAAAGTAATTAAATAAATACTTGGTTTTTTGGCACATCATTTCCATCCCCCTCCTCCTTTAGACATCAGTTGGCTTGAGAAGATTCTGGATAAGTTAGTACTGCTATGAAGAAGAATAAATAGTATCAAGAAGGAAATTGAAATATACACTGTACATCTGTGCACCTCCTCTGTGAAGATCAGAAAGCAACTTACAGATTTAAAAGTCTTTATCAGACAGGAAACTGCTGCTGTCTGTATCTGACAGAGGCAGAGCAATGCCTCTGTACTTACCCCAGAGAGGTGAAGACACTGACTTGCTAAATCCCACTTTCAAAGCACCAAAAGCAAGGAACTTAAAATGAAGAATAGTGGAAGTATAGAAAAGCGTGGGTGTTTGGGAAGGATGAGCATTCAGAAATTCCACTGAGTTCAATGCAGTCAACTTCAAATAAACAGAAAAGTGACAGAGGGTGCAAGAATAGAAGACAGCCAAAGAAACACAGCTGCAGTTTAACCTCTGTATCTGCCTGCACAGGATATGGCAGATTAAGATAAGATGTAGAAAATTGCTATTAAAAGATAGGAGAGGAATACAAATCTCTTCCGCAGGCTCCATCTTTATCAACAGCAGCACTAAGCAAGCCTCACCCTTTGGCACTCCTGACCTCGACCTAGGAGAACAACAAAGCCTCTGGGGAGCTAAACTGAATGCCCAATAATTACATCAGAACACATCAGAAATGTACAAGACAGCCAATAAAAGAGCTAATGTGCCCTGACAAGGCCCACAGCCACAGCTGGAGCCCCTGGCATGGCACCTGAAACAAACCCACATGCCTCCTACAGCAGGGAACATGAAACATCATCACTCTTTGAGACAGTCACATTTCAGCAGTAACTGATCACAAATGGCCCTGTTCATTCCTGTCCTTAGGCTGCTGACTGGGGCTACACTTCTGCAGCAGCATTTGGTAAGGGATGTTTGTACCAGGCATGGGTCTGGCAAGAAAGATGGACCTTGCAATTGCCAAAGACAGGTGATGGGAACAGCAGTGAAGGTGACTTAGCTTCCTTAAGGTGGCATTCTGTTTGCTGTGAGAGATGGGCTGCCCTGCATCAGACCTGTGGCAGGCCCCCAGGAGGGGTGCCACTGGCACGGAAGGCACAAAAGGATATGTCCTGCTCAGGGTGCTTAGTGGGGTGGCTGATGCTGCTCCCCACATCATGAGGTGGGCTGCTTGGAGCCCATCTGTCAATATATATGGGGGAAGTAAGCCCCCAATCCCACAATGTGAATTATAGCTGTTGTTTATTTGAGAGAGGAGCTGGAATTACAGATCAGGTGGTGCTTTAAATTATTGGGAATTGAAATCTCTCTAATAAGCACCATCTGTGTGAAGTCCAACACCAGAGCTCTTGTTGCAGAAATCTTTTTGCTTGAAAACGTGTTTTCTTTCTAAAGAGAGCAGAAGGAAAGTTATTTAATGTGTGTGTTAACCTCAGAGACTGCTGGCTTTAGTGAGTTACAGTTCTGTGAAACTGAACTAGCTCAGAAATAGTGTAGTAAGCATTTGTCACCTTTATCAGGTATTGTATGTCTGCACCTTTTTTCCGTTTTCTTTTTCAAAAGGGCACATATTTATGGATTGCACTAGAATTCACTGGACACCGTCCCTCTCAGATAGGAGTGATGATGATACAAGAGATGGATATCCTCATCTCAGAGACAGCTTTTATTTAGCAGTGTTTGTCCTGGCACTGATTTAGCAAGACAAAGTACAGCTAGTAAGGGTCACAGCTGGTTGTCTAGATTTCCATCTAGCTCTTGGAGCCTGTTAAATCATCAAAAGCTGAGGATCTCTGTGTGAATTTAATGGTCGTGAGTAAGAAATACAGCAATGTGCGACCTCTACCACTGTCTGTGGAGACCAGGCCATGCTAGGTCAAGCCAAGCTGGGGTAGGCATAAATGTCATGGGAATGCAGCTCTGGCAGCTCTGGCACAGCATTCAGGCACAGCCCTTGCCCCTGTGGCCAGACATGCTATGGGGAACTCATAGAACCCATCTGCAGCTGTCTGATATTTCCAAAAGGAGCCCAAGCTTGCAAAGCCTGTGTAGGACTATTCCTATTACCCCTGCTTCAAAGAGCAGCAGAAGCAAAGCTAATGGTGCCCTCTCTTGGAAGAAAGAAACTTTGTCCACAGAACACATAGCTTTAAAATAGGTCTCCCAGCAAACAAAGCTGAAGAAATGAGCTTGCATAGGCGATTTATTTTCCAGTCCATTTGGAGTACAGGTTCATGGTACATTTAATCCAACCTACGCATGGGATGCCACTGGAAAGAGTCGCTGCACTGATCCAGTGGAAAATTAATCCTTCTCTTTGGCAGCTTAGCTTTAGCAGACTTGGAAGCATGTACCACAGAGCTGACTTCTGACATGGCAATGTACATGCAAAGGACACGACCATACCCCATGGTGACAAGTGTACAAGTGACAGCATCGTAACAACTGTGACATCCTCCTGGCCACAAGCTCTTGTGCATGTTACTGTAAATAATTCTGTTTCCCTGATTCTCAGTTATTTGGTTTCTTCATGTCTTGCAAGAAAAGCAATATTGTGCAGACGATGCTGTGAAGAATCTTCAAGTAATGCAAACAGGCTGTGTCAGAATGAAGAGATTTAGGTTCTTATTTGGTTTGTGATCATTACACTGCTGGTGGGGAGAATTCTTCATCCAGCCTTTTTTGTACCTTATGGGAATGCTTCAGCATGGATTTAACGAAATGTGGAAACAAAAAATGCTATTTTCAGTAAATGGCAGTTTTAGAAAAGCCATGATTTTGCCTAATGCAAACACTGCCTCCATATACTTTTAAAAATTAGTGTATTGGCCCCTGGGCCTTGCTAATGCAAGGTTATTTCTAGTACTTGTTTTGTTGGTTTAGAATCCAGTGGGGATCTGCCTAAAAAATCTGGCTACTTTATGTTTTGCTACTGTGAATAATGGTGCTGGAATACACTTGTAAACAAGTGAGACTTTGAATTATTCTTGGGTTTTGAGTGCTAAGCCAACAAACCTAGCTTCCATCAGACATGAGTTGTATCAGTGGTGCAAAGCAGCAAAATGTCTGTGTGCCAAAACCTGGGAACTTTAGGAGCAGAGAGCAATGGACATCCCCCAAGGTGTGTGTCTGTAAGCAACATGTAACATCACAAGAGCATACACACAGTTGCCCTCCTCCCAAAAGTCAGGCTGCTTTCTCCCCTCTATCATATCAAAGCCTGATGAGAAAGACTTTGTATACCAACAGGGCTGTCCCCCACCACAGGGGAGGCAGCAGCAAGGGACACCTTCATAGTTACTTGATGGTCAGGCTGCCTCCAATGGGCACTTGAAACCAACACAAAAAGGTAGGCAGGCACCAGGCAATTCCTGGGAGAATCAGTGTAATTAAACCAAATGTGATTAGGCAATAGTTATTAGACGTAAAACTGATTCCAAATTCATCTTTGTAAGCAACCTTGTCAGAATGCTAATTTCATTGGCTTTCTAATGCTTCCCTTCAATAGAAACTGGTGCAGATCAATAGGTCACTTCTCCCAGAGGGACAATGCTCACTGGAGAGCTTAAAATAATTGTTCAGCCACAGATGAGCCCATTGAAATGCTGGTAGCTGGGCCAGTTTCATCACAGGATTTCCACCAAGCTGGTTTACAAGGGAGAAGCCAGAGGAAGGAGACAAGCGGGTGTAGGTGGGACATTCAGACTATCCAAAGAAATCCTGGAGAGTCCTTGGAGGGAGGTGACCCTGTCTGCTTCACAGTTTGTGACTCATATTTATTCTTACAAGGACCCTGGGAGGTGGGAGAGCTTGTTACACACAGGTAATAAAAACAACTTTTTTTTTTTTACTTTGAAAAGAATGAGATAAAGAAACACAACCTGGCCTAGTGGGGGATGGCCTAAGAGGAGGGAGTAAATAGGTGTTGGCATGACTGTAACAGAGAAGGTACTACCTCAAGGAGTTTTCAGTGGGCTCAGAGATGATATTTTGTCCTCAGTGCTGGGATACTGTGTATTGAAGTTATCATTCAAAATGTTTGCTCAGAAAACTTTCTTGGGTGAAAGACTGCTATTTCAAACTCAGTCAAGAAGCATGACTCCAACTTATGCCTTCTCACACCAAGAAATAACAAAAAAATACCTGAAGGCTGTCAGGAAATGAATAAATAGGTTTATTATAAACCAAATTACCCAAAGACCATGGATGCCTTCTCTTTCACATGCTTTCATTGAGCACCTGCCTTTTAGCCACTGGGAAAGATATTTTGCTATATGGTCTGATGACACCCAGCCAGAATTTTAATAATACTGATGGACATTTGAGGGAAACCCTGGCTCCAGCCACTCATGAAATATTTTTGGCAGGTTGCTCCCGTTCACCAAGCAGAAGAGTTAGTCCCTGGTGCTGGGGCTGCTTCAGCTCTCCATCAGTTTATGAATTTATGGCTTGTCTTCTGTTATATTGTGTGACTGTGATTTTTGCCTTGAAATATCTAACAGGGACACTCTTTATATTGAAAACATAAATTTAGAGAGAGGGACTGCTCACCCATATGTGCTGAGAAATTAGTGTTCAATAAACTAATAGTGATAATTTATAATATAATTTCAGAAAAAGAGGGAGAAGTATTTATGTAGTATAGATGCCTTCCCTCCAACATCATACTGCTCTACAATAAATATTTTAATACAGATTGGGCTAAAGAGGATTCTTGTCTCTTTGATGAGCCTTTTTTTCATTTTGTAAATGAAATTTTACATTTACGTGTTTTTCAGTTTATAAAATTCTCACTCTGCACATTGCTATGATTCAGTGCAAACTCAGTAAAACCACTGGTTTGCTCTAGTGGTGGGTTTTTTCATAGTACTCTGGATGATTTTTTTAATAGGGGAGGTGCATTTCACCCTATGCAGCAACAATGCAGGCAAACAAAGTGACACACAGTTAAGTAAGTAGCACTGGCTAAGATGAAGTTTGCATCTTCTCAAGTTATCCTCACGTCTCAACTATAAACACATGCAAATACATAAATGCCCCAAAGCATACTTTCAGCAATATAAGCTCTTTCATAAACCCACTTTTATAGGTATAAAATTTTCCAATACTGCAGTGGTCTAATTCATGAAAACTTAATAAATTAGGCACATCAAGATTGCTGGTAGAATAACATTAGCTAATTTTACTGAATATGAAAGTATACTAAGTTGTGTGATGAAGGAGACTGCTGTTTGCCTTATTCCATGCTTCAGTTCCTGTGGAAGCGTAGGTAGTAGATAAAGAACAACCTAATAAGTTCAATGAAGAGAAGGAGAAACTTTTTCATTGAAACAGCAGGAAGCTCTGAGAATTAGACCCAAAGCCTGTTGTTGCTGCTGAGCTCTTGTGTTTAAATGAATAAGATGCACTAGTGCCGACTGTTTAGTACCTCACTCTTTAAATATTGTTATTTTATATTGGATTTCCTGGAAAGAAGGTTTTGTCAAACTTGCCAGGGCAGAGCTGCTGTCATCTTTTCAATCTTGCATGGTTAAGATGTATTACACTCAGCAGAATGCCAGTGTGGGTTGCCTTTGTAGATGAGAAGAGTTATAGCCCCACGGATCTTGTTCAATAAGCTCCATTCATTTCTTGGGTTGCAAGGTTATGTTTCCACTGCTCCTTGAAGTCAAGGAGTAACTCATGGAGTTACAGAGAAAAAGTATCTTTCACTTGGCCCACAGTGGGGTTGCTGGTAGTGTGCAGGGTAGCACTTGAGCCCAGCCTCCTCCTGCATCATCTGCACTCTCGGCAGTGCTGTTCTATGGGAGAGAGGGAAGCATGGCAAAAGGCAGCAGCAAGTAAAGCAGATAAACTAATCACTGAAAATCTGGCAGCAAACTGGATTCATAGCAAACCACTTCAGTGTTGCATGCAAAACTAAGAAGCTGACAGAAATCCCACCTTTATAATCATCAGCATGCTTTGCTTAAGAAAAAAAAAAAAAAAGAAAAAAGAGGAAAAGAGAAAAAAATAAGGAAAACAAGCTTTTCATCTTCAAAGTACTTTACAAACATTCATTAATTAACCTTTTATGTCTCAGTATTGCAGCTATCATGGGAAGGGCCTTAGGGGAAATGGTAGCAAAGCTTCTAAATATCCCTTTGAGATACCAGCTGAACCTCAGATGTTTTTTTTAAACTCACCATTGAATGCAAAGCACTTCTATAAATACTTCAAAAAGCACTAACTATGCTATTGAAATGCATATGTGTGTATACAACCTGTGTAAAAAGTTATAGATGATTTATGTCCCTCTTAAGTCTTTAAAGCATGACTAATGGCACATCGCCCTCAGTGTTGGAGTGAACTTCTCTAGGTGGGTCTGCAAAGACTTGCATACAAGTCTGTAAGTTAGTCCCACAGAAGCTTGGTGAAGGCGTTCCTGGGGTAATACAAGCATGCAACCTTAGCATGAACAAAGCTGTAATAAGTGTAAACTGGCCTTTTGGACCATTTCTCTTGTTGGCACACACTGGTAGGTCCTTCAGCCCTGCTGAGGTTGCTACTCTCACTTGGCTTTTTTCTGGGCATCCTTACATCCTGGGGAGGCAACTTCATGGCTCACTTGAAGGCCCAAGCCAGAGTGTGCCCCAAAAAGCCTCACCACAGCAGGGTTTGCTGCCATGCCACTGATAACAGCATCGATCATTTGTGCATGATATAAAAGCTGATTTCAACTCACTAGCTTATGATTGTAATCCAAAAAGTAAAACTGGAGTAAAATCTGTATTCTTAAACTACACAATTCTGTATATACTTCCTCTCAGATAGACATCAAAAATACTGTATGGCACAATGTTATCCCCTGATGAAGGCTCAGAGAAATAGACTTCTAAGTAACTCTCTCTTTTACAATGACATTTTGAATAATCAGATCACTTATGACCCAATTCTTCAAAGCACAAATACACTTAGACATTTAGACACTTTCTGCTGCAGAGGAATTCATGGGTCATCACACACAGAGATCAATATGATCAGGTGAAGACGTTTATGACAGATCAGAAGGCTACTTACATACATCTTCTACTTCTCTACATGCAAGCAATACATTGGTTTCTAGCTACTTGTTTACACATCTAAGCAAATCACTTAGAGCGATGGTGAGCTGTCATAAAAATGCTGCTGCTGCTGCTCTGCCCCGCTAAGGTTCTACAACCTGCCGTTCACACACTCCGTTGTTTACATTCTTGGAATTGCTACGCTTGGCAGCTACTTCCCCACAGCTGCACATCAAGGACATATTTACCTTCTTGCTTATTTTGCTCAGCTAAGTTAAGGCTGGATTTTGCATGTCTCAGTGTCTTGACTATTAAGAATCCCTCAACATATTCCCCCTTTTTCTTTCTGCACAAGCCAGGCCTGATTGATATATTTTTCCGTCACTCTGTGAATTAGCGTAGAGCAGCATTGCAAAGCACAGCAAAACAACATTCTGAAAGTTATTATTATCAAAAGCAACAACAATGCTGTCTTGCACAAATTCTTGAGCCACTCAGTGATTCTTCAGCTTTTGAGCAACCTTTCTAACCTTAACTCGTTACTCACTATTAAGTATACAGTTACTTAAAATAATTTTGCTAGCAAGCGTTACTTTAGCTAATTGAAACTGTGAAAACAATATACACCATTGCTCTAAAGTCTCTACCAAGCTCAAATCTTGATTAAGAGTCCATAGTTTTTTCTGAACTCTGGTTCTTGATTTTGAGCAGGCGAGCAGGTCATTGCTTTAAACCTGTTGGTGATAGAACACATGCATACTCTCTTCTCCAGGTTAACAGGTTATCTGAGCTTTGTTATTGCATGTTATTACACACTCAGTTGTGGGTATTGCATTATGAGCAAAGGTGATCAAGGCAACAGGTGCAACTACTAATACACATAAGAGAAAGAGCAACTACTAATATACATAAGAGAAAGAGAACAGTACTTCAAAAGTATACAGATTATCAACCATTTAACTATTAGCTACTACCCAAAGTCTACAATCACTGAAGAGTCCCATTTTACAGGCGAGACCTGAAGACCTTTCCCGGGCAAGGCTTTCAAGTTTACCTGAAAGGGGTTCCAGTTCTTATCAAGCTGAATTGGTGAGCTAAAATGACGCAATTACATTTTTAGAGTAGAAACATCTGGGATTAAAGATCCAGCACCCGATCAGCTTAGGGCCAGGGCTTGGCCAGAGTCCAGGCCTTACTGAGAGGGTCTCCCTAAACCATCTTACAAACAAGCCTCTATTAATATCAATTCTTTAAAACAACACACTTCTTATAGATAACTACACAGGGTTATGTGAAAATTTCTAAAGCAGACGGCGTTGTCATTTAGTTTTAACTAAATAATTAATGGTACCATAAACAAACTGCAAATAACTGTGAACAAAGGAATGCATATGTGTGGCATCAAATAATATCTTCTGGATAATGCTCTCTATAAAAGCTTAGTAAATTCATATCATTACATTAACAACACATCTAGAATTGTTAATACAGTAACAGTAACTGTTCTGAAAAAGTGAGATTATATTTTCTACACATCTATGCATATGACAGTAAAGCAAAATGAAAATAAGAAAGAGAAGCACTAAGCATCTTACAGTTAATAATATTCATGATTTGAAATTGATATTCATTCTTCTGTGTTACCTATAGAAGGTAAAGCTGCAAAGGTTGTTATGAATAGTCATCTTGATTGACTAATGTAGAACATTTAGAATCACAGAACCTGTAATGAAATCAAGGATCTGACAAATTGCATCCTCAACTACTTATCTTACCAATTCTTCACCATGAACATTTCAGTTGACTTTATCTTATCTCTATAACAAAAGAACTGTAAAGAACTCTTTCCCCTTTTTCCCCTTTTTTTTCTTTTTTGTTTTGTTTTGTATCGCATGTTTCGACAGAACTTTAACTTCGCTTAAACTTAAGATAAACCTAACAGAGCTTAAAGTTAACAACTGAAACCGAAGAGAAATTAATCTTCAGCACTTAACAAATTACTTTTATCTTACAGGTGTCTCTACATAGATTTACATGCCAGCAAAACACAAATTAACACAGGCAATTCACACACACACACACACACAAGGAAACTTCATAGTAGCTGCAAGATTTACTGCAGGTATCAGACTTGCTTTTGCTAAAGGTATCAGGGGGCTAACTCACTCTTAGGCCATGAAATACTTTACAGAATCGGCCTCAGGATGTCATCCTGCCAGTTCTGGCACTTCTTAACAACAAACCATGCAGAGAGGGCTGAAATTCCTTGGGGTAGCAAGTTCTACCCCTCTGCCAGCTGTCAGAAATTCACTGAACAACACCACCTCTCACGGACATGGAAACTCTCTTCACTCAACCACAAGCCTCCGTTTTGCCTTTTCTTTTTTTACTTTTTTTTCTTTTTTCTTTTCTTCACTTTTAACATGTGCACTTGCTCTGTCTATTCTTTCCTTCAGAAGTTACTAAAATTCAACTTCTTAATAGAACTAAAAATCAACAAACTTTACCCAAATCTTGATCAACTCAAAGTTGACAGGTCTGACCTATAAACTCAGAATACATAAAAGACTCAAACAACATTCTTAGTACATTTGCTGCAGCACTTTCACACCTGTATGCACACGCACACAGATACTGGTTAAGGTGTACGTATGGAAAGAAAAAACAAATCTTTTGAACTCAGCGAAGTAGTCACTCTGGATGCCTCTGCAAGCATTTAACTTTAAATCTAGCAAAACTAGATACAAGGTTAAGGATATACTTTTAAGAGTTTCAGATATAGCAGAATTCAACCTGTTTTGACCTCTTCCGTATAAGAAACTACTGAAAATCCATCATACAGCAGGTAAACATCAGCAAATAATATAAAGAAAAATAACTGAGTTGTAAATGAAATAGCAGCAACGTAGAACTTTAGAGGGTAGAATTTTTGTAGGATTAACTGGAAACATCATAAAGGTGTGGCAGATACATCGTGATTCTACATAAATCAGTTTTGGGACTGACCTATGGCAACTATAAACATTATTGAAAATGTCTGTTTCACAGTCAGTACTCCTCTGAGATAAGTGTAAGTTTACTGAAATGTTTTCGAAGTGCAGCTTTACTCACAGCAATAATAGCATCGTATATCTTGGCAAACTGCATCTAAAACCTGCTTAATTCACAGATGGTAAGACAGCTTTCTGTAAATATAATTACAATAGGTTTGAGATCTAAAGAATACATCAAGGACATAATCATATAATACTGCCATGACTCTGGACACGCATCCTACTTAGTGTTGTGGATGTATAGAACTGACACATGGATACAAGCAGCTGTAGTTACGGTTTTAACTGATTGCGAAGGAGGGTACTAGTATATGTTTCACTGTGGCCTTTGCCACAAGGGCAAAGAACATCAAGAACTCAGGTACTGAGCAGACAACTGAGAGAGTGTATTTTATGAGATAAGATCAAACTGAGTCACTTTTCTGGGCAATTAATGTACTTAAACTATTTTGATATTAAGTTCATGTGCAATTTATAAGTATTAAGGAAGAACAAGCACACTTGAATCTCTGAATAGCTGTACTAGCTGGAAATGCTGTTACATGTGTCTTTATGGCAAAACAGTCACATTTAAATTGTCTTATTAGAGCTGTACAGGCAAACAGGTAAAGCTGGCACTACGCTGCCTGTTTTTACAGTAGAGAGCCATGAGCTAATTATGGCTGATTCTCAAAGGTTCTGCAGATAACAAATATGGAGTCAGGCCTAGCATGGGCCTCACACAGTTAATTGCTCCTAGGAACTTTGTAAATCACTCAATGTTTTGACATCAGGATTTAAAGTCAATTGCTGTAGCTATACATCTTGTCCAGTTAATATCTACTCTACACATCTCAAATAGAGGTGTGAATGTATGCTGAGTAAAACTAAGACACTGAGTCTATGCATAAACTAAGATATTAGACACATAAGGAGAAATTATGCTTTCAGGGGATAATTGAAAATTTAACTTTGCTAACTTCTTATGGGATCTTACTGTGCTGTGTTTAATTATGTTTTACTATTTGGTTTGTCTCAGGCAGCTCAAGGAATGTCAAGGCCAAAGAGCAGCAGTTCGTTGAAGGGGTGCCAATTTAGTTTCACAAACCTTGAGGCTACGTAGAAAAACAAAATAGATTTTACCCTGTGGGAAAAAACAAATTTTACACCATGGTTTGAGCGTTAACTCCCAAGTTTTATCAGAGTTGGGTAATATCAGAACTTCAAGTTGCAGATCACAATAAAGCTGGGGTAATATATAAGTAACTAAGCAGAACATAAAATTATTTGTTCAAATTAAATACTTCAGGTATATCTATTAAAACCTGTCAGCTGAAAACGGACTTCTTAGCACCCACACAGCAAAGTTTAGAATTCCGAAGTAGTGTGTTTTCCCTTCAGACATCTCACCAAAATGTACTCTGTCCCAGTAAGATCTAGGAAAAACAGAAAGCCTGTGAAATTCCTTAAAGGAAACATAGTCAGTGGCGGGGGGGGGGGGGGGGGGGGCGGTGCTGCTCTGATTTAAGGCAGATTGTCATGGTTTACATACCAATTCTGTAGAGCTGAGATAAGATGTGCAGGGAAGGGTCAACTAGCTTAACAATTTACAAGACTTTCAGAGCACCAGAGGTACACATAAAACACTTTCTAAAGTACTCAGCAACAAACCTAACTTTCAGTCCAACCCTCTCATTTAACCAAGCTGTTATCATCATTGCTCTCTCGTTTCAAAAAGCTGGAAACAAATTCAAAATACAACTCAGTTGCACTAATTAAAAAGGCACTTTGAAGATACATTTGCAAATCAAACTGCGCAGGTCAGCAGAGGCTTTCTGTGGCACCCGCCCTCTCCCTGCTGCTGGGGCGGGGAGGGTTTGTCGGGCGGGGGAAAGCGAAGGGTGGGGGGGTAGGAAGCGGCAAGCAATTGCTGCTTCTTCTGTGCGGCTGTCTTGCTTCCCTCGAAGACATCCCGAGATGGCTCCACCAGGGTCACTGGACACGTCGCACGGTCAGTTGCTCTGCCAGTCAGTCGCAGCTGAGTCAGCTCTCCGGCCAAGGGGTGAGCGCTGGCGACAGCAGGATGATGCAGGACTGGGGATCCGCGCTCTGAGCCACTGTGCAGCTCTCGGGAGGAGAGATGTTAATATCAAGGCTTGCCTCACGTAGAAAGCAGTTTCAGAGTTCCGTAAGGAATAATATAAGGTGATCCGATGTGGATAATATTTTGCAGCACTCTTAAACTGCACCAACTTTTTGGGACACTTTCACGGGAAGAGCATGGTTTTCAAGTAGGGGGTAGGACGAGCCAAAGGCGAAGCAGCCACAGCGGGGGGAGCATTAGCACTGGTTGTTGGGGGTCGGAGAAGGCGTACGATTTGTTTACAGGTGAAGCAACTCTAGCAGGCAGATTAAGAGGTAGCACTTGCAAGGTTTTTGCTAAATCTTGAATCCTAAACGAAAGATCAGCATGGGTCGATGGACCAGCCTCCACCTCCATTTCCAGGCTTCCACCCTCCCCCTCTTTGCCTCTGACATCATCATTGCCTTGAGAGGGGGATGAGCCTCTATGAGAGGCTGCGTCCCTGGCCTTGGCCGCCTCCAGTGGTGGGGGTGGCGGGGGGGGGCTTCAGTTTCTGCCAGTTTCAGGGGTGGCGGGGGGGGGGCAGGATCAGGTGGGGAGGGATCGACACTCGCAAGGGAATGTCCAGCGTAGTGGAAAAAAGGTTGTTGATAGGAAATGTTTGCAGGGGCTCTCTGTTTTCATAGTAAGTAAAACATCTACTATGGTCTTCCATAAAGGAGCGTACTTTGTTGCATCCTTTGCTTCCTTGCCGCCTGCAGCTACAGTGTCCCAGAGCGCTTTCCTGACCACCCCCCAGGCGCAGATTTCAAGAGCTACAGAGGCACCCGATATGTGTCTGTGCTCCCATGCCCAGCTAAAAAAAGTTTTTCAAAGCCAAGGCATCATATTTCTGTGCTCTCTTAGAGAGAATATGTTGGAGGAGGTTTAGGATAGAATCCCGTTCATGCTCATCCTGCCCCATCTCCCCCCACGGCCGCTCACCTGTTCCTGGCGAGATTCAAAACTTTTCCGGAAAAGCCACAGGCTCTTCCAAAAGTTACACTGGAGCTCCATTCCTGCATGGGACTGCAGGGGTGCCTAGGGCTATTCAACACCTCATCCTGCCCGGGGCTCACAGGGAATTTTCGACCGTCTTCTCCGCATCTGCCATGCATGAGCAATTTGTTGATAAGACGCGTCGGGGCCACCAATATGCCGTGGAGAAATTCACAGGTCATCACACAGAGATCAATATGATCAGGTGAAGACGTTTATGACAGATCAGAAGGCTACTTATATACATTTTCTACTTCTCTACATGCAATACATTGGTTACTAGCTACTTGTTTACACATCTAAGCAAATCACTTGGAGCGATGGTGAGCTGTCATACAAACACTACTTCTGCTGCTCTCTTCCGTTAAGGTTCTACAACCTGCCATTCACACACTCCGTTGTTTACATTCTTGGAATTGCTACACTTGGCAGCTACTTCCCCACAGCTGCACATCAAGGACATTTACCTTCTTGCTTATTTTGCTCAGCTAAGTTAAGACTGGATTTTGCATGCCTCAGTGTCTTGACTATTAAGAATCCCTCAACAACTTTCCTAGCAGTTGAATTACCATCTGACTCCCACTGCTTTTAAGATGTAGTTCTGATCCATTTACGGAAACTTTTCTTTACTCTTTTCTCATAAACCTTCTTAGGCTGTTTTAGAAAAGTGGTCATAAAGTTCAGTTGCCCATTCAGTACTGAGTGATGTCTTCATACAAGGTGTTTCTTCCTGCACTGAACTAATCTCTAGAAATTTATGACTTTCTCATATACTTTGTTGGCTGATACTATTGTAACGGCTTTAGAGTCACACAATTTTGCTGAAGGCCATATTACATAGTTAATTTCAAATGCAAATTCTTAAAGGCTTTGCCACAATAGACTGGCAAAATACATGCCAGCCTTGGACTCTATAAATACTCCAGTTCTTCAGTTTTTGAGCTTCTGCAGTGACCACCATGACAGAGTGACAATGATAAGCTGGCATCACTGACAATTAAACAAGAGCAGCAAGATTTGCTATTTACTGATCCAGCTGCCATTTTCACCAGTTTCAGCAGTTTGTCAGTTAAGGGAAATTATGCTAGTGAAAAACTAGATCTATGAAGTTGATAATGAGTAACTGGAAATATCAGGAACTTTTCCTCAAGAACAATTTGCTGATAGTGTTGGAAGCAAAGCAGAGTTGACCAAACGGGGTAAGATGTTCTCGGTTTTTTGGTGCACAAAGGGTTGCAAGACATACACACTAAAGTACCACGTGGGCTATTATTAATGGGAATTTTCTCTAAAACTTTCCTGTGGGAAGAAGAGTGCATCTGTTGACACAGGTGAAAGCTTTTAAGCAGGCCTGCATACAGGGATGTCAGTGTTCATTATAGTGACTTTCTGAAATGTTTTCATTGAAGCTTTTATCTCAACTCCACACAAGGCAACCTTCACATCTTTTACTTCTTTGAGGCATATAGCTAACATTTGTTTCCATCATACAAAAGGTTTTCTCATCTTTCAGGGAAACTTTCAGCACCAGAAAGTTCAAAGAGAACTTGGGTTCACATCGCATGGCTGAAGGGCATCTCCTTGCCTCTTATAAACCCATACCATTCCTTTCTTATGCAGAGCTCTGTGGGACTATAGAAGCTCCTGGACTACCAGGACTTTCCCCCATAACAGTTGTTTTCCATAGTGGACCTGTTTTGCCCGACTTACAGACTTAGTCTGGAAGTTAGCAGTGCTGACATATACTGGTTGAGTGTCTGGGGATATTTGAGTTCCTGCCTGAAATGAACTCATTTTAAAACTTTCAGGCTTTGGATGGGTTCATGCAAGTTTTGACCCCTTGTTTCAAAATTGCAGACTTACTTTTCCAGATAGTTTGGCAGTATACCTGTCCTAGGTTACATGGAAGGTATAACCAAAAGTATGTATTCTAGTACCATCTCCATAAGTTGTTAAAACAGGTGGGGCAGTGCTCTTTGTGTTCAGCATGACCCAGCCCTGATAACACCATCAGGGGGCTATCTCTGCTAATGGGCCATCAAGGACTGTGGAAGTGACCCAGCCCTGATAACACCACCGAGGGGCTATCTCTGCTAATGGGCCATCAAGGTCTCTGGGAGTGACTCATAGAAATCCATCAGCCCATTGTGAGATGCCCTGCCCAAAGGGGAGGAGCTGAACATTCCCACCAGCATATAAGAGAGAGACTCTGGAACATTGGGCTACCTTTTTCCACTGGATTCCCAGAGGGGAAGAGCTCAAGAGCCACCGCTGGACCTCCAGAGACCGACAAGATTTTTCTACAGGATCACCATTTCAAGAAGACTACATCCATCACTCCGACAGGACTGCAGCCACCATCGTTAACTGGACTGCCAGCACCACCCTAACAGGGTGACAGGTTGTATTCTAACTTTTTCTATCCGAATTGTTGTTTCTGTATTATTGCCTTGCTCTAAATTTTAGTGTAAAAACTGTTATTCCTTCTCCCCTTTCTTTGTCTGAAAGCCCTTGATTCTGAAGTTATAATAATTTAGAGGGGAAGGGGGTCACATTATCCATTCTAAGGGAGGCTCTCACCTTCCTTAGCAAGACACCTGTCTTTCAAACCAAGACAATACCGAAGGTTATGTTGATTTTTCCATGTGCAACAAGGAGCAAAGTACAGGAAGGTCCAGAGCCCCGTCTTCACTCTTTCTTCTAAGTGATGAAGCATTTTGCTATCAGACATCTGCAAGTACAAGATCGGTGTGTTTCCTGCTGCCTCATCAGCTTTCAGCATTTCACATTATCTATATTATGATTTGTTCCCTGTTTTGCCCCCTCTTCCAGTATTTGAAGTGGTAGTTGAATACTTGCTGGCCTCAGAGCTGCCACCCATTCATCAGCAGCCTGTACCAAAACACACACTGGGCAGAGACATACAATGTAAAGACAGACCACTCAGGAAGCAAATGATTTCAGGAAAAAAATCAAACCAGTGCTAATTCTGAAAAAAGTAAAAGTCAAATAGTAGGAGATGAGGCTAGATAAGCTTCTTAAGAGCTTACTTCTTTAATCTATTGAGGACACTTTATCTGGGTATTTACCAATAGCTAGAAACCATACAGCATTTCCTTTTTATTTTTTCTAAATCCTCCATCTGTTTAGATTTAAAACCAGAGATGGAAGAAAAGACAAATATTCATAGATCTGGAAAACCAGTGGAATTGGTAGGGGACTGGGATGAATTTCTGAAGTGGTGGTACGCTGCTACTTAGAATTAGTGTTTTACAAAAGTTAAGTCATCTTCTGATGACTGCTGCAATTATGTGACGTAGGTAGATGGATTCAGTTTCATGATTGAAATAAAGCGGTGACATCACCAACATGTTGAGTCTAATCATCATGAAGACTGGTCTGCGTATTTATCCTCAGAACTAGCCCTAGGAGACCTCAGTACCACAGAAGCTTACAATGTTGGATTGTACTTATGTGAAAGATTTCAGCTTCTCCAGCTACCACAATATAACTTTCTGTGAGCATCAAGATCAATAAATAATCAAGAAAACATACCCATTATGCCCACATCTAGAGTGGGAATGGAAGCATCAATCCACTCACTCCTTTTTCCAGTCCTGCAGCATCATTTGGCTCAACAATAACTGAAATAGTGCAAGGAAACACTCCTGGTGAGAAGAGCACATCTCTCCTCCCCATCTCACCTCACTAGGATGGGGATGCTAAATCTGTGCCACTCATACCAGCAACATGTCTGGTCCTCTTGTTCCACTTGACACCTCCCCTGCCCCATCACATTTCACATGGCTTAATATAACATAAAAAACCACCTCCTGCCTCCACAATCATAGTTCTTAAGCAAGATGAGCTTCTCTGAGAATGTCACGCAGGCTTTTCATTTTTCTCTCACTCCACTCTCACCACCTACTTGTGTTACATGACCAAAGAACACTTGGCAAAAGTCAAGGATCTTTTCTTGATCAAAGTAGAAGTAGAAGGTTGAGATGTTGGTTTTCTTTTTCTCTTTTTAATCATTCACATTTTCATTCTACTTGTTTAGGCCATCATCTTTTCACCTTATGGGATCCTTTACCCTCTTCCTACTTTTCCTTCATATCCTCAGACCACCTTCTTGATTCTTCACTTTCTCACCCCTTCTCACTCTCTGACCTCAGCCTTGTGCTCTTTTGCATTACTATGTAGCCCTGACTAGAGCCAGATGTACTTTGGGAGGCCAGATCTGACACAGCCACAAGAAGCATGCACCCTGCTGAGGAGGAAGAGGTCATAACAGAAGCCCATAGCTCCATCCTGTCAGTCACTGTATACTATACACTGATGTTGCCTTCTCCTCTCAGGACTGCTTTGGTTGAAAGGCAATTTTTTCTGGTTTTTTTCCATGTAACACTGATAGATTAACTTACATAATGAAGCACTCTGCAGCCTGATGACTATGATTTATTCTTCTTCCCAAGTGGTTTAATTTTACATCAGTTATCCTTGATTTGTCAAAAAGGAACAGTAATTGGAATGGAAGTCATAGAGACTGCTTTAGATGAAATTAAGCAAGAATTCCCCATAGTCTTCAGTGGGCTACAGTTTTTCCTCTTTTCTGGCTGTATTCTTTTTTCAGTGCCTGACAAAATTGCTTATTTTTGTTGAAATTTTCAGCAAAAATAACTCAGTGGTGTTTGGACAGGAATGTTGTTGTCAGAGGTAAAGAGAAGGATGGAAAGCATGTTGGGAGTAAAATAATCTCATGCTCTTAACTGTGCTGAAAAACAAAGCAGTTAGCCACTGAACTAGGCTTTCAGTGGCAACTGAGCTTTTAGGTGTCACAGGAGAAGCTGATTCAGAGAGAGCAGATACTTCTGCTGTGTCAGCAGGCTGTGCATGTTGGAAACAGCTCACTGTACCAGACTGGATGTAACACTCACTGGGCCATGAAGTCTGGCCAGACACTGTCAGAATATGAATGATTGTTGGGAAACTTCATGCTTTGCAAGGTAAAGAGATCCTCACAGCATTTCATCAAGGTGGGTGCTGATTTGGAGATGGCCCCTATGAACATCACTGTGCAAAAATCTAAAATAGGTCTTCCATCACCCATGGCTGCTGAGAGGCTCTGAGCACATGCTTCTCCCTCAGACCAAGTGATGTATGCCCATTTGAGGGCCGAATCCAGGGTAAGTGAGATGAACTGGACTATCAGAAAATTATTTTTCTTCAGGTTTTGTTGTTTCATAAAAGTAAAGCCCTAATAATGTTCATGTTCAAATACTTGAAGATTGAGAGGATACAAGTCCTGTATGTCATAGATGTCTAATATAGGAAATACCAATGTGTGTCAACATGCAACATCTGATAATCATTGAATGCTTTCAATTTGGATAATGCTGTGAGGAATTCAAGGTGATTTATATATTTATATACTATATTGCCAGCTTGCACTGATTGCACTTGGTCTTCAAATAAATATTTCAGAGAAGGAAAGAGGGATGAAATGGAAATTTCCTCAGCTTTTCAAACTGCGCCTTGAAGAATCATAGAATCATAGACTGTGTTGAAAGGGACCTTAAAGATCATCTAGTTTCAAACCTCCTGTCACGGGCAGGGACACCTTTCACTAGACCAGGTTGCTCAGAACCCTATCCAGCCCAACCTTGAATACTACCAGGGATGGGACATCCATCCCTGAAGAAGCAGCTACTCTGATAGGAGCCTCACTGCTTTGTGATCTAGATGTCAGTGCTGGCATGAGCTGATTTGGTTGCAAATCTCTATCTCATGTATTTGTAATCCTCAAAAAAAACATTTCTTAATCCTCTTCTGATCTGCAGACCTATAACTCCCCTAAACCTTTGTTCTTGTATGTGGGAGACATTATCCCAGAACCTCACATCCTCAGTTCTGCCAAGTGCCAAAGATAATGTTAATTGCTCCCTAGTTGTCCTTGGCTCCAGATATTCCAATAACTCCATTCATGTTCTAATTCTACCACAGTATCCAAACACCAATCGTCACCTTTTTTAAAGCAAGGGCTTGGTTGTATTCATTATAAGAAAATTAGTATGGCTGAAAAGTTCGCTGCAAATAGTGCAGGGACATGAGCACATGAAATTTAGGAAAAATGAGAATTACTACATGGGTGTATTGGCACCTTGCAAAAACCATGATGTCGGCCTATGTTGTCCGTCCAGCACATGTTATCTTGGTAGTAATGTCACCAAAGAGGTAATTTTCCTTCCTTGTGACAAACAATCCCTGTGAAATAGCATAGGTTTAGACCAACACTATTATAGAGTATATCCAAGTGATACACTGAGATTTGGCAAGATTTGCATCCAAACTCAGACAGTCTTCATGTTAGAAAGGATAGGGTTAACATCTTTAACTTCAAGATGAAGTTAGAAAATGATCAGAACTAAAGAAGACTGAACTACAAATCGATGCCGTGATCAGACAACTTTTATGAGTTTGAACTTGACACTGCCATTCAATTTGTTAGGCATCAGAAAACATCAAAACATCCACTTAAATACTGAGCATATGAAAAAGAACTAAAAAATTTGGCAAACAGAACATACCTGACAATTTTATTAAAATGTAAATCTTAAGGTTTGCTTCTCCTGAACTTAACTGAAGTCCTGGCTTGAACACAGATGTCGTGAATGTGTATTCCCTAGTACCCAATATAACCAGTAAGTCAATTCAGTCTCAGCTTGAGCACAAAATCTTTTCCCAGATGATGTGTCTGTGATTCTTTTGCATCCTGAGGCACTTGGCAAGAATCCTGACAAACAAGGTTAAACTCAAAAGAGATTGAAAACACCTGAGGCAGTGGGTTTCTAAGCCTTGATCAACTGGAAGACAGGGAAGTATTTATTTTTTAAGAGAGAGAAAAATGAACAAAAAGAGGTCATTTAAGCAATGCAAACTCAATACAGTCACCAAGAATAAAAAACCCACAACACTGTCAAACCAGGAGGTAGCAGGCAGAAAATATCACATCACTAATGTTGTTGGTCGACACAAAATAGCAGAGGAATGAATTTCCACTGAACGCAAAGTAAAATCTAGAGATGGTCTAGATTGTAACTAGCTTTAGCAATCAGTGAGCTCTCCACAGTCACCATCAATAGCTGTTTGGTGTTGTTAATAATCATTCCTCCAAAAGTAATGTGATATCCTTGATAGAGGAGGAATCATAACTAAGGTCAATCTTTTCCACTAGAGGCAGATCTATTGGAGAATAAAATTTCTAAATAAATGTTCCATATTTTACCTAATACTGCAAATTCTGAAGTTGTCACAAGAACACACAACGGGTTTTTATTGTTGTTTTTTTTAAAAAAATCAGTGTATCTGATGAGAGGCCAGACCAGAGCAAAACAAGATGCTTTTCTGGTTACACCAACACCTTCAACTTTGACCTTGGAAAAGATGGGAGGATCTCTGTGTGCCCATTTAGCTCTTTCTTGATCTTGCTACCAGGTGTGGAGTTAATTAATATTGTCACAATACTATGTGTAAAACGAACATCTTAACTATCATAAAGTTAATATATCTTTTATTTAGGAGTCACCTACATGCTTTTCAATGAAAGATACTTTGTTGGTATGCTGAAGCACTAATAAAATCCAAAATACCTACTGATAAGGACTGAGGCAATTGAATAGAATTTGTAACAAAGAGAAAAACAATCCAAGATATCTTTTTGAAACATGCTGTAATTCAAAGTTAAGTTCTTTTCTAACTGCATAAATTGCTGTGTGATGCTCTTTGGTTTGCATTACTTACAAAGACTAATGCACAGCAGTCTATTTTAACCATAGAAATCTGAATGCTAGAGATGAATCGGTAATACCTAGTGGCAAAGAAAGATGTAGTGAAAGAAATTCTTACTACATCAAAATATTGAGTCTTCCCAATTCTTTCTCAGAATACTTTTACTATCAGTGAAATCAGGAAAGTAGCCATTTATGTAAGGTATTTATTTTTCAGCTGATTGTATAGAGGCATTTATTAAGAATCTTTTGTGCTGATTTCAAGATAAAAATCCTGTTGTTTGAATCTTAGCCATGTGAGCTAAAAAAATGCCATATATTTAGGAAAGCCCAAACCAAATTTTAACTTGCTTTGTTTTTCATTGAGAGAATTGCTTAATTAAACTCCAGCTAAAACATAATACATGTTACAAGCAAGGTTTAATCACTGCAGATGACGATTAAGCTGGGGTAGGGGGGAAATCATGCTCCCATGTTCTGTTGAGTTTTTCACTGTTTGCAAATTATTGTTGTTCTCTTGTTACAAGTCTTTCCTCCCTTCTCTGTAGCACTCCTGTTACAAAAGATGCTCAATTTATTTTTAGATAAATAGAGATGCTTGCACTGTTTCAGAGCACATTCTTAGAGCAGATGTGTCTTCAATAGCTCCTGATATGAGGAAGAAAAGCAGATCATGTTCTCCAGAAAATGCACTGCTGTGTGTTAGCCAAATCTCCACCTATCTTCAAGAAAATGTGAGTTTTACTGGTGGTGGCCCAGGCAACTTCACTGTCTGGAGGTGCAATAATGAGCATCCCAGGAATAGAAAACAGAGATCACATCATTGCATATTAATTTTTCCCTGTCAAGGTGCTAGAAGTTACAGACTAGAAGGCTCTTTCTCAAACTTTAGTCTTACTGATTAATGGGGGAGAATACCCAAAGTTTAAAGTAAGCAGTGTACATAAATCCTCTCCTTTGTAGAGAAATAATATGTCCTATATATGTTAAGCCTTTGCCTATTTTATTGTTGATGATCAGTGAGATCTTCTGAGGCATCCTTAGCAGAAGAGCTAACTAACTCTGTTCTTCAGCTAATTAAGATGCCATGTCTTCTTTCTTGACAGGAGCGAAGTTTTGCTGTTATCTTCTTTAAGCAAAAAAACTTTCTGTTTAACTTCTCATAGGTACAAGATAAATGATTGCCTTGAATAACTCTTCAAAGCCTCAGGCTTTATAAGGCAAAGATGGTGACCTTATGGCTGCTTCTGACTTCAAAAATCAAGCAGACACATTTAAGACTTACAGGTCACTGTGCCTTAGGGTCCAACTCTATTTCATCCCCAAGCACATAACACATGGGATTCTTGAGTCCCTCTAAAGCAGAGTAGACATACATCAGCTATTTCAGACATTCTGCTTGCTTCAGCTACATGCAGAAATATCATATTTTTTTTTCTTGTCTCAGTAACAGCAGGAATCTCCTTCAGAACAAATATTTAACAAATCCCACCTGCTAAGGCCTGTTACCTCCCTCACCCAACTCTTATTGCCCACTCTCTACTGCTGCTCATCCCAGAGGCATGTCAACACACGTGTACTTTCCTACCTCTCCTCAGAAGGTTAAGAAGGGCATTTGCAGTCCCTGGTGCTTAAGGATAATGACTCCAGATTAACAGAAAGGAAATTCATGTGGAATAAAACTAGAACTCATTCAAACTTAATTCCCTTTCTTCTGAAGCTTTCTCAGAAAACATACTTTCTTCGGAACAGCATCTTCCTTCCCTCCTACTCTGTGCCTTTTCTGAACAGCACACTATCGCAGATGCCAGGCTTTCCACTGAAGAGTGGAAACTACATTGTAATGGATCTCTCGCAGCCAGGCATCAAAATTTATGGTGCAGTGGGTACAGTATGTTGGTCACTGAGTGGGAAAGTGAAAACTTTCTGCCCCAGACCATGGAGCAGCTTCATTTGCATCCCAGACCCACTTCTTTTGCTGAGGTTGTCCACTTGCCTTCCCCAAATGAAAGGAGCCATATAGCCCAGATTCGACCCCAGGACTTGTGTTTGATGCAGAGATCCCAAGGTCCCTGTCCTTCAAGGAGTGTTGCCACAAAAGAGGGTTTCAAACAGATGCAAATGGTGCAGATGGGAAGTGTTTGGGGGAAGGAAGCCCCAGCACCACACTGTAAGGCTCCTGGCTGCCATGTCCCCAGGTGGTGTGAGAGGAACTCTGTCCCTTTCGTCGCTCTATCAGCTCATCTCTGAGGGTCATTTCAGACTGACTGAGGCTGCAGTCCCTGGGAGATGAGCATCCAGCAGGGATGCTGTGTTTGCATGGACACTTGGCCTCTGCACTGCACTTAAGGCACCCTTAGGTTGGCTGGAAGAGGCTGTGTTCATGACACCAACACTTTGAATTGTTGGTTTGGTGACACCACCACCAAAGCTTTGCATCAACCATTTGCTTTCAGTGAAGCCTCTCTCCTCCAAGGCTGTCAGCATCATTCAGAGGCACGGGATGGTGTAAATGGATCCAGCAGTTAAGGAAGAAGGGTGCTACATTTCATGGTTCGTAGGTAACTCCTGCATTGCATCTCACACCTGGGGCCCTACCACTGGCATTCAAAACCCCAGAGCTGTTCTGATAAATGCATAATCTGTGGCAGCTAGCAAGAAATGCCCTTTGCTGCTGCTGCATTAAGAGACCTGATTAAACCAGCACTGGCATAGTCTTTACATACAGACCCTTTATTTGGGAGAGATCTTATAAATAGAGCAACACTGAAGTGACAGCTTCCCCAGAGGATTAGGGTCATAGTCCTCCTGTGCCCACCATTCTAGACCATGACTGGAGACCACAAATGAGTAAAGGACAATTTTGGAAACCTTTACAATCTCTGCCCAGGTTACAGGCTCTCCAGGGAAGTGGTCACAGCACCAAACCTGACACAGCTGAAGAAGTGTGTGGACAATGCTCTTAGGCACATGGTGTGATTTTTGGTGTTGTCTTGTGCAGAGCAAGGAGTTGGACTTGATGATCCTTGTGAGTCCCTTCCAGCTCAGGATAGTCTGTAATTCTGTGACAAACACAGAGAAGCTTTTGGGCTTCAACATGTTTCTCTACTATTGCTTCTGGTTCTTAAGGTCTTCAGGATTTCCTACACCTCTCCTTCTCTTTTCATTTCTTGTATGCTTGGTCTTTCACATAAAGGTTGTGTTCCATCTTATGCTCCATTTCCTCTTCCACAATAACCCTAAGAATGGACTTTCAGGGTAGGTGTAACTAGCCTGATTTCTGCCAACAAGGCTACCAGCTCAACTAGCCTGCTGAAGTTATTAGGATTTCCATTACACACCAGATTTAATTCTTTACAGGCCTCCGACAGTCTCTTAATTACACCTTATTCTCAATATATCATTATTACTTGACTGGCCCCAAATTAAAGAAAGTGTAAAAAAAAAAAATTTAATCACATTCCTTTCTCACTTGTGGTTGTCTAACATACATATAAAGCTAAAGATGCCTTAAAAAAGCCTTGTGTATTTGAAGTTCGGAAGTGAAAATTTTCTGCAGAGACAATAAAGTCAAATCCTGCTGTGTTCCTGGTCTTAATTTAATAGAATAATGGCAATGCAAGCCTGACAAGGACATCCTGGGATCTATCAGTCCTTTTTCCTCTCTAAAAGATAAGACTACTATACCTAGACCATGTCTAATAATTTGTCCGGCCTGATTTTAAAATCCGTCCATAAACACTCTCCTGTGCAGCATATTTAGGCACTGCAACACAGAAAAATTCCTAATACCACACCATAAAATACCTGCAATGCAAATTCATTGAGTTCATCATGGTCTATTTTGCAAGGGTCTTTGAGAACAAATTTCTGTCTTTCTCTTTAACGGGCCTTGAATACTGGATTATTATTACATCTTATTTCTAGTTTTCTAGTCTTCTCTTTTCTATACCAAACAAAGCAATTTCTTTCAATCTTCTAACAAAAGTCACGACTTTGGCTCTTGTTTTCTGGCCATGCTTTCTCTACCTCCTACCTTTTTCATTTCCCTCTTCTGGACTCCTCCCAGTTTGGCAACACTTGAGAAAGTGTAGTGTCCAAAACTGTTCCATGCCAGTGTCAGCATCCAAGGGTCAAGCCGGGAAGGATAATTACCTTGCATATGTTACCTACAACACTTCTGTCAGCTCCTTACAGCCTGAAATTTGTTTCATTTTGTAACTGTATCGTATTGTGGCAGTATCATTTGTCATGGCTCCATTAGACAGCTCCATTAGAGCAACCATGCACCTTCATACTCTATTTTATAATTTGTATTTTAGTTTCCCTTTCCCACGGTTAAGTATTTATATACAAATACTGAATTTTTCCTTGTTGATTTGTGCTGTTTGTCAATATGGTTCTGAATTTTGATCCTGTGTCTCAAAGAGCTTGTAATCCCTCATGGCCTCATGTTGTTTGAACACTTGTGTGTCTCACAATTCATGTTGATGAAAATCTTGAGTCAAAATATGGTTTCTACAGAGCCCTGCATGTAATGCCTTCCAAGTTCAACCTCAAAGTATGTGAGTGTGTGCTCACTGTACCGTGACCCTGGATAGGCATATATTTTGTTTCCTTTAGAGCATGTTAGATGGGACCATGCCAAAAGCCTTAGCAGAGTCAAGACATATTTATTGCATCTCCTTTATCCATGAGAACTATTATCCCATCAAAGAGGGAAGTCATTAGTTAGACATGATTTATCATTGACAAATCTACTCTGAATGTTTTAATTAGCTTTATGTTCTCTAGGTACTTTACACATTGATTGCGTGTTATCTATTGATAACAAAGACAGACTTGTTCACTCCCTGAATCTTGCTTTTCCTCTTTTGAAGAATGGGTTCTGTGGGTTTTCTTCTAGTTCCTAGAGAACCTTCTCTACTTTTGTTACCATTGGGTGTTACTGGTTCAGATATTGCTTCAGTTTCTTAGATGTTCCAAGGCCAGTTTTATCGGAGCAGTCTAATTTTAATATATATAACACATTAAATATTTTCTAACCTCTTCTTTCCCTACTCTGTGCTCTTGTGAACAAATGCTTTGGTCATTTGCTAACAATTTATGTCATGCTTGAAGGAAAGATGTCATTAAATATCTTGGCTTTCCCATCATGTCTCTATTATTTGTAATCCTTGCCTATTAAGGAATGGGTCAGAATTTTACTTTGCCTTTTTCTGTTTTTTTGGTGTTCATACAATCTTTTCACATTAATTTTTATCACCTTTGATAGTAGTAAGCCATTACGTAGTTTATCTTTCTGGGCTCAGCCATACATTTTGGTCTATTTTTTTTTCTACCCAGCTTTAGCCGGATGTCCTTGTTCCTAATTTGTAAATAAATCCCTTTTTAATGTTCAAGACTTTAAAGAGCTTCTGCTGCAGCTATTCCTTCTTACGCTGATTCCTTTCTCCTTTGTAGCACAATAATTTGCTGTTGCGTCTTAAATACAGCTTCTTTCAGTGACTGCTACCTCTCCTGCACTTTATCCTTAAATTATCCCTCCAAAAGAATCCTCTCACAAATTTTATCAACATCTGCTTTACTGAAGCCCATTATCTCTATTTTGCTTCTCTCATGCTGTCCTTTTCTTAAAATAGTCAACTACAATCAAAGTTTTGCAATAATTTCCTCCCCCTTAGTCCCTGGAATCTGTAATTTTTACAGAAGTTGGCCTAGTGTGTTAAGGAGCCCCTCTGCTGGAAAGATGCTGTAGTTTATGGTCAAAAAAATAGATGTGAAAAAAAATTAAGCATGACCTGCTTGAGCCTGAATACAACAATATTTGTACTACTTGATAAAGGCCAACATTAGTCCAGAAATGTGCAAAGGTTATCTGTTTAATTCTGATGTGATATGACAACAACACACATGTGGAGAAGTTACGTTAAATTTAACTACTTTAGGAAGTCTAAGCCAGTCAGTGCAGTTACCTCAGAAGAGTTTAGATTTTCTATGGTGTTAGCAGTCACCCCTCTCATTGTTCAAGTGTTGTGGAAGCTCGTAGGTAATCAGGCAGTCAGCACATGCAAGATGGCGAAAGAGCGAGCTTTATTTACAATTCTTTCTTTATATATGCATTAATAGTCTAATAATTATTAGTCGACAGTTTTCCACCCCCTAAGAGGATTGGCTGGAGTCTTACAGCATCCAGTACCAAAACAAAAGATTAGAAAAGCACAAGAATTCAGCTTATTTCTATTCCCCATGAGAAAGAAGAGAAAAACTTTTAGAATAGTGCATCCACAATTCCCCCTTTTCGTTTTAAAAAAAAGACAAAAGGTATTGCTTGTAGTCCCCTGTTAGTTCCTTAAGAAGGGAGAATAAGCTCAGTGTGAAGGATCTGCTTGGCAGTGGCCAGCTGCCAAAAAGATCCCAAATTAAATACCAATAAGGGGTCTGCCAGTGGTGGCCAGCCACCGACAGGGCCCAAACCAGTTGCTGATTGAAGGTGGACAGAGAGACTTTCAAGCAATGCCATAAATGATACATCTATCAAAACCTAATTCTATTGAAAGTTCTTATTTTCTGACTCCATAATAAGGAAAGTTAAAATTCGGTCCCTGCTTGTAGAAGGACCATCTGCCTGATGGTCAGTATCTTGGTCATTGTTTTGAGGTTGCTGGTTCTGCTTCTGAAGTCGTAGATCAGGACGAACGCATCTCGCAGGCAGCCACTGCACTCCAGTATCTATGGAAACGCAAGCGTACCCATGGCCCCAAGTAATAAGCTCATGCAGGCCTTCCCAAGCATTAGTAAGTAGGTTTCGAATCCAAACCTTCACCCGGGGCAAGCGCAACTCGCCTGATGACTGCAAGGAGAGAAAATGGTTCAAAATGACAGGATTATTCGAATTTGGTGGCACTGTGAGATGATTAATTGTATATAAAGCTTTTTTCAGTCGGCTCTGTGGTGATTCCCCATGCATTCCCCCTTTTTGTTTTTCCAGAACGCGCTTCAGAGTACCATGCGCACGTTCCACGATCGCATGACCAGTTGGGGAATGTGGAATACCAAATTTATGGTCCACACCCCATAGGCGCAAGAACTGCCGCGTCTTCTGTGAGGCGTAGGCAGGGCCATTGTCGGTTTTCACCGCAGATGGCACACCCAAGACCAAGAAGGCCAATTTCCAATGGGCAATGACATCACGACCCTTTTCTCCAGTATGAGCAGATGCCCACATGGCTGAGGAGAAGGTGTCAATAGACACGTGCACATACTTAAATCAGCCAAATTCAGGGATGTGTGTCACATCCGTCTGCCAAAGCTGCAAGGCCTATAGGCGTCTGGGGTTTAACCCTGGTGGCAGAGGTGCAGCGAGTCCATGGCAATCAGCACAAGCACTGACAATGTCATGAGCCTCAGCTGGTGTCAATTGGAACTGCTTCTGCAGAGTATGTGCACTCTGGTGGAAGAAATCATGGGAAGCTTTGGCTTGTGCAATTTTGTCAGGCTGAGGCGCCATCCATGCAGGGTTGGCTAGCATATCAGCCCTGGAATTGCCTTCTGTTATAAAACCTGCCAATTTGGTGTGGCTTCGAATGTGCAAAATGTAATACGGGTGCGTTCAAGCTTGAATTGCATTCCACAAAGCTTGCAATAATGAAAATAGAGCCGCATTATTGACTTCCTTTAGAAGTGAACAATCTAGACGTTTGGTTATATCTGCCACATAAGCAGAATCTGTGACCAAATTCAAAGGCACCTGAGAGAACTGCTGAAAGGCCAAGGCGACTGCCTTCAGTTCAACCGGTTGGGCAGAGCCTGACTCATGGCTTTTCAGTACCTGCCACTCGGATCCCTCCCTCCAGGTAACAATGGCTTTTCCTGTTTTTCCAGAACCATCCGTAAAGACGGTGGGTCCGTGCACTGGCACCTGACTGTTCTTTGGTCGCAAGGCAAGGCTGGTTGAATTTGCTAATTGTAATAATTTGTGACTGGGCAGGTGATAAGCAATCTGCCCTGAAAAGTTTTGCAATGCACTTTGCAAAGGAGAGCTGTTGGCAAGGCTCCATTCAGAGATGTCCCTTGTAATTGGGACAATAATGGTCGCAGGATCTGCAGCCATCAACTGCAGACATTGGTGACGGCATTTGATTATCAAACACGAGATCAATTCAAACAATGTGGGTGCTGGTTTTTTTGGCTGATGGGGCAGAAAGACCCATTCCAGAACGTGTAGAGGGTCAGCCCATTGTTTGTTCCATTGGCCAATGATACCTGTGGGATGGAGGTCTGGAGCAGTAATAAAAACAGTGATATCAACAGAGGGATCTACTCGATAAACCTGATGAGCAGAAACAGCTTGTTGCACCTCATTCAGCACTCGTCGCGCCTCCGGGGTCAATTTTCGAGGTGAATTCAGATCAGGGTCCCCCTTTAAAATATTAAAAAGCAGGAAAAGTTGCATGGCAGTCAGTCCTAAATAAGGACGTAACCAATTAATGGTACCAAGCAATTTCTGGGCATCATTCAGAGTTTTGATAGTGTCTAAAAATTGCACCTCTTGGTGTTGTACAGTTTGATCCAAAATTTTGACTCCCAAATATTTCCAAGGAGGCTGCTGTTGAACCTTGTCTGGGGCCACTTGCAACCCATGGGAATGCAGGGCAGCGAGCAGTCGAGGCTGTAACCTCTGCAACTCATCCTGGGTGGATGCTGCCACCAGGATATCATCCATATAATGGTAGCAGAGCGCCTCAGGAAGCTGCTCACGGACTCCAGACAAAGCCTGAGCGACATACCATTGACAGATTGTCGGGCTATTTTTCATGCCCTGATTTCCATTGAAATCTCTTTACAGGCTCAGCATTATTAATTACAGGCACTGTAAAGGCAAATTTTGGTCTGTCATTGGGGTGCAAAGGAATTGTGAAAAAACAATCCTTCAAATCAATGATCAAGATTTCCCACTTTGTGGGGATCATCATGGGTGAGGGCATACCAGGCTGTAAAGTGCCCATAATCTCCATCACTTCATTAACTTTCCGAAGATCTTGCAACAATCTCCACTTCCCCGATTTTTTCTTAATTACGAACATGGGGGTATTCCAGGGACTAGTAGAAGGCTGTCCCTGTTGCAATTGTTCCTGAACCAGCTGACAAAGGGTGACTAATTTTTCTTTGGGCAAGGGCCACTGTGGTTCCCATACGGGTGTTTCAGTCAGCCATCGGAAGGATAGCATACGATATGGTGCGCCCTTGCTCACAGTGACCCCTATCAAAAATTTGTCCCAATCCGGACTCCCCATGCCGTCAACATGTCCCTTCCCCAAAGGTTAATTGGGGCTGAAGTAACATAGGGCTGAATTACAGCTGTGTGACCCTCTGGGTCTTTCACCAACACAGGCCGTTCACTCAGTTGGCTCTGTGTGGTTCCTCCTAGCCCCTCAATGGCTGATCCCACAGGGGCTAGAGGCCATGTAGAAGGCCATGAAGAGGAAAGAATTGTTACATTGGCACCTGTGCAAATCAAACCTTGAAGCCGAATCCGACATGGGTGGGCTTTTGGCAGGATCAGAGTGCAAGTCAGCTGTGGTCTCTGACTAGAGATGTCTGCGGCCCAGCAGATCTGCGGAAGTTCTGGAAATCCAGTGCTGCTGCTTCTGTATACTTGCTGCTCTGCTCTGGGTACACAAGACTCAAAAGGCCCCAAGTAAGCAATGGGAGTTTTCTCAGGGATTGTGACAGGGGGACTTGGCGTGGAAACCATAGCACGAATCTGGCCTGTAAAATCCCCATCTATAACTTCTGGATGAACAAAGATCCCTTGGTGGGTGACCTCAGGTCTCCCCACCAGGAGAGCACCATACCCTTGGCTTAGGGGTTCGTGCACATCCAGGGGTACTCTGTGAATGTTACCAGAGTCTAGGACACCTGTACTGGCTGTGTAGATGTCGACCCGGGCTGGCCCTTGGGCGCCGTCTCCACGCTGGCCTGATGGGCCAGTGCTGGCGACGTTGGCCTGGGCTGGCCCATGGGTGTCGTTTCTACACTGACTGGGTAAGCCAGTGTGTGCAGCCTGTTTTGGGGGAATGTATGTGATGGAGGGCAATTCCCCCTTTTTGCACTTCCCTTTCTGTTTCCTGACAAAGGCCAGTCGTCTACATGGTATTTAGACCTGCAATAGTCTGAACAATGCCCTGGTCTGCCACACCTCTTGCACTGGGGAACTGCAGTCCCTGCATTTCCCTTTTTCTGTGATTTATTTCGTCTTCGTTTATTCCCAGCCTTGTACTGCTTCTGCCCACTGTAAGGGTTTGCCTGAGCAGGTGACAGAAATACAGCCAAAGCAGGCTTCTTTGAGCTCCGTGATGCCACCTGGGAGCAGGCCTCCACCATCTGTGCAATGGTAGGATCGCCTTGCAGTGCACCTATAATTTTTCTACAGTCTTCATTGGCATTGTCTTTTGCCAACTGTTTGCACAGCACCTGTCTCAAGGTATCATCTTCCAGCTGTTTTTCCAATGCAGCGGTGTCTCAGATTAGAGAAAAATTTCCTAGGTGGAAAGTGTTCTGAATAAAACACCTCCCCCACAGCAAAGACTTCCGGCATCCCGTCCCCCCACAACAACAGAATATCACAGCTGAAAAATGGGAAAGAACTGTTTAATTAACAGACTACGCAGTGGAAGGGGAAAGGGGGGGAAAAAAAAAAAAGTCATTAAACCTGAACAAACAGTTGATGAGCTTTAGTGTCCTTTTCCTCAGGCGTAACTTCCCCTTTCCGGGGTCCCTGGAGGGGCCAGGTGGAGGTCTCCGGTGGCTCCCTGGATGATTCTCATCCGCTGTCCTCTGGGGCTCCTCAGGTTCTCAGATGAGAAAGCAAAATCGAAGAAAAAGGTCCAAAAACGACGAAAAAACAATCCCAGGGAAAAAAAAACCAAACAAAACAACAAAAAAAACCAACCAAGCAGCAGCCACACCAGTAGCAGCAGCAACTGACTAAAAAAGTGTCCCTTCCTTCTCACTCCCCCGTAGAACAGCTGGGAGAAGAGTTTCAAAACATCCTGCACTGGCAGCAGAGCTTCTCCCGGCTGCAGGACACAGTTAAAGCTACAGGACCATATTTCTGGTCAAGCATACAAAACGATAGGGAATACAAGATATCATTATGCCACCCCAGGACACGCGGCTAGCTTTTCGAAGGATAGGAAAGGCTCAGATGGCACCTGGTATATCTTAGAATATTGCACTTCTGGCTCTGCCATGTTGATTGTTTTAAGAAGAGCACCTATACCTAGTTTTTGGGCCTGTTCCAACAGTTGTGGATCCCATCTGGCTTGCAGGTCAGGATTGTCGTGGGGTTTAACTCCCATCAGAACATCCAATCCAGCTCCTCGCCTAGGGTTACCAAGAGGCAAACGCATGTTTTCATCTGTGGCCTTTTGAGCCATTTTCCTCCAATTATTCTCAAAAACTATAAATTGCACAGGTTGGAACAGAACTTGGCCCAAATGCCTGATGTCAAAGGGTGCCAACAGATCAGTATTCAGTACCCTAAGAACTTGCATAACTTCAGGAGACCCAAGCCCATACTGTGCTACCTTAGTTTGTAAATCCTGGACTACTTTCCAAGCTATAACTTGATGGTTATCCACTTGGCCTGAGTTCAGGGCTGCTCTGAACACTGGAAAGGCTTGAACACCCCCTTGCAGGGCGTTAGTATCACCCTGAGCCACTGGCCCACCTTCTGAAGGCACTGCATCTGTCACCTGCGTCTCCATGGCCTATGGTAGGAGTTGAGGCATTCCCATTCTTTCCAAGAGATTCCAATCCCCCACCTGCAAAGCTCCCAACCTGACACAGTCCCAATATCTTCTCGGGTTTCTGGCTCTTAATGTGATGGAATGCTTTTGGCTTATCCAGGGACAGGTCTGTAACAAACGCTTTTTCCTCCTCTTCGCGACTGCCCCCTTTCACCTGTGCACCGAGGAGCCGTCTACCTCGGCCTCAGAATCGTCCATCCGGGCGTCATCTGCTGTCCCTATTACAAAAGATGGAATTTCCGCAATTATGGGCGGTGGACTGGGAGATAGGGCGTGCAGAGAAGCCAGGCTGGGAGCCGAAGAGGACAGGGGAGGGGCTTCCATTTCCTCTGACTCAGCAGAATGAAGCAGCTGAAGAGGTGCTGCCATCTCCGTTGTTACTATGGTTACAACATCCGCATTCGCGGGAGGCACACTCGCCTGCCCAGCTCTCAGAGACGCATTTCGGGTTTCACACAGACGCAGAGCAGTGGCTGTCTGTGTAGAGACATCCAGCAGTGCCAAGAGCGTCTCGGAGATTGCTGCGAGCTGTTGCGAAATGCAATTCAGGGGCTTGGGGGAACAGACAACCCGCGGGCCCGGCACTGTTGCTGTGGCCACTGCTGTTGTTGTTGCGGGGGTGAAGGCATCCGGCGCAGAAGCCAGCGTGGCTAGAACTGCCCCCGGCGTGCGCTGATTTGCCTGCTCAGCTGTCAGTCCAGGCGTGCTGCTGACGTCACCTGTCGCAGTGGGGGGGCTCTGGTACAGGCTGAAGCAAGGCGGGATTGGCCGCTCCCCCTCCATCCGCCGCCATTGTGGTGACGTCATCTGCCGCCGACAGAGAGTCGAGTCGCGGGGACGGGGCGGCCCAACCCCCACCCTTGGCGGTATGAGGTGGGGTACAGGAGCAGCTCTGGCTGCGGCCGCAGCCCCAGCAGTGGCGGCCCATCGCTTTTGCTCCTTGTGCTCGACAAGGACTTCCTCCGGTGTTGGGTAAGTGCATGGCTTATAGTCCAGCGGGGACATATACCTCGGCTCAGAGCTTCCGCGTGTATCAAGGGAGGGGCGAGGCTGGCCAGGCCAGTGACCACGCGGGGGAGCCCATGATTCCAGATAGGACCGGGCGTCTTTTCTGCCAAAATTCGATCCCTCTTCTCTCAATAAATCGAGGATTTTTCTCCACGTAAAACACAAGCGTATGGTCTTAAAATTCCCAAATGATACCTCAAACCACAACTCATCTCCAAGACGTAACCACATTTCAAAGTTTGGAATTTCCCATAAAATTTCAGGGTATCCCTTGCATTCAAACCATATCAAAAGATCTCCGAGCAGTCGGTCAGAAACCCTAGCTCAGACGGGAGCCCAGGCGTCCTGCTGGGATGGTGACGGTGCCCCAGAGTCCGCAGCTGCCTCCTCCATAATGTCCCCGCGACCCTGGGAGGGTGGGAGGGGCAAGAAGGCAGGTAGGGAAGGCTTCTGCCTACCTTGGAAAGACAGCAAGTCGCACAGTGGATTCACCAGTTGTTGTGAAAGCTCATAGGTAATCAGGCAGTCAGCACATGCAAGATGGCGAAAGAGCGAGCTTTATTTACAATTCTTTCTTTATATATGCATTAATAGTCTAATAACTATTGGTCGACAGTTTTCCACCCCCTAAGAGGATTGGCTGGAGTCTTACAGCATCCAGTACCAAAACAAAAGATTAGAAAAGCACAAGAATTCAGCTTATCTCTATTCCCCATGAGAAAGAAGAGAAAAACTTTTAGAATAGTGCATCCACATTCAAGCACACACTTCTGTATTCTGCAACTTCTTCTTAGCATCTTCATAACTGCAGAGGGATACACAGCCTTTTGGTGAACCGCATGCACTATGACAGTCATGGAGGGACTAAACAACAACCAAGTCATTTCTGTATTCTATGATCCAAAATGCTCTTCAAAGCTAGAATATCTGAGGAAAAAAGGGGAGAACGTTCTACATAAGTTCCTTACCTGTTCAGGTTAGGAAAAATCTAAATAGCACTATTAGTAGCCTCTTTTACGTCAGACGGATAGATTTTAAATGGCTTCCAGGAGGGCTCCACTTTTGTATTTCAGCTGTCTTGTCATTACTGTTAGATCTGGAAACTCAGTACTAGGTCATGGAAATATTTGTCCAGTTAAACACCAGGAAAGAGCTGAGGAAACACATGTCAGGAAATTGTCTGAATGGGGAATTCACTTCAGACAGAAATCTCCCTTCAATCCATAAAATGGAAGACTGCCTAGATCCATCCTTTTCTGACTTTCTCTTATCTTTCACACCAGTAATTTGGCTTGTCATTCCCTTGGCAGAATTTAAAGCAGGTTTAGATATCTGCTTTCCATCCTCACATAAACACAACATGTTCAGAACTGTTAATGACAATTAGACTTTAAAAGCCTGCTGTGGGAAATTTCGCACGGAAGCTTAGAGAATATTACAACAATCTCACTTGCCAATGTACCTCCCTCAGCAGGAATTTATCAAGAAAAAAACAACTCTGTTCTCATATTAACTGGCTCTTAGATGCTGTCACTCTCAAAGAATAAGGAGAAGTTCTTTTATGTCTCCTGAGACCACTGTACTTCCCCGAGTCAGAAATATGAGAGTCTTGGTTTAGTGGCTCACAACAACTACATTATAGCACTTTTCCCCCAAGACGTTTATTGAAGTATTTCCAAAATGCCTCACTGATACGTTGCTCCAAAGTTTTCCTCTTCTGATAATTAACCACTTTTTTTTTTTTTTTTTTTTTTTTTTTTTTTTAGCTTGAATTTCATCATGGGCAACATATACTAATTTTGTTCTATTGCAAGCATGGACCTTAATCATTTTTCACCTCCCTAGCATAGATATACATGCATATTAATATCTCTCTTGTATTTATGAACAGCAACTTTACACACTCCAGCCTTCATTCTGCTAAACAAGCCAGAATGCTCTCAGCTTTCCTCATTAAATAGATTCTCCATTCCCATTTTTGGCATCTGCTCCAGTCCTAATGGATTTTTTTTTCTTTGTACAACTGACCAGCTCTCTTGCAGGCAGATTGCTATGACCTTGGACTGTGGTAAATACACCCTTACCTCTATTAAAACTACAAACTCTATATTCACAACTGCCCATTCTATCACTGAAGTCTACAGCATTCTGATCATCCTCTGAAAAATTAAGTGGATTTTTCCTTATTTTCTGTACAAACATTGTTAATACAAATGTCTGTTATAAGTACTCCAAAATCCACTCCCTTATTACCTTACCATCAACCCTATTACCTTTCTCTAGACCCATGCATCCCCTTTGACAATAGCACATGGTTGCCTCCCTTTCTGCTAGATCTTCACTTACTGTAAAATAATTGTATTAACCTGCTACTGGGCTACATGGGAAATTACCAATTATGTTATCACAACTGTACAAAGAGTGACAGCTACAGAATTGCTTTTCTTGCCAAAGAGCAGTAGTGAGTTTCTCCACTGTGAATTACACATTACAAGCTCACATGATATTTTGTCCACTTATCTCCATCTTCCCTATTAATCTTTTCTTCAATGTCTGTACTAAATCTTTGCATCCTGCCAAGGTCAACTAATGGTGGGTAATGGACAGCTTCATGATTTCTCTGTTGGTTAAACAGGTCCTATAGGTGCTGTTCTCCAACCACCCAGTACTGGCTAATTTGCTCACTGCACAGACAAACATCACTAGGGGAACTGCACTTTCATCTGCCGACTTCTATAATCTCAGTTAAATAGAGTAATAAATAATCTAAGTTTAGTTTTCAGCCAAACCCAAAATGTGGTAATTTGTTCTCCTTCACTTATTCCCCTTATCCCGTTTCACAGCCACATTCTGTAATCTCTGTGCAAAATACTGAGCTAAAATACTAATTTTGCTTTACACTAGACTTAGATTACCTTTAGTATCCTCAGTGTTTTTCAACCTTTTCATTCCCTTAAATAAAGCAAAACCTCACACCTTTTTCTTTGTTTTGTTACTTACATAGCTAAAGGGGTATTACCATTGTTACAGCAGTAGTTGGTTTCTTTTATAAGATCCTCTTCACCTTCCTTTTTGGAAATCTGACCTTTTTCTTCATGCTTTCTGAAAAAACATGGTTTCTTCTAAAGATGCAAATCAGAACTTGAAGACCAAGAAGAATTCAAAAGATAAAATCATCCAGGCACAAGTTTTTGGCTAACACAGACCATTTCAGTGACTAATGGAAAATGTGGATCTGTTCCTTTTTCTACCTCTCCTTCCTCCTAGCCTGAAAATGTGGAAGTCATGGGAAGAGCAATGCTAGTGGTACTAATGTACACCTCGCAGGGACAGATGAAGCCCTACACTGACTGGAAGGAGCTGGGAGGGATGCACTGCACAACCTTGTACTTGTGACTCCATCTCATAATGTGTGAGCAAGATTGTATTAGGCAATGGTAATAAGGGGGCTGTGACTCCCTTGGTCACCACTGCTCTTCAGTAAAAACACATAGGCTCGCCATGCTGCTCTCCACAAGGATAAAAAAGGGATGTGTTATACCTAAATCAAGAGACTGGTATCCACATGGAGGTTCTTCCTGTAGGAGAACTGTGTTAGGAACTTTTCCACATGAATGTGGTTCTCCTTTGGCCCTTCAGGTAAGCAAAGAAAAAGGTTTGCTTTGTTGACCCATATGTATCTCCTTAGGCTGCATTTCAGTTCAGGCTTGGAGCTACAACACGAGATGATACAGTTTCTGCTTCCATGACTAAGGCTGGGGCATGGATACTGCAGCAAAGGATGAAAAGGCCACTGCCTGGTGCTCTCCACAGGTAATGTGCAGAAAGTTTCCACTCGTGGAAATCCATCTAGAAATCTTATTTTTATAGTAAAATACATGAGCAGTATGCATGAGAAAGAAAATTCTGCTGAGTACTGCAAGCTCCAATGACATCTTAGTAAATTGGTTTCAGATCCAGGCTTCTGAAAATCATATGGTAATCAGAAAAGTTTGCAGGAACACATGCATCCTTCCTTAGGCAGTAGCAGTACAGTCTTTGATGGTTTTATCTTTGTCTAGTTTTCCTCGCATTCCCTTGCTTCCCCTTGCTCCTCTTCTTCTCCCTTCTTGTACTGTTGTAGTTTGTTCTTATCCTATGAAAGTTATAAAGCTATTTTGCTTGAAGGTGCTTGTTCCCCGCTCTGTCCTGATTGAGCAATAGCCACTGAAGACAGAACCCAAACCTGTGGACTTGTGAGTACGCTCTGAAGACTGCAAGCCTCCATAATCAAACTGAAGAAACAGTGTGGGAGGTCCAACTCTGGTTGATCCACCCCTGTTCTGGAAGAGAGGCATGCCCAGAGCCTTGGACCAACCCCCTCTTCCCGGAAGTTCTGTTAGGTTTGAATTTTTTTTGGTTATGAGTTATTGTACCCTTCCCTCATATGTCTTTATTGGACCCCTGATCCTTGTGCCCTCCCCTTGTCTCTTTCCCTATTGGTTGTTTCCCCCCCTTAAAGCCTGTTGTACAGGGACAGTTCTCCGGTGTTCTCCTCCACAACTCTCCCTCCCGAATCCCCTCGCCCTAACCCCAATAAAGGAGAGTTCGGGGGAAACCCCTCCCGCAACCCTTTGCCTCTTCTCGCCTTATTCCACTGGCACCTCGTTGATCCCTCGCCGTGGGCAGCCCCACCTCTGCGTGAGACATCCATGCCAAGCTCTGCCGAGCATTCAGAGGCTGACGCTGCGGTCGAGGACAGCAGGGACAGCCAGGCGACGGACTACTACAAAACAGGACTGAGATCATTCAATCCATCATAGCGACATGCCCATGATTTCTGGTGAATCCTAGGCCTGAGTCCTTCATCTATCCTTACCTCAAGGTAGTGACTAGGGCTGCTTTTTAAGCCTCTGACATTGAGTCATTCAAAGAATATCAGAAGAAATAAGAAGGTGTCCAACTTTCAAGAGCTTCCTTTGGTAAAGGCGATCCTCTTGTCCAGCACTTGTTGCTCCATTTTATTGACACTGGTTAGCCACAGCCACAGCCACAGCCACAGCCACAGTTAGCCACAGCCACAGTACCCATCTTTCATCTCTGTTCCTCATGCTTCAGGAAGATTACATTTCTTTCCTACTGACTGAACTTTTCTTTTCCTAGACTTATGAACCCCGTCAGAGATGGAAATACCTCCTTTTAGAATTCAACATTAGGTCAATGATTATAAAGGGTATATTTTAATAGCAGTGAGCTGTCTCCATTTTCATCATAGACAGCAAAAACCTTTAAGAACATTTACAGGCATCTTCACATGATTTCAATATTAGTTGCATTTCTCAGGATGTGCAAATAAAAAAAACACTGGCAATAAGGGGATAAGCAATATAAACGTTTGATTATAACAAAATCCATTCTTTAAAAACAGGCTGAAGTGCAACAACTGCTGTTCAAGCTTATCATTGATTAGCAGGCAATCATCAGAACAGAAATGCAACAGACTTCGTGACACTGCTTTTGCTGCTACAAGACCAAAGATAAGAACAGAAAATAAGAAGAGAACTATATTAAAGAAACATTTATTTTGTGGTTGAGTAGCAAAGTGTCTTCTCAGATTCACAGGAATCTTTGAGATCTTAAGTAGCAACATTATACAATAATAGAGATCAGTTATTTACAGCAGCAAGAGAAATTTGTTGCTACCGATAAAAAATATGATAATAATGCCTCACACAGATCAGGTAGTTCTTATGTTGCATTACTGAACACAGGACTGAATTTGGTCCAAAGCCTACAAGTCCTTTGCAATTAATCTGATCCTGCAGATTTCATAATATCATGGTTATTACAAGCAGCAGCCCCCCACAGTTTATTAGACCTAAACAGCTTTAAATAATGTAGTTGCACAATATATTGTTATACAATGGTGGAGGTAAAAAAGAAACTAGGAAGTGCAGTTAAAGGGAGGTGAAGAGGGAATTAGGAAGTCCTTTTTTGTAGGCTATTATAGGCCTATGGTAGTGATCTAGGAGAAAAAGGTTTGCTGCAGAGCACAAAGAATGCAGCATAGACAGAGCACAGCCTGAAGAGGAGATGACCAGAGAAGAAGTAAAAGCCAGTATGAAAGACTATATTTATGCTCAATAAAAGTATGAGCCCTGATTTGCAGGAGGTATAAACTACCCCATCTCCACTGATCTGCTGTTCTACTAGACACTAGCTGAGAAATTGCCATACCTTGTTTTTCTACACTAAATAAAGCAGTGCACAGACTTGTTCTCCATTATGTATCACATTAGCAGCGTCCCTTTCTGAATCTCCTGCTTCTCTCAGTTAATTTCAGCTGGATCTCTATGCTCAGAAATAAAATGAGATTAATGCCAGCTGCTACACTGGTTTCCCAGAATTTAAAAAGCACTTTAGCAGTGGTGCTGAAGTCAGATACTCATCACCCTGCCTCCATGGAGCAAAGCATGGACAGGGCTGTTGATTGCAAATATGTGGAACCATCGTGCATAAACGAGCACTATTATACTGAAATAAGAATGATCACAGAAGCTGAAAGAACCATTGAACATGTCACAGCTAGAGCTATGGAGAGTCCTGATGGTTGCTCACGTTCGTTCCACAAGCCACATAACACTGCATCATGGTGTAGCTCCATGGAGTGCAGTGGGAAGGGCAGCTGTGTGCTAGTCCTCAGAGGGTTGACTGTGATATACAATGCTCTTTCCCACCTTGTTAGTTAGGTTGATTTACTATGCATGCTGGGAATCAAGCATCAAAATATATAGGAAAGCACAGCATCATTAATGGTTTATGTATGGATTCTGATTATTTAATCCTGAGCAAAAATTTAACAGATATTTTATTGTACTAAATTTGCACTAGTCTTGTCTTGAGTGGAGTATCAGACACTGCAGGATGTGAAAGAGGACTGGAGAGAAGGAAAGGCCAGAAGAGAGGGGTTTATGATTCCCTCTTGTATAAATAATGAATAGCCCATTGGCCTGATACGCAAAAACGTTAATGATTTACATGAAGAAAATTATTTCTAAGTAAGAATCAGGTTTTGTTTAGACATTAGTTGGATTTTACCTACATCACAGAAAGAAAAAGGACAGCTTTTGGCTAGATCAGCTTGCTGCAGGGCTGCACATTTGCCAATGCTGCAGAAGGCAGGTTACAGGAGTGCTTCGCTGGAGTGGGAAGTAAGGGTGAGGGCTCAGTGCTTTCAGTAGCATTTAGACATTTTCTGGATGAAAGCACAAATGAAATCATGATTTCAGTAGGTGAAGCTTCCTGCTTCATACTGCTGGAGATGAGAGATGTGAATTTATTATTGCTTAAAACTTATGTTCCAGGTTGACACCTCACTCAGCCCAACTTTTTCCTCCTCCTTCATCCATGATTATCATTCAGGCTGTGGGAGCTCCACATGCATCAAGGGTAAAAGAGTAGAAGGAAAACAACACTCCCTGAATAAAAGTCTGAAAGTCTTTTGAACTCTATCCACCTGGAAAGAACAAAAGAAGGCCTTGTATGCTTGAAACTGAACATACCACATGACAACAAATGTGAAAAACAGTGAACGTGAAAAGTGCTCCAGAAAATAGGATGTTAAATGCAGCAGGGTGCAGATAATCAAACACTGCAATGATGCAAAAGGGAAGAGATGCCAACCCTCAAATCCAGAAGGGAAGAACCTGCTCTTGCAAGGTGCCAGGGAGCCCCTTCATCTCCTTATCTGTAGGCCTTGAGCAGGTACCAGTTGGTATGATCTTGCTTTTATATTTCCGCCATTTTGATTCAAGGAGAGTAGGTGTATGAAAACAAAAGCCACGCACACTCATTAAAGGCACACTCTGATCTTCGTTATGGGGACACAGTTACTTGCACGGATGCAGCTGGTCTCCACTAAGGATAGGAAACCATTCTAGATGAAAACATATTACACAGAGGAACATTTACACAGAGACAAGAGATGCTTTTAAAAGGTTCTGCATTTATCTTTTCAGGCACTGCAATACAGCACAAAAGACTTACCCATTAAAGAATAAATGATGCATAAAGTGGTTTTTAAAATTATCACAGAGGAGGATATTTTATAGATGACTAATTTTTAAGTGACTGGTTATATTCACTTTCAGAGCAAATACAAGGCACTTCTTGTCAGACAGGTTGTTTGGAATTTCTGCTTTGTCATCAGCTCAATTTACAAAAATAAATACATGAAGAAAGTATTAATTCAAATTCATATCCTGTGACAAGGTGACGGACATGTCCCATTTATTCACATGTCTATTGCTACAGACAACTGTAAACTGAAGCCAGTGCCAGGACAGATGTCACCTACATTTAATTTTACACACTGAATATGTATTTTGATAGCAATAAAATTACTCAATGCACAAAACTATAGATCAATAATAAATAGCACAGTGTCCAGTTATTGAATTAATGCTTTATGGTCTGTCTGATTTACAATTACTGGCAAAAAGGATGGCATAGTTGAGAGCAAATATTTCACGGGCTAATTAGGTCTCCTGTGTCCATATTTTTGCACAATACTGTGAGGAGTGTTTGGTTGGATTGCAGGCTTTCTGCTCGCTGTTTCTACACAAAGGTGTTTCCATATATAGTATCAGTTTCTGAAGGCTATGGCAATATCGACGGCATCTACCATTTATTTGTGAATAGAAAAGACTTAACCTCGATGATTGTACAGTGACCTTTCATCTGGAGCTCTTCTCCTAGCTTAAAGTGGAGGTGTTACAAAGCGACGGGCTGAATTCATGTTGACACAGTGCCCTGGCATTCAGCACCCACTCCCAGGCCTGGATCCGTGACACAAACGCGCGATCCGCACGGGATCCAGTCGCTGCTCCTCCCCAAGTGGGATGCCATCCCACCTTCACGTCCAGCCGCCACCGCCGATCGCTGTGGGTCTTCCCCACCCACCGCCGCCAGCCCCCTCCAGGGCTGTGAGGTTTTCTGATGTCTTTTGGGGGGGATTGGGGGTGTTATTTTAGTAGGTTGGAGCTGGTTGGAGCGGGCTCGCCAGCAGCAGAGCAGTGAGCGCGTCCATGCCAACATTACAGCCCGGGGGCGGGCCAAGGGAAGGAGACCACCCCCCCTCTGCCTGGGGAGCTGCCTCCTCTCGCCGGCTGAGAGGGGGCTGCTGCCGCCTGCGCTGTCCGTCCCGGGCGGTATCCGAGAGCTGCCTCCGTCCCTCCCGCCAGGGCCGGACAGGGGGGGGCGCGGCGGCTGTCGGCGGATGAGCGCGGTCCGGCGGCGCCTGCGGATGAGTCGAGCGAAGGAGCTGGTGGCGTACTGCCTGCTCCTGGGGCTGTCCGTGCCCCTCCTGCTGCTGCTGCCGCTCCTGTGAGATGCGCCGGGCGGCGGCTCGCCCCCGCCGCGGGGGAACGGGCGGGAGGAGCCGGCGGCAGCCCCGCTCCGCCGCCCGGCGCGCGGCCGGCGGCAGCAGCAGCCCGAGGCACTGACGCCCCGGCGGGGGAGAATGAGCCGCTGGGGCGAGCTTTGCAGCGGTGCCACCCAGCCTGCGCGGGCCGGCGGGCTGCCTCTTCCCGTGGAAGGGCCCGGCCGCGGCCCCGGCCGCGCTCTGCCCCTGGACAGGGTGTGATGCCGCCCCGCTCGCCGCTCCCCCGCCCCGGCTGACGGGGACGCGGAGCAGAGCCGCGGCGTCGCAGCTTTCCCTTTCGCCTTCCAAAGTTGGGCTTCGGTGGCTCGAGGTTGGGGCCGGCGGCGCCTCCGCGCTGAGGCGGCCCCCATGGGCCCGCGGCCGCGGGCAGTGTCGCCGCAGCCACCCTCCTGACCCAGCCTCAGCGCCCGCGCGGCGGCTGCTGTAGCCGGGGGCGGCCGCGGCGCTCGCGTTGCTGCAAAGCCGCCGCTCTGCGGGGCGGAGTGTGTCCCCGCCGGCTTGCCGTGCGGGGAGGCGGGCCGGGGGCGGCTGAGATGGGAGAGAGCATGTCTAAGAGGCTGAAGCTGCAGCTGGGAGGTGAAGCGGAGATGGAGGAGCGGGCTTTCGCCAACCCTTACCCCGACTACCAGCCTCAGGGAGTCGTGGCAGCCCCCAGCGCGGCGGACGCCCACCGGGACAGGGCGCTACTGCATCCGACGGAGGAGGAGTCCCTCCCCTTCGGCGCCGACGGGAAGGTGAGTCCAGGGCGGCGGGCAGGCGCCGCGTCCCGGGCCCCCGGGCCCTGCTGCACCCGCGGGTTGCTCCCTCCCGGCGACAGCGGCGGCCCCGCGGCGCGGGCGGCTGTGAGTTCCGCCCCGGGGCGGCCCCGGCGGGGCGCGGGCCCGGCGGTGGGGCTGCCCGCGGCCTGAGCCCTGGCCCAGCTCGGGGCGGCCTCCGCGGCCTCGGGGGCGCCCGAGGAGAGGGAACGGCGGGGTGAGCTGAGGGAAGGAGCGGGAGCTCGGCTCGGAGTCGGCAGAAGCGGTTGTTTGTTCGAGCTGTTTGTTTTGTCCCGGTGCGGGAGTGAATGTGGTGCCCGACCTGGGGATAACAGAACGGCTGTGTGGCACAACAGTTGTAGCTGCTGTTACGCGGTGGTTCTGTCTCTCAGAAGTTGTCACTGCAAGTTGCCCGAGTTTCCCTAAAGAAAGTGCGTAAGGGAAGGGAAAAGATGAGCGTCCATATAGAAAAGGAGAATTTTTTTCTCATGTAACAGCAACACTCATGCGTTAGGTGATGCTAGACTGTTCTCACGTGTTTATTTACTGACATACACACATTTTTAGGTTCAGGTGCACCATGATAGGCACCTGGCAATTGGTTCATGCCTGCAGAAGGTTTGTCTGGTGGCCCTGGTCGCACTAGGTTTACAGTCGTCGTGCTCAGCTTATCTCCTTGACGCCACATGCTACTGTTTAGGGTACTGTGAGTGTCTTAGGTTTTAAGTATAGAAGCTGCTCTGGCCTGGGCTGTTACCACACAGGCTGGATTAAGCTGGAGAAGGAATGCTGGAGGACCTTCCATCATTTAGCCCCTGTGCAGTTTCATCCTTCAATACTGTGAAGCTTTGTCTTTTGCATTAAAAACTCTGTGTGGTGACACTGCTACAGGCACAAATGCGGTGGGGTTGGGAAGTTAGCTTTCTAACTCCCTTCATTGTATGCTGGGGTGAATAAAGGAAAGCGGTTGATATCAGCTCTGTATTTTTCTGCTTGTGGCAATATGGAATTACCTTACTTACTGAGTGAGACAAGGATGGTCATGCACAACTGTGAGAGGGACATTCTCTCTGACCATTGTAGTACCATCAGGACAGCATCAGCTCACCATCAGTACAAGGCAATGAAAGGTTTCACTGGGTTGTTCTGACTGAGGTTTAGGAAGTTCAGTGTCACTAAGCGGAGTGCACAAAAGAGAATACTTCAGGACTTCAGTGTCTTATTGCTGCAGTTAATTTCAGCTGTCAAAAGCAGACCATTTGAGGAAGCTTAAAAAGGAAGAGTAGGTTCGAAAGTGAAATCTGCTTTATTTTTTACACAACTCCCTGATAGTATTCTCTGTGTTGGTAAAACTATTTTTTTCCTTATGGAAGAGACCTGTTATTTCTTTGTTCTTTTGTATCTGGCTTAGTATATAAAAATCATCCAAGTATGGTGAGTTCAAGTATAAAGGCAGAGAGGAGATGGTAGAACAGCTGTAGCTATATATTGTTGTTAAATTGGTAAAAAACATACCAAGAGCATCCTTCTAAGGCATTTGTAGACAAGTCATCCTTCTTGAGTACCTGCTTTAGATCCCACACTTCATGTCCATTTTTTATAGAGAGAAAATACTCCTTTGTTTAATGCTGATCTGGGTGGGTTTCTCAAGTGAGATGCAGGCTTTCTCAAGTGAGATAACCAGAAAAATAGTGAGATATCAAAAGAAGGTGAACAGCCTTAAAAATAATGTTATAGAGTGTACTAGCTGTATTGCAGAACAGTTAAACTCTAATTTATTTCAGCTTTAATTGTTGAATGAATCAAAATTCAGAGACATAGTTCTGTGGCAGAGCTGAAATGAGTTATTCAAGAATTTCTAGTCCCATGCTTCTGCTAGGAATGCCTGTTATGCTCTCCTGTGGATGAGTATGCTGTTTTACCTTGGGTGCAAATGTTTTTCCCAGCATCAATGGTGGATGGCATTCCTTGTTTCAGTGTGGCAGTCAGCAGCCATTTGTGCAGGTGTGCTCAGAAAACACGTTAGAGCACCTGAGTAGCTGTGTTTTTGATAAAAGGTGGTGTCTGGGCTTTGTTACATTCAGAAGGATGAAGCACCTCTGAAAAAAAATCTTCTGCCTTAAAACCATGTAACTACAACAATTCTTTGCATTTTATAGGAGAAGGCAGATGCAAGTGTACATTTTCTTTTGGTTTTACATCTGCAAAATCTTGCATATTTCTGAGCTAAAATATAGCTATATTTATGTGTATTTATATTCTTTGAAGTATTTGCATGCAGTCATGTCTAGTGCTGTGCTTTTATGAGACTTCACGATGGGTACTTTAGGGTGCTTTTGTTGTTGTTTGCAATTTTCAATTTATGTTTTAGTGTTTTATTTTTGCATTTAGTAGGCTCCCATTCCATCAAAGAAATGTCTTGCTTGGCTGAAGCCCCTGTGAAGACAAAAGGACTTTACATGGGCTAGGAAATCTGTTCTGTAAACTTCTTTACACAAGCACACAGGTTTCCTAAAAATGAGAGTGTCTTTTAGAAGGCCTCAGTGCACTGCGTAATTCCTTCCTCCCATCTGCTGCTGAGTGGAGCGAGGAGCACTGAGTGACTCACGTAATGACAACCTGAGGTCTGCGGGGCTCTGCTGTTGTCATGGAAGGCAATGCATTATTAATCCCTCCATTTGATTTCTTAGTCTGTCATGATTGCCTTCTAAAGTTCACCTGGTTGATAAAAGGACAAGAAGTTCTTCAAGACATTGTCTGAAATGTGAGACAGTCAGGACAAAGTACTGCATATGGAAGTGTGTGTGGGTAAGATGCTGTTCAGAGAGCTTGAAGGTATGGGAGTAGGAGAAGCAGAATTTGAGGCTGCTGATTTGCTTTCTTATAAATAGTCACAGTAAACACTGCAGCTATCTGTGTGGGCTCTGCTCACGTAGTTGAAATTCACTGTTTTCATAACTAGATCTCTTCACCATTAAAGTGTCTTGAACTTAGATTGCTTCTGTAGCTTGTCTGAGAAAGCCAAGGTAATAGTTCATCTGACAGCATTAATTCTAGATTAGTAAGAAACGGAATTTTAGATGTAAATCTTTGTTTAATAAGCCATGACTCTTTCAGTTAAATATATATCCTTTAGCCTTTTTCCTTTTCATATGGACCCCATACTGATACCTTAGCATAAAAAGGTACCTGTAGATATTATCTCAAAGCAGTGCAGAATTTTCAAAATGGAAATATAAATGGTCAGGGGAGGCAGAGAAATGAATAGACTCATAACAGGTGACATTCCCTAGTTCTTAGTTCCCTAGTGTGGCAGAGAATTACGAAGTTCTAATGGGTTTCCTGGGAAGGAAAAGGGTGAGGAGAATTTGCTGCTGGGAAGTGATGATGGCTTGTTCAAGGACCTGTCTCTGTGAGTGACCCACCAATGTCAACCTCAGGTTGCCTACTGTCCTTGGAGCCACCACAGCCCTGTAGTGGCTACATTCATAGTATAGTCAGGTGTGATATGGGGTCCTCCTTCACACTGACTATAGGCCAGTGACTTGGGAAAAAAAGGCAGCCTGATATTATCTGCTCAGCCAGGGGAAGGTGGAAGCCTAGACAATGATGTGAATTTTGTGTTTGAGTAAAAAAAAAAAGCATTCCTTGTCATCAAGGACTTAATACAATCCCAGCCCTCACTTTAGGATTTTCTGACTTTCTTGTGGGATCACAATATAGTGGTAAAATTAGATTCAAACTTTATGGATTGGTCACTAGAATGCCCAAACTTTAACTTCTTTTTAGGCTAATTCTTTCTTTATAATTTTTTTCTGGACTTGCCATGGTGTTTCAAGGATATTAGAAAAAGTAGTATGTTCTGACAAATGTATACAATGTACTTATTAAGGCTTTGCAGAGGGCTGCTTACAGGGAACCTATTTTAAAGATAATGGTGCTTATTGGCAACAACGATTTAATAGTGATACAGAATATTTACTCAGATTTATCATTTGGGTGATTTAGTAGTGTTGAGTTTCCTAATGCCTTCTCAATCTGATAATTCCTTTATGTGGCTTTCAGTCTTCCCTCTCCTGTAAAATATATTTTTAAATAAATATATAAAGGATTTTTTGTCATAGTGTCACTCTTCTTCTCCCTTCGTGTTTTTGTTTGTTTGTTTTGTGGTGGTTGTTTTGTTTTTTGGTTTGGTTTTTTTGGGTTGTCTCACTGGGTATTTTAGTTATCTCACTGGAAGCAGCAAGTTCTGTTCTGGGACTGACTCAGCAGCAACTTATACTAGTGGGAATTGTACAATTCATTGCACTGAAGGCAAAATTCAACCTCCAAAGCCAGTAAATAATTCTTTCCCTTTTTTGCCAGAGATGTGGGATGAGGTAGCTGAATTTCTTGAGATTGTTACTTTTTTGGCTATATCCTGGCTCCTTCTCAGGCATATGCTATTTTGATAGGGGACTCTGAAACAAACAAGATTTGCAGTATTCTCTTTGATTCTTCAGCAGTGAAGTTCTTTTTGCTTTTTGAGAGTCTTGGTCTAAATTGAGACTGCAAATCAGTTTGTTGTACTTCAGTGTCCCTCACTAACTTCTGGCAGTTGTTGTACACAGCCCGAGAGGAAGAACTGCTGCTTCTTTCCTACAGCATGGATCAGCATTGGATGTCACTTAGGACTTTTCTGGTGCTTTTGTAGTGAAAGCCTCTCCTGCTGTTCAGGACAACACCTTAGCCACAGAGTTAGGCCTACTTGGTTTTAGTCAACCAGTTCTAAATGAATATACTTTGTTAAGTCAAGCCCCAAGTTCTGATTGTCTCACATCCATCCACTCTGTCAGTTTCTAGTTTTATCTTGCAGGCCTGCATGTTAATGAGTTGTTACTCCAGCTAGTTGTGTGGGTAAGTGCAATAACAGGTACTTGGTTTCTGGTGAAAATAAATTTTATTTGGGTCTAATTGCACTGATCTGTCAAGCTCAATATGTGGAATATATCTGCTCTCTGTGCGCTGAGGTAATTTAGACAGAATTGGGAGAGGTTTTAGCTTTTTTTGCGACTTGAGGACCACCTAAAAATGTCACAGCTGGGCCAGAGACTTCTGTGTAGTGAGTGACTTTAAATTACACTCACAACAGACTTTTATTTTCTCAGCTTTCAAGAAGTAACATGCTGGTGTTAGGCTTCCTGGAGGTCCAGCAACTTTCAGTATTGCTATTTTGCTTTATCAGTCTCCATTTCCCAAAACATAAGATGTCTGTTGATGATGTTTATTTTTGTTGCCAATAATCTGGAGCTTTTTGATGATTCTTTGTAATGGTCTAAATCTTTAAGCTTTGGATTTTTGCTGTCTTAAACCAATGAGACATATAGCTTCTTTCATACACAAATGCATTAGAGACATAGTCTTTGTATTTCTTACGTGCTTTAAATAATTCTTTCTATAACTTGAATGTTTGCCTTTTAATTATGTTTTTCACGCCTTTATATCTGATGAGAAAGGGTGATGACTGTGTTTAATGTCTATCCAAAGATGGCATTTGTAGCAGTGTAGGAATTTGCCTAGAGCTGTTGATTTCTCTCTGCCATCCTCTCCTCACCTTTCTTTTTTTTTAAACTTTTTTTTTCCCCATTTTGACATGTATGGCACTAGGTGACAGCTCATTGAAAAACAGTGCAATGTGTTGTACAGACAGCAGTGTTTCAGAGCATGTATTAAAGCACGTGGTTTTGCAGAACTGGCATTTGTTTCTGGGGTACCTGAGAAGTATCAGAGATCTGTGTTTGAGTGTTTCAGAGGCTGGGCAATGAGCTTCCATAGTATCTGGTATTTTCAGAGAAGAAAGCACTTCTCTTGGAGATGTAAGAGTCTCTTGACTTAGGTAAAAATAAAGTAGAACTTGTTCTTCTATATAAAAAGGGTGGTCACCTCCTAGCAGACCTTGCTAGGTTCTGCATATGGGAGCCTACTGCCATCCCTTCTGGTCTGCTTTTTCAAGAACTCTGTGGAGGTGAGCATGAGCCCTCATCCTGCTTCAATAAGCCCATGCTCCAGTTCATGGGTGTGAAACCTTGCTCCCTTACAGTCAGTGGCAAAGTTCCAAATGACTTCAGTACAGCAGGATTTCTCATTTCAATAGAACTATGGGTTTTCCCCTACTCCATTCTTCATCGCTAGTGTCTGTCATGTCCTTTCTACAGTCTCATATGCAGGTTTGGGTTTTGAATGAGTTCTTGCTGCAGTACCAACTTGAGCTGTATTTTCTTCTCTTTGAAATGCACTTTGGCTGAAAGACAGCACAGCACCATGTGATGTGTCCTGTTCTACACATCACCAACAACAAAGTGAGATGAAATAAAAGCATGTTTGTGTGTTTTGCTTGTTTGGTAGGTAGCACTGTGTATATAGGTCATCTCCTTGCTACTTCTGCAGAATCAGTTGCTTACTGGTTTTGCAGTCTAGTTTTGCACATAGAATCAGTCCTCCAAAACCTGGTGAATTAAAATAGGGTTAATAGCAAGATGATTGTTTTGGGAGCTGGTGGTGGCAAGAAAGACTAGCACCTTGGCAACTTGTGATGAAGCTGTGAGCTCAGGTCTCCATCACCCTGCTGTGACTCTGCACAAGTTCCTTAGTGTAGATGTCATGAGCACGTAAATGCTAAGAGGTGTTTTTGAACAGTACATGGGCATCTACATGTCTTTGACAGATGCAAATGAGGTAACTCATCCTATGTCTGTCAAACCAAAATGTTACTTTTAATGACAAAAGGAGTGCCACGAGGTTTCAGAGTTGCACTGTCAGAGTTTTGTCAGCACTATGATACTTGGTCCAAATGTGCCTGCAAGACTTGTCTTACCTACCAGAAGTCATGATATAAAATACATACATAGCAGCTGCTTATTGCCTTATCTGCTCTTGATTCTGGTTTGGTTTAAAGCCGTGGCTGTAAAGCTGGATATGGCTGCAGTGGAGAGGTAGGTCATTAGGAATTGATACGTTATTGTAACATTGACTGCAAGAGAAATGTTTGGGGTTTTTAGGAGATTTTTATTTGCATCATGATATATTTTTTGTCATAACAGAATCACAGAATATTCTGTGTTGAAATGGACCTATAAAAACCATTGAGTCCAACTCTTAAGTGAATGTCCCATATGGGGGATCAAACCCTTGACTCTGGTGTTATTAGCACTGTGTTCTAATGTAAGTGTGTAGTTCTAGTGCTGAATTTACAAAAGTAGGTAAGTTAAATTCTCTTTAGAAACCCTACAAATGAAAGAAAGCAGATAGGGGAAACATGTATTGCTAACAAGAACAGCATAATTTAGACACCTTGTCATTAGTGCCAGAGGTGAGTGGTGTTACATAAGTACTTACGTTCCTTACATTTTTGTTGGCTTTGGAAGACTTTGTATTGGGATGTAGCTTTGCCTGCTGTCTCACTGCAATGGAAAAAGTGGTATGGTTCAAATAGATAACAAAACTATTAATTTCCAAACCAGAATATTTTGTTTTTTATGTATTACTTTTGTTCTGATAATGAGCCTTTTCAGTTACCATAACCAATATGGCACAAGGCTCTATTTGGTATAATGAGGAATGAGCTCTCTTTTTTTGTGTTTTGACAGTATAAAACTTTAGCAGTGTTTGGGATGATAGTGGTTGTTCTTTCTGCAGCAGCAGAGAAGTAATGCAGCAGTTGAATTCCTGGAGAGAGCCTTTTCTAATTGAAGATACTCTTTAGCTCCTGCTGTCATTGAGTCTGTTGTGAACCAGAAGTAAATGGATATCAGAGATCAGGCTTCCTGGTTTCTGTTTGTCCCTACAGGAATAACAAGTCACCCAGAGAAGAGGCTGAATGCCAGCTGGAAACATCCTTGTGAGATGAATGTGCTTCTGATGAAAATCAATCTGTGCTCCACACAAGTGAGCGTGTTATGCTCAGCTGTAATGCTGCCCTAAGATTCCTTGAAGGAAGTTTTTAAGTCTTCTAAAGGCACCTGTCAACCATCATTTCTTCATGTAATTAATTTATTCTAGTGCATGTATCCATCCCCATCTGTTATAAGCTTATGGGGAATCTTATAAAATGATTGACAGTGCTGCTCAGTTGTGAAAGCTTCAAAGCGACCAGCAAAAAAGAGAGACAGTGGTGGAGGAGTAGATAGCTGGGGAAAACTTTGTTGCCACTTATAACCTATTCACACTAACATAAGCTTGTGAGTAGCTTTGTTTGGGCTTACACATAATAATAATATTAATATTAATAATAATAACCTTTAATCTGTGCTTTTCCCAGCACTGAATTGAGACAAGTAAGTTACAATTCACATTCTAGAGAGAGGGCTTACCAACCTGAGCTAAATTACTTGTATGGGACTGAGGTTTCAGTGCAGAACCCAGGCATCCTGATGTTCTAGTATTCCTCTCCTACCTCTAAGTAATTTAATCTGGTGTTTGATATAAAATATCCTGATTTGGTAACAGCAGGTGTATTGTCAGAAAAAAGAGATAACCAGCATGCTTGTGATGTGCAGTAGGTAAATAAATGGGGAGCCCTAAGCCTCAGTTCACTCTTGTCAGATAAGCTGAGCTCTGTGCCTGCATGCATTCATGTGAATATATCCTCATGCTGTTTCACCATCTGCCTTAGCATTGGCATAGTTGTCTTTCGAAGGAGAGAAGCCCTGCCCTTAGGGAAGGTTTTCCTTTGTGTTGAGACTTCGCTGAACTAGTCAAAAATGGGAGAGTGGTGGGGTGGTGGTGATGTAGATGCATAGTACAGTTCCCTAACAGAAAGGTGCTTGACGCCATGTTAAGACTGAAGAGTAACAGACTTCAAATTGCCTACTGTGTTTGGTTGCCATTTCTAGAGATACTGGAGAAGCTTAGTGTGTCTCTAGCTTGTTTCTAGAATATGTGTTCAGTGTGAGATATAATGGCACAATTTCCTTCTCCCTTCCTGTCCTGCCATGGATATCCTAAAATGGATTTGAACCATTGACCGTGGAGATTTCTGGTGTGTCAGAAGCCTTGTGCAATTCTTGTAATCTTTTTTATTTCTGAATCTGTTGGATGGATGTTTGAAATCACTGTTTTTTATTTGAAGTTCCATTCTGAACAAGAGTACGAAATGTGGTATGTCTTGAGTAATCAGTTACATGGTGGCATCCAGGACCTGTAATTTATCCAAACCCCACACTTTAGGGATGTGTTGTAATCAAGCAAGAACTTAACCTTACTAGCATGCTAATTTCCATGTTCCAGGCTTTAAGGAGTTATCAATAATGTATCTTCCCATAAAGTGTGCATAATGAGAGGGAAATGTTGGCAAGAGTAAAGCATCCTCTCTTATATTTCATATATAGCATCTATATAAACTTCTATTGGTCAAAAATAAAAGCAAGCAGTGAAAGACTTCTTTTTTTACCTTCATGCTTGAGCTGAAGCTGCTGAGCTACTTTTACTCAACCTCTTTGTCTTGATTGTCTCGAGTATGAACATTTCTTTTCCTTTGGCTGTTTCCTGCTCTGTAGTGCTACAAAGGATGTGCAGGGGCCTTGTAAAGGGAGCAAGCATCTATAATGTGGGATTTGTGCTGTTTGTCCATAACATGGTCTTGGTACCAGAACACTGATTAGAATTACATACTGTCACTGTATCCATAGCTGCTCTTTGTGTGACTTTAAAGCTTCCACAGTTAATTTTTTTCTAGTGTAGATACTTGTCGGTTACTCTAAAATGTAGTCAGAGTGCATTTGCATGAGACATAGTTAAGATGAACCACCTTGATGCTTCTGATTTCTGTATGTATTATTTATTCCCTAGTTATTTTTTGTTTGATTGTTTTTGGTTTGCTTTGGTTTTCTTCCCAAACAAGAAAGTGGAGCAGGTGCTTTGCATTCTTGATTTTTTTTTTTTTTTTCTTTTCTGGCTCATTCTCTGTCTCCTGCTTTCAGGTCAATGCTCAGTTCTCAAAACGTATCCAGGCAAAAATCAAGGACCTTCTGCAACAAATGGAGGAAGGGCTGAGGACGGCAGACCCACATGACTGCTCTGCCTATACTGGCTGGACTGGTGAGAAAGCTAGAATATGAATAAAGTGTATTTGTTAAATGATGTAATTTGATTTATTCACAGGAGATTCTGATATTCTTGTTGGAGTGGCAGAAATACTCTTGTTCCAGGCATTTGTGTGAGTTGATTTTTCTTTTAAATCTGGAGTCTTGGTTACTACTGTCTGGAACTTGCATTGACTTCAGCAGACAAAGATACAGAATGATAATTGACTTTTGTATATGGAGATCTTTGTCTTGCAAAAGGAGTGGATTTTCTAAGGCTGCTTTTTCACCTTGTTCCTTTAAGTTTGCTTTTTAAAATGAGTAATTTTTCACCTTTTTTTGTTCAACTGTCTATTAGTTAGCAGTTTTCTAATGGTAACAGCATCTTCTAATCACTGGGAGTAGATGGGGGGAATATGTTCTGGGCCCAGGAGCTTGGAGCCTTCAAATGTGGAATAGGAGTAGTCTGGCTGTTCTTGTTCTGTCTGTACAAAAGTGGTAAAATGACTGTGTGAGGAGGGGGAGTGTAGAGGTATGGTTGCAAGACTGTGAAGATCATGAAGAAAATTAAGCATGTGCAGGTGATGGTTATTGCTAGGAAGCATTGTTAATTAAGCATTGCACCTCTGATGCTATCCAGATATAAATGAGCCCTTTCGATTGGTGTGATTTAACCACAGCTGGCAGTTAAGAATCACACAGCCCAGCACTCACACCCTGCCCCTCCTTCTTCCCCCTCTGCTCTAGTTGCATATGGAGGGGATTTGGAAAAAAAGGGTAAAACTCATGGGCTGAGGTAAAACAGTTTAATAATTGAAATAAAGTAAAATATAATAATAATAATGGAAGCAATAGTAATAACTATAATTGTAACGAAAAGGAGAGAGGGATAAAATGCAAGAGAAACGAGTGATGCGGAATGCCTTTGCTTTGGGTGACCTGCTCACCAAAGTCTTGCCCATGCCTCAGCAGTGATTGGTGGCTTCCAGCCAACTCCTCCCAGTTTATGTACCGAGCATGATGTCCTGTGGTATGGGATATCCCTTTGTCCCATTTGCGTCAGTTGTCCTGGCCACGGTCCCTCGCCGCATCTTGTGCACCTGCTCCCTAGCAAGAGCACGGGAAACTGAAAAGTCCTTGACTTAGTGTAAGTACTGCTCAGCAACCACTAGACCATCACTGTGCTATCAGTGTTATTCTCACACTAGTCTCTGTAGCACTGTAGCTGCAGAGAAGAAAATTAACTGTATCCCAGCTGAAATCAGTTTATAAATACATAAAGGGTATATAGGATATATAAAGGCTGAGATACATAAAGGACCAGTGGATCCTTTAGGCAGAACCTACAGTTTTCATGTCTGATGTGGCCACTGTTCTTCAAGTTGCCAGGACATGTCCGTCCATCTAGGCCTGTTAAGTGGGACTTTGTTGGATAGAACAGCATATTCTACTAGCTCATGCTTGAGGCATACTTAAGCTTTTAGCACAGCATGTCTGAAATGTGCCCTGAGGAGATCTATTGTTTTATCACTATGTTGTGAGGGGGAGTAATTTGGAAAAGCTCTCCAGCCTTCGTCCATCCTTAGGCTAAAATCTGACAGTGAAAGGGTGAAATTTCTTTGCTTTCTTCTTGATGTTTCAGTACAGATGGTGCTGTGGGTGGATGGGTGGGGAAGTTTTAGACAACTCAGGCTTAAAAGATATATGTGTTTCAAGGTCTGACAGTAAGTGGCTGCTGAGTGCATGCAGATCTCCAGTGGTGGGCTTGCTCATGCTGACAGTACAGAATGGCTCCCGGGGAGCTATGTTCTGACACAGTGACTGACAACCAAAATTATGGCTGATAAACCAGAGCATGCCAAAAATGAGTCATAAGGTAACACAGCCATCATTAACTCAAACAGGAATATAGATGAACAAGTGACGTTGTCTAATGAGAGTGGGATTTTTCCATCCTGTAGGAGGATTGCTATCTACATCTATTCCAAGCTGTTGACTTCTTTCAAGGCTCCTGTGGATATAGTTCTGAATAAAAGTATTTAAATGATCTGACTTTTAAAATACTTTAGTGCAAATACTTTCTCCCCAAACTTGCTCTTTGCTGCATTTTGCTGGTGTGCAAATCAGAAGGTAAAAGTAGTGCTGTAAACAACTGCCCTGCATTTTATGTACCAAGTCTAGACAAATCTTATTGGTAGTGCAGTCATGAGCATTGGCTTGTACTTTGTGAAACATCTTTAAAATCTTATAACACTTACTGTTGGCACGCAGCAATCATAGGACGCATGTAGGAGCCCATCTTGCTTATACAAGTACTTTTTTTATGTGCCAGACCTCTTGGAGGAGCCATTTTTTAAGGGTGTTGCACTGAGAAACAGTAGAAAGGATTAGATGAACTGGACTCAGTGGCTACATTTCTGATCATCCCTTGATCAGGCCAAGATACCTACACATTCGTTGCAGCATAAAAAGGGGTTCCACAAATCCCTGTAAACAGCCCTCAAATTCCCATGATGGTGAACTGGGCTACCCAAGCTCTGCAGCTTTCTTCTTAGACTCACCTAGAAAGGCTTGCTCAGGGTCTGCCCAGGGAACACCTGAGGATGTACCAGCACACTTGTGGTGCTTTTGTTCTTTTGCTGCTGAGGTGGAGCCTCTCTGTGAGCTAAGTGGGCTTTGTGTGTACTCAGCCTTGGTTGAGGCTCAGGGAAGCGCTCTCTCCATTCAGAAATGTGTTTGAGTTACAGTGTGATCTGGAGATAAGTGATTTACTTCTGCACATGTATGCTTGTAATTGGCCAATAGACATCCACTTAGATGGATTTGTTTCACTTTCTTTCAGTCTACATTGTTATTATTTGTAAGCTTTTGTTTTGTTTTAATGGAAAACTATGTAATGAGTTTAATGGAGTGAAGCTTGCTAGTACCTCCTGGCATTTTCTAAGTCCTTGTTTGACTTCTGGCTTTTACAAAACAGCTGGACTTGTACAAGCCTGTAATCTTGTTGTGAAATACTTTTCGGGGTTATGAAGAACTTAACAAGTCCAAAAACTTACCAAAAGATCCTTTGAAAAATCAAATGGGAAATAAGTCACTTCTTGCATATAATAGATGGGTATTGTACAGTTAGTGTACTCAGTCATACACATGCTTGTTAGCTCAAATTTTTCAATCTTCACTGATTTCTTTGTCTAGTGGGTTGACACTGGCTGAATGTAGGGCACCCACCAAAGCCTCTCTCTTACTCCACTCTGCAGCTGGACAGGGAAGGGAAAGTATAACAGAGGGTTCGTGGGTTGAGATAAGGACCAGGAGAGATCACTCAGCAAATACTGCCATAGGCAAAACAGGCTCTAATTAGAGATATTAATTGAATTTATTGCTAACAAAATCAGAGCAGGATAATGAGAAGTAAAATAAGACCTTCAAAACACATTCCCCCCATCCCTCCCTCCTTCCCACCTCTACCTTCTCCCCCAACAGCACAAGGAAATGGTGAATGGGGGTTATGGTCAGTTTATTACGTGTTTCTCATGCTGCTCAGGGAGAGGAGTCATTCCCCAGTTGCACTGTGGGGTCCCTCCCATGGGACACCGTTTTTCATGAACTTCTCCAGCGTGAGTCCATCCCATGGGCAACAGTACCCCTCAGATTGCTGCAGCGTGGGTCACTCTTCCCTGGACTGCAGTCCTTCAAGGACAAGATGCTCCAGTGTGGGCTCCTCTCTCCACAGGGGCTACAGCCGGTCACTGCCTCCTCCTAGGCATCCACCTGCACTGGCATACTCCATGAGTCTTCTCCATGGGTGGCAGCTGGATCTGTGCATCCTGTAGTACCTCCATGGACTGCAGGGTCACAGCTGTTTCACCATGGTCTGCACCATGGACTGCAGGGGAATCTCAGCTCCAGTGCCCGGAGCACCTCCTCCCCCTCCTTCTCCACTGACCCTGGTGTCTGCAGAGTTGTTCCTCTCACATGTTCTCACCCTGATCTTTTTTGGTCATAATCACAGCTGCACAATAACTTTTTTTTCCTCTTCTTCCTAAATATATTGTCACGGGGGTGCTACCACCATTTCTAATTGGCCCAGCCTTGACCAGTGGCCCATCAGCCTTTGGAGCCACCAGGGACTCGCTCTGCTGGACATGGAGGAAGCTTCCAGTAGCTTCTCATAGAAGCCACCCCTGTAGCCCCCTGCTACCAAAGCTTGGCCATGCAAATCCAATACACTTTGCCAAGTGTTGAGGCTTGTGTCATGAATGTTCTTCTTTTTCTGGTAATTGAGACTCTACCACTGGGGTTTAGTCTGATAACTTTTATTTTTGCCACAATCCAATTGAAATGTAATCCAAATAGATGGCCTGATCCCTTCACATTGCATAAGCTAGGACCTTTGACCGACATGTTTTTATTGCCCAAATACCTGTTCACATTTGAGTTACTGGGTCAGAGGCACCACGGAGGGGAATATGATGTACTTAGAAGGAAAAGTAAGTGAAACTATTTCTTTTTCATGTGTTTGTTTCAGGTATTGCCCTCCTATATCTGCAACTGTACCGCGTCACAAAAAACCAGAGCCATTTGCAGCGATCTCTTGATTATGTGAAGAGAATCCTTCGCAATCTGAATGGCAGAAGAGTTACTTTCCTATGTGGTGATGCTGGGCCATTGGCAGTGGGTGCAGTGGTTTACCACAAACTGAAAAATGACAGTGAATCTAAAGAATGTGTTGCCAAGTAAGTGGTTGATGGTGGAAAAAGTCATGTCCTTCACTTGTAGAGAGCATTGGTTCAGTAACTTTTGGAAATGTTAGAGGACAGGATTAAAGAATGGAGACACTTTCGCCCCTGATAAATTTCCAGTAGAAGAATACAAAATAGGCTTTATCTTTACCAAGGCTGGCTTACACTTGGTTCGTATTTAGTGGGTTATCTTGAGTCCTCTGTCACTGTTAGGACAGGATGTCGTGGGTATATCTGTAGAGCGTGCACGTTCTGATTTTGTCACATTGATGTGACATTTAACAAAAGCCACACACTTGTCATCAGCAATATGTAGTGCTTGTGCAGTATGTGATGCTTCCTGTCAAGTGGGTCTTAATTGTAGATTCATTTCAATACATGCACTGCAGGATCTGGAAACAGCCAGACAGAAGCATGGTGCATCTAATTGATACCTAACAAATTTAATAAAACAGAGGAAGTATTCGCAAGAGCAAATTTGTAAAGGCAAGGGATTTAATTAGGTCAGAGCATATGAAAGGTAGCCTAAAAAAATTCCAGCCCCTTTTCAAAGTAATCTAAATCTAACAAATGTCTCAAGAATCCCATTTAGATCTAGCTTCATTAGAGAGCTGACTGTCCCTTTGCTGGTACAGAGTTGATTGCTATGCCAGCAAGGGCTGGAAGTGCTGGAATGCTGTGTGGTTTGCATTCAGCACCACAATCCACCTGCTAGCTGTCCAGCAGCATACCTCAGGCTGGCAGAATTTGCAACTAGGCTTATGTCCTCATCTCCATTCTGGTTTATGTTTGGAAATGGAATTGGTCTCTTTCTAGTCTAGAATCCTGGTGTGATTAATCTCTCCTGCTGTTCCTGAATGAAGAATATTTCAGTTTTGAAATGAGTGTTAGGTTTGGGGATTTTTGCTTTTAGAACTGGCAGTAAACTTGGGTATGTCATTTTAAATGCAGCTTGGAAAGCAATGTAGCTGTAAGGCAAGAAGCATGAGTACAGCAAAATGAGATTAGCAGAAAATCTTCCAGTGTTGCCTCTCCTTGGAAAGTAATTTCTAGGAGGAGTAGTGAAAAGGAGTTTAGTTTGATTATTTGCTTGTTTTAGAAGTTCTTTTGTTTACAAATATACGCATGACACCAGCTGAGTGATGCCTTATAGATGTCAAAATGTGATCTGTGATTTCACTTTTAACTTTTTACCTTGTCCACTTGTATGATTTCAAGAATAAAACGTAATATTGGACAGTTTAGAATAAAATAATTTAATTCTAAACCCCAAGCGTAGTTCTGAGAAAGGAAATACCCTTTTTTGTGAGTAGCTTTTCCCTGGTATTAAGCAGGGAAAGCATAAACACACAATTGAGGTCAGCGGTTTTGCTATGGCATGATATTAATGCTAACATTTCTCCCGAGAAGTAACAGCTGGGGGGATCTGGGAATTGAATTTGGTCTTAATCCAGATTTTCATTGCCCCTCCCCCAATTTAAAATGTGATCATCACCATGGTTTCATCTAATTATCAATTTAATCAAAAAAGATAAGAAGACACAGGGAGGGAGTGGCAGAAAAACAGATCTCTGATCCACCTCAGTGCTAATACACACTGGTAGAGTATTAGCAGAGACTCTTTCCAGAGAAAATAAGAGTTACAATGGCCAGCCCAAGGGCTTTTTTGTTTTTTCATTGCTAAGGGCAGGCAAAACACTTGTGCATTATAGCAGTGTCCTTTTCAAAACCGAGGTGCTAAACGTTTGAGACAATGTGTTTTCTTGGGAGAGGGAATGACGAATGGTGGTATTTGGCGTTTTTTGTGTATTTGTTTTTTTCCCTCTTAAACGTGTACAGTTAAGTGTTCCCCACTTTGGTGAAATTCCCAGAGGCTCCAGGAGGTTTCTTTCTTTGTTAGAGTAGCTCTCCATGCTTCTCCATACCGTACCCTACACCCATACATCTGTTTTTGTCTGCACAAAATCCTGACAGTTGCGCTGATACTGACCTGGCTCTGGCTCAGTTTCCAGTCTCAGGGATGGCAGGTGTGCAGGGCTCCTGTGTGTCAGCCTGGCAGCCAGCTGGACTGGGGGGGATTGAAGGGAAGTGGTGGGGCTTCACCATTTGTTCTGCTTCTGCTTTGATTGATGGCTTGTACCATGCACACTCCAGTGTGGTCTCTACTCTCCCCACCTTTCTTGTCCAATGCAGGTTGTTACAACTCCAAAGGACAGTCATAAGCACGGATGCCGAACTTCCAGATGAGCTGCTCTATGGCAGAGCAGGTTACTTGTATGCCTTGCTGTACTTGAATACTGAAATTGGTCCAGACACTGTCCCACAGTCTGTTATCAGAGAGGTAAGACACTTTTCTCTCTCCAGCATCACAGCTTCAGTAAGATTGACCTGGGATCACTCTTGTGCATAATTGAAGCAATTAAGAGAGGGATGCTGGAGAGAAGAGGGACCTAGAGCAGGGAACCCAAACTCATCTGTCCATCCAGTCTCTTTCCCCTTCCCCTGCTGCCCAGCTGGGATTGAAACAGGCCAGTGTGAGTGGATCTGCCAAGGAAATACCTCTGATATGTATCTAGTTTTGGACCACTTGAGGATGAGAGCTTGTTAAAAAAAACTTAGGATGGAGCTTGTTAAAAATAACTTAAGACAGAAGTTTAAGTGAAAAGAAAGAATTCAGTGAGGGGAACATGAATTACTGTTTTGCAAATACCAAACCCAGAACGCAGGACTGGAAAAAAGTAATTAGAATTGATATATTAAACTTCTGCTCTTAAAAATATAAGTGATTTTATCATTAAGGAAAATACCATTTCTACCTCAACACTCAAATCCAAGTGAATTGAATATTGTTGCCCTATCACTGTATTGTGGCTTATTGTTTATTGTGTTTTTAGTCATGCCAAAGCAAAACCCTCTGAATCAAAGTAAGCAAGACAGGTGTTCAGGGTGTGTTCTTATTCTTAGGTGATAGATGCTATTATCGAGTCAGGGAAAAACTTTTCAAAGGAGGAGCGGAAAACAGACCGTTGTCCTCTGCTGTACCAGTGGCACAGGAAGCAGTATGTTGGAGCAGCCCATGGAGTGGCTGGGATCTATTACATGCTCATGCAGGTAAGAGCATCTTCTGTTGGCGGGGGTGAAATAGCAGTGATTTTTCATTTTGCATCAGAGGATCTTATCTTCAGCTTTCATGAATGTGCAGTGTTGTGTTGGAGCAGGGTCTCACAGTTTGGCTTTAGACTGCAGCACAGAACTGTGCAGAGGTTCTAAGGCTTTGATAGCAGAAGAAAACTGTGAAAAAAGTATCCTCACATTAGAATGAATTAACTCTTGAGTTGTGGTTCAGAGCACTAGCTTTTCAGGATCTGGTTTCTTGTCCTCAGCAAAGACAGTGAAGTGCTTTCTCTCATCTTCCTACTTACTTCTTCTGGTGCCTGCAGTTAGAACAGCTAAAAATTCGCTTTCTCACTATCCATCACTCTTCAGTTTTTTTGCTATTTTTAAATGAGTATAGTGCTGGAGCCTCCCATCTTCCATGGCCTTTCTCTCTTCTCTAGTGATTTTCTTTTCCCACTGTCTTGGTGCTTTTGGAAGACTGTCCTTAATCACATATTAGTCTTCAGTATGCTTTTATTATTTAGATGTTTTTCTTCTTCCTTATCTCCCCAGTTTCTCACACAAAAGTCTGATGTTCTTTAGTGTCTTTATGACCATGGCTTTCCTCTTTCTGTTTTCCTCAGTGAGATTCCTCTCTTCTGTAAACATCCTCTTTCCCACACTTAAATCAATTCCCCTCTGCCCTGAGTTTTGCGATAGGACTGTGATGTTTTTCCACACAGACCTGCATATCTTATTTCTATTCTAAAGTCCGGGAAAAGAGCCTTAAGATTCATTATAGAAGATGGCCGTAGAGCTGCGAAACTTTATGGCACTTGTTTCTGGGTTTTGAAGGTGCTGCTGCCAGTCTGTGCATCTTTGTAAATATCAATTTCCTTACTAGCTCATGCAGAATGAGTTTTCTTCAGGCAAATGGAAGGACTGTACATCCTCACAGCCTGAAGCTGCATATGAATGTTCGCTGCAGAAGTGACTGAGCTGGTATTTAGTGCTGCCACTGCTCAGGCATTCCTTGGAAAAGGTTCTGTGTTTCAGATTACCTTACACCACTTCCACCAGTAGTTCTGGTTAAACCGACTCTCTTTGCTGTGGAAGTAGCTACTGCTCTGCTGCCTGGGGGCATGTCTTAACCTCCCTACACACATTTTCTGCAGTGACAATCCCACTGGGGCCTCAGGCTGCTCTGATTTACTGTGCTCTCAGCTTTACCTACTGCTTTCTTCAACAAGGTTGTTCACCCCCTTCTGGTTCCCTCATCTTTCTGGCTTCCATTTTTCTTGCCTTGGCAGTGCTAGATTTTCAGAGAAGCATCTAGTCCTCTAAAGAAGGCTCCTTAAAGGCTCCATCCTTCATTTACTTTTCAAGGCTGATAGCAGAAATAATTGCACAGTGCTTTTTCATTTGAGCAGAAGCTACCCTGTATAAATGTTAAAATCCTAGCTGTTTTTCCTTTACATGTAATTGCTGCTTTTAAGAATTACCAGAAAGCCATTGCTTATGCAGCATTAGATTACCATCTTTTCACTGTATGTTAAATATTGTGAGTCATGCAAAGTTGAGTCATCCACTGCAGAAGAAGGTGGCATATAAGAGTCCCATCCTTTCCCCATCCCTCCCACACCAAATGGGGTGAATTCTGCTGTATTTTCGTCAAAGAATTCAAGAGATGGTTTATTGAGTGGTTATTTGATAAGAAAAAAAAAAGGCATTTAACATCACATCTGAGATGTGTTCCTGAAGGTCCAGAAATTACTGAGGGTAATTTCTGGACACCTTTATCACAGAACCACAGAATATGCTGAGTTGGAAGGGACACATCAGGATCATCAAGTCCAACTCCTGGCCCTGCGCAGAAAACCCCAAGAATCATACCATGTGCCCAGGGCATTGTCGAAACACTTGTTAAACTGGAGGAAACATGTATGGCTGGAGTTATTTACAGGCTACTGGAAGAATAAGAGCTTAGCCATGTTAAATAACTCATCCAGGAGGTAGAGGGGAATTCTGAATTGCTAGCTAGGGAGTGTCTACTGCAAGATGCTTTCACTAACCCTGAAGCAAAAGTGTCTGCTTATCATTGCTCTTGGCCACAGAGTCAGGACACATACCTGTAGGTTACTTTTTAGCTGTTTGAAGTAAGTGCTGCCTCAGCAGCTTGAGCAGAACACTCACTTGTATTCAAATGTTCTTGGAAGCACAAGGTAAGGAGGTTTGTAAAGAGCTCTGCTCTTGAATTTATCTCCTAAGGATAGCTTAGCTGGGCTGGGCTTGCCTTGCAGCTCAAGACTGAAGGCATTTATTGCTGGTGCCCATCCTCTTTGCTGCCATCTGCAGGACTGCAGTGTGAAATCAAGAGTCCAAAACCTTCCTACAAAGCTTCCCTACCTCATAGGGAGGGCTCTGAGTGAGGGCTCATCAGCTTCGGGATGTTTTTCATGACAAGCTGCTCTGTATTCAGGTGTTCTTCTGATGAGCAGCATGAAGGTTTCTGTTCCACTCAGAAAAGCGCAGAGCTCTGGAGTCTGCTTGGGGGACTGGGTAGATAGAAGTCTGGGAAAGGTTTCCTGGCTGAGGTGAAATAGAGGCTTCTGGTTTCTTCAGATTACTCAAAATATAGCTATTGAAAGTTTTCCTTCATTTGGCTGTCAGACTTTCAATTGTAGGAGTGTGCTCACCTGTTGAATGCAAATGTGCTGGAACTGGTGGGAAACAGTGAAATTGAATGACATTGAATCAGCAATAAAGACAAATTTTTTTTAAAAAATAAGCTCGGTTATTAGGCTGCTATATGGTCCAGTGCCTGTGGTTGTTCCCACAGCTTGCAGAAATCCCAGAAATCATGTAGATTGTGTAAAAATAGAGAGCTCTGCTGTTAACATGCTGTAAAATAGGTGGGTAGTGGAAGGAATGCCAACAAAGAGCAACTGCAGACCCAACAGTTACTTGGCTTCTAAACCTTTAGTTACAAGGAGCATGCAGGTTGATGGATGTATTCTCCATTTGGCAAGGATGTAAATTAAATAAGAAAACTAGAAAGAATATTCCTAAGAGCAATTGAAGATGAGTTTGTAGTACAAAGATGGTTAGATACCTGGTGAGGTACCTGTTGTTTCTGAAATTGGAAATGCAGTTTTATAACCCATAGCTTCAAGGAGCTCTCTTTATGATGGAAAGCTTTGACCTTCATAAACCTCTGCCAGGTACACTGCTATATGCACTTTCTTTCTTTTGTTGGGAAATAGTTATTTTTAAAACAAAATGTATAACCTGATATGTTGGCAGTGTGTATTATGAGCACCATATCTACAAAACGGTCTTTCTCCTGTAAGTGCTCTCCCTATTTTAAGCTATAAAGAGAGGTCTGGGAGTCTTCATATTCTGTTCTCAGTTCTTCCATAGTCTTTCTGTGTCACCTCCATTAAGACAGGTAGCAACTTGGTGCCCTAATTTCTTTGTCTGCAATAACTGTAAAAATGCTCTACACAAGGGTATAATCAGCAGATATTAATTAAATCTGTAGGATGTGATTCACAGTATTTGGATCAAGGGCACATATGTCGGATACTTGAAAACAGATTGTAGAATTAAGTGTTGATACACAATTTGTTACTACTTTTGTTGATGTGTTTAGTGCTGGGGTTTTTTTAATGTTTTCTTCAGCCAATTGCAAATGTGGACCAGGAGACCCTGGCAGAGCTGGTGAAGCCAAGCATCGACTACGTGCGTCATAAAAAATTCCGATCTGGGAATTACCCATCATCGCTGAGCAACGAGACTGACAGATTGGTTCACTGGTGCCATGGTGCCCCCGGAGTCATCCACATGCTCATGCAAGCTTATAAGGTGAATCGTTCTGCGTTCCTAGATTTCACAGAATATTCTGAGTTGGACAGGACCCACAAGGGTCATCAAGTCTGGCCATTAAGTGAGTGGCCCATGCAAGGATCAAACCCACAACCTTGGTGTAATTAGCACCATGCTCTAAAATGTGTGTGTGTATATATATATATATATATATATGCACATACACACATATATGCACACACACACGTATATACACACACACCTACACACACACACATATATATGTACACATATATATATATACACACACACATATCTATATGTGTATATAATACCTCTGTCTTTACAGAGAATCTTTACAGAGACATCTGTATGCAGGTCTGTTAGATTGCAAGGCTTTAATTTAGTATCTTTCTATATCTAGACTTTTAAACAAGAACCCCAGGCTAGGCACCTAAAGATTGCAGAATACTTAAATTGGTATGTTTGTAAAGAGAACATAAGTGGGTGAAATTGCTTCTCAGGGCACCAGTAGTTATTAGGCTTTCTTGGAAAAGGGACATGTGTTTAAGCAATTTGGCATCAGAGTCCTGGGTGTGAGAATATTGACCTACATTCTTTGAATCTTCATCCCAAGAGTTTTAACAGTTATGTTGGTTTTCAAAAGTGTAGGTTCATGTGCCTTGCCAAAGAACATCTTCCATAAATTACTCCTTTATTAAGATATAACTCTTGAGAACTTAATGTCAGAGCCAAGATCCCAGCCCCTTCTAGGGCATAAATATAACTGCTGAGCTACCACAAGGCTGCTGTTTGCCCTTCTCCATTCTTAACTAGGTTTGCTACCTAGTCTTCTTGTGTGCTTCTGAGTTGCATGACATTTGAAAGTATGCCATTTAATTAAATTTATGCAAATTGATTCTTGTTTTTGACAGCCCTCCTTGACAGATTCCCTGGTTGGCCTCTGGGTGGGCTGATGAAAAGCAGGCTTGGTTTATGGAATAATTACTCATGCTGCTACCTGAAATGTGAACTGTAAATTTCTTACAGCAGTGCTGCATGTAGCAGCAGTCACAGTTGCTCTTTCTTTGGACTATGGTAGGAGACTGATTTAACACTTCAGCGCTCTCTCCTTCTTTCTCAGTGCGATGCTTCCCCCAGTACAAAATGTTTTGGAGGAGATAAGGGGGATAGGACCAAGTTCTGATTAGCAGTCTCCTTTTCAGCCTCTTTTTACGTTTAAGGTGATGAAACATATGATGTTTTTCTGTTACTCTTTATGTTCTGCTTTTTGAAGCACTGAAAGAAAAAAATTGGAGTGTGTTTTGTTGGCTATGCTTTCATACCAGGCACAGGGACTTGTGATAACAGAAAACAGTGTTTGTTCTGGAAATCAAGTGCTGCTTCCAGGCCTTAATTCAAAATGTTACAGCTAAGTAGCTGGCAAACCCTGTTCAGAGAGAGCCACTTCCTTTATCAAGCTCATAGATTTAAGAAACTTGCATGCTAATCACTTTTATTACCTTATTCAATAGTTTGACGGGGGATGCCATCTCCAAACGACTAAGTCTACAGTAGTGCCTCAGGTGTAGTTTTTGGAGGGGTGGGGGGGTTTGTTATTGTTGGTTTGGGTTTTTGTTTGTTTGTTGATCTCTAAAGTGACTTAGGCAAAGATGAGCAATTCTGGTGATAATCAGCTAAATTACTTGCTTTTGTTTGCTGCTTTCTGAATGGGCTCTCTGTGTCTAAAGTGCACTTCAGTTGCAATAAACTTTGCAAAATTGTTCCTTTGCTCAAACTTGCTGCTGCTTCTGAGTATATACTATACTAATACAAGTACACGTCAAGGCATTGTAGGGTTCCTGCTTTTATACATGACAGAGAAAAGAGTCCTGTCCTATGCAAAGACATATTCTTGTGCATTTTTGACATGGAATTGAAGGCAAACAGTGAGTAACCAGGAAGAATTAGGAAGACTGGGACCTAGCAATCTAGGACCAGATTTGATATCCAGTATTCTGTTTTACATTCTTTGAAGGCAGCATCACATTTCTTTGCTTTCAGATTCTGGTTTGGGAATAGAAGATGAAGAAGAAAGGACCACGTCTCCATCAAATAGATTACAGGTTGTAGAACCAAAGGCCTTGAACTTGAGCTTTTTCTTTGGAGTTCTGATTTCAGAAACAAAAACCTAAAAAGTTTTTTCTTTTACCATGCAGAGAAAGGAGAAACAACGTAGTAAGAAAAGAAAGGCAAGTCTATGAGGAATGGATTATTAAAATTCAAAATAACTTTTATATGGAAAAACCCCACACAAACAGCAAAATATCTCTCTGGTGCAGCTTCCTTTTGTTTTCATTAGTACGTCAATTGATGTGTGTTTATTCTCTGTTTTTATTCCACAGACTTTTAAAGAGGATAAATACTTGAAAGATGCTATGGATTGCAGTGATGTCATCTGGCAGAGAGGTTTATTGAGAAAAGGGTACGGGATCTGCCATGGCACTGCTGGCAACGGCTACTCCTTCTTGTCTCTCTATAACCTAACTCAGGACAGAAAGTACCTCTACCGAGCTTGCAAGGTGAGCTCTCCAGCATCCCAGCAAAATTCCTTTTCCCTTTCACATCCCAGTGCCAGTGCAAGGGTAAACTAGGGTGGGAGTGGTCTGATGTGCACTGGGGCTGGCTGTGCTGCTGGGTGGGATAACTGGGCCAGTCACTTGCTCCTCTTTACTCACACTTCAACTGGATGACTTCAACTGTGCATGTGCAGCAAGCATGGTCTTAATAAGCAAAGTCAAACACACAAATGGTCTGTAAGAGGGGAGGGAGTACATGTATTCAGAAGAAAAGAGCCTGCAAATTAGACTACCTGAACAATAACAGACTGATGTTATGTGGTGCTAATTATTCCATTGTAATATCCACTGTTGTCCTCAGCTTCTCAAGCAGTACTGTTTGTAGTCTTTTGTAATTATTTGTTTTCAGACTAGTGCCTGTTTGGGGCTTTTAGAGCTCTGAATTGTAGTTATTAAATTGCTCATTTAGAGTTCTTTTATTAACACAAATTGCAGAAAAAGACACACTCAGAATTTTTCCTCTGGAATTGTCCAGGTTCTGCCATTAGGTGTTGACTATGCTAGCAGTTACCAAAGGAGAAGGTTTTCTCTGCCTGTTTCCTTACCTTGTAAGACTTTGGTTTGGCTTGTTGGATTTTTTTTTCAGTTTAATTCACTGACATGAGGTTTCATATTTTGTACACAGCTATTTAGCTGAGGCCTTTTCCAAAGTATTGCAAATGAAATTTGGTGAGTTGCTTCTTAGGTGCCTTTTAGTAATTATTGGCCATACATAAAATTACTGTATTCATCTCTCTGGTCAGCCTGTTCTCTGTCAGAGCTTTAAAAGTTCTTACTTGTCTCACATTTACCAAAGTATCATGCTATGAGAACACCTGTAGACAGACACACCTGCATTATAGGGATTGAAATAAAACCCTAGTAACCCCCACAGCAAATGTGGGACTTTGTTACACATGGAGTCATCCACTGCTGATGTGTGAGGCACAACACCCTGCAGGCATTCATGGCAGCACAGCTGTTAACTCTCCCTGTTATCCTCCAAGCTGGCACACCTTCTGCAGCTCTGTGCAGCGTTGTTGGTGCTCCTGTTGGTGCTGCATTTCTGGCCCAAGAGAGCCCTGATGTTTGTCTGCACCAAGCTTGAGAAAAGCAAACATATCTGTCTCAAAACCAGAAAAAGGAAGAGACTCAGTTACATACCTGAAATCCCTTTAAGAAGGAAGTTATAGTGCAGTGCCGAAAGATTGTTTGCTGGAGGAGCCCAGCATAGGCAGCATATTTGCAGCCACTCTGCCATTTAGCATTTCCAGCATCCCCTTTCAGGGGAAATCTTGAAACAGGCAGAGGAATTTGCTTGTCTGGCCTTCTTGAAATCTTTTCTTTCTGAACCAGAGCATGCAGGGAGGCAAACATGCAGTTATGTTGGTATCTAGAGGCATGTAACTGAGAGAACAAGGGGTGCTTCTTCACACTGAAAACATCAGGCCCAGAGGAAGGAGTCTTGCCCAGTATAAACCACAAGAACTTGAATAGAGAAGACCCCTGTTTTGTGCTTCACACTTCAGTCTTCACAGCTTTTCTCTCAGATTATGCGACAGGCCCCAGGAGGCTGAGGCACTCCTAGCTGGCCTGTCTGTAAGAGGAGAGAGAGGCTGTGGCATCCCAGGCTCCAGGCAACAGAGCATCAAGCCCTGTGCTGCTCACCATTGTAATTGCCACTGTTGGTGGCAAGCATGCCCAGTCTGTGTGACAAATAATGGCAGATGTCTTCCTAAGATGCTTTTTCTTTCCCTCCCCCTGAACTCAAAGATACTGTGGCTTACTGGATCTGGGTTGTGCTGAAGCTATGAACTTGCTAGCTGGTTGTGCTTCAGTCGCCTAGGGTGCATTTTTTAAATTTCTGTTGCAGTTCCCAGGCTGGAAGTAATAATAAAGGCTAGTATGCAATCAGATGTGGATGTTGCAAGAACTGATTGTAGCTTAGAAACATGCCTTGATCCTCACATTTAAGACAGGATTACGTGGGAGAATTAAACCTTAGTTTAAAGATTTATACCCAGAAGGGGCCCAAAAATGTATAATCAGTTCTTAGTAACAGTTTAAATCACAATGTTTGTTTTTGTGGCTTTTCCTTGTGTTTCCTGAAGACATTAGCACACATGCACACACCTCTATCAATAGAAGAAAAATTCATCTCCTCCTAAATATTTAAACAGAACAGAGGGGGGTGAGGAGGAAGAGAGGAGATGCCACCCATTTCCTCCTGCTGAACAGACCGATGGCTCTGGGATCATGCTTACACCGCACAGAGCTCCAATTTTAAGGCTGGGGCACCCTCGAGTTAGGCTGATCTGTTTGCTAGCAGGTTGCCCAAATCGCAGGGGAATCAGGGAGAGACCTCTCAGTTGTTTGCTTTGCAGGAGTCTGTGCAATGTATTTTGATCAAGCAGTGGTTTGCATCCAAGCACAGAAATGCCAGGGAAACTTGTGCTCCCCCTTATGCTCTGGGGAGCCATAAAGGAGAAGTAGCTGGTTGTTATGGAATTGATCCAGGTGCAGTTCAGAAGTCATGTGTGTCTAATGTAGCTACTTGCAGCAGTGTTGATCAAATATGAGAAAGACACTGTTAACTCTTTTTAATGGTAGTCCATCTTCTGCAACATAATATTGATGACCATAATTGTCTAACTGTATTTATAACGATTTTTCATAAGGCTCAGGGAGAGCAAATAAATAAAACTAATTAATGGCAGCTGAAGATTTAATACTCTAAATTGGTGCACAGAAATGAAAGAAAACCAAAATGCAATTAACAGTCCTAAGTCCTGAGTTTGTGGATAAATTAAGCACAGATGTAAGAAACTAATACAATATTAGTAAAATTTTGACTGAATAATCTGTTCTTACAGCATTTTTCATTGCCATGTAGCAGGGTTGATTTACAAAAAGGTCTAGACCACCTAATTACATTGTTACGAAACTCATGCTGTGCAAATACATATTTTAAAACCTGTTTGCGGCCTTGTCATGATTGAAGGAGGATAAATTAATCTCAATGATTTGTGTATTGTGTGTCTGCTTACCCTGCTTTATGTTTTTTACTTATTAAGGATGTTCACATACTCAAGCTTGCATTCAACAGTCTTGAATAAAAATGTGTTTTTTAATGTGTTCTCCAGTTTGCTGAATGGTGTTTGGAGTATGGTGCACATGGATGTCGCATTCCTGACCGACCTTATTCCCTCTTTGAAGGTAAGGAGATGGTGTTGCAAATGGCTTTGTACTACAGGAAATGGAGTATCTTTGCAGTTCTGGCACACGCATAGGAGTTGGGAAGTCTTTGGTGGGATCCCCCACTATTAAACCCACCCTATACCATTACATTTGCCTCAAAGAAGGCAGGGTGGCAGAGGGTAGAAAAGGACAAAGAAGAATCATTCACTATCACAACTTTCACTCCTAGTAGCATTTCAGCAGTTCGAATGTAAAATCACTGGCAGTGTTAGTCCGGAATGAAATTCTGCTGTGCTTACGTTGCTTGGTTTACAGCAAATAGAACTCCAGGCAACAGTTTTGTCACAGGTGACTTTTCAGAGGGACTGGGCAGAAGAGCAGCTGTGGGTAGTGGGCTCTCAAACGAGTTGGTAGCTGTCAGAACTATACCTTTGCTGCCATACTCAACCAAGGAAAAGGTTACGCTCTTTTTTTTGGGGGGTTTAAAATGAACCCAAATCACTTGAACAGGAAAGCAGTGCAGAGTTCTTAAGGGCTTATTTGTAAGTTCCAAGATGTTACCAGACACTTTGGTGGTATTTTTTATTTTTAATTCATTTTCTACTCCGTTTCTCATCCTCCTGTTACAGAATCATTAGCAAGGAATTACATATCCAAGTGGGATTTAAGGTAGTGCTGCGGCTGCTCCATGAACAACGAGCCTCGTGCGCCACCTGCCCCAGATATTTGAAATTATAGCAGCTGGGCAGGGGGATTTGCAAACAATCCAGGATGTGAATGGGCACAAGAGAGCAGGAGTTGTACGCAGCCCCTCTAAATACAGAGTTATTGTTTTAATGCTCAAAGGAGAAAAACATAAGTATTCTTATTCCTGAGAGTACCCATGTATGATCTTGTAGGGAGGGAAAAAAGCAGGCATACAATCTGTTGTGTAAAAGCTTTAAAATTTGTTGAGAAGGTGAAACACTGACAACAGCAGGATGATTTGTGCTTTAGTGCTGACAGTTTTTATTTTAGTTTTTAATTGTCTTTTTTCTAGAAAAATCTAGAAGTCTCATATTTCAGATTTTTTTGAAGTCTTCATTTTAGGCTTTGTTTTTGTAGCCAAAATTGTGCTTGTAAGTGTTCAATTTTGCCTGTACATGCAAGAACATAAGTTCCTGACCGACTTTACTCCCGCCATGCAGAACTTTGAACAGAAGTTGCATGTGCATCTTATGGGATTGTCCTAATTGTTTTGTTTCCATCAGATGCTGTAATTCAGAAATGTACATAGCTGTTTATAAAATAGGATTTTAGCTTGATCATAAAACTGAACTTGTATTTGTATGCTTTCCTTGCTATGCCTCTCTTGTCTGTCACTCTGAGAGTTCTGTTGGGTGATGAACTTTGAGATCTGGATGACCTCTTCATGAACAGTGAGGAAATGAATCTGTTTTTCAGAAGTACAATAAAGTTTTGGCTTTTTCTTTTAACCAGTGAAATGATGAGCAAGAGCTGCTCAAATTAGGAAGGACAGTCCAAACTTGGATTAACCTTTTCTTAATTTGAAATGGTGTTGAAGTTGTTCAGTTGAAGAGATGTTAGCAGAGACATCTTGTTTCTTGCTTTTGATCTTTTCAACTAAAACTTGGTTTTCTGGGCAAAGTACAGATGAATTTGCCTTTCCATAGGGCCTAAGTTCACCTCTTTAAAAAAAGATCTAGTGAGGGAGGTGCACGTAAAAGATCTAGTGAGGGAGGTTCAAACAGGTGTTGTTGTCTTTGCTGTCAGCTGTGCTATTTTAATGTCAAAGATGGACAAAGATCTCTTTCTCATTATGTTTTAGGTATGGCTGGAGCTATTCACTTCCTCTCAGATATTTCAGTACCGGAAACTTCCCAGTTTCCAGCGTTTGAACTTAGACCTCAAAGGAGGGAAAACAAAGTGGAGCAGGATGGCTAAAACCATCATTTTGAAAGGAAACTGATGCCAAAAGAGATGAGACTGTTTAGTGCCTCTGATGGTGAACCAACTCAACGCTGAACCGACAGATGGATAAAGCCGTTTTCTCACCCCTCCTGCCCCAAAGGACCATGAAGTCATTAGAACGTGAACAGAAGCCACATTTAAGCTCTGTTTAAGTGACACCTTCAGATAGAGGACCAGAGAAGTCAAGTTTAGAACTTTCTCTCTTCTGTCGTATTTGTCTTCTTCAGGTCTTTGCCATGCTCTGCACGTTTATTGGTGTTGTGTGTTGATCCAAGTCTTCTGTTGTTATCAAAAAGCTGGTCTCTGTGTGAATCTCTGTCCTGTATCTTCGTGCATGACTCACAAGAGCAGTGTTGCTTTCTGCAGCGTGGTTACCTGCAGAGAGAGTTTGCTGCAGGATGGTGCCCAGCTTCACTGGTGAGCTGGCAGCTCTTAAAAGAGATGAAAAATGTTTCTATGTTCATTTTTTCCTGCCTTTTTTTCCACAGTCCTTGCAAGCTAAGCTGGTGGAGATCAGCCTGTTTTGATGAAGAGGTATGAGGTCATCTCTGTTTTCAGAAACTTACAGGTTGGAAGGGACCTGACTTCGTCTTTTGCTGCTGTTGTGGGAGGCTTCTTTGAAAGTCTGAAAGAGAGGCTCCCTTTGATATCTCTGGCTGGGTAGTGTGTTACATGCTTATAGCAGGGTGTAGATGTGTCTCCCCACTACTGCATGGCCCATCCCATGCCATGAGCTTAAACTGCAGATGGTCACTCCGACTAACCTCCTTATGCCACCAACAGCAGAGCCTGGACAGCATAACTGCTTCTCCTTTCCTGCACTTGGATTTGGAATAAACCTGTCCTGCATCATTTTGTATACAGATGAGTAAGGGAGGGTGCCAGGGCAAGCTTCTCATGCAGATAGCTCAGTATAGTTATTACTCTGGAACCAACGTGGTCATTTGTTCTGGGCTCTCCTCTCCATGTAGTAGTACAGGAGTGATGATACCAGCTGCTAGTGGAAGCTGCAGAGGATTATTGAGCAATATGAAGCCATTGGTAGCAACTGTAATTGAAGTATATTTCATCTTAAAATCCACACAGAAAAAGCCCTTTTCTAGTAGTTTAAACTGCTGCCAGTGCTTTGCTTCCCCCTGTAGTGTGGTGGGGTTGTGAAATATAGACTTTCCTCCAGGTACTCCTGAATATCAGGCCATTGGTTTGGGAGGAGAAGTGGGACATGCTCTGAGTACACTTAGAGCAGGCTTGTGTGTCCAGGTAGTATTGAAGTGTAGTGCAGTCTCAGTCGCTCAGGCGCTGTGTTCATCCTCCCCCCAGGTCTCCCTGTGCTCTGTCATTGCAGGTGTTGATTTTAATTCTGTCAGGTGTGAGTGTGACAACTCTGTATCTTCTGTCAGGTGTGAGTGTGACAACTGGCAGAGTTTGGCCTTTTGGGCATGCTTCAGGATATCTGTAACCTGTGGGCCATCTGCTGAGTGCCAGTGTCTGTGGTCAGGCTTGGAGATGCATTGTTGTTCCTGCATAAATCTTGATTTATCACCTTGCAGGTTGTCTTCCTTGAGTGCATTACAGTGTCTGGTGCCAAATCTGTTTGGATGTTAATGATTTCCCCATTCAGTTCTGCTGGACAACAGCAGCAGTGTCAGTGCAGGAACAGCTTAATGTCACAGTGTAACAGCTCCTCTTCTGGTTCATCAGGTAGGATTACAACATGGGAGGAGCAAGAGAGACTTTTCCACCCCTCTGGCAAAGGGAAGAAGGTGAGGTGGGAGCAACAAACCCAGCTGCATCTCTACAGCCAGGGATGGGGGAAAATGCTGAAAGGTAGTGGGAGTGGGGAATGCTGCATGGCAAGCAGCTGGGCTGAAGCAAACAGGAACAGAGGAGCAGAAAGTGAGGAACAGAGGGAGTTGTTAATGTCAGGAACAGGAAGAGCTGATCACGGAGGCAATGTGCAGTGTACCAATAAAGACCATGTCAGTGAGAGATTCCTCCATACCAAGAATGCCAACGGCTAACTGTGTTTCTTTCTTCAGCCTGTAGATCCCTGATCTTGCCCATAGATAAGCCAGGAAGGAACTTGCCCAGGATGAAGTCTCAGAAATGCTAACAAAGGAGGTAGACTCCAACTCTGATTCTGTTTCACATCACCTCCCACCCCTTTGTTCCTTCCCCTCCACTGTGGTTGTGGAGCATGTTGGGTGTGTTAACAGGGAGGGGGCTCAAATTTACAGGAACTGCCTGCAGACAGAAGCCACTGGCCTTCCTGCCAGATCCCGAGCCTGTGTTGTACGGACTGTGTAACCAGGGGTCAGCTGGCAGGTTTTTTCATTCAGTGATTATATGCATATTGGCCTTGGCTACTGTGCTTGAAATGGCTCCTGTGGGAGGTGATTTTGGCTGGCTGGAGCCTAAAGGGAATGCTAATTTTAAAAATGCATAGGTGTATATACACACTCAGAACATCTTAATGCTGAGCAGATCGCCAAGATGATGGAGTGTACCTGTCAAAATAATGAGCAAGTCAGCTACCAGCTCTTTCTGTACCACAGCCAGCCTTCTGCCATGGTGGGGCCTGGCAGGCCTGGCACCATCTTTCTCTGAAGAATCCTCCCAGACTTAAGACTGGAAATGTATTGAGTTGGGAAGTGTCTAACAGTGCATCTGCCTTGTCTTCCTGACGTGACTTTCACCGTGGCTCTTCCTTTCTGTTCGTCATAGCGTTGTGATATCTAGGCGGCCCATTAAGAAAAAGATACAGTGTGAAGGTGAAAAAGTGTATTTCACCAAGGCATTGTCTTCAGAAATGACATCAAACTACAAATGTAGAAAATGTATTAATATTCCCTGGTTTGCTTTGTCCATGTGTAATAGTCTATCTGTTGCAAAAAGCAGTAGTGTTAAAAAAGGAAATGCTCGTTGGGCAGAAAAAGAGGAAAAAAATGCTGATGTTTTGTTCTTTGGCTTTATTAGTAAAGATCAAGCTATGTGGTGGTAATTTGTGTAAGTCTGTTTTTTCTTCATTGTGGCTCTCCTTCCTTCCCTTCAGCACTGTGGTGATAGCTGTCCCACTGATTTGACTGCTGAGCTGATTCCCCATCTCATGATCCTGAAACACATGCCAGAAAGAGGGCAGCTTGCTTTTTTGTAACCTTCACATTTTACTAGCACTGCAGGTGCCTTTCCTGCTGCTGCTCCCAGGTGATTTTTAGTGTACATTGCTTAGTGGAAAGCATCACTTTCCTTTGTGGCCACACAGGTCCTGTTGAAGAGTTTGCAGCTAAAGCCTGACTCGGGATGAGCTGGTTTTTAAAACACATGTATGAAATCTCTGTCCAGCTAATTAACCATTGTTTTCCAGCTTTGAGGAAGTTTGAAATGTTCCTCTAGCTAGGCTTTAACAGAAAGAGATGCCAAGCATGCTGCAAGCAAGGGGCAGTATTTCTTTTTCACAAAGCCCCTTGTGCCACTCATAGCCATCTTGGCCACTGAGAGAAACTGCTGCTTTATTAAATTCAGAGCATTAGTTCTGGTCTGTAGATAATCTGTACAAATTCAGGTGTAGGTGGATAAGTGCGTTGGGGTTTTTCTAGCACAATAGATCTCTGTAACATCTAAATAGCATATGACACATATGTGGGAAGAAGTACATGTGCCGTGTGTCACCTCACAGCTACACAGCACCATGCTGCCTGAGCCATGCCCAGCAGGATGTTTGATGCAGCAGCCTTCCCAGGTGAAATTGTTCACTTTTTCCCCATTTGTTTCCATTGGCTTCACATCAATTCACAGTCAGGGCCAGTGTGATTTGTGCACAGGGACCTGACTTTAAACCACTGATCCTCACTGACATCTGCAGGTGGACTGCTGTTTAGACAAGATAGGGTTAGGCAGCAGGAGAGAAACAGAGTGAGGCAGAGATACATCTATCCTTGTGACTGCTCTCACTGCATAAAGCTAAAATAACAGATTTGTGCAGGAAGGCAGGGCTGCTTGTCACTGTTCCCTCTGCTTTCTCTGCTGTCCCCTTCACCTTGCAGCACATGGCAGCTTGGAACAGTGGCTGCCAGTTGCACCTCTCATCTTAAATTGCTTTATTATCTAGAAGTTGCTCTGTAAAAGCTGTTGTATGCTAGATCTTCCCCTGCATGGTGTCTCTGTAGTCATTTCCCTGCCAAACAGTACAAACTGTAAGGCAGCTCAGCTCCTGGTGTCGGCATCAGAGAGGAGGGCTCGCTCCCACAGCCACAGGGCCTACAAACACATCCTGGCACACCTACTCAATTAGCAGTGTTAGATCAGAAAAAGAAAAATGAAAGCAAATAGGCTTCACTATCTGAAAAGGTGTTAAAGCTTCTTGGATGACCTGTCTGCCAAAAAGTGATGTTTTGGATATAAGCATATAAAGCTAACCTTTCTGAGGTTTTAGAGTTGGGTTTTTTTTAAGTAGGGAAGAAAGAATACCTCCTTTGCTTCTTCACATGGTCTGAATACCTTTTTGGAAAATGTAGTCCCAGCTGTTTGTTGTCACAGCAGTGTAAGCTGCCACAGGGGCTCCAAAGGAAAAAAAAAACAACCAAACAGAAACAACCACAAACCATAAAAAGTTGTCGTTACATTATCACTTCCCAAAGTGATGAAACACAGGCCCTGCCAGAGCTACACGAAATGTGTACCAAGAGTCCCTGGTGGTGCCTCTTCTCATTTCAAATTTCAGCAGAAGGGCACTGACACCCTTCTCATTCTCACTGCTGCCAGGTCACAGAAGCAGAGACTTCAAAGATGTCCTTCCCTGCCTGCTTCCTGCCTCCTCAGAGGAACACCAAACACATTTTGGGGACACACAACTGAAGAAAGGACCTCAAGGGTCTTGTTCACGTTACTGGCTCCCCGCCCAGGTTCAATGGCTCCAGTAAAGCATCTCCATTCTGCCCAAATCCTGTCAAAGCATTTAACCCCCTGGATCAAACCTGCAAGAGCAGGAGTCAGAGACAGAGCCAGAGAGAGGCAGGAGAGCCAAACAGAGCCATGAGACAGATGGGCACAAGACACTAAATCACCTTCCTGAGGTAGATGGGGCATCTCAAAGGCTGGCAGGGCAACCAGCTGCACACGGGCCCAGTGCCTCTGGGAAGGGACAGAAGAGTGCCCCACACATCCCCCGGGGCACCCAGCCACCAGCAGCAACCTTATTTTGGAGTCAAAACACCACTGTGCCTCATCAGCAAGGCTCAAAATCTCTCAGAGAGAGGATGCAGTAGCTGCACCCAGAACATCCCCACAGATAAAGCACCAAACCCCCATGGGGAAATTTATGTTAGCAAAGCTGCAGCAGCTAGCAGATTCTGAGGCATCACCACTGCCAACCAAAATCCTGCTGGAATTGGCAAGGCAACTAGAGGCAAGGCATGTAAACAATTTGCAAGTAATGCATATGGATGCTCACGCAGGTGGTGTGTTTTCAAGAAAAGACCAGGCCAGTTTGCTAGCAGAGAATTCCCTATGCTGTATAAGGCAGTGTCATCCATCAACACTTGGAAATAAACCAGAGAGACTTCAGGAAAACTTCACCTGAAGTTGAATTTCAATGTACAAAGGCTTCTATTCAATGTGTCCAGGACAATGCCGGCTCTCATAGATATATTTCATAATATAAAAGGACTTATCAACATCTATCTACTAACATGAGGTCTGTTGCCATTTCTATTGACACAAAAAGGTTGGATTTGCTTTTTTAAAATTATGTTCTGTAAACACAACCATATTCAGTGACATACACAGCTTTTATACTTCAAGTGCACACTAATTTAGAAAATAGACAGTTGTGATGTGCATATGAACCGAGTATTCATATATAAAATGTACTTTTTTGTTATCTGAAGTGTCCCCCAAGCCCAGACTGCACACACAGAAGTACTTTGCTTTCTCCCTTATTATAATGCACAGTAAGGGAAAGCCTTTGTTACAATTTCACCCAAGTCAGGTATACAGGAATGTACTGCAAAGCTAACTCTGCTCCAGATGGCTACTAACTCCACCAGCAGAAACAGTGGCCCTTACAAGTTCTTCTGTTAGTACTCATATTCACAGCAAAAGGGATATTCTGCAAATGCAGCTCGAGACCTAGAAGCAAGTTCTCAGAAGCCACTGGCACGGAACAATAGCACAATAAAGCTTTGGCTCCCTGTGCAACACAGGGCTTCATGATTACTCCAAACCACCTCAGTGACCTCTGTGCCCTGGCTGGCATTCACCTGGTACCCAAAAAACTAAACTGGACTCCTAACCCTCAGCTACGCTCTTTTTGCAGGTCCTTCATCAGCAGGAGGCAATGGCATCTTCTTTTTGTCACTGCTCGGTGACATGACTCTGAATATGCACAAATATCCCATTAGTTCAAAGTCATGTTTCAGAGTAGTTTCACATTTTTGCTAAACATGGATGGGTGTGAGAGCCCTGACAGGCAAAGGGACTCTGTGTTTATTTTACGGTGTTCATTTGTGGTCACTCAGAGGGTTGGCCATGAGCACTCACAACAAAATGCATGAAGAGCTAAGAGATATTGAAAGCCAAACCATTTGTGCATCAGGTCAAAGAATGCTATTAAGAGCCTGTCCCGAAAAGTTATTATTTTTCTGACCTAGAGAGCAGATTTGCATATCTATCACCTGAAGATGACAGCTTTACTTGGTACTCTTTGTGGCAGCAGTAAGACTATACTGAAAGATACTATTTCTCAGGGACTAAACTCCCATCAACATCAAAGGGAGCAAACTTGTACCTATGCTCTTTTCCCTTCTTCTAAGTATTTTCCGGTTTAGCAAAGAAAACTTCTGCATTTCAGTTTTTCTAACTGTTCTGTCAGGAGGTGCAAGTAGCTCTGAGGTTGTAATACCTCCCTCTCGTGCCAACACATTCAGGTCATTGTCTGTTTCATACAATCTCAGCGCTGGCAAAACAAGGGGAGTCAAAATGCCGATCACATAGGCAGAGTCCAGGTGATGGGCAAGAAACACTCAAGTCCCAGTCCTTAACTTTTTGGATGCATCATGGAAAGTAATAACTCCCTCTTTTCTAGGGCACTTGGCAGAGCCCCTGCCATGACTCAGCCAATGCTGGTACTCTAGTCACAGTGACTTTCATCACAGCATCCTTCTGTTATATATCAGAACTAAATTGTAAAAGAAAATTGTAAAAGAAAAAGATAGTAGTCACAATTTCTGATAAAATCATTGCCCTGCTGCTTCTATCTTTATCCTCTTTGTCATTTCCCTTAGATGAGGGCATTTCTGCTGTGGGGTCTTAGGAAGCTGCACATCACTCTGGGGTTGCAAGAACTGCTATTAGTAACTTGCCACAACGCAATTAAAACCTTGAATGAAACGAACAATAAATAAAGAGAAAGACATACAGGTTTTAAATATAGGTTTCCATTAAAAGCATAACAAAGACAACTTCTCTCATTTTGAAGACGAAGAAATCAACTTCTACTAAAAAAAAAAGAAAAAAGAAAAAAAAATTTAAAAATCACCCCTTTGCAAGTAACTTTAATGAGAAAAGGTGCAGGGAAGGGAAGGAGAGAGGACTTGGAGAACTAGCAAGTGTTCAAAAGGGCAGGTGCCCTCCATCTTGGTCATTTTGCAAATTGCACCTTCTTCTCACACAGTCAGGTCAGCGAGCCAGAGTCCTCATGTGGAGGATTTCACCACCTGCTCATAAGGGGGAGGTGGTGTGTTGCAATAGGAAGGTGGGGGTGGGTAAACCGGATTTCCTTGTGGGGAATTGGGCTGGACATGGAAAGCCATAGCCATGGGATTCATCACTGGTCCACCTGGATCTGTGTAATACGGCACTCCAGGTTGTTGTGACCCTGAAAAAGAGAAGAGAAAATGTATCAACAACAGCAGCAACATCCGGTTGTGCTCTCCCCAGGGCCTGTGCTCTGCACACTCAGACAAGGTTTTTCAAAGTGTTCATCAGAGCAAAGACAAGGAATATCTTTGTCCCTTCCAGAAAAAAAGCAGGCTGGCAGGACTGCATTCACTTCTTCAGATATCACCAAAAAGTTTCAATTTTACATCAAATGGAAATCACTTAGTGAAAAAAAGGGCACCACTGCTCCAAGGAACTACCATTTACAAGGGTTAACAGTAAGCTCTGGTCAGTTCCCCTGACAGAAAAGCTTCTCTCTCTGTGAAAGACAGAGGGATCCCAGATAGGCAAAGGAGTCTCTACTGTGGCCCTGACTCAGGTGTTATGTCTTACAAAAGGACTGAACAGGTTGTTTTGTGGTGTCCTGGATCTGCCGATAAGCCAGAGTGCAGCCCAGACGGATAATTTTCCTCCTAGGCATGATACAGCTTGGAGGTGAAACTGCATGAAGCAAAGAGCCAAGTTGTAGCCAGTTACTGCTGGCTAACACAATAGACAAGATAGCTTTGCACAGATTAAATTCAGGAACTGACATTGGAGCCTGCAGGGACAGGGAAAGGAAATGTACGGCCAAACGCAAAATTCCTTGGCTATGACACATAAGGAGTAACAGAGAGTGCTGCCATAAGAACAAAGCTGGTGTGTTACCCTCCTCAGATACCACAGTGAGTGGTGGAAGATGACTTAATGCAACTGAAGTCACAGACTATCTCAAGATGTAAGTTAGTTCTCTTTCTCTCTGTTTAAATAAAGATGGACTGGGAAAAAGTTGTGATTGAGCAACAGGTTTTCTTCTTTTGGTGACAGTCTGTGTTTCCTATAATGGTGCAGCTTCTAAGGGATTTTCCCCTTCCATTCTCCCAGTCAGGCCCCCAGAAAAGCACTCCCATCAGATGCTGCTGCTATCTCTGCAGGGAAGGACAGAGACAGGCAATGAGCCACGTTTTGAGGGCTCCACCTCAACAGTGAATTGGCTACTGGTACCAAACCTGGAAGAGTAAGTAGTGGAAAATGGAAACTTGCTTGACTACTAATTCTCATTACTTTTGCTGATGAACATTTCTAGAATAGTAGAAAAACTAAAAATAAAAAATAAAATAAATGGTGGGGTTAGCTCAGAGCCCAAAGCTTTTAAGTGACAGTAGTAAGTCTGGAAGCAGGTACCATAAGCAGGTCATCAAAGAGCTTGTGCTTATTTTATATTTGCCCACAATTTCTGTTCCATGAAGCACCATGAAAGAATAAAACCGTGCTCTAAATTTAAATCTGGTGTTTACCAATCCAGCCAAAGACACTCCCTGTTCACATAAACTCAAGGCTATTTTTCAGGCTTAAAAATATTAGTCTAGTTGGATTGGCTCCCAACCAGCTGAAAAATACTCTCTGTTCATTCAAGGAGAAAAACAGATGCAGAATGGGAGCCCCCAAAAAAACCTCTTAGGATTTAAACAAGGAGTGTGAATGAAGTGTCAGTTTGTGTCTGTAACATCTATTTAACCATTCAGACACAGGAGAGATTATGGAAGAAAATGCTAGGCTTTCCTTCACCTCTGCCAGATGTTATCAATTGTATTTAAAACTCTATTCATGCGACTGTTGAATTTAGATACCTATCATTTTGTCTACACTGCAAAGGGAGAGCTCCTTCCATGCATGGACACACAGCTGTAAAGGTATTAGGAACCAAAACAGAACTGAAAGTCCTGTCATCCTGTGTTTCAAAACCACTTCTGTACACCGAAGCTGAATTATGCTGTTAAAAAGGCTGAAGACATCACTCACTGCAGGAGGTGGCTGCATGTTTTAGTGCAGTGCAATCCCTTGTACAAATCTCACAGTTTCCAAAAACCAATGAAACAAAAGCTCAAAACCCACCCTTTTAAAGTGCCTTGGCCAAAGTAAGAAACCAGTGAAATTTTTATGAGCAGTCTCTGACCTGATGCAGTGTTGACTGGTTGTCTGGTGTAAGACACGTTAAAACTAGGTTCTTCTACTAATGGAGGAGGGTACATCCGCCTTCGGATAAAGAAACCAGCTCCACAACAGAACAAAACTCCCATCATCAAAAGGAACCTAGGCAAAAAGAAGAGGGAAGTCAAAACCTGTACATTCAGGCAGTATTTAAATCCAGATTGTTCACTGAGAATACATCAGCCTACAGCTTTTAACAGGTTGAGAGCAGGCCTGTCATTTGGGAGAGCATTCCTGGGGCACTTATGGATATATTATGGACATCTTCAGTGATTAGTACTATTGTCAGTGTTTTCTGGCATGTAAAACATAAACCCAAAAGTAAAACACACTTGAACTTTTCAAAAGTTCAGGTTCACACCTGACCTTGGCCACTGGGATGCTGAACTGAAATTCCAGGTCAGCATCGTTTTAAATTGTGCATCTTGGATGCAGGCCCCAGGCTTACAATATCTAGGCTGCTCAGGAAGTCTGAGGGACAGAGAGGAATACTATTCTGCAGTTGCCATTAAAAGAAGGATTTTAGACGTTCCTAAATTAACCCAATGTTTTAATTTGATTTCCTGTGGGAAATATAGTAGCTGGCACTTAGGTCAAGCCAGAAGACTGAAGCACTCAATACTGATGGTGACAAACCTTGATTTGTGCTTCCTAGATGGGATATTACATTCTCAATAAAAAAGACATAATTTAGCTACAGTTCTCCTCTCAGCTCCTTTTCCAAACTAACTAAACTGTCCTCATCTTTCCCTTGGCCTGGTGCTGTGGAAACAAGAACATGCAGCAAGGGCACATCAGATTTTATTCTTCAGACAGTGGCTTTCTCTGTGTTTTCTTGATCATTTATCAGACACTCCAGTGACTCATGCAAGTTCTTGTAAATATGAATGGGTTTTCTGCCTGTAATTGCCATCTTGTTTCATGGCCTTTTACTGGAAGACAATGACAACTGTGCTTTTTTGGAAGGGAAGGAAGTTGGCCAGAGGCAAGCCTACACACCATGCTCATCTTCTCTGGAGAGTTCCCAGGTGCCTGAGAGGAAGAGTGTAGCACAGCCTGGCAGCAACAGTTATTTCATGCAAAGGTTCAAACTCTGTTCCTGTTTCTACATTAGAAATGAGAGCAGAAAGAGCTTCTTTTTCCCTGAGCCAATATTAATACATTCCCCTCTGGCAGTGCTCCTGCAAAGGATTTTGTTCTGAACAGAAAAACAGAGATTTACGACATCACCCTAGGGACTGAGATACAGAGCTCTTCACTTATATCAGTAAGGATTGTACACTGAAATCCCACAGTCACCTTTGGGAAATCTCTGTATTATAGTATGTATCAGGCTTCTGTTTTTCACTGTTTATTTGTTTCAATTTTGAAGGCTTTTTTTTTAATCAGTCTTCAAATTCCACATAAAAATGCCTGAAATCAGGTCTTCTAGGAGAGTATTTGCTTTCTCTCTACTATAATGAGAAGGTTTTATTCAGGTGCTCTCTTAAATTGCACTCCAAAAGGAATTTACCTTATTTTTTTATTATACATAAAACAGTGATTAGTTTAAGCTTTATCCAGATTACTGAACTGCTGGTTTGACAAGCTCAATCTTTCTGCTTTCTTTTCCTTTGCTGTCAAGACCAGTGAAATCCTCATAGTCATAAATGTACCTCTCTTCCTTTTTAATTGAAGCCTCAATTCAGCTGGCAAGAATATATTAAACCCTGCCTAAAAGCAGAATCCTCCTTATATGATCCACTTTTAAATGGAGTGCCCAACAAAAGTGGGTGAATGCTGCTGCTTGGTAGTAGCTGGTACAGGCATAAAGAATTCAGCAATTTTGGATAAAAGTGTAACCGCTGCCTGTACAAAACAGCAGAATGCAGAAGCAGGAAAGGTAAATCTGACATGAATAACCTCTTTTTTCAGCGCTTTCTTACTACATTGGGAGAATTTTACAAGAAAAAATCAAAGTCCTTTTATTTCTATGTATACATATACCTTACTGCACACTTGAACCTACTGTACTTTGAAATACCAGGGCTGCCAATACCCTAAGTCCAACAAACAAGAGGAGAACAAACATAAAACTCCCAAATGCCCTGGACCTACCAAAAATACCATAGTCGCTGGATAGAGAGAGCTCTTACACAGCATCTTGAACCACAGCAATCCTCATAGGAGCGACATCTGCAGAGAAATAGAGACAGGGGTGTTAGAGGAGTGGCTGTCATGCAGACTAAAATGGCATCCCCAACCCTGACACCATTTGCACCCCCGACCAAAGCATTATTTTAAGAACAGACTACCCTTGGCTGGATACAGCTGTCAATCATATACATGGCACAGCTCTATCCCTATTCAGGAACTTTTTGCATGTTATTGAAAATACCTTCCTCTATACTTAATCTCAAACTACCTCTAGAAGACCAAATGTGGTGTTTAATCCCATACAAAAAAGGACAAGTTATGAAGAAAAGCAGTATTACTGTATTTTCTTCCACAGTACATGAACATTGCAGACCTCCAACAGATGTTTGGAGTTTTATTCACTGGAACAGAACATTGCCAGAACAGAACTGCCATATCACCCTTTCTTTGAAGATCAGCAGCTTCCAAGCAGAGAAACCACCGAGTGCAGAGAAAACTCCAATTGTACTGTTATTTGCAAATTTTATGCCCTTTTTTGCTGCTCAGAAGTGGCACTGAACTGCAACTGCCAACAACTCCCATTATTAAACCAGCCTTTCCTCTAGAAAACCCCACATTTCAAATTAGTATTTCATATGCACAGAACAATTTTAAAGGTATTACAGCACTAATCATTGTAAGCACAAGGTACCACTTCACTAAAAGCAAGCACATACATTAAGGGCAATCTCTGAACAATTCCAATGGTTACTCCCATTTCCCACACCAATGAAACGTATTTAGTAGGGAAAAGGACCAAGGTAACACAGAATCTATGGTATGTTACAGACTTGGATGAAAATAAAAAGATTAGCATATCCACATACAAAAAGAAATGAGGAGGTAACCACAATTGGATTGATCTTTTTAAGGGTGCTCACATCTGTGTGCAGAATGCATAAATTTATTTAAGCATCTGATCTTGGGACAGTTTGCTCAACTGCACATCTGTGTTCCCATATTTGTATGCAAACTAAAAACATGTCAATTGAGTAACTGTACAGACAATTACACATTTACATGCTCAATTAACAAGGCTTCACTCACAAAACACATTCACATAGGCTTCAGCCTCTGGCTGGGGCTGAAGGAGGATGCCCTATGGATACATAATCACCTGTTTTGCAAGTGAAAACAGTTTCATGCTCTTCTGATGACAAATGAGAAGGATTTATTTAAGCAAGCTGGAGGATCTGACATGATCATCATGACAAGGTTCATTAACAGACTCAGGCACTCAGTTTGAGTCTCAGGCCAAGGAAGTTGCTCATGCCAGGAGAGAAAACACTCACTTTGCTGTCACTGAGCCTGAAAGTGATCCATCTGCAATTTTTCAAAAGAAAAAGCTTCCCAGGACCCTTACAACTGCTGATACTCAAAGCTACCAGACTTCACATAACTACTAACAAGACTTAGCAAATCGGCATTACCTTCAGTCCTACTGGAACCAAGAAATTAAGCAGTCCTCCATGCTCCCACATTGGATCAACCTAACAGGAGCTTTCAAGACATATGTTACAGTCAAGGACAGATTCAGGTTCCTTACAAAATGGGCTGGAAGCTGCTGCCTTCTGTTAAACCAATGGTCAAGGTACCTTTTTGCTCTGCAATATGCCTTTGGTTGGAGCACTTTATCCATGGTGATGTGCACTTGCCCCCTTGGCTGATGCTGCAAGGCATGGATTTTGTTGGGCCAGAAGGGCAGAGAAGAAACAGGGCCCATAAATCTAGAAGCCCTTCTTGAGGCCATTAGGACAAAAATAAGGATTTTAGGAATGTGAGCAGTTTTTATCTCTGCCTCCACACACTGGCTCTGTTAGTCCAGACACCTAACACCTGACCACACACAGGATGGGGAGTGGAGGCACTATTTCCCAGAGCCCCAAGAGCTTCACCTGTAATGAACTAAAACAGAGAGGCCACAGAGGTTGCACACACATCTCCCCCATGCCCACCCCTGCCTTGCTTATTTTGCATCTGTTTTCTTGAGAGCCAGAAGAGACAGGAAATGGCTATTTTAAAATATTTAATTATGGTCATTCAAACCACCAAAATTAAAGGAGCATCGTTAAAGGAATATGGTACCTGAATCCATTTTTTATCTTTGAGTTATCTAGGTTACAAGTCAGCACCATTTTTAAAACCTCAATGGCTTAGCTTGTATTCCTGCAAAAGAAGGCTAAAGCACCAGCTGGAAGTCAGAAAGGCTACACTGCTGAATATTTATGAAGCTCCTGAGACCACTGACTGACAAACAAACAGGCCATCAAAGAGAAGTTTCAGATGACTGCACTTTCAAATGGTTGAAAACAATGATGCAAAGGATAGAGGAGTCTCTCGTAGTGGCTCCAATTCCTGGCAGTCAGTAAGCTTTCTGAGCCAACTCATCCAAGGCTGAGCGCTGCATTTGCTGGATGGATCTGTGAAGCCAAACCAGTACCACAACTCAGAGGGAAATCCCTCTGAGATCTGACACTGGTATTTTTTCCACTTTTTACCCACAAAACCAAAGAGGTGCTTTATTTTGTGTGCCTGTGAGAATGGACACATGTACCCATATACGGGAGCCTGGAATCAAGGCTGCAATCAAGGATGATGCCATGATAACAACCTGCTGTTTGTATTCCCCACCACTTCATAGCAGCACCTAAAAGGACTGGAAGAACAAACATTCCTTCTGCTGATACTGCCATCAGGCGACAGCAAAAGCTCTGCTGATCTCTTGTTCTTGATTCAATGCACTATGGAAAAACAACACAACTCCTGACAATATCGATCCCAATTACATGACAATTAACTTAGCTACAAAAGCCAGATTTATTAGCTGGCAAAAGACAACAACAAAATCAGCTAATTAATGGAGTAGCATACAACCTTAAGTATAATCAGTCTTTGATGTACTATCTCTCACTGCCTGATGGCAAATCACAGCGGAATTAAGACCCTGGTTCATTTAAAAAACCCCACAATATATCTATTGAATTGGTATGCATTTTCTTTAAATTGTACCCATGTTTTGGCTCTGCCTTACAGGGAAGAACCAGTTGTGTCCAATGCCAGTTGAAGCAGAATGAGACTTACTATCAATCTGAAGTGCACTGAGCCCATCTCCAGAAGACCTCTCTAAAGTCAAATTTCCCTCTTTCACAGATCTGTGATGATCCCAAGAACTGCACTTCCCTAGGGCAATCTTCATTTCACTGATCAAAAGTTAACCCATGACACAGGATAAGGCATAATTAGTTGCTTTGGTAATCTGCAACTTCACCAAGAATGCAGTCTCTCTTTTGAAAACTAGCCGCAATGTAATTTATGATTTAGAAGATACATATTTTCATTCATAATTCAGTACAGTGAAAGGACTGTATCTGCATGTCCGATGTCTTGAACTGCTGGCACAGCAAGGAACTGCTGTGTCACAGATCAAAGTTACAAAGCATGTCAGATCACAGGGACAAGGTTTTTCTCTGAGTTCACACTTAAATCATGGCGCTGAACTTCCTTCCTTTACGGGCAAGCAAACCAGAGAGTTTCACATAAAGGTGTACAGTATGACCCAAACTGTACAACAACTGCAACTCTTTACTTGCATGTGTTCTATGGATAATAGCTGCTCAGTGAAATGGTGCAATAGCTCTTCTCCAACTATGCCTGAATCTACACAGTTGAACAAGTCCCTTCTCAGTAGAGCTGCTGCAGCAAAGAGCTGCATTCCCTACCACCACAACATCTTTGAAATGCAAGCTGCAGTGTTCTTAGGTTTTTTCTCTAGATGTTTTGCATCATATGGGCCAAAACCTGATTTAATATTTAAGATGTTTGATTAATAATGTATTTTGAAGGAGTAAAAACATAAACTGTCAATCCACATGTAGTGGCAGAAACCTTACTGTTAGGCATGGAGACAGAGGATGAGAGGATGAAATAAAACCACAACCCCACCTCAACAACCAGATACAGTAAACTGCATGATCTCTAAGCATGGTTCTGAAGACAAGCCTGACCTGAATTCCAAAAAAAGGTTGCATGCCAGTCATAGATTATATGATTGCTGCACGTATCTGTAAATTCTATGATACAAATTGGGATTCATTGAAACACAGGAAACACTGGCAGTTTTGGACTGGGGGGCAAGAAAAGTAAAGGGCGTTAGGGGCCTGTGTAAATGAAAATATAGCAGTAGACCAAAACTAAGAACACAAAAGAAAAATTCTGGGGGGCTGGTAGTAGCATTAGATGAATCTAAGGAAGAGCCAGATGCAGCCTTAATACTGGCAAAAGACCAGAAGGAATAAGAACTCATAAGAACTGTATGGGATGAACTCCTGAGACTGGGTCTCCTCCAGGCAGACTCAGTGCTGAGCCATCAAAGTCAGAAGGTTCAGGTCTGCTTCCATTGAACAGATGACAGCAAACAGCTGAAGTGTGCATATGCATTAACTTGTTCTAGGAAAAAACAAGTTTGAAAAATAAAATAAAATAATCTAATCTGCTTGCAACTCAGCTGCCAGGACACAATGATGCTGAATAGAGAAAAAACAAATAAGCCTTGAAACAAATAGAAAAAGCAGGCAATCACCACAAAGTGAGTAGCAGAAACAATTTTGATGAAGCTCTGAGTTGTGGCTGTGCTGTCAATGAGAAGTGATGACTCTGAGTTCAACGGCAGCTATACTGATGTGATGTCACTGAGCTACACTGCCACAAGACTGATACCCGATGGGTCAACTGAAGATGTACCATGTAACTGAGAAAGAGTTATTTTCTATCAAGTTTATTTAAACATTGATTAATTTCAGACCATTCTGTATGTGCATTTCCATCTTTCCAAAAAAAGCAGTCTTCAAAGCAAATCCATTGCCTGTACTTCTGTGCAAGGAAAGACACAGACTACCGACTGCAGACATGGGGAAGACCACTGCATGATGGAGGGGTTATCCCAAGTAATCTGTTTTGCTACAGGTGCCCACAGAACATGGAAATCAAAACACAGAGTCCAACTCTGCATTCAAGAGTCCCACCTGAGTAACTATTTCTGAGTCCCAAAGGTTCAATTTCTCTTCAGAAAGATGCTGCAACACAAAGGCCACATCCTTCCACTGGCACTCACTCAAGTGCTTGAGGAGCAATAAGACAGGGAAGATCTTTGGCAGGTGGAGCAGAGTCCTAGGCAACATCTTCTCTCCGGTCTTGGTCTCAGAGTTGATCATGTCTCTTTGGCATGCACATGGCCTAACTTTCAGCAATTCCATCATAGTCACCTGCAGTTGCAGGGCCTCAGAACCCAAAACTATTTATCTTCTTACAAATAGAGAAAGAGATTTCTCAGCATATGCAATAACAGTGCCTTCTAAGACATAGGTCTGATAAGTAGTGAATACATAAGTTGATTATAATAAATGTAACGGTTTCATAGATGAATGCAGCTGTGACCTCAGTGCACAACTGCACTTGAGAGTAAAAACACTTCTGCTGGTACCCAGGAGACCACTAGAGAGATAGTGATCCAGGTACTTGGATACGGCAGCCCTTAACTATGTAAGAAAACGTAAGGCAAAAAAAAAAAGGAAAAGGGCTGTCAAGTAATTTTTTTTGACAGAGTAGAAACAACAGAGACAGAAACAATATTTGCTCAGATTAGAGTCCTGTCTGCTTTGACACAATTAAAATCTCCTACAAGACAAGATACTTGGCTCCTGTCCTTCACACAAACATGAAAAACAAGAGCAGGCAACAGCTGTAAAAGGGCTTATTTCTCAATTACTCTTTAGCTGAAGAGCCTATAAATACTATCTCTATGCAAGAAATCAGCAGAATACAGAAAATCCTCCCCCACTTCTGATGGGATGAGAAGTATTTGCTCAGCTGCTCCTATCAAACCAATCCCTCTCACAATCTCCTGCTACCTGAATGTTTGCCACAACCCCAGCCCTCTCTTCCCAGATCCCAAGAGGAAAGCCACCCTACAGAGGAACTCTCTTTGTTGTCTGTAAAGTACCACTACATGGCTTTTTGGCCAGCATATATCCATCTAGAAATTTTCTCTGTTCCCCTTGTGGCAGAACCTATCAAGAATTGCAGTGGCTTGGATTTTGCCTGCTAGTAGTACATGGAACCTTAAACAGCCGTTTTTCAACACAGGCTGCAGGCTTTTCTTTCACAGAACAAAGCAGAGAAACAGCATAGTTTAAGGTTCTAACAAAAGTAAGCCACAGATAATGTGTATGACAAGTCTGAATTTTCTGGAGGGGGAATTGTAAATTTCTCATATCAACAGGAAAGAGGACTTCTAGTTAATCATCAGGCCCCTTATTAAACAGATGATTAGTTCTTCGTACCTCAAGCTGCTCCCAGTGGGCAGGCAGTCCTACTGCATCTCATCCCTGCTTTGGGAAATCATAAGCAGTCTGCTGGCAGGGGGCGATGAGTATCCAGGAATTTGCTATCTGCCTCAATTTAAGACATTAACACACAGTAAACCTTTTTTTTCCTGCACCAAGTCACTGCATGATCAAATGCAGAGAAGGACTGGGTAGTAATGGCCAACTGTCAGGTGCCACCAAGTCTTTCAAAAGTTTAATTTGGAGTCTCCCTACTTAGAAAGGGATAGAAACTTAAAGAGGACTTTGGTATCAGATGAACCATCATGCTGTCCACTGAAGCTCAAACCAGGTGCAACCCACCCTGTCCACTGACAGGAAGCCAGAAAAAATTGATTATAAACCTCTCATTAAAGTTCTTGCCTGGGACATGGAAGAATTAATGATCTGATAAATATTTCAAGTCAAACACCCTGTGCAGGAAAAACTGAGGCTCATGATAAGTTACAACTTCGTTTATCGCATCCTCTGGAAATGAGAAGAGGATGAGACTGGGTTCTCTGCCCTACCTCAGCCAGGGGAGCGTCTGGTCTCAGAGGAGTAACCCACTTAGAAGACACAAAACATGCTTCTTCCCTCACCTTTCTCAGAATTAGCTGCCTCTACCTGTTCAGCCTTCAACTCCAAAATCACTCAGAACTTCAAATCTCAAATTAGGTCTGTCACCTGTCTGATGGCCTGTGAGGGCTGAGATATTAAACCCCTCTCCCCTTTCCAGGACCCACTCCTAGCAAGATGAGTTGGGTGTTAATTTGGCAGCCTAATTCTACCCTGACTGTGCTTTAGATAACTGATACCCTGAAGGAAATTCAAGTTTGTGGCAAGGCATCTAGCTGCAGCATAATTACAGCAGTCGGGACTACAACCTCAACAGCTTCATCAACATCAAGGGACTCTAGTCCCTTATTTGGAGCAAGGAGTGGGCCACCTCAAGGGTACTGACGGCTGAAGCTAGTTGTGACATTTTGTATTGTTATTGTTTAATTCCACACAGGACTGAGCAATGATGGTGGGTTTCTGTTGCCTTTTTATACAGATGTCCTGATATTTACTGCAGTCTTCCTTCACGACACAAACTGTGCACTTACGTTCTTGCATTGAACTACATATGCAAACAGGCCCTTCCTGTGGCTGCTCACTGCAAAACTGGTGGCCCTGGAGTGAATCCAGGTCTCCATTTCCATACAGTGCCAGCAATTCAAGGCGCCTGGAAGCAAAACTATTATACTGCCTCCCCTCTCCCTCCTCCCTGCTGGCTTCAAATCAAATGGGAAGATAAATCAGCAGCTGTATTACTGCCCTAAGCACACACCTGCTGACACTTTGTGCAGCTGTAATTGCAATGGAAAGCTAAGTGTACCATCAGGAAAGCCAACTTAATTAAAAGCAGTAAACATAACTGGATGTGGAGCACAGACAGTAGCTACTATCATGCAACACACATGGTGTCTGGTTTGGGGTGGTTTCCCTGCCTCTTGTATACACGTTGATGGGAGAAGTGCCTTCTAACCTGAGTAACAGCACGAGAAAATCACTTTTTATTTTTTCATCTGGGACATTTTGCAGATTCCTGATAATGCACAGAATTATTACGGACTGACCACCAAGAATATAAGGGCTTACGTTCAAAACCCAGATAAATGGGACTGTGTGATAAATACAACAAAACTTCATCTGCTTAAGCCAAGGAACCCAGGGCTGAACTCAGATGCAAAAAGTCAGTATCTAGGAGCTGGAAGCAGCTACAGGCTATTCAAGGAGATATTTAGAAATCATCATATATAGAAGTAGGTCTGTTGTTAGGAAAGGCAAACCTCACTTACAACTAGTAGCTAGAAGGGATATCAAGTCCAGCAAGAAGAGCTTCTACCACTACACTGGCAGTGGAATCTCTCCGTGGACAAACCAGAGAGCTGGAGATGTAATTTACCCCAACTTCAGCAAGGCTTTGCACACTGTCTTCCTCAATATTCTCGAAAACAAGTGCAGACCTTACAGTCTCAACAGGCAGGCAGTTAAATGGATTTAAAAAACCCAAACAGAAACCCCATGGTGAGGTTCAGAGGGCAGGGGATAATGGGTCCCCCTCCCTACAGGTGACCACTGATCCAGTGACATCAGCCGTGGTATATCTATTGCTGTGGACACATGCCTGCCACTCAATATTCAAAAACATTCCTGCTGTTTTATAAATAAGCCATGAAGTCTGGCAAGGAGAGGATTAGGAACATGCATCTGGAATTTATCACCTCATTAAAAGCTCCAGTATGATGGTAGCTAACAACTGAAGGAAAAATAAACAGAAAAGACCTATGGGATTGATTAGTCATACCAGGAAATATACCTCACCCTGCAAGTGATGGGAACATTTGCAATCATTCCAATCAAATTACTACTCATCACCAAAACATAAGGCAGCCTTCCTTCTCCTATTCATGCCCAACTTAGAAGTGGAAAAACAACTAGAGTATCTTAAGTGCTGCTGGCATCTGCATACAGGGAAGGTGGGTTTGCAGTCTAATGCATTCTGTATGTTACTATTCACATTATTGCCATGGAAGAGGAGTACCTTGACTGTTTCTTCTGTCAACCATCAGCACATCTAGGATAAGGCTGAGCTGGCTTACTTAAGTGAGAATGGGATGAGGATCCTTGTAGAGCATCAGAGTCAAGTCTCTTGAGACAGCTTTAATTCTGAATCCCTTTCTGTGCATTCACACAAGGAGACATATGATCTTTTTAAGCAAAGTCAGGAACAACTTGGCTCCCTGCTTTTCCAGATGGTAAGAACTAGACTACAATGACTAATTCCTTTCTTTGCTTTATATTTGCTTACTTATTTTTCTAGGTCATATAAATAAACATTTTGCTGAAGTAGAAGTATCTAACTGACAACAGTATCCAGTGACACAGGCAACATGGACATGGAGCAACAGCTGGTTGGGTTAGGGAAATAAGTTAAGAGCAGTCTTGGAAGTTCTCTGTATTTACCACAGAAGACCAGCATATGTCTCTCAAATTCTCAGTAAGCTTTCCATGTTCACTTCTGGTCTGAAATAAGCTGTATCTTATTCACACAGGAGAGGGAGAAAAATTTGGAATATTATCAATTCCTCAGTCTAGCCTTAAGAAATGGAATTGCATTTGGAAGAAACATGCTTGAATTAAACTAAAGCTTACTGATGATATATGAATGATAGAATAATTATATCCATTGGAAAAATTATTTTTTAAAAAATAATGATACCATTAAATATTTGGAGAGAAAGATGTATCATTAGTTCTGGAACAGAGATCTCCAACCTTTGCCCTAGCTGTTAAGACAGAAAGCATAACAGACAAGTTTTAATAAAGTTTTGAACAGTATCTCCACCAGATTTTTCTTTTTTAGATTATTACACTGGAAGACAAATTTAATACAAAAACTAAAAAAAAACTTCAGCTCCAAAAGAACAGTCATGTAATTGCAAGTTTTACCCACCCAAATCTAGCTGAATTTCCAGAACACTTCTTTTGGCACACTGCTCCTCTGGCTTAGCAGACATATTCTTATCTGTCTTTGGATGGCTGAAGTAGAACCTTTACAGGAAAGATTAACTTAGCTATCTTGCCTTTAAACTTCCCATAAAAGCAAACCACCACTTTATGTGACAGTCCACCAAATTTCTAGTACTCTGGGTAATTTAAAGAGAGGCAGGTGCCTTCTAGGAGGACGTGCCTACCCAGAAATGGTAAGGCGTGTAGATGTGCCAGTTCGAGGACACCTTGGTCCCAGCATGCCACACTACATTTGTGAATAGACATAGGACTTGGCATTTCTGAGCTGACATGCCAACCTTTTCATTATAATACCAACTGTCTCCATGAGAGATGTGACATAGTGCCAGCATGGGACTGAAATCACAGGGAAATCATTAAAAAGGATTGCATTGCTGGATTCCGTAAGTCTCCAAAGATAGTCTTGAGAGCAAAGGAGAGGCTACTTACATTAGCTAGGTAGAGAAAACTTCTTTCAGAAAACCAGTGATAGAAAGGAATGGAATCTATTGCAAACTCCTTTAAATATCTAAATACGTCTGGTTCATATGGACTGTTGCTACAGAAATTGTAAGATAAAATAAACCCCATTTCACTACAGCACATCCCAGATCTAGATTTGCACAGAGGAGGCACTCTCAGGACAAAATTATATATTATACCTTTAGATGATTTAACATGCAACAACCATATGCTGATGGAGACGATGTTATTCATGCCTCCCCCCCCCATAATATGCAGAATACTCCCTTCCTCCCATCTCACCAGTGTTTGCCAAAAACTATACCAAGCTGATTCAACACTAACTCAAATGTGCTAAAATGAACAACTTTCTGTGGGATTAGCAAATTGAATTAATTCAGTGACGGGTCAAACAAGTGTTGAAGCAATGGGACTTCACCCTAAGATATTGAGACTGGAGTCGTGCCTCTCCTCCACAACGTGAAAAGACAGCACAGGTAGGAAGCAGCTGGGGACCCTAGAAAACAGAAACTGAAATTGCAGAAGTAACAAAATAGGAAAGCCCAGATACTGCAAACATGCACAACCTTCCTATTGCTTTGACGCATGCCCCCTTTAACCCTACTGGGCTCCTATGCACTCAAATACCCTCTCTGCCCCTCTCTTCCATATTCCTTCACTTATCACACATTATCTCTCCTCTGAGCTTTACCATCCCCAAATCCTTATCATCTTTCCTTAGCATTTCTTCTTGCCCCCTTAAACTCATAATGACAACAACAACAACATTAGCATTAATGTGACACTGTGACACTCATCACCATCAAGACAATAGCTGAGCACACACATCCCACCCCTTTCCCCTTCCTTCTTCCATTTACTTGCACTATTCAGAAGATTGGCAACCACAACACTTCTATGCAATGACTCGGATAACACAGTGCTGCAGTAACTACCACAAACACACACAGTGACAAGTGACGGTCTTCTGATTGACCTGACAGTGTCAATAGGATTTTTTTTGTACCCCTTGCTTTTGCAGGACTCTGTATGTACACAAAAGGTCTGAACCAATACCCTAATATCCAAGTAGCCACTTCTTTGTATTGCCAAGGGAGACAAACACTATCTGTGAAAGCACGTAGGCAGAAACTTAAGCAAAACACCAAGGCGATGATGAATAACACACTCTTGAATGTCAAGGTACAGTGGGATTTTCATAATTTTTTAACATCCCAGCTTCTTTCCCACATTGCAGCAAAGCAAAATAAAATGTAGGTGGAACCAAAGTCCTGCTTTTATTAGCACGCAAAGAAAATGAACTTATTTAAATTCCCTCATCTGTCCTGGCCAACCATGTATGAGTAATTCTCAACATTTCAGTCACCTGAAAAAAGAGACAGTGAGTTCTAGGCACAAACACTTCCTAAGCCATTAATATCCAAGATCACAAATTATTAAATCATAGTGTTGCATTCTTTCTGTGGACTTTGTTTCACAGCTGGCTTCCTGGCTGCTTTTGGTCTCTAGCATTGCTCTCCTGCTTCTGGCAGATGAAGTGGAGGTGGAGAAGAAAAGGAGGGAAGTTCTTGGGTAGCATAAGGATTACAGTAATTTCCAATCCTTCAGCAAGAAAGAGCTTGCTGAGGGACCAGATAACCTAATGCTCTTTTACCTTGCTTTATTTTTATTTCTTTTAAACTTACGTTTACAGTCCTTTGCAATTATAAAGCTGTACAACCCAGGCACAAAGTTTACTACATTCATCTCCCTTCTGCCCACAAATCCACATGGAATGTACCTCCCACCTACACATTTCCTCTACTTTTTTGTCGTTGCTCTGGGCAATATGAAACAGAAAACTTCAATTAGAGAGATCCTCAACCATACACCTACAGGACATTTGGTTCATACCCAAGCCTGATGTGAATGGAGATGCCACTCATCAAAAGGACAGTTATGCCATGGATAACAAATCACCTCAATTCTCTAAATTAAACAACAGTATTAGCACAGGGACAAAGTTATTTTTAAAGCACTCTTGGTATTCTGTCTGATTACCCGTCCTTGTTCAAAACAAAGGGAGAGCTGTCTTCACACTGTTCTACTTATGTTTCCTTTCAGTGTTCTGAAATAAGAGCTGTTCAGGTACTTGAGTTTCGTTTTCAGTTGGAAAGGTCATCTGGGGTGTGTGGCAAAATGAATCTGTACTCTTTTTAATAAGGAGAAAGGGAAAGAGATGGGTCACAGGAAAGGGGGGAAATGGAAGTTTACTGCATCTTCATTTTTAAATTTGAAAAAGTCTCAGAGAAGTTATAGAAAAAGTATCATTAGTGAAACAATAACAGTCCAAGAACCTACAAAATCTAATTATCTTTCGAAAAAGAAGAGCAATGACTACTTACATATAATATGTAGGATATAATCCTTCAAAGTACCAGCAATGCTTTTTGGCCTCTGTACACTACAAAGAAAGAAAAATATGGTATTAATATTTACATAGGATAATGTACAGTTATAAACACAAACATAGAGTATAAATACTGCAATTCCAAGCAGTTAGGAAAGGTTTATATTTCCAAAGATTTCCCAATCCAGATAACACACAGCAAGTGGTAAGTCAGTTCATGTAAATGGCAGCATGTCCTGCCAGGACACAGATCCCTCACGCAGGGCTTTGTCTGGGGGGCCCCACCAGCTTCCCACAGTTCCCGAACAAAATCAGTACATTTGGCACAGACCCACGATCCAGCTGCATGTGTTCTCTGTCAGAACTGCTGCCTTCAAAGACCACAGACAACTTCAGAGCCCATGCATGACTATAGTCCCTTACGAGACCTCCAAGGCACAAGCAATTTGATGATACTATGCATATGACTACACCATAAATGCAACAGTTATAGGGAATTATTCATCCTTGTGGAAATGTGTGACATGCGGAGCCAGGGTCAGGAAGGAGCAGAATGGAAAAACATCTATCCCATCTCCTCTTCCTACAGCTTGGAAATGTCTCAAGTGTTCATTGAAGAAGGGGGGAAAGGAAACTGCTTTCTGCAGCCCAGGGGTATTTTTCTCTTTTGCAGATGCCAGCGTATCCCTGTTAAAGGATGGTGACAGGCATTCTCTCAGCATGTGTGTGCCAGCAACGTGGGAATTACTCATAGTTACAGGCACTGCCAGAGCAAAAGCGGCAGCTCAGAACAATAGTGGCCCCTAATAAAGAAAACCAGATGTCAAGCCCGAACTCTACACAATGCACAAAATATTTCTGTGCATCCCACTGACATCACGAGCACAAAATGCCATCTTCACTGCAGACACAGCTCCAGGAGCTCCCCTGCATGCTGCCTTATCCCATCACACACGGGCAGGGCATTGTGGGACACGCACTGCAGAGCAATGAGGAGTATTCGGGGTTTTAGCAACAATTCCCTCTGCTGCTCACACCTCACGTTAGAGAGCCCTTGGCACATTGCCAGTGTTTGGATCATTCTTCATGTTCACTTGGCAGCTCACCCTTAAATAATAGCTTACGTAAGTTTATTAGCCTCCCTGAATCCCAGAATACTAAATGAATCCAGTTAAGACAAAGTGAGTTTAGATCCCTGACTCTCACCCTTAATAAGCAAAAAAGGCTGCAAGCTCTTTAATGAGCATCTGATGAGCTAAATCACAGACAGGTCAATTATAGCCCGTGAAGACAAACTGCTACAGATTAAATTGTTAAGAGTGGTACAGGAGATTGGGGGAGGAGGAGGAGAAGATGCTTTTGATGCATGTGATCAGGCCTTTTTCCAGTAACACAACAGTCTCACACCCGTCTTCAAAATGCAGAGGCTTTAGCTTATGCTGGAAGGACAGTCCTCCTTCCCTAGGATAAACACAGTAGAAACCTTGTTCGCGTATCAAATTGATGCCACAGTCCAGTCAGTACATTCAGAAGGACTCCTTAGCTTCTGCTGAAGCAAGTGGTGTTCAAAGATCTATCTCTCCATTTGCTCTATTCCCTCTTTTTGCCCCCTCCTTCAAAGCTTCCAACTTTTTAGCCCTTCCTTCCAAATATTTTTCACCAGCTGGCTGTTTCCTCTTACTTTAAAATAAGAACTATGTAAAGTTTCTCTCCATAACACCGTGCAAACCTATATGCATTGAAAAACCCAGCAGGCATGCTGCTGAGTCACTGAAAAATATTTTGGCTCTTCACCTTTGAAGGCTGTAGATCAGCAGACACTGGCTAAAATCCCAGTGCCTGCAGGTCAACCCCTTGGGAAGCCTCATTTCAGAGTACAGCCTGCACTGCCATTAAATGTTTTTCCTTTCAGCTTCTCAGCCAATACAAGTCACCATTTGCCTCAACAGCCTTGAAGCCTTTTGTCAGTCTCAAGCATTTTAATTGATGTTTTCCCAGAAATGTTTCTGAGCACGTGGAGCCTGCACACCCTTTACAAGTGTAAAGCGGACATTTATATACAGCACTCCCCTCTCCCCCCACCATATATTAATCTGCTTTACAAGTTCTAAAATGAATTTGGAAAATTCCTCCTTCTAACATCTCCCTAACTGTAGGATCTCTGTTTCTGCCTCTAAATAATTCTTTTTCAGACAGCCAAAATGCTTACTGCTGTCACAAGAAAGGCTCCAGCCTGGGAAAGTTCCTTTCAGCTTACAGGGCTTAGATACCTGCACTTAACATCCTTTGGTGCTCAGACTTACTTTTAAATTGGCCCTGGAAGAGCAGCCATCATTCCCAGTTCTGCCTTTTTTTAATATCACAGTGCTATGAATACCGCATGGCAGTTGTTCAGCTTTCCTACATGGGAATCAGGCAAAAAAAGCAAGTGGACCTCAAATGTGAGCAGCAGAGCCAAATCTGACCCACATGACATGTCAGACAGATTTACACACACAAGGGCAAAGTGCTGAGCTCCCTGCTCAGTTAAACTCCCACCGATCTCCATGGCAACTTTACTCCAGAAAAGCCTGACATAAAGCAGGTGGCTACCAACCACCATCCCTACTTTTGGTTAGGAGACTTGTTGAAGGTTGAGGGAGGGAAGTGGAATTTTTACCATTCTGTTGCTAGGCAACTAACAACCAGTACTTAAGGGCCATCTACGCTCACAAAGGAGACAAAGACTTTTGGCTAGGCAAGCACGGGAACAAGAGATTGGAGGATTTGATAACGGGACACTCGCTTGCAAGTCTTGGAGGAGAGAGCAGTGAAAAGGAGTGGCTCTCTGCTTTTTGGCTGCGACTGCAGGAAAAGGGAGCCCGGCTTTGCACTAGCTTTTCTCTGCCTGGTGGGTGAGTTCTTGCTTTGGAGGGAAGGGCACGGGACTCCAATCCTCTCTTCCCCTCCGGGAGGGTGCATCTCCCAAGCTGTGCTGCAGCAGAACGGGACCCCCGCCTGCCACTGCCCCACGCCCTGCCTGCCACCACCCTGCGCCCTGCCTGCCACCACCCTGCGCCCTGCCTGCCACGACTGCGGAGTTTCCTGCCACCTCCTCTGCTGGCTGGCTCAGATGAGCCCACCTGGCCGTTCCATCTCCTTGCTCTGACCTACCTGCCCAGCGCATGTGGCTGCACTCCATCTCTGCCCAGCTGCCTGCCATTCTCCCCGCGAGACCGGCCTGACCTGGTGCCACAGCGCCATCTGCAGCTGCGCGGGAGTCATCGCACCTGCCCTGCTGGTCTGGGAGCCCAACAGCGCCCCTGCTGGTCGTGACCATGACTGCACCAAACGGGAAAGTGCCTGGCAGCCCAGGGACATCTGCCACTGGGTTGGTTTTGTTTACTGCTTTTTACCTTGTTTACTGTTTTTGTTACTGATTGTTTACCTCACTATAGATACTAGTAAAGAACTCTTATTCCTTTTCCCATACCTTTGCCTGAGAGTCCTTGATTCCAAAGTTATAATAATTGGGAGGGAAGGGGGTTCACATTCTCTGTTTTAAGGAAGGCTCCCACCTTCCTTAGCAGACACCTGTCTATCAAACCAAGACAAGACTTCACAGGAATTCACTGCTGAGAATAAGTCAAGAATGTCACTGCCTTGAAGGATTTGAAGTGTCTTTAGTACTCAGGCACCAGAGAGATGAGCAGGGGGTCAGGGTACAGATTAGCTTTTCACATGCCACATACATCCTGTGAAGAAGGCTATGATAATCTGCCTCTTGCGAAGATTCAAATTATTCTTCTGAGTGGTACTGGCCTCATAGCTAAGCTGGTGGAGAGCCATACAAGAGTAAGAGGAGACATATGCCATCAGCATCAGGCTCTCAGCCTTTGGAGAGCAATGTCCTTGTAGTTGTTTGAGACTATTAAACCCTCAAGAAACCACAGCTGGCAGGAACTCACTGCAGCCCACAAACCAGACGCAAAGGGAAGATTAGTCATATTGCTGCAATACAATAAAGCCTCACACATCAGGATGGGTGCCCAATCTGCCAGTTCCCATATGAAGACAGGCTGTACCTCAGACTTTTGAACAAGCATTCATTCATGTATTTAAAAAGCCATTTACCCATTCACTAAGAGCCAAAAAAAGTGTGTCTATGATTTTAAAACTAAAATTAGGCACAGCCCTATACTTCCAACTTTTCTAGGGAAAGGACTCTGCACATTTCTCTTACAAAATTCTCCCTTCTATGCTGTTTAAGAATTTGGCACAGTTATAAAATATAAATATGAGAGTACATTCATTTTTAAAATAAATTATGCAGGTCTAATTGGGTGTGCACACGTAATCTTTAGATGGTATGTGAATTAGCCAGATGCTTGAATGCAGTCCTTAAGTTCGCAAAGAAAAGAAGAGAAAGAGAGAAAACACAAGACTTGTTTTTTTGTTTGATTTTAAATAAATCAGCATCTGTCTTGTAGCCCTTTTTCTTTCCAAGACCATAGCAATGTGAATCACAAGCTGTCCTTTTCTGTGGCCTCTAAATTATTTCAGATTTCCTTTGAGAAAGGAAATCTGCTTCCTGCCCCAGATTGATATTGCCAGTGTTACTGCTGCTAGTAAGAACAAAGAAAAACGGGAGTTACTAAAACATTAGCCAAAAACTGGTTTTGATCACACCATAGAACACAGAACACAAATGCACATGTACACACATGGTGTGGGGGATTCTAGAGCAGGCAGCCTGCTCACTGAATGTCAGGTGGTACTCCACAGATACACTTTCAGGATTTGCGGAAATACCATCAAGCAGGAATATCCTCCACTTGCACATCATTATCTCTCAGTCCACAGGACAACAAAAAGAAAACAGATCTGATAATTAATTACTCTTTGTCATCAAGGGATTCATACCCAGTCCCTTCATTGGAGGTTTGGAAATTAATAACAAAAAAGTAAAAGCAAATAAAGCCCCATATGCCTATCTGAGTATGAGCACAGTCCATTTTTGTTATGGGTAGCGATGGAAAAAGCATCCTGCTGTGGACAGCCATGCCTGTGGAGGGTAGATAGAGGGCAATTGCTATCTGTATGCTGAAGGACATCCAGAGCGAGTTTGCAACATCTGCTCAAAGCCAGATTCTGTAGGAGGCACGGATTTACTGTCAGTCACAAGGCCAATGAAACCCTATCAGTTACCAGCAACTGAGGGTGAGCCTCTTTCTTTTCCATTATGTATTACAGTTTTAAGGACTCAAGGTAGATTCAGAAGGAAAAAAAAACAGGTATCTAACAGCAACTTGCCGTACTTATATGATGGAAATGGCTCCTGGTATTCTGGGATGACCTGCTTAGTGGCTGTAACCTCCCACTTCTCTGGGTATATGCTGTACATTAATAGGGTGCAAGATGATCCAAAATGCCAGTCTTGTGGCTACAGGCTCTGAGGCTCTGCTTGGATTAATACACAGATGAATAGCAAGAAAGAGTTAGAAGTATGTAAAACGTTTCACAAGACTTTACTGTTTCTGAGCATCACACAATCTTATTCCAACACAGAGCCAGAACTCTGTCTTCCACACTGCTGGATCAAACTAGCAATTGAGAAAATGGGAAGGACAATACCTTTCTCACCATATGGCTCCACAGTACCTGAGAAACAACTGTCTATACCTGCTGCCTCTGTTACAGAAGGCCGCTTGCAAAATTCAGATCTTTCCTGGTTTTATTGGCCACTGCACCTGGAAAATACTTGATGAAGCCCAGACAAAATGAAGAAAAAGTCTACAGTGCAACTTGAGACTAAATAAGCAGTTTCAGAAGGCACATTATTGGCTATCACAATGTTTTATGGGACCTGACCTTTAAAATTGCATCAGTTTTCAGAACACTGTCCCTTTCAGTGCTTAGACAAGAGCTGGAAGCATTACGAGACGCAAGCTGAGGTGTATGAGAACGACTTCTGTATGCTCAAAGTTTGAAAGACTAGATTTCCAGACAAAAGAGTATGAGCATCCTGTTCTTCCATAGCCAAGAAAAGGGCAAAATATCCATTAAAGTAAGAGACAACATATACTGAAACTGGAAAGTGAAGCCTATGAGGGAAAACAATTTGCTAGAGGAAACACATTTTGTTTTAGCCTTGCCTGAATCCATCAAAATTCATCCCTACTTCTTCCCTGGTGATGCTAACAGCTGAGGGTGAAAGTAGCCCATCTGCAAAACTACTCTAAGACACTGAGCTTGCAAGCAATGTTTGCAGTGATTTCAACATATACCCTTGTTGCAAAAGACAGGAGCAACTTTTTCTAAAACTCAGGATTATGTTCAGGTATTTTTATTTACTAAAGTAATGAGGATGCCAATCCTTTATCAAGCTTTCCCTCCCATTTAACAGTAAACAGAACAAATACTATTTCGTTTACACATCTCTTTCATTAACACCAAGATTACAAAGTCATGTAACTCATAATATAAAGAATTATTTTTAGATATTTCATTAGGAGTTGGTTTTGGTTAGATTTTTTGTCTGTTCTTTAAGAAAGAACAGATTATTTCTGATACAGGATTCTTAAAAGAAACAACTTTTCCACGTTGAATTAATCAATGTGTATTTTGCAACAGTAAAAAATTTCAGCACAAGCACCTAATTCTTATTACTTTTTGTGCTGCTCAGAGCATATGTACTAATCATCCTATTTTTATTTAGAATTAATGTGGGTTTAGCATTAGATAGCTTCCCATCACAAAACATTACTATACATTTAGATCTATTAACCTTTCCCACAGAAGAAATACAAATATCCCTTGTGTGCCATTTCATTTTAGGAACCTGACTCATTTATTTGATTTTTTTTTCTTGCATCTTTTGAAAATGCACTTCAGTCCCAGAACAATACAATTTCAATTGAATATAATGCCTTCATCCATATCCAATGGAGGAAAAAAGGAAGAAAAAAAAGGCAAAGCAAGGCACCCTTATTTTTCAGAGTCCACGACAGGGAGAGTGCGGGGTCGGCAGTGAGCACCGCGGACAGCGCCCTCACTCCCCGGTGCTGCTGCACCTTCTGCACTGCCTGACTGGGACAATAAATCGTCTACACAAAACTTCACTCACACATTACCTCACTCAGCTCTCAGTTCTCTCTCCTTTCTCAGCAGTCACACCAACTAATTATCTCTTCACGTGTGTGAGGACTAATATGAGAAATTAATAAGCACAACTATCACAGAAGCACGGAATTTTGCAACTTGGAAGGGCCCCGTAAGAATCATTCAGCCTAAGTCCTTGCTCCTCACAGGACTACATAACACTAAACCATATGGCTAAGAGCATCATCCAGATGCTTTTTGAACTCTGACAGTCTTGATGCCATGACCACTTCCCTGGATAGCCTGTTCCAGTGACCTTCTCAGTGTAGAACCTTTTCCTAATGTCCAATCTGAATTTACTGATGCAGCTTCATTCCACCTCCTCACATCTTATTGCTGGTCACCAGAGAGAGATCAGCAACTCCCCACCCACCTACCCCTACTGAGGAAGTTACAGACTCCAATGAGATCACCCCTCAGCCTTCTTTTCTCCAGGCTCCACAAAACAAGTGATCCCAGTTGCCTCTCATTAAGTCTTGCTCTCAAGGTATTTCACCACTCCAGTAACCATCCGCTTGATGCTCTCTAGTAATTTTATGTTCTTCTTATATTGTGGCACCCAAAACTGCACACAGGACTCAAGGTGGAGCCACACCAATGCAGTGTAGCCCAGGACAGTAACTTCCTTGGACTGGCTGTGCTTGATGCATCCAGGACACAGTTGGCCCTTTTGGCTTCCAGGGCATGCTGCTGACTCACATTCAACTTGCCATCAACCCAAACCACCATCAAACTGCCTTGGATAGAACAACTGCACTCAATCTTTCTCAAACTGTTTGGAAAGCATAGTTATGATAGTGGTCATAGTCATGTGAAAAACCCAGCTCAGTTCTACATCAGAATGTCAAGCCAGATGCTTACAAAAGTGCCAAGAGATCCTCAGTATCAGAGAAGTTTAGGACTTGCTTTACCTTCTTATTTCTACACCCACGAATGCAGCAATAATTGCACAGACATAAAAGCTGGGGGGTGGGGGCATTTAAACCTTCCTGATGGAACTGACCTTACACTGAAAGTTCTAATGTCCGACCTGCAAGAAAGCATGAGCCATGCCACATACTGAAGGCATTTTCACCCAAGAAAAGCAAAAAATACTCAAAATTCCACTGGAGTCTCTGCAGCTTCAAGGGGGTAGTGGCAGACCTTTTTGTTCCAACTGCAAGGAAACAGATGTAACATTTTCCCAATTCCACTTGCAGACGTTGATCCATTCCAAATGGATCTGGGCAGGTTCCACAGCTCCAAAATTGAATTCAACTTCTGCAATTACTCTGTTTCTTTTTATATGTGGATGAGAAATAAAACCAAGGCTGCTATTATTATTTTCATTCCTTAACTACAGAACAAGTCCCACCATAAAGCAACCCATAAAGTAGGGTGCATGGGAGGAAGGGATCATGTGTCAGGAATTGAAAGGAAGACCATGCCAAAAGCAAGGACATTCCCTATTTCCACCCTCAGTCTCTTCAAAAATGAAATATACCTACATGAAATTTTTCATATAAAATGATTTGGTGATACAATGTTTTTACTTTTATGTACGTACCTCTAATGATCATAGGTAACACTTTCAGCGTCATCATGCACACGGACACCAAACTAGCCTTCCTTTGACTAAGGACTGGAAGCTTGGTTCATCCCCATCCTTAACTCTGAGTGGGCACTTTCTGCTGGCAGGAGCTGATGCTATCTAGGGTACTATTAAGGGCAAAGTCTACACTGGGGTTTCCTCCACCATTTTTATCTAAAACCATACCAGTCCATGCTGAATTGGAAAATTTCCTACATGCATTTCATTCTTCCACTTTACCATCCCAAGAACGAAAACAGCCTTTAAATTACCTAGTACTTAAATCCTCAGGGGCTGTCTTTCATCTACCAAATTAATAAAGCCAAAGCAAAGAAAGACTGAGCAAAAGAAGATGAATTCGGACTCAATTTTCTTAGTCATCTGCAGTGCAGGCAAGATTGAGGCATTTAACAGCACTGCACTACAGATGCTGGTTTAGTTAAGCTATGACAGCTCTTCAAAGGCTGCAGGAAAATAGATTTCTTGGATGGTCCCTAGGACACAGGGCAGTTGCTTTGGGAGTTCCCAGGCTCTGTTCTGTTGATGTCATGCACCCACCACGTGCTCATTTGGTCCACAGAGAGAGACAGTACAAGCTGAGAGGACAGAGTGCAGCTGCATAGTAACAGCAACGCTTGGTCTCCCTCCCTCTTATTTTTCATTCTTGACATTTAATCCAGGGATGCACACCTTCCTCAGATCCTTCTTATGAGGAGTTATTGGAAAACAAAGTATGTTTTTATTCAACTAAGTCTTTTCTCTTTTCACTTTTCTGAGATATTTATTCCAAAACTGCAAATACTGAATCAAAATCCTTTGTGCTAGAAGTCCTGAAAACATCTGCAACACTGAAGGTATCCAATCCTGAGTCTCAAAATAAAAAGATGCAGAGTCCATGACCAATCACATACCCAGCGGCGCAGGGAACAAAAGAAATCAATAATAACAAAATATTATCTAAGTGCTATTCCCCTGGAAGGTAAGAAATGTCTAATCAAGTTCTCACCTTGAAGAGGTTATTCTAGAAACCCATCACGTTTAATGCTAGATTGTTTTTAGGAACATCTGTTAATTTTAAATCAGATTACACACGTCATATGTATATTAAATTAGTAAGCATCTGAACACAGTAGAGATCAAAGAGGTTACCTTGGAAACATGCCAGTATTTGAAAACCAGTTTCTAAAAAACCCTGTTAAGTCAGAATCCAGGTATTTCTTTGAGAAGAAGCATCTACTTGAATGCTTTGCTGGGGGAAGCTTCACACTTGGTCAACTCTCACCTGCTTAATAGCGAAGTCAGTGCTTACCTACACACCTACATTAACAGCCACCATTACCATGTCCTTCACATCCTCACAAGGTCTCTCAGTCTCTCAAGGGAAAAGCACTGATGTATAATTTATGGTACAGGTTCAATCTGGCTTAATGACCATATTATGACTGGAGAAACAGTTCTAAAGGAAACTTTAGTTCATTTGTTCCAGCTACATTAGACTAACTAACTTTAAGCAAACACTGAAACTCAGTAACACAGTAAAGGCGAGAGTGGTGTGGTCTGCAAGGCTGGCTCATCAAACAGGGCTGTCATACAATCATCTCCATGCCGCAGTTCAGAAACCCATTTGCTCCGGGACTCAGTAACTGGAACACTGGGAGGAGTTTATGGGTTTGGGTTCATCCAGGCTAATAATCACGTTTTTCTGTTCTTGTACACAGCCTATTAAAGTTCCTACTGATCGGCAGCAAACACATCTCTGTCTCAAGCCAAAACTCTCCTCACAGAAAGAAACAGCAGAAGAGTTGACTGAGTGTAATTTGTATTTGTTTAACAAGTAAATTCAGGCTTTTAGGGAGATGCTCTGTTGTGGCTTTTAGGCAGACACTCACCAATGCCTTTTAATTTAAACTAAGAACATAAACTGACTCCTATTCAGACAGTCTAATACACTGTCATAGCAATATCATATGATTATTAAATTCCAGTGAGACAAATCTAACAGCTGTACCTTACAACTACTTATTCGAGCAGAAGGAATACTAAGCATTTGTCCTTGGAGTATTTCCTGTTAAAGGACTAGAATAGCAAATAAACAGACAACTCTTTCAGGCAAGTAACCATGCCTAGTGATGGCAAAACATTTTTCCAAATGAAGTAATTTCCTACATAAGACCTAAATATTTGCTTTTCTTTTATAGGAGCCGGAATGTACCTAAACAATGATCTGCAATCTCCCAGATTGTCCAGTTTCAACATAAACCACTAAGAATGTGATAAACCTTTTCATTTAAATCAAAAGCATATGAGTTTTGGCATTTTTCTAAAAGGATCATATCTTTGGTTTGAGTTATCACCTAAGTTTTTCCACATTCAAAATAGCTTCCTGGAAGGAAAAGAAGAAAAAAAAGGGTTCTAAAGATGACTTTTTGGATAAAGATACTGGATACACATAACCAGACAAATTCACACAACCTCTTTGGTTAAGTATGGAAGCCACAACTTGGCTCGCACTTCCTCTCAACCCTCAAACCACTCACTTCACAACCTGATGAAGGACATGCAGGATGTGGGTAGCTTTTTACATGCCCCCTCTCACTGCTAATCAGTGCATGCCCCTCGTTCAAACATCTGTCCATATACACGGATTTTTCTGGGACACCAGCAAGCTTTCAGCTTCCACTAATAACAGTTAAAATGCAAACGTCCTAGTTACCACTGTTGGACCTCTAGCTACCACCCTTGTAGTCTGTGGTTCACCTGATGTTATGTTTTTCTTTTTTCCTGCTTGCAAATGATAGATCATATTTGTGTGTTGGGAAGTTACTTGAAAAAAATTCAGGATGCTGCAGTGAACTCTGCTCTTCCCTTTGACACAGACAGCACAGACATCAAAAATCTCCTTACTAAGGTTATTTCCCCGCAAGAAATATCTGAGGTTACCTCAGGGATATTCTGCAACTGAGAAGTGTAGGAGTGAGATGAGGCATAAATGAAACATTCGCTCTTCTTTAACACATGGTCTACACTCCAAAAAAGCTCAAGATCCTTGCCAGGAGGTACTGCTACGGATGGGTAATAGCATGAGATATGGCCATAAATGTTTAATTTATAAACCTAGCAGCTACAAAATTATTCAACTAGACTGAAAGCGCTGAGGATTTTAACAGCGCCTGCCCACACTAAGAGATGGAAATAGCACTGAGAGCTCAGAGACCAGCACAGACACACTTGCATATTTTGGTCAGTGTTGATAATGTTGCATAAACTGAACTTTCGGAGAAAATTTAATCCCTGTGCATGCAATGGGCAATTCCAGAGATTTCAAGGGCATTGCTTCTGCTTTCACAGGATATGGTTTGGCTTGCTGCCCCTCTCTTCACAGGCCTGCCAGCTGCTCTTCCAAGTGCTGGGTTCATCTCAGAGGGGAAACAGCACTGCAGTAGAAAGGCACTAAAGCTCCTACATTTCTCCAGGGCAGTTCTGCTCAGGCGATGGACCTTTTATACCGTAACAAATGCAAACTCAGGGATGAGAGAAAGAAATGGAATAGGAGCAGCAGGGCAGAGAAGCAATAAAGACCACGACATGTCCAAGACAACCAAAAAAATATGAGGTGGAATAAAACTTAGGGCTAACTGGAATAAATGGCACTGACTCTGAGCCACAGTCAAGGCTTCTTCCCAGCATGTTTCCCAACAGGCTTCAGAGGAGAGAAACCAACAGGGTGGCAGCCAAAGAAATCACAGAGGTAGTCTCTGAATGACTGGTCACCGTAGAGGAATGACAGCATCTTGCAAAGGGAGGTACTAAAGAAAGGACAACTCCACTGGATTTGTCATTTTTATACTACAGACAGATAACTGGTGCACCTCTCCTCCATGCAAGGCAGCAGTTCCAGTTTTTCACCTACAACCAAATTTGGTACCAGAAGCCCTTTCTGACACAAGCATGAGACCATGAATTAGCTACAGCTCCTCATGTCAGCCCAGGACAGAAATCTTTTTATCATCTCCCTACCGTGCAAGGCAAAAAAATATATCCTTTTTTGTGGAGTGTGCTTAGCCTCTAATTTGGGAAAGGAAAAGCCTGGCACCTCACCATTCAGAAGCTGCTTGCCTTTGGCTCACGCTTGCTACTATTCTTTATCAATAAGAAGATGAAAATTCTAATAGCTTAAATGCAAGGGTGCTAACCCATGTCAATAAAGCCACATTCATCTAAAGCAGCAGAAATTTTCACCCCAGTTTAGAGACACCCAAATTGGACACCAGATACTTAATAAACTCTCGGTCCTTCAAATATGTGGATAGGGCTCCATATACAAAGAACACTCTTCTTACTATTCATGGTGCAGTGTTGGGGGAACAGGTTTAGCTTTGCCCTTAAATTTTAAGTTACTGAATATGAACAGCAAACCATGGCCTTTATTCATCTCCACTCAAATGCAGAAATATACCAACCTATATGCAACATTTTTAAAGGAACGGCTATAAATTTCGATAGTGGTATGCAGTTTTCTAAGATGATGTCCAGTCTAAGGAATAGATCTCTGGCCATAAGTTAGGTCACATAACAAGACAGAAGAATCAGCCCACCTCTCTCTTCAGTTAAAGGGAAAAAAAAATTCTTGCTAGATTGCTTTTCAAGTAAAGAAACAATGCACTTATGCCTGGTTCCTACAGTTACTCTAAGGAGCATCTTCCTGAACTTTCAGAAAGGATAAGGCTCTGCCTTGTCATTCCTGACACACGATCAAGAGACTTACGGGAAAGAATTCAAGCCACTGGACTCTTAAAGGATACTTTAGAAGTCCTGTTTAACAATCATCCTCTAAAGCTTTCCTAGCTTGACTTTAGGGCCTCATCCAAACTGAATGGAGTGGCTGTTGGGAGTTTAAGCATATATCTCTGGCTAGGACCATAAAACATAAATAAATAAAACGGAAAATTGCTTGCCACCAGCAATCTTTAGAAAAGGCTAAGATGGACGCTATTAGTAGCAGGACTTTTAAAGGAGAGAGCTGACTGTAGAAAATGCCATTTACTTCACTATATACTAAGGTGCCACTAAAGTCCCCAGAAATTCATACCATCAACCAGACTAAGGGGCCCACACAACATCGAGTAAACTGCTAGGCAACCCTTGGTATTATTTGTTTTATGGATGCCTTTGTTAGACAGGGCCGTTTTCTTAATTAAAAACAAAAAATCAGCCTCTTGGGGGATCTATTTTCCTTTCCTCTTCTGACTTCAGCACAAACACACTAGAAAAATTAGAGCCACCATACAAATAAAAATAGCTGAAGAACTTGCAGCTGTTGTTAATTTCCCAAGTATTCAACGTTGCCCATTTAATGACGGAACAATATGCTCCAGTTTCTGTCCTGGCACAAGGCTATCTGAGCAGCAGGCACATATTTTAGCTCATGTGAATGCCAAAGGCAAGTCAACGACTACAGCAAGTAGAGAAATGGAACGAAGACAACAAGATGTAAACCACTGGATGTCCACACCAAACATTTTCTCCAGCTTTTTGTTTCTCATTCAATGCTATTAATCAACTCCCCAGTTGGACAGACCAGGCTTGCAGATTTACTAGCATGCTTAGCAGGAAAAAAATGTGCTTAATATAAACTCATGAAGTGGAAAACATTTTTACAATTGAAGAGCTGATTTTTCTATTTTAAGTATAGGGTTTCTGGTACAAAATGCATTACACAGGGAGGTTTTGCTCACTTATCTTCCTGAATAAACCAACTTGTCTATAGTCTGAATGAGTGGATTTCCCAAAGTTCATACAGAACAAAGCAATAAAGTACTTACTATTTGTAGAATAAAAGAAATGAAACAAAACATGCCTCTTAAGCCTGGCAAGGAGAATCTAAATACTAAAAACACTTTTGAAACACTGAAGACAGATGCAACAGAAATGCTTTCTTAGTTACACCTCTTGAAGCTCTGCCATCAGTTGCTAAGCAGCTTCTCATGCATACCCACTCACAAACCAGACTGAGCAGAATGAGCAAAGAGACAATGCCTATAAAGTCACACACAACAGCCACAAGGAGCAACGAAGTACAAAAGAAACATTAAGACTTTAGGTATAGGAGTAAAACTCAAAGGCTCAGAAGTGACAAGGAAATTGGAAAATGGTTCTTATTGGAAATACAGATTTTCTGTCTTTGTTGGGCTTCATTTGCCTCATTCCCATGCATAAAGGCACAATTAGGGGTCATAAAGCCAGAGGATTTAGGAGTTAACATGAGGTGAAAAAAAAAAAGTTATTCTCCTCTTGTTAAGGGCACACTGACAGAGCAAAATTTAAAACATGGTAAGTGACAGTTTTTAAAGGTGGGGGGAAAGACATTTTAAAGTAAGTCAAAGCTTGTAACATTGCCAAGAGCCCTCTATTATGCTCAAATGCGGTTTTAATCTGATTAAGAGAGGGAAAAAAATAGGCCCCAACAATCCAGCCTTAGCCCAACAATCACAAAAGCAAAAGCAAAGGCTCAATCCAACACTCAACAGGTCACAGACTCAGGTTCTGATCACTCTACATAAATAAACTGCCCGGTGCACGTGACTGAAGTTGGAAAAAAAATGGCCTGGTTGGGTAGAAAAGCAGACATAAATAATAGTTTCACACATAGCCCCATGCCTTCCTGCAGGTAAAGAATGGGACTAGGTTAAATCCAAGGCAACTGACGGCGCAGATGTGGCAAAGCCATCACTGCTGAGTGCCTAAAGGCAGGTGGAGCAGGCAGCCAGCGCCAACAGCACTGTGCTCCTGCCTGCAGCCCAACGGTGGAGAAGAGCAAACAGCTGGATCTGGTGGAATCTTCTGCAAAGAGACTCAAGGGGGCAAAGCAACAGTGAGAGCTGTGGAGAGCTTACTGGAGAGAGCTTGGTGTCCAGCTGTTCCTCAGGCTCTCCCTGACCTCATCCTGCACATAGAAGGTGTCCTTCCTGATCCCTTTCCCCGATTGTTTAACAGAGCAAAGCCATATCCCTCTGGCGTCTACAGAAACAGCAGTAACACTCATTATTCACGTTAGGTAATTGCTCTGGCTGTCTACGGCTCAGTCCCTGCACGTATGGCTGCTCCTATGGCAGATGTTTGCACATATTGGGCCATATCACAGGACAGTAAATTTATCGAGGCATACAGGCACCTTCCAGACAGGTACAGACCTGCCAGGATATAGTCCCCAGTCATAAAATACAGAGCCTTCATTGTTTGAAGCAGGCATGGCTGCTACTTAGCGGTCTCAGACAGGGACCATTCACTGTATATTCTCTCAGAAGATACCAGTTTCCTGACATATTTCATTTTCTCTATAAAGAAAGAAACTAGATCACAGAAGTGATTTTATTCAGCTTTTAAATCTAGCATTAGAGCTACCAGTAGTGCAAGCAACTACCTGGCCACAGAGCAATTGCAAAACTGAGTAAAATAAACAAGGGAAACTGTGGAAACCTCCAGAAACAGAGAATCACAGGCCTGGCACCACAGCAATGCTCATGCACACTCTGCAACATGAAGGTGATGTGTGGGACAGGTGACACAAGATCCTGGTCATCACTGAGCTCCAACAACCTTCTTAATACAGACGGTTTGGAAGGAGAACTTTGCTGATATCACACCAATATGAACATGCACAAGTAGTGATGGTATGGTATCTTGGAAACTTAGGGACCGGGGGAGGTTCTTCACACTTCAAGCCTAGTCCAGCCAGAAGCTTTCAGTGAGATTTCAGGGCTTGCAATTACATCACCAGGTAATGCTGCTAAAGGGCTAACTGTGTTTTCTTTTGAGTAGTAGAAGGGTAAGGAAAAACAGGAAAGAAAATATGCCTCGCCATATATTTTGCAGGGGACAAGCCAAAATGAAACCCTCCATCCAGAATGACTACATTTGTGAGATGACTCGATGACTTATGCCAGGCACATCCACATGGACTGCTCTGAGAACAGTACAATGTCCATTTAAACAAAAAGAAAAGAAAGAAAACATCATCAGGAGAAATCTTTCACTTTGAAACTGAAATTAGGAGGGCTTTGCAGTGATATACTGCTGAAATTCTTTACATGTTTTTGTGTTGATTTTTTATAACCCTGTTCAAAGAGAATGAAATATCAAAATTTTTTGTCTGTAACCATCAGACTACAAAGCTCCCTGCTCATTCGTTAAAGCAATCATAACCCCTTGACTCCAGCAGCTGATCTTGGCAGTGGAAAGGATGATCGCCAATGTAACACAGACAACTAAATGGCAAAGATTACTAAAAGTAACAAACCCACAATGCATCAAGAGAGGAAGGATGATGATTTAGTGTCTTGGTATGATTTTATGATGACACTACTCCTGATCGTCTGCTTTATGCCCAGAAATGGGTCCGGTCGCTTTAAGCTGAGTCCGAGGGCAGGGCGGGTGCCGGGGGAGCTCCGCGGGCTTTCTTCGAGCCCTCACTTGCGGCATGCTCCATGTGCCACTGTTGCTCTGAGCTAGCTCGGTTGGTGTTAGCTGAGGCAAGAAGTTTTTCCCTAGACTGCAACAGTAATCCTCCGGCAGCTTCGGTGGTTTCTTCTGGAACACTTCGGCTCAGCTCTTGTCGGAGATTGTACCATTGGCAGGGGCCACCCGGCGCTGACCGGCGGGGAAACCGTGGGGACACCCCATCTCGGCCAGACCTCGGGAAAAGCTGAGCCAGTGAAAGAAGGGGCTTTAAAATCCACCAGTTTCATCTGCAGCGAAGAGGAGACCAACAACATCGGAGTTCCGCAGGTTCCCATCTGTTTTTTCTCTGTCCCTGACCTGCTGTGTGGACTCTTCTTCCCTCACAGGAGACAAAGCCGTCAGCCATTTTGTTTTTCCCTAGCATTTGGCCGGTGGAGTTTTTCCCTTCCCCTGGCATTTTTGGGTTTGTTTGTTCTGCTGGGGGGGGGGGGGGGGTGTACGTGTGTGTGGGTAAGCTTCTGAAGGTTCAACATCTAACATTTATTTCTTTTGTGTTGTGTGGGTACTTTGTCAAATAAACTTTTTCACTTTCACCAATCAATATTTATTTCCTATCAGCAGGAAGGGGTTGCTAAAACCCCTTTTCTTACAGGAAACACTCATTCCAGAATGTTTTCTCCCAAAACTTGTCTCTAAACTGAGACATTTGGAAATTCCTGTCGTATTTTAGATCAACTCTGCAAATTTAAGTCTACCTACCACAGTAAAGGCATTCTTAATGGGTTAGAAACATCTGCTTTAAACCAAAACAGATATTAGGACACTGAAAACAACAGGATGAACATTCTTCAAAGGTTTGTAACTACAAAAATCAGTCAAAAGAAGAAGAGAAGCACATGATGTCAGAATACCAGATTGTGAACTCTTAGACTGCTGCCAATGACACTGATGAACACGACGAAGAATTAAAGAATAATCTAAATTTTAAAAATGTATACATGCAACTACATCCACCTAGATGATTGGAAGATGTGCTGCAGGGACAGTGAAACAAATCCTAAGAGAAAAAAGATTTGGAGAAGCAGGAAAGGTGATGATGCTGTGCTGTTCACCTACTTCTGCAAAAGCAAAGAGATGGAAAGGAAAAGTCCGTATGAACTTAATAAATGCTCCTCTGGGTTACAGGGGCACAGAAAGAAGCCTCAGTTCCCTTATTAGGACTTGATATACAACTACCAGAACATAGCACATAACAGAGATTAATCTTTTCCAAGCTCTGTTTTACAAAAATTTAATCCTCTCTTATATCTTCTCACTGTCCCTGAGGTCATCTACATCTCTTTTCCAGCATCTGTCTTGTTCTAGCTGATAATACATTTTAAAATTGCTTCAGTTGACCAGAGGTTTTGGGGAGCAAACATACTCAGTGTATGTCTTAGCAAAGTTTGAAGTGCTGAAAGCTTTTCCTGCAAAAGAATGGTCATGTTATCTTTAAATTCAGCAAGTGCAATTTAAAAGGTGGGGTTTTTCTTTTCAGCTTGAAAGAAGGAAAATGAAGAAACAGCGAAAACGGGACCAAAGCTCTCAGAATCTTATATTGCTTTTGCAGAGGTCTCAGGCAAAGCCTAAACATAAAGCACCCAGAAAAAGGGTGTCAGCAGAGCATGGGTCTTCTGACCAGCCCAGCTGGGAGGTTTACCATTCAACAGAAAGTACCAGAGTGCAGCCATCCTCACAGGTAGCCATGTCTGAAACCAGGCCGCTGTCTATCCATGCACATACCCAAACGTGAGCAGTGCTTTTGTTATCTAACACAGCAAAACACTAGAGGAGAATATATAAGCAGATGGTACTAATTTATATCTGTTGAGGGTTGGTAGGTAGTTTTACAGTTTCTGCATACTTTGAAATACACAGTACAACAACTGTATAGGTATCCTTCAAGGCACATTTAACAAACCTTTGGTAGATACAAGGCTCGCAGGATTTTGTTGTTGCACAGTACAGAAGGCTCCATGTGTTGGCTCCCATGAGGTGCTGCTTCTCCCACTCTCCACAACCAGCGAGGCAACCATGGGCATTCCAGCAGACAAATCCTGGGGGTCCTTCAGGCCTTGGGAGACTCCTGCTCTTCAAAGCCAACACACTGCACCTGGCACATGAGGTATAGTGCTGCAAACACATAATCTGCTAGCATTGCAGGGGGATAGCCAATCTCATGCATAAAATGCAAAACCCATCAGATCTCTCTGCATGCAAGCTAACTGGGAAAGCTCCTCTAGTGCCTAGGCAGCTGCCAGCATTACTGGAAACACTGCAAAGGACATTTACAGAAGACAAAGCCAGAATGTAAAACAAATTATGAGAAAGTGCCGACTTCTCAACCTCAAACAAAGAGCTCACAGAAGCCAGCATGCATATGAGTGGGCCTCTGGATTCACTGGCACTTGGTTGACTTCTTTTCAGAGTGAATTCTTGGATTTGTCACTGCTGTTTTCCTTTGTCAAGAGCCAATAATATTGTTTTGCTAATGGTTTATGCAGGAGTACTGGAGCCAGCAGCTTGCACACTGGTTGCTTTTATTGGTCTTTTAAAATGAAATGAAGCTAATACTAAAACTTTTATAATCGTTTAGGTTATTTCATTATGAGTTCAGGGCAGAAAAGCAACCAGTGGTGTGTTATACAACTGAGCAGGCAAAGTACATCTGCCCCTCACTCTAAGGAGAAATCCATATGGACTGAAGAAAAAATCAACAGTGGGAAAAAGCTGGTTCCCCAGTGTTTCTTCTGGTAGAAGCAGCTTCTTGCTGTACTTAACACCACAGAAAAAAATAAAAGGGAAATTAATTCACCAGAAGTAGAGTTTGATAGAAAGTATGCCAGGATGACTGCTATTGCACATTTATCATTGGCTGCATCTAGAAGCCTGTATCAGGAACCAGGACATGGTTACACAACCACTACACAAAAAAGGAACAGGGACTATCAAAGTGTAAAACAAAAGACACAACAGAAAGCAAGATGCAAAGAGAGGGTAAAAGCAAACAATGAAGCAATATTTCTTGTCCTGACAGCATCGGCTCCCAATACAGCCACAACTGTTGCCAGGTTTTGCATTCACGGCATAGACTCCATGGCAGGACCTGCAGATAACAAGGGAGGAAACTACAGGTGTCTACTGAAAGCCTTTCCCAATGTTTGGGAAAAAGGCAGGACAAAGGAGGCCTATCAAGAACTTCACATATTTATTTGAAGGCTAGGCTGGATTTAGGAAGAAAACGCTAGGGCCAGGAAAGCAGTATAGGGATGCAAAAAGTCTTAATTCTGACTACCTATTTATGTTTTCATCCAAGCAGCAGCAAAGCAAGACCATCTTGCAGCATCAGGAACATCAAGGAAATCATCAGATGCATCAAGGAATGCCACATCAGTTTATTTTGCAAACAACCACACTAAACATTACTAGTCATGTCCCTATGTTTCTGCAAGTCTTCCTTGGAGTGTAGAGGCAAAAAATACCGTGTACCCACAGTGACTGCATTAGTCTTGCAAGCCTATAAATATTTTTATTTGGGATTTATTTCTCAACAAGTCACTATTGGCATTCCTACAAGAACTTCTTTTTTTTTTTTTTTAATATTCCATTTACACTGACAAGTTTGCTACATGATTTTCTGGCCCCACGTGAACAGTCGGAACTTTATTTTTGCAAAAGGCTGTCAAATAATAATTTCTCCTCTTTTTTTAAGCTCTATCAAGTGACATTCTTGAATTTGTAGAACAATTTTGAAGAGACCTAGGAACTAAGAAGAGGGTTGGTGGTACAATATTATTTTCAATTCATAACAAAACGAGTAAGCATACCCATTGTAGAAGTGAAAGAGGTCTTGGTGCTGCTGTGGATATCTCTGCGGTAACGGATGGTTTAGACAGAGTCCTCTGGATACAGTTTCAAAGCATGCGGGTTTATTTTGGAAAAGGGTAGGAGGGGAGAGACCGACCACGTGACCGCTTACGCAGCCCCGTCCTCGGTCCGGGAGAGGGAGAGGTCAGGCAGGTAGGGGGAGGAAGTTGTGAGAGCGCGAATCTGGCTCGTGCAACCACATAAAACAGATTCTATGTTGAATATTCTATTTTCTACTAACCAATCTAGGATGAGATACAAATTCTACATTATTTGCATATAGCCTATGAGAGTCTTTATATTACCATAGTTGTTACATATTTAAATCTTACAAACTGGTTCTTCAAGTTCTTGCTGGGTTGATTAGGATCAGTTAAATCTTTTGGATTCACCCTGGAGGAGCTGTTGTGAGAACAATAGGTTGATAAGCTTTCCCTCTAGCTATTCCCTGATTGGTATTTCAAAACTTGTCTTCATCTCAGTCTCTCCTAAGGTTTCAATATTCTTAGTATCTTTTGTCAGGCAATAATTTTCATAAGACCTTTCTATTTCTTCTTCCCCAACACCCATAGTTCAAATTATCAGAAGAATTTAGAGCTTGGACTGAACCAAGATTACTGGGCTTGAATTTCACATGTCATTCATTCAGCTAGCTCAGGTCTAAGGCACAGCATTAAACCTCTCTTCATTTACATGACATAGAAAGCACAGATCACTGACTCTAAGTTTCAGGTATACTTAAAACTGCCCTCAAAAAAATATGACTAGCCATGCATCAGCAAAATGTAGGTACACTAAAATATAAAAAGACCTATGTGAACCAAGCTGCATTCATTTGAATTGAAAAAGAATGGGCAAATGGGAGAAGCAGCATGTCTCTGAGAAAGCAGCACCCAAGTCCTTGTGGTTTTCCATGAGGAACACTAAAACCATGGGCATATGATTTTTGAGAAAACCTCTGTGTTGACAAACTTATTGTTACTATAGGCCCACATCTGAAGCTCCTCCAAAAAAAAAGCAACCAATCCACCAGGTAAGATCCCTAGCAGCTGAACTCTGATCTCGAGTATTTAATGTAAGACACACTCAAGCATTTGTTGTTAACAGCCCAACTCTGTAATCTGACTGCTACAACACAGATCAGAGCATATAATCCAGTTCCTTCACCAGCAGTTTGAGTCCAGGCAACCAAATTAACATTCAAAAGGATCAATTTTGTTTATTTACAGCCATACTGAAGTCGATGAAAATGACAAGGATGTGAATGCTAACGATCTAATGTAACAATCCTAATAATCTTCGGTTCCCTCTGCATCTCACCACTGTGACCACAGCAGCATTGTGATGACAGAGTTGGATAAGGAGGGCAAAATGCAGAGTAGAATGTGTTGTGAGGATTTTCCGTTAATGTCTGACTCTCCATATACATCCACAAGTGGTCAAATTTGCCTACAGTTTCAAGGGCAGAGCACAGTTAAGAGACCTTAACAGCCTGAAGTGACAACTTAATCTCATGGCCTACATCTTAGCATGGGTGCCTTTGCCATCTCTCAGTCCAGCTGTGGCACTAACAGCTGTTTGTGATATATCATAAAGGCATCAGTGTCTCAGAAAATCCGACAGGCACCAAGTATCAAAGTGCACTCCCTCAACTACACAGGCTAAAAGATTGAAAAGTACAAAAGACCAACAGCCCCATCCCGACTCCCCCCAGATTCCCACACACACGCCCCACCTCAAAGATAACAAAATTAATTCTACTTTCTCTACACTGTCTACAACAAAGTTTCATATGATACAAAACTGAGCCTCTTATCTGAAAAACTACTCAGCTCACTGGAAGATGACCCAGAACAGATGTTGGCCATGCTGTTTGGTACACCCCTGGAAGATACCATCGCAGCAGTGGCAGGACAGCTATATGAAACAAAACTTAATCCTAAATAATAGTGTGAGCTACAAACCACATAATAAAACTTCCATTATGTAATACAGCTCTTAAGAGCCAGTTGTGATGATGAGCAGCCTTTATGCTGGAGCTGCAGAGGGGAGCTGAGCGTTGGCTGCAGAAGCAGTACATGTATTCCAACTGTCTTCTGACAGCTGCACTTACCCACACTCCTTCAGGCTAAAATCTGTCCATCTCCTCCTACAGGTATGCTCCAGCAAGCCTCCAAGCACTGAATTTTGAAAATTAAGCTAGACTAGTTTCTCTCTGAGGAGGTGAGCACATACTGATTTTCCCCTTGGCCAGCCCCATCAAAAGCAGTGAAGCTTCAGGAGGCATGAGTCAACATGTACTTTTCAGATAGGTTTCATGCTCTTTAGCTCTCTGTGTTGAAAAGTCCTTTATTCTACTAATAACCCCTTGCAGAGTAAGGGCAACTAAAAGTCAGTAACACTACTGGGATCCAACTCAAACCAAGGAGTTATTTTATTACAGTTCCTTAAAATCTTAGAAAATAAAATTAGCTGTATTCTAAAGATCAGTTTGAGCTCTTTTTCCATACAGGAGGTGAATCCCAAATTTTCAGCAGATACTAGTGACCAGTTTCTCTCCCCTAGGAATTTAAAGTGCACCTCTAAGTCCTTATTTCTGCTTTCCAATAAGTGCTTGTAGGTAGAAATCAGAAGTACAGGGAGGGAAAATTACAATGAATAATCAGATGGAGCACCTGCCTTTCAAGAAGGGTCTAAAAGGTTTGGGAGCCTTCAACTTGGAAAACAGATGCCTTGGTGATGAGGAAGAGCAAGGTTGAATGCACAGCTGAAGGAGGCCAAATACAGAACTATTATTTGCCAAGCCCTGTAACATTAATTTCAATGAGTGCCCTTTGTCCTAGCAGGAAATTCATTTAAGGAGTACTTTTTTATGCAGCATACAGACAAAATCTGAAATCTGTTGCCGCAGGAGACTGCAGAAGATGACAGATTTAAAAGGGACTAGACAAATCCACGGAAGACAGATCCAAACCCGTAATTAAACAGAATAAAAAGGGAGCTACACTCTAATATCTCTGATCCAAGTGGTCCATATGTTGGAGAGGCATGAAGGGAACGGACCTCAGACAGTGGGCAGGCTCATAGCTCTTCCTGGCACAGCACCTGCCACCATCTGAGACAGTACAGATACAGACAGACACTTGTTTCACCCATCTGATTTCTTTCAGTCTTGCAGTCACGTGTATTTCTGAATATACAATTACCGAGAGCTCAGTTAATAAATGGTGTGAACAGAACACTAGTTTGGTCTGAATCTGAAGGGGAACAAGGCAAAAGCTTTTATAAAGGTGCAAGAAACATCCTTGTAAAGCAAGACAACAAAATCCATTTTAAAAAGTCATTAAAAAACCCCACTTGCATTCTTCCAGCAGAATAAATTCAGGACACTAAAGAGATTTTCGGTGTGCTAATCTTAACAAAGTTTTTTGAAATAAAATCAGCATGGCAGCAATATAATTTTTTCCTATTTTATATTAAATAAATGAAATATTCGTCATTCTGTAAAATCACCACTTAATTAAGTTTTAACCACTACCACATATCTGGGGGCAAGCATGAAATATTAATTACCTAAAACCTACACAAGATGTATAAAACATTTCAGACTCACAATCTCTGACCCTACAGAGTTTGAGAAGCAAACCAACCAATCTATCAAAACGCCTTCTCCAAGTTCATACATGGAAAAGTTATGCAGTATTCAATAGTCCATTACATATTCAGACTTCCTCTGTATAGGTGCAGCCAAAGAAAACAAACCCCATCATTCTGCAGATTTATAAATTCATAAACAACCACAAAGATGATCTTATGCCTTCAAGATACAGACACAATTAAACACAAAACTGCTACAAGTAGGAGAAGCATCTCCTGTCACCCCTGCAAATGTCCTACTGAACTTTATGACCTGAGAAGTGGCTAGATAAGGATTTAGAAAGGTGTTCAGTTTTGACCAACACCTCCCAAACAGCAACATAACACAGATGGGTCTGTGTGATAGCTTGTTGAGAGTGCTTTTCATGAAGGCATCATGATGAAGCATGCTGATTTTAGCTGAGGTAATTTTCTTCACAGTAACTAGTTTGGGATTTGTGCTGGAAACAGTGTTGATACCACAGGGATGTTTTAGTTATTGCTGAGCTGTGCTTACACAGCCTCAAGGCCTTTTCTGCTTCTTGTACCACCATGCCAGTGAGGAAGGGTGGGGATGCACAAAAAGTTGGGAAGAGACAGTCAGGACAGCTGATCCTAACTGTCCAAAGGGATATTCCATATCATACAGCATCATGCTGAGCATATAAAGTTGGGGGAAGAAGAGAGATGTTCAGAGTGACAACGTCTGTCTTCCCAAGTAACCATTACATGTGCTGGAGCCCCGATTTCCTGGGGATGGTTGAACACTTGCCTGCCCATGGGAAGGGTGAATGTATTCCTTGTTTTGCTCGTTTGTATGTGCAGCTTTTGCTTTATCTAACTGCCTTTATCTCAACCCATGCTTTTTTCTAATGTCTACCCCTCTGATTCCCTTCCCCATTCCACTGGTATGAGACTGAGGGAGAGGCCGTGTGGTGCCTTGTTACTGGCTGGAGTTAAACCACAACCATCCTTTCTGGGTGCCAGCATGGGACTTGAACATTTGGAGCTAATAGGTTAAACTGGAAGTGGCTAGGGGGAATTTACAGCTGTTATCGCTGTTTGGCTATTAATCAGCAGGCTCCTGTGCCTGAAAGGCTTGCTTGCCTTACTGTCAGAGTCTGGTGCTCGTTACCGGCTGCTTCTTGCTTTCACTGCTTCCTGTACTGCTGTGCTGCTTATCATCTTACTCTGCTTTGCCTGGGAACATTTTGATAACAGCCATGGCGATGTGCCTGAGCTGGCAGATGACCAGAGTGTTGCTTCTGTGCTGGACAGGCTAGAATTCCAGTGTGAACTCAGGTCAAAGGAACTGTCACCTGTGGATGAGTCCACACTGAAGCAGAACACTCGAGAGCCTGTGGCTGTAGATATACCCACGCCAGAGCAGGTACTGTAGCGGTGGTTATGTCTGTGCTGCAGCAGGTGTACTTCTGAAGGGATTGTTACCAATGAATAAAACGCCATGCTGGAACAGGTGCATCTCAAAGCAGCTGTGGCTGGGGATAAATCCATGCCACAGCAGGTATACCCCTGAAGAAACTGTGGCTCATAGATAAGGCTTCACTTGAAGCAAGTACAGCCCTAAGGAAGTGCAGTCTGTGGATAAATCCAAACTGCAGCAGGGTCAAGTTCACTGCATGAATAAACTCTGAGGTCTGGTCCAAAGGGAAAACTGGTGGAGATTGTAATAGAGATACCTTTCAATTGATGTAACCCAGGATTTCAGTTGCATGTTATGGGAATTACTACAGCAGAAACCACCTGAACCAATGGAGGACAAGCCTTACAAGAGGCAGTGCAGGTGCAGCAGTGACCTGACCTGAGCTGGTTGTGGTGCTCAGTAATTCCACGCAAGTCACTCCATAGCATCTCTTCTGTCCTGAGTGCTCGCTATAAAAGATGGAACCCCTAAGCCATGGACTAAATGAACCCAATGTTCATTGACTAAGGGAATGATAGCTACATATTATATCAAAGAATGTAGGTGAAGGGTGGTGGGGGCTAATGAGGATGTACTGGATAGTGTGGGATCTGAGCATGATGTAAATGGGATGGAATCAGAGGTACAGAATGCGCCGGTTGTGGCTGGGGTAGTGTTAATTTGATTCACAGTAGCTAGTATGGGGCTATGTTTGGGATTTGTGCTGAAAACACTGTTGATAACACAGGGATGTTTTAGTTATTGCTGAGCAGTGCTTGCACGGAGCCAAGGCTTTTTCTGTGTCTCACACTGCCTCACCAGGGAGGACACTGGGGGTGCACAAGAAGCTGGGAGGGGACACAGCCAGGACAGCTGTCTTCAAGTGACCAAAGGCATATTCCATACTATCTGCTGTCATGTTCAGGATATCAGGTGTGGAAAGAAGGAGGAAGGGAAGATGTTCAGAGTGATGGCATTTATATTCCTAAGTAACTGTTACGCGTTACAGAGCCTGGGGATGGCTAAACACCTGCCTGCCCATAGGAAGCAGTGAATAAATTCCTTGCTTTGCTTTCCCTATTAAGCTGTCTTTATCTCAACCCATGTGTTTACTAGCTTTAACCCTTCTGATTCTCTTTGCCATCCCACCAGGAGAGGGTGAGCAAGCAGACGTGAGGTATTTGGTTGCCAGCTAGGGTTGAATCAGGACATGAAACATGAAATACTTTTTGTGGCTTTTGGACAAATAAAAACCTCTGGAAGATATATCTCATTTTTAACATTTGCTGACAAACTTAGGCAAGCGTCTGGAAAACCACGGTGAATCCGTAATTTCTAGATAACATTGTGAGTGAACTTTGCTTGGAGTTACAATTCATTTGAAGACAAATCTCAAAGCTGCATGGATTTAAATAGAATTTACTTATTTCTTGCAAAAATTATGTATCCAGGTTCCAGAATCAAGGTGCAGAAGGAACAGGATAGCCCTGCTCTGGCAAATGATGGAGGAGAGTTTACACACTGGCAATGCCTGTGGCTCCTTAAGGTACAATGCCAACTGTATCACAAGTCAAGCACTGCCTAAGCCTTTTCAGGCGAAGAGGAAAGTTGATGTGATCAAGGCCATTTAAAAAAGGGGGAAAAAGAAAATTCCAGAAGTTAATCTTTCTCCATAGAGGCAATGAAACTGATATCCAGATCCTTTTACTTTTTTAAAAACAAGGTTTTATTAAAGGCCTTTAAGTTCATTAGCTAAAAAACCCCCTCCTAACTATTAAACAGTACACACCGAAGAAGGACCCCCAGTCCGCAGTCAGAGCAGGCATTGCTTGATGTGAGAATGAACATGTTACATGACAAGAGATAATTCTGTTGTACTTGGTCATCCTCCTTAGGATTCAGTCAAAGGATACCAGAGATCCCTCTTCCTCACCTCTGTTAATGGAAGGATCTGCTCAATTCAATCTATTGAAACCTATCTTTCTTATAGCTTTTCATCCATGGCTTCCAAGACTAGCTATGAATAGAAGTTATAATTTTTTATGCTAAAAGAAGAATATGTGACAAAAATCACAAAGAAATGTGCCTGTGTCTGACAGCAGAGCCAACAGCACAACTCCACTTTCCTAAATGACACTGCCCTTAGCCATGGGGCCATACCTTTATATTGCTTCCTACAGAGAACAGTAGATCACACAGAAACACTGGATGGAAAAATATCTTCAAATACATGAAGACATGAATGAGGAAACTGATTATTTCTAACACAGAACAAGCTCTAAAGAAGTATTTTTTTTTTCCAACAACAGCTAAAACTGGGTACTTCTGCACCAAACAAAGTCACCCCCATCACCAGGATCCATCATCAACTTTTCCAACAGACTCATTTGAGGGGCAGAGCTCTGAGGAGGTGGGGAGCTTGGGCTGTTTATCCACCCACAGATGTATTCCCTCCAGGTCAGGTTTGAGGCTTATTTGCAAGGCACACATGTAGGCAGCTTGTTTCAAGTCTGCCTGATAGCAGAACAGAGAATTCTTGGGGGACATTGTAAAATCCAGCACTATTTATGTGCATAAAATTGTGATCACAGGCTCAAGATGCAGGGTTTCCCCCAAGCTTAAATCCACAGTGTCCAACAAGAAACCAGAGTACCAATTCTACATGCTGGTACAAGGAACTATAGGACAGATGCTGCTGATATGCATGCTTTTATTTGAAAGCTGTTTATCTCTTTTCTTTTAATTTCACTGCACAGAGCACTTGGATGGTCTCTCTTACCAACAGAGATGGCGAGTGTTAAATCAGTCCTGATTTACCAACCCTGTCACCAGCCACAGAAATATAAAATTGGAAAATTGGACTAGTCCAGAAAAAATGTACACATTTGGATTATTTAGAAATATTCAGGAAAAAAACACAAATAAAGCCAATTAGAGCAGAAGACATAAGAGACTTAGACAGGAATGTATAAACTCGCCACTTAATGTATCAAACATCCAGTTCCATGGACATTTCATCAGTTAATACAAATAAAATTTGAAATAAGTATCTAAGACTGCCTTAAGATGTTCATTAAGGAAAACACCAAAACCAGCCTCAGCATGAACCCCTTAATCTAGTCCCTATGAGACAGGAAGGAGCTGAGGAAAGTACCATGAACTGGCACAGAAATGCCAGAAATACAACAGCCCTGCAAAAAATCTGGTGCTTAGAAAAGATACTGCCAACATCCTCAGCCAAATGTTACATGGATCTGTTTTACAATAGTCTTTAAGGCTGGAAAAGATATATTAGGCATTGCCCTCTCTGCAGCCTTCACTGTACCACCTTTCCCATCTTCCTGGTTATGGGGAGGAATGGTGATTATTTGAAATACATCTCTCCAGTACTGCCACAGTCCTTGCTTGGATGTGCAACATTCAGGACATTGCCATGAGATGCTCTCAATATAAAAAGAAGGGAAGACAGATTTTTATAAGCTATTTATTAAATATAAATATTTCATGTCATCATATGAATTAAATATGTAGCAGCAGGTGAACTCCAGATAGTGCCAGCTTGATATGAAACTTCTAGAGAAATCTTCTGAGAAACCCACTCATATTAGGGAGTTGGGCACATAACTGTATTTTTCAGATCCTGAAACCATGCTTCCTGCATGCCTAAAGCAAAAACAGAAGAAAAATGTTCCTTTGGGGTTTTTTGCATCTGTTAGGTGTCCAAAAGGACACATCTGCAGAACAGAGAGGTATAAGGGTTAGGGAGCAGTAGCAATTGCAGTCAAGATCCACCCAACCCAGCTAATATGCTCTGCCAGCATATGGCAAGTCTGTGTTCCAGTCTCCCACCCAGAAGGATCTGAGCCTCTCTCGCTCTCCTGGAAGCGAACAAAATTTAACTTCAGGCAATTGGAGAAGACAGAACCTCAAACTCCTGTGCTGGCAGTGTTTCTTTTCAATATTATGCATATATTGATGCATTCTATGCATTTGCATAAAATGCATAAATAGAGGTGCAAAGACCTATTTTCACCAGTATCCTATCTCTATCAGAAGATAGTAACAAAATTTTTGGGATATTGTGTAAAAAAGCACCAAGGACAGAATTATCTCTTTCTGCACATACAAGCATATTCCTCAAATTCCCCATGTAAGCACTTCCCAAGACAAGGCCACACTGTTCAGTTGCAGCCAATAGACCTAATGTCTCACCCTTTTCTTTCAGTTTCTATGTTCTTCAGTCTCTGAAGGGGTATAACTGGAATAAATACCACAAACACGGGTCTCTCTCTTCAAAGAGCATCTCAACCACTGTGCCATGGCATAGCTTTCCACCTAGCTTAGCATGTATTTCCTCTGTCCTTTATAAGTGGAAAAGAGGGATAAGGTCAACAATTGACATAAATCAATTCTAGTAAACCCCATCTAGGGTAGGAACTCTTTCAGGACTCAAATCATCCAGAGGACACAAAGGAGACAAAACTGGTGTCCCACACCCTGGGCAAATGGAAAGCTTTTCAGAAGAGTTCCACTCTCATCACACATTGTAAACCTGGACTTTCAATTCTCTAGCTTTGGAAGTGCTTAAACAAAAACAGCCTTTGAAAGTCTGAAACTGTTTTGATATGCTGTTATTTTTATTTTGACCTAATCTACTCAGTGGCATTGACCAAATTTTGCAAAAGTTTAGACAATGTTAGGACTGCATATTCAATGAATGATTAAAAGCAAATAAAAATTTAAAAAAGGAGAACAACCTCACACAATTAGTTCCTGTGGTATTTCAGAGTGCAGCACTATGAAGACAAGTTAAACAGATTTAGTCAGCTATCCAAAGAGGTGAGATGCAGGTGGACACTTTCATTAATTCATATTCTACACAAATAAATGTTGCCATCACTAACAAGCTGAGGTTAATTATATAATCAGAAAGTCATTAAGTCAGTATACAATCCAAATACAAGTACAATTCAGTGGTAAATGTGCAAATGTATAAATCAAAAGACTAAGAATATGGAGGTATCTATTGATCTCAGATTCGCTACTAAAAGGACACACTAAACAAACATTATGATTACAATTTGATAATTCCACATGGAGAAGAGTCCAATCCAAGAAAATTTCCTTCAGACCACTCACATGCCTGTAGAGATTCATTCCATTGACAGGATGCCTTGATTGGAACTTTGAAGAAAATGCCCATGTTTGTAACTTCATGAAAAAGAAGGGCTTGTTGCAAAGTGTTTATAGTAAAGTCAAAGCAGTTTCCTTATACTAAACTGGAGTAGGACACCAGGAATCAGAAATCTTAAGTTTTTAATTCTGCTATAAACACCCTGCATGACGCTTTCTATACTTTCTACCCACTTGCCCATCTGTACAAGACTATGCATCTGGACTGGATGTGACTGGAACATGCTATAATATATGTAATATTACTTAAATCCTATGAAATCCTGCTGTGAGATATGCCAGACAAGCATACTTTTTGTCGTTATAATCAACTGCAAAATTCTGGTTTCCCATAGAAATCTAAGTACTGGCAAAGGACTTCTGAAGCGTAACAGCATGAATTGTTCTTTATTTAATTACTTGTGTTTGAATAAAGCATGAAGAAATACCATAAACATACAAATAGATTTAATCTAATTTGGAAGATGGATAGTTGGAGAAGCTGTTACCATGAATACAGCACATATACCAGAGTCTACAATATCATTAAAAATGAACTTCTCCTCCAGAACAATATAAAGCACTGAAAGAGAAAAGAACAGTGATTTTTTCAGCAGTTGAAGAGCCAGGTATTAAAGTCAGCTACAATATGTAGTTTTGCCACCTTCAGCACATGTTCTAGGAACAGGTGCGAGCACTTCCGTCCCTGCAGGTGCAGGCAGGAGTTGTACCTGGCCCAGCGGCAGAACACCAGCCCTGCTGGCTGTCACCATCATGCCGGTGCCACACATCCCTGCCATCGACTTGCTGCAAAAACACCAGCCAGACTGAGGGAGGGTCAGGTCCAGACACACCTGGCAGGCCTGCGCAGACAATCCCCTTGGAAGAGTTACTTGTTCCAGCGGATGGCTTCAGAGACAGACCTCAGTCCTTCCTCAAGACCCAGGTGTTTACAACCCTCACACACGCAGCAGTCACCTTCCGGGAGATGTCCAGGGAGTCACCAGCAGGACTCGAGTGACACTTGCAAACACTGACAGTGAGATTACAAGTGCCATCCCTACCACAGTGAAAAATGCTGCCAAGCTTTCTCTAGGCAGCATCAGGAAACTCAGTGCTAATCGTCCCTTCACCACCCTGCTTCACATCATGTCTAAATGTTCTTGCTTGAAGAAAAGACTTTTTACAAAGGGTTCCTGCTTTCAAGCCTCTCTAGGTCTTTTTTAAAAGCTTGCTGCAGGAACATTTCAAAAGTGAATTTCTTAAAAGTTAATAATTTGGCTCCAGCAGACACTTTCAGACAGCAGGATATTTGAAGACACTGCTCATTTTTTTTTCCTCAGTTGGACTTGCTTTTGGAAATCTATTTAACTGAATCTTTTTAACTGAACTTGAACCTTCCTAAGACATTTAATATCTTTACAGTCTATTTTCTTTGAAGGGAACAGATGACCAATTAGGATTGGAGTTCAAACTCCAAAACCTGGAATCCATCATGCTCCTTCCCACCCGTAAGAGTTCTGCCATCACATCCAATACAACTGGTAGGCTCCAGCTGAACCCCAGGGTTTCTGTCACAGACTAGCAACCCACAAGGTCAAAGCCTGCATCTGGAGGTTTCAGAACAAGGAAGATAACACTCCTACTAAAGTAAATCAGATTATATGCGCTGCATGTGACACTGGCTAGGCAAACAAAAGTAAAGCAAAATCTTGTATGGTGTCTCTGCATCAGATGTAAAAATTGCCTTCATGCCTTTTCATACCATACTTACCCACCTTGAACCATTTTATCCACATGAAACTAAGAATTAATCTTTTTTTTTTTATCCTAGACAGGAGTTTACAGACACACCTGTCACTAAAATTGATGTAAATGAGATACCATTTCAGTTTCACTGGTTTAAAAAAATTAACATAGTACATGAGTTTTGGCTTTCCTCTTTTCACTACGTCACAACTGCCTATCAGTCCAGAGAAGATTATTCTTAATGTACCTGTGCAGTTGCAAATTAAACAGTTTTCACATTACAGAAGCTCCCATAGCAGCTCCCACATGTCCTTACATGTTTTTGCACAAAAACTCTCAACTTTACTCACATCTTTTTCAAGATGTGTAATTTGAGACTGAAAAATTAAGTCTATTAAGTATCTGAGAATTTACACGGCATCAAAATAATTTCATATGAACCATGGTCTGTGCCTGCCCTTGTCCTCTGCAGTTCACAGAGTGCTGCGCATGCAGTCTCCTCTGCCTACTTTCCATCTACATTATGCAGCAACCATATGTTTATTAAAAACATTCCCCTAACAATCCTTTGCTCTGACAGCAATAGCAGCATATCGCAGGGTTGATACCCTACTAAAAGGAGGAGGCATAAATACAACGAAGAAAGGGTCTATACACAAGGCAGCCAACTGTAACAAGGAGTCACCCATTTTGCAAAGGGAATTCCTTGGTGAAGCTGCAAGCTGAACTCTCAAATCTCTAGTCTAACACACAAAAAGGAGAAAAAACAGATATTCAGGCAAAAGGGACAGGATGGAAATATGTATTTCTTTCAAGGAAAAAGGATTTTAAACTATATGTTTTTAATCTGTATCCAACTGCTGTATCTAACTGCAATACATTGAAAATGGATTTATAAGGCACTTTTAAGGGCAGATGGTACAGCCTTTCCTTCTGCAAGTAAGGAAAAGTAAAGAAATTATGGGAGAAGCAAAACCATGTGGGAAGTGGTTGTCCCTGGGCTGAATCATAGATAGAATTGACAAAAGACTAGAAAACAAATAAAAGACAAAAAAACAGAAAAAAAAAATTAAAAAGAGAACAGGGACCCTACAGCCAAGGAAGTGGAAACTATTGCAAATCAATCAATAACGCAGAAAAGAGAGAAGAAAGCCATCCCAAGCCAAGAAAGGTGGAACAACAGTCCACAGCAAGGCTAAGCAGAGGAGGAGGAAACCAGGTCAGAGCCATAGGAGAGAGGATTATATGGCGGCTTGAAGATAAGGTTAAACAGCTTGAGCTTCAAGCAGCAAGAGATGAGCTGATAAAGCAATTCAAGGTAGAGAAGATATTGTAGCTGTAGTAATGAGAAAAGGCGCCAAACTGTACCTTCAAGACAGTGAATGGGGGGGCAAATTAAAACCACAAAGAAGAAAAATAAAATATAAAAAAAAAAAAACAAAACCAAAAAAACCCAAAAAACCAACCCACAGCAAAAAAACAGCAGTCACCCAGACTCCAGAAGTTGAGCTGAAAACAGCAGGAACATTTTCAAAGCCAGGACTCATGTTCCCAAATGAACCACTGGCACTCAGAGAGTTTCTTCTGCTCGCTTCCTCTCCCTGACACAGCCTTTCATGCAGCTTCCTGCCTTCTCCCAAGCTATCCCGAGCTCACCCCTGCATAGCCTTCTCAGGGCTAAGAGACTACAAGGAACAGAACTCCACAGTTTCTCCCTTTAGACTTCAATTAGCATTGCAGAGCTCTCACTGGCTTTGGCGGCATCTGATTTTTTTCATGAGTCACCTTCCTTTCTGCAAGCAAGAAATAAACCCACGAACAGAGGTGCAAGCACGAGCGGGGCTGAAGCGCACATGGTCTTAGTGGCCTCCCCGCAAGCCCATGAGCTCCTTAACAGGATCCTGGAAATTGTCCAGCACCTTGCAGACACTTCTTGGGGGGGGGGGGGGGGGGCGGAGAGCGTACTGGCAACTTTAGCGTGAAAAACAGATACTCTGGGAAGCAAGAGTAAGCTAACATGGCCTAAATTCACGAAGAAGCAACATGTGTTCCCTCCATCATCTGCTCTGCCTATGCATCGCACATCACATCCTCATAAGGATGCCACAGGCAAGGGGCACAGGCTTATCATGAGCAGTTGGATACCTTCACCATACCTGTGGAGCAGGTCACACCACACTGTGGGGCATGGGGAACAGGAGCTGATGTGTCTCACCAGAGCAGCACAGGAGTGACAGAGCTGCAGAGTCTCTGCAAACACACACACAACAGGCACAAGTATTTCACCCTGTGCCACTGCCCAGCACCCACTTTTTCCAGTGCTTCATCACCGTGGATGGCTATCACAGAAATAAATGCATATTTACAAGCTATTCTTAGTGTTCACCAGAGAGGCGATTACCAAATTACCCAGTTACATAATCTCTTTTATATAATCACTATGATGCTTTTCTCCTTATGCAACATGGACAGTGACCGTGGCCAGCTGAAGCAGCTGCTTCCCCACGGAGATCTACATCAGCAGCTCCGTGGGTGGATGTGCTCCCCAGTGCTGGTGTACGGATGAGCGACAGCAAGAGCTGCTTCAAGGTGACCAAGCTTTTCAGTCTAAGTGTGTGCCTTCAGCCCCGGCAAGACACCACCATTCCTGCCCACAGGGCTCCAGAAGCTGCACAGAGCAAAGGTCACCTGCACCTCAAGCTGCTTGAGACACCAAAACAAAAGGCACCCAGCACCCTCCAGGCAGCCTGTCCCAGCACTCACTGGAAGCAAGTGGGATGCCTCCACTGACTTTTAATGGCCTTTGGACGGAGCCCAGGATTAGGGCTTTAATAAAAATAGGAAGTCAAGATTACTACAGAATTAAAACAAGCTTAATCCAAATCCCACTGGCTTTTTGCTACAGCTATGCCCGTGGTTTTTGTCCACAGGGAAAGCCAGGTGAGCTGCAACCTAAATGTGTTTCCACAGGGTGCCTTGTGACAGGCGCATACACATACAGAATCGGCGGTGTAGGTCAGCATAGCCACACCAGGAAGTTTCACCAGCCAGGTTTTGGGCATATTCCAATGTGTCTCCCACAGCATTTTCAGGATTCCATCCAAGGCCTTCTAGGAACATTGCAGATACCTAGTCAGACGATTGCCACATACAGGCTGCAGTGAGACCCAACTTGCTCATATTCACCCTGGGCTTTAAGGAGTCAGCATCACAAGTATTACTCACAGCGTGTGAGAAAACAAAATCTAAGACCTGGATTTCAGAAAACATATGCTCCAAGACCCACAGATCACCTGCAGATCCTGAAACACTTTTCCATCACCATATGGCAAGTTCAGCATTAAGTTCAGCTGGCTGCATGGTGCTGGCATTATGCGAAAGCTCCAGACTGCCTTAGGTTTTCCTCAATGTTACACAACTTGTAGTATCTGGCTATTATTAGGCACTTATGCCTTCCCTGCTTCCTAGCTTCCCTGGAAATGCAGGTCATCCGAAGAAACATGCAGGCAAACACCCAGCCTTAGTGTAGCACTATAATATACTTTATGCAGGGATGCATGCACGCAAATTTAGGAACAGAGACCACTATTTTTTCAGCTACAGAAAAAAAATTAAGCCGCTTAATGTTATCTTACAATATCTCAAACTACAGGATGACCCATTTCTGAAGAGTTTTAAGCCAATCCCATACGATATCATTACTTCTGTATCACAACCAGGAGATGTGAGTTGCTTTTTGTCTAAAGCAGATCAGAGCAGAACTGGGGTCCCTGACACAAAACATTGCACACGTTGGTGCCCATTGTGAGAGCACTGCTTGATAGTTCACGATCAGCAGGCATCCTCTGCACCACTGCTGCTCAAAACACTGAAAGTCATGGTTATAATTAATGATATATGTTTGGGAAAGGCAAAACAGCACTCAAGATAGGAACATCTTATGTCTGCCTGAATAAGAAAAGCAGACCATGAAGAACTAGATTTAAAAGTTCTTACACAGTCATCCTCCCCCACCTTTTTTTTAGGCTAGACAATTTTCTGACCATTTGAAAGCAGCATTTTCAGAGATCATGTGTCCCCTCTTGGACTGAGATTCTGCCAAACTTAATGACACTTGAACAAATGAAGGTGGACTTTTATACCCATTACCCTTCCTGTAATGGGTTAAATCCCTGGCTCCAAATGCAGCAGGGAAACAGGGCCCTGAGCTGGGAACTCAGACTGTAAGAGAGCCAGCAGTGAATTCCTGGATCGCACTTACACCAGTATTGAGATAATTATCTGCAGTGATGAGCAATGCATTCCCCCCCCCCCCCCCCCCCCCCCGCCCTCCCAAAGGAGCAGAAATGAAAGAAAACACTTGCTTGACTCATCCTTGCCTGGTTTTTGCATCAAAAGTACTTACAGTCACCCACCAACCACAGTGAGAAGCCCCTGCTTCCACATTTACAGATATCATGAGGAAAGCAGAAAGGAATTCACTAAGTTAACAGGTTTTCTATCCACTTTGGTGAAGAGATTTAATAAAATTGGGAGAAACAAAACACTAACACCTGAGCAATTCCCCAGGTACAGACCCTTACATTACATGTTCTCATACTGCCGTGTCTAAACAGTGCTGCACGGTTGGGTATCAATCTACTGTGTTGACACTAAAGGGACTGTGCTAAAACCAGCAAGGTATAAACTCCTGGCCTTCTCTGACTAGACAAGGAGCATCTCCTGTGCAGAAATGGAGAAATACAGACTCTGACCAGTACACCCAGAAGAATTTTGTTGGTCTACCTACAGCCATCAGACATGCATACAGAAAGACACAAGTGTGCCAGCCAAAAAATTCCAAGTTTGCAGCAATTCAAAAGAAGCCCATCTTTGCTACTACAGTCATTGATTTTATTTTTCTTTGCTAGTATACGTTCCCTGACAGAGCTCCTTATTTATTACAACCAAACTCTCAGATCACAGGCAGACTACCTGCTCTTAACCTCACACCAGCCCAAGCCTGCCACTGCAACTACACTGCTGGCAAGACCAGGCTAAGCAGTGTAGGTCTAGAGAGGCATCATCCTCCCTTGGGTGTTAATGCCACTGACTGAGCCCCGAGAAGATGAACATGGGCAACAAAACACTCCCCTCACATCAACTATAACACGTGCTACCCGTTGTCTTCAGTCTGCTGTCAGTGAGATCCCTGCCACCTTCCCACATGCTCATGTTCCTCTAATATTAATTTCATTTCAGGGTTCTCCACTTCTTCATACTCTCAGGGAAGATCCAAACAGACTGGAATGCATGTAACCAGAAAGGCATAAGAAAACATTAAATGTAATTACCTTAGAAGGACAAATCTTTAGAGTTATTTGCTACATTCCTGGGGTCCAGGGCCCTCACATCTTATTTGAGCAGCACAAGACCTGGGAAGGAAGGATCCATCCTCAAAACTATTGCCAGCTCTTTAGTTGCCTGATGCCTATCAATGTCAGAGGTGGGAGACCAAGCCAACTGGCACAGTACCATCCCTACTTCAGCTGGAAAGGATGAGCTGCTTACAGCTTGTCTGCAGCCAGGACTGGAATCTGGGCACACTCCCACCACCCTGTTTCATCACCCTTCACAAATGGCCACTTTCCACTGCCTCTGAACTTTGAAACTAAGGCCCAGATCACAGTCACTTTCAATGAAAGGCCAAGATTTTTGGTGTTTTTTTACACCTCCAAATGAGAGAGGTGGAGTGAAGGATGCAGCAGAGAAGTGCCATATTTGTAGCTACCCTTGGCTGGACTCAAGGACAACAGTGCTTCCCATGCTGCAACTGATGCTGGACCTTCCCCAGAAGTACATCTCCATCTCCTGCCCCATAGACAGGAAAGGCTAGGGAGACCATTAGCTCCTGGTTGAGCACTTCGCTCTGAGAGACACTTGGCAGGTCATTTGAGAAAAAGGTAAGACTAACTCTTCCAGATAGTATCTACTGGCATCTTTCAGGGAAAAAAAAATAAAAATCAGACTCTGCTAGTTTTCCCTTCTAGCAGAGCATGGAAAAGGTCTGCATGATTGCCTTCCACTCCAGTACAAATGTAGTATCATCTAGGGACACAGTTTAGCAGTGGATATGGCTGTATTAAGTTTACCATTGGACTCAATGACCTTAAAGGTCTTTTCCAACCAAGAGGATTTTATGATTCCCATTAGGAGACACCTAATTGAAACAAGAACTGAGCTACCAAAACAAGCAGTCCTGCTCCAAGCCATACACTCTCCCTCCTCCCTTGCAGGATGATGACCATGACAAAAACCTCTGCTGAACCAATGGAAAACTATTCCCTATCACTTTTCCCCCCACCCCCTTTTCAGCGTCTTAGTCATTCATGGCATCAATGGGTTGATGGTGATCCTTTCGTCGTGCCAGGGTCACTAGAAATGTGGGAGCTGGCAAAACCAGGGATTACAGACCACCCAGCCAGCAACAACCCACATCTTTATTGCATGAGATACATATTAGAAGCCACTTCTTGCTAGACCCTTTCCTTTTAAAAATTTACCAGACTGAAGCTGAGTCATTGAGAAAGAGGAAGATTTTCAGTTGAGCTATTTAAAACACAGGTGTAGCTAACATCTATTTAGCGCAAAGTTGAAGACACACTTCTGAAGAAAGACATTTTTAACTCAGCAGTGATAACTCTTCCATTTAATATGTAAGAAACCTGTCAAGATACATTGTGCTCAAAAAGAAAAAAGCATTCAACAAACACAGATTCCCCTCTCATGCCCTTCTGAAATACCAGGCATGGCATTTCATCTCATATCTTACCGTTCTGATATCAGGAAAGTGCTAATATCCACTATTCAAGACCTTAGCTTTCCATTGTCTTAAAAATGTTATTTAATGCCCAAGATCACAGGCTTTGTCTCCAAACTTCAGACAGACCTAAGATTCATTTTCCAAAAAATGCACTATTCAAGCAAACAAAAAAAAAAAAACTTTTAGAAAGGCTCTACCTCTTGCTAGTTCAAAGAGAGTTTATATTTGCTATAACAAATTCTAACAGGATTTCAACAAAACCTTCAGCGAAACAAATTCAGCTGCATTGCTGAAGATACAAAGCAACACAGCATCGCCAAAAATTAGACAAAAAGTAAAATATGCTATATTTCTGTAATGGTTTTTCATATGGATTTTACTTTATATCACAACAAATTTGAAGTAAATTGGTAGCCACCTTGCCCCAGCAAGATATAGTTTTTTTATTTTAAATTCTGTAGCATAAGCTCAAGCATTAAGCTGTGTCTGCCTGAAAACTCAGCCTACAATGATGACCAGAGCAAGCCTCTATATGGGCATACTCATTGCACTTTTTCTAAGCCTCTTCTTAGTGGAGTAAACCAAAATGAATTTGTATGAAACCAAAGAGTTTCAACTGACCCCTTTTTTCACTGTTTTTAGCTAAATCCATTTTAAAAGAGTATCTGAAGTCTAAGGGCTTGCTTTGGTCAAGTTTAACACATCCTTCCAGCCACCTGCATTAGCTGAGTGGAAAGTACCAAGAGAAAAGAGAGTCAGAGGACTTCCCTTTTATGAACAAAGCATAACAGAAAGTGCTAAATATTTTTGACTGCCATAAGAAAACATAAAGAGATTTTATAGATGCTTCTTCTAATTTAAACAAAAAAACTCCAAACCAACCAAGCCCAAAAAAACCATTTGCACCTCCTCTTAGAGAATGCAAATGGCAGTCGGCCACCCATTCCCTTCTCCACAACCAGCACGAATCTGTCTCCTCCTCAGCAGGAGCAAAGTGAGAAAAGTGTGTGAGCTCAGTCCTCTCGCCTCGAAATCACAGCCCATCTCACTGCTGTCAAGAGGCAGGGAAGGCTTGCCAGAACCAGTTGGATCCCCAAACTATAAATCGTAAGTAAGCTCTTTCGTGTCTTCACTCAGCAATGCAATAGCTGCTTTGCAACCAGCTGCAGGAGTAAGGAAAAAAAAACCACCAGAACTTGTTTAAGCTGTTAATCCCCTTATGTAACTGAAACTAAAAAGCAGGAGAGGGTTAGTGGACACATCTACACTAACAACACTCTTGCAGAATTTTTGGGATAGACTTTTCCCCTTATTCCCCCCACCACCTACTGACAGAACACCCACAGGAGTTAAAACGTCCATAGGGCAGCATCAGTGGGCTTCCACAGAGAGGGGTATCACAGAGACAACACCACCAGTGTGCATGCACATTTGCACCTGCAAGGGCACATACATTCTTACAATACATACATAAAGGAAAATCTGACCACTAATGGACAGAAAAAATACCAGAAATGGGGGGGGGAGGGGAGGACAGAGTGGTCCCCACAATTCTCACAAGTTCTTGAACTCTACCTGTGCATACCATGATCAAAATGTGTAGGGTTTTTTTTTAAGACTGGTGGGTTTGCTCATCTTAATGTTTTTGTTCCTACAAGGATTTTTTAAAAAACAAACCACAAACAAGCAAAGAAAAACCACAAACAAACCTCTTCAGGAAGGACAGAAATTTTTGGTTTCTCTGATTTGATAAAATCTGTCCTGTCAAAGTCCACTTTCAAAAATAATACTAAAAAGCTCAACACAGCAGTTAACCAACTGAGAAGCACCAGCCAACTTTGCTTTTACTTAAACAAATCTTGTATGACAGACTGTCAGGAGTGTTTGAATTTTCTTTCAAGATAACTCATTTTGCTGCTCCTATGACATGTCCATTCTCTTTTTAAAAAGGCACTTGACTCTTAAGTAGTATTTTTCATCTGCCAAATTAACAAGAAGAGAACTATACTGATCACCTTTTTCAACCATCCAATTATCAGTGCTGATTATATCAGCATCCAGAATATAATTCTCAGTAATGAGAAACTCAGTGTGTAGAAATATCAATGCAAGTATTTCCAAAAGCGAGGTTCTCAATTTTTGATAACCATGTGGCAACCTCTGTAGAGGGATTCTCACATCTCACACCACCTAGAGCGAATACTGCAGGCCTTGCTTACCTTAACTAAAAAGCTTAACTTAAATATTCAAACAGTTGCACTAGCTCCTAGATTCCCCTGGATACAATATATGGGCCAACCAGGGGTTTAGGCACCTAAAGTTATTTGACAGTTTTGAAAGTTGAGGCTACCCACCAAGCTACTCTGCAGCAGTAACAATAAAACACCTTTATTACCACTGCAGCACAGATGGGGTCCTCTATTGGCCTGAAGCAGCTCTGTTCAGCTTCCCAATCCTTGAGCTGAGCTTCAGCTACTGAGCTCTCCTCCATCAAGCGCTTCTACAGATTGTGAGAGAGAAAGCAAGAACTCAATCTGAGAAGCAAGCCCCACAGAAACACTTGGGTGCCCTCATTCAGGCTGAAAATAAGCTTCCTTCATCATCAGGGGGGTGGGGGGACTGCCTGTTTAGTTGTATTTTTTCCCTATTCCAAAGACATTACTATTCATTAAAGTCACATTTAAGCTCAGACAGACAAAGCCCTTGGCATCACTGATAAAGCAGAAAATCTTGAGGTATATACTCCAAACAGTCATCACTTTAAAGACCTCCTCAAATCTTTCCATAAAACTGAGAGCCAACTGAGACAAAAAAACAGTACTGCTGACGGAACCACAAGCCATGCTAGCAAGCAAGACCACTGGTTCTTTGTGAGTGCAGAAAAAATCACATACCCCAATACAATGGGTATATCAGACATCCAGCCTCCTGGTGAAAAAGGGCATTTCAAGCAACTGCAGTTAGTAACACACTACTATCTCCAAGTAGCCAAATTAATTTGAAAAAGACAGACCAAGATTCAACAGTCTTCATTTCTTCCTGCAAGAACCAAAATTACCTGTCAAATTGTCCACCTCATTTCACCTTACTTGTTAAACTGTTCAACTGCAATTAAGTCGTGAACAAAACGCATGGCATCTTTGGCTTTGCTCCCCTAATAACAAGGTCTTTTCAGAGCAGAGCTTTCTAGGTCCTGGGGTTGGAGATTTTCCTTCCACCATGGTCTTTGTGGTTGCAGCAAAAACCCCTCGTCAAACAAGAAAACTCAAAATTATTTCCCCTCTCCCACCATCAAAGCGTCCTGGGTGTTTCTGTAATTACTAGCATCTCAAGCTTGTCTAGAACAAGGACTGACATTCTAGCATCAAGAGCCAGCAATTTCTTACGTGTCAGTCTTGCTTCGATGGTGATGCCTTTAGTCGTCTTCATGAAACCACACACCAGCACATGGAAGCTCCTTCCCTTGCCTCTCAGTCCCTCTTCTGCATCTTCTGCCTTTACATCAGGAACAGCAAACCATCACTTCCTCATGGGAGACTGGCACAGACAGCTACTGACAAGGCTTCAACCTGAAAGCCACAAACAGTCCCCACATCCAAACTCACACCCACCATGAACTTGATGTATACTTAATTGTAAAGGAGTTCATTCCCCTCATCGCTACAACCAGAACCAGTGTTTTTGCACACCCACAAAGAGACAATACACGAACATTTTGCAACAAGTATTTGCGGTAATCTAACCACGGAAAACTTGGTTAGAATCAGTAAACTACTACAAAGTGCTCTGGAGGACTAAATGGGCTCCTCCCCACAGTATCTGGGTAACAGAGCCTTTTGCAAAATGATGAATGAAAACCGTGTTTCTCAGCTCACACTCTGTTCAATAATAACTAAGATAATGTTGAAGCTGCAAACAGATTTAAAACAATTGCAGCAATCCTATTTCAGATAATATCCAGTATAGGACTTTGTGCAGAAGATAGTGAGAGTTTCACGTATCAAAAACCTTCAACACAACCAGATGTCTCTGATTAAGTTATTTAAAGCCCCAGCACGCTGTTTCTGGGCCTGTAGAATGCAACCATATTTACACAGCATCTCATTTTAATAGGTAACCTAGGCATTTCCAAAAATGAAAAAAAAATCCACAAAACCAGATGGCAAAACAAACATTCTAGATTAAAAGAAAAAGGAAAAAAAAAAAAAAAACCACAATTAAAGCCAGTACAAAAGCTTAAATAACAGCAACACTGGCTAGATCCAAAGAGGATTTATGCAAATTACTTTTTTAAGGCACGAATGATCTTTTTCAGCAGAACACACCTTAAGAGAGCAGAGACATCTAATCAAAGAGATCCTGGAGGGACGAAACCTTTCACAGTCTCTGATGAACAAAATCCCTCAGGGTATGGTGGTGTTTGTTTCATTTAATCGACATTTTGCTATTCCTGCTTTCTGAAGAGCTGCTGTGGAGCCAAGAGCAATTGCAGGCCAGGATCAGGGCCAGGTTTACAGCCAGGGTAAGGAGATGCACACCAATTAACTTTTAAAGAGTTACATTTATTTACATTAAGCGCTGATTTTGATCTGAGTGTTTTAATGGGATGATGCTAGATGGCATAGTGGGCAACACACCAGAAATCATTCATCTACGTAGGTGGCATAAACATGTAGTAAACATCATTTTCATGAATTATATACATTATCAAAAGCAGTAATTACACAGCCAGCACTCTGGTTTCCATGTATGGGTTTGGTAGCACACTGCTTTTCATAAAAATTAATTCATTTTCTGTCTAAACTGCTCCATCACATTTTCAACACAGCTCTCCACCTCTTTGACACCTTCAGCTACATTGCCTCTCGGCTTTATAAATGTAAAGCTGTACCTAAGACAAGCCCACGGGTGTTTCCGAAGTCACTCCGGCACGCTGCCGCCGCCCGCGTCCCGGCGATGACTTCAGCACGCCGGCAAACTTGCCACCGGGAGCTGCACATGGCAGCGTGCCCGCCACGGGTCTGTCCCTGGGTGGCTACTGATGCCCCCTGCCTGACCCCAGCCCCAAGGTTAAATCATAGACCAAGAGACAGCTCGCCCCCTAAAAACATCTACCGATTGGCCCGCTGAAAAAAGAGCTGGTTTCCAAACCCCCGATCCACTGTCATCCTTGCCCATGGTTGAAATGAGGCGAATGAGGTTGAAATGAGGTTGAGGTTGAAACTAGGCGATGTTTAAGGCGTCTTTCTATCCAAACTACTCTATGATTCTGTAATTGCGTTGCACAAAAATGCCCCCTCCAATTAACGAAAGCTCCTAATTCCTTGTTTGTTTGCTTGCTTCGTTGTTGTAAGTACGAAAGCTGCGCTATCCAGGCTTTCCCAGAAGTTTAACCGCACTGCTCCGTGCCGCCGCGACTCCTCGTGAGCAGCTGGTGCCCCTGCCTACAGGTCCCGTGTTACTCTGCTCCATCACACCGCGGATAATCCCCCGATCCTCCCGCAAGAAGACCCCGGACACCCAGCGAGCCCGGCCGCCGCGAACGCCCGTGACCACCGCACGCGCACCCGCACCAGGTGTCGCCCAGCCCGGCCCCGCCGCTCCCCCGCACTCCTGACCGTGCACCGCCTGTAGAACCAAGCCCGTTCAGGCAATGACATTAACCTCCAAATAAATCACCTCCCCCGCACGCCCCGCGGCCGGGTGCGGGCTGCAGCTCCGCTCCGCCAGCCGCGCAGTTCCAGGTCGCGACCGATGGCGGACCCCGCGGAGTGAACCCGGGGCTGCCGCAGGGCAGCGCTCCCCCCACTGCCCACCTCACCTCCCACAGCAGCGACACCAGCAACGCGACCCCAGGGTGGAAGCGCTTCATCTCTCCTCCTCCTTTTCCTCCTCCTCCCGCGGCGGCGGGGGGCTCGCCCCTCTACCTCAGGCGCGCACGGGCGCTGCCAGCCGCGCCATCCCCGACGGCGGGCGAGCTCCGGGGGCAGCGCGCACGGCGGGCTCACGGGCAGCCCGGGGAGGCGGCGAGTAGCCCGCACCGGGGGCAGAGAGACGAGGCGGGGTAGAGCGGCGGCGGGGCGGGGAGGGAGGGAGGGAGGGAGGGAGGGAGGGAGGGAGGGAGGGAGGCGGGGAAGCCCCGAAGCAGGGCGAGGGCGGGCTGACCCACCGATCCCCTCAGAAAGCAGAGTCGGCGGCCGGAGCCGCGCAACGCAGAGTCGCGGCGAGGCGGAGGACAACGGGTGCTAGGGCGGGCGGCACAAAGAGGCCAGGCGCCGCCGCCGCTGAGGGCGGGCAGAGGAGCGGCCCGCCCCGGCCCCGCCCCGCGCCGCTGCCCGGCCGGGAGGGGGCGGTGGCGGCGGATGAGTCTGCCCCGGCATCTGCCTCTGACCCTGCCCTCGCCCCCGCATCTGCTCCCGGCCCGAGGGGCAGTCACAGGCTCCTCCTTGGAGCCGCGTGGTCCGCGGGTCCCCTGTGACTACGATACCCCTTTCTCGGAAGAGCGACCTGCTGTAGTGGGTCCAGAGGAGGCCACAAAGATGCCCAGAGGCATGGAGAATCTCTCCTACGAGCACTAAAGGAGTTGGAGCTCTTCAGCCTGAAGAAGAAAAGGTTCAGGGGACACTTTAGAGCAGTCTTCCACTACCTAAAGGGGGCTTATAAAAGGATGACGATGGATTTTTTACCTGTAGTGATAGACCAATGGGCAATGACTTTAAGAGGGTTGGACATGGAAGAAATTTTTTACAATGAGGTTGGTGAGACACTGGAACCACGCTGCCCAGGAAGTTGTGGATGCCCTATCCCTGGAAGTATTCAAGGCCAGGTTGGATGAGGCTTTGAGTAAACTGGACTGGTGGAACATGTCCCTGCCAATGGAATAATATTTGAGGGTCCTTTCCAATGCAAATAATTCTGTGGTTATGTGCTTCTATGAGATGCTGCCTCCACCAGCCTGGTAGGTGGGAATGGGAGCTGTGTGTCTAGGCTTAGCCCCCCTTGCCTAAGGGTTATCCTTTGGCATTTCAGAGAAGAGGCCTGGTCCTTCACTTCCTCATCATGCTTAGTAACAGCCCTGGGCACCTACTTACAAAGGTCTCAGGACAAATCCTAGACTGGAGTGGAGGTACTCTCCAACTTTGGTACTGAGCTTTCCAGCTCCAGGTGGCTGGTGTAGTTATGCCTTGGGTATTTCCTTCACCACAACCTGGTGCTTTGAGCCTCCTTTTCCAAGCCCTTTGCAACCTTACCACAGTTGGACACTGTATGCAGTTGGAGGGAGGCACTGCCCTCCTCTGAGTGTAGGAGGGTTAGAAGTCTCTTGCCCTTGCTTTGTAGGTGAGCTAGCAACTTAGTGCTCAAGGGAAAATCAAAATAGATAAGGAGGAGAACAGCCCCATTTCCCTTTGAATGGCAGACCTTTCCCAGCACCATTTCTGAAGGAGATATGCCTCCTACTGTACTTCTGTTGGCTACCTATTAAAAAAGTACTAGCACATCCTCACAACTCACAGCCCTTTAGTTCACCATTTCCCTGTCATCATAGTATTCAATCAAGAAACTTGCCATCTCCTGATGCCACATTGCAGCGAGATGTCATCAGGTAGTTATTTTTTCCATACAGTGAACTTTGGGCAAGTTTACGAGCGTCTTTCAGCTGTCACCATTAATCATATGTGCTCTCAGGCCCAGGTCACATGCTTTATGTAAGAAGTAACTGTATACAGGTGCCTGCACACTATGTGACATGTACTCTGAGGCAACCTGCACAAGTCCTTCTTGAGGGACCACTCATATTGATACTTATTTTTGTCTCTGATGCCATCTGAAGCTGTGAGATGAGTTTTTCAGATGAACACTCACATCTCTGGTTGAATTTGCTAGAAGGTGCCTAAGGAAATGTCACAGCCATCACTTTGTCCAACAGTGAAGTCCGAATGAGGCAGTTATACACACAGGTCTCTATATAATCTGAGTTGAGAAGTTGCACTTTCTTACATCTGGCATATAGAGACAGACCCATTGTACACTGGGTATCACCTGATAGGGATCACCTTATATTGCCTCAACATAAAAATTCATAGTCAGGCATCATTTCAAAAAAGCTCCAATTTATAGAAGTTTGAGAAGGATGGTTTTCAGTGCTCTGTCCTGATGTATGGCTAACCCTAAACTCCCTTCCCATTCCTAATCTCTGTGTTGCATGACCTAGGAGACAGCATTTTGGAGACACAGTGACTCTTCATAGAGAAGATGAAGAGCATAGAAGATGTTTAGGGACGTGAAATTAATCTGAATGTCAATGCTGAGCACGAGTACTCTGTGCCACTGTTGTTTTTCCCAGCAAGGGTGCTCTGACAGCCCAGAGACAGGCAGAAATCCTGATAGCACAAATTCTGGGAGAACTGAGAAAGCACTAAGGCATAAATAAAAGTTAGGAAAGAAGCCTGGAGTCTTGCAGCCTAAGACACTACCACCCTTGAAGGCTGACCATGCCAAAACCTTCAGCTGATGGCCCACTATCAAAAGTGCCCGGGCAAGAGCAAGCTCTAAAATACATTTCAGTTGATTATTAACACACACATTACTCCCGAGTTTAGCTTGAGATTTAATAAAGCATTAGATTTTTCTCCTCCAAAAAAATATTTCAGCTAAAGCAAGAAAGGCTAAAAAAATTAATCATTTTTATTCAATAGACAGGTTAGCAAGAGATTGAAGCAGCAGTGGGCTGGAGGAAGAGGAAGCTGTCCAGTCCAGAAGCATGTGCTTCCCAGTGCATAGTTTATTATCTAGCCTAGATAAGGGTTATGGATATCCCATGCTGTAAAATACTTCACAGGCCGACAAAAGCTGAAAAAGGAAAAACATTTCCTGACCTAGGAATAAACAGTTTCATATTCGGTTTCGATCATATCTAAGCTCCCCTAAGTGATGTCTTCTTTCATTTCCACCTAGCTTCAAAGAACCATCTTCATCCCCAGGGAAAGCCCATTAGCTTTAATGGAGTTCAAGTACAAATGAGCTTGGCTCAGCATGTGGCATTTTCTCAGCAAAAGTGTGAGTTGTAGCAAAACCCCTTAGAGCTTGTCTAGGCGAGAAATGAACACTTTCTCTATGCCATGCTGCAGCTTCATGGTAAGGCAGCTTGACACAACAGAGAAACAAGATAAGACTTTTCTGGGAGGCAAGGTCCCTAGGAAAAAAAACAACTCCTTCCTTCACATGCTGATTCTAGTCTCTCTTCAGTTACTGTGTTCAAAGAGCTTAAAACTCCAGAGCTTCCAGAATCTGTCTCTTGGCAGAATAATAGTTAAATTATTGTCCAACTTCCCAGAAAAAAGGTTAAATTTTTTTCATCACTTGCACCACTAAGTACTTATTGTGATTGACTTTAAATGAAACTTTAAAGGGAATATAATTCAGGACTTGTTCAAGTTTCAACAAAGTTGAAGTTACTCCAAATTCAGTAGCATATTAATGGCAGTGCCTCTATCTTCAATAATTATATATCAGTAAGAGTCTGTGGAAGTTTAGAGAGATGATCCAGATGTAGTAGCCCTCTTTCCAATGGTAATGTAAGAATTTATACCTCCTATAACTTGTTTTTTATATGGAAAGATGCTACTGAGCAAAGCGGCACTGATTTAAAAAAAATTGCCTAATTCATATTTTAGTTTTCTAATACATCCATAAATCTTCATTAGTAGCTGAAAACTGCATGAAGAAGTCACTTTTCCGTAACTACTGACATTAAGTAAGCCTCACCAAACTGAAACAGAATGACTGCTTACAGGATTGTACTTCAAGACCTCTGAATAGAAGTCCACGGTAGCCATAGTTACTATATACTACTACACTGGAAATCTGTGTTCACTTGAAAGAAAATATATTTAACAGGTATGCTAAGAAACCAAGAGTGGAGTGGTTATCTACAAGCTATCCTACCTGGGCTCCCAAAGAACAGCCCCACTGTCACACTCTGTGACTTTCAGGTTTTCTTGATGGAATCAGGTATTTGTCCATCATATTAAACAAATAATTCTATAGCAAACAGTATTTTGAAAAGCAGCAACTACAAGATAAGCATTAGTATTCTGAAGGACAAAGCTTATTGATTAAACATACTACCCAATTCAACCAAAATAGCTGTATCAATCAGATCAAATGCTTTTTTGTTCAGTTTTCTCAATCAAGACTGAAGTTTTATCCCCTCAGTAAAGATACTAGTGCTTTGTATTAGAGAACTCAGGAGCTGAGAGTGATTATGTTTTTCGTGGAAGATGGATCATTTGTAAATGCAAACTCTTTGTTTGCAGTCTGTGTGAAAGGACAAACGTGTGCTTGCTGGAAGGATTAAGGAAGGTTAAGTTCATTCAGAGTATTGTTACAGGACCAAAGCTCATCACCAATGAAACATTTCAGCTTTGAATTCCTATTTGGGCTTGTGTTATTGATTTCAATGGATAGTTGGAAGTCTAAACACATGCTGTTGAAGTTAGGTGTAGTGTGCACTGCCTCGGACCTGAGCACAGTGAGTGCCAAAAGCTGTCAAATTAGAGCAGTAACTTTCCAACCTGCCTGCAGGTGGTTTGTAAGGAGGGAGAAGAAAAAGATCTGGGCAGATGATCAAATCTGCCAGGGAAGGAGGACAGGGCTGAATTGCGCATGTAGGAGACAGGGAGGTCAGATGAAGCAACCTATCTTGGGCCAGGCAGAATCAGAGATAGAAAACAAGTAAGATTTTGTCAGGAGGATCTGAAAGCCACAAAAGGGTAAGACAGAGCAGGGTGGGACTCTGAAGAGGAATACATGGCACAGGAGAAGACGGTGAACATAAGCAGTATGGTGCACAAGGGTGAAAATGGACTGAGACAGAGATTCCTAGTGGTGATATGTTTACCCCTGATGGCCTCCAAGCTGTAGAGTGGTAGGGGTGTGGGGCAGATAAATGCAGTTTGTGTCCTCCCTTGGGAATGTGAGAGCCTGCTCTGGAGACAGAGCAGGGGAAGAGGAGGTAGAGCTTCTCCTAATATGGCCAAGCACAGAACCCAGAGCTGCTGCCTGCTATCGCTGAGGTTGAGTAAGCCAGCTGTAATTTATACATAAATATATAACATACCAAGTTACTTTTTGTTTCAGAGTCTTATTAGGCTGCACAGTAAACTGCAAATGGAAAAAAGGATGGTCTGGCTAAATGTCTATGTGTCCCTGTCAATACTTGCTTGCACTCTGCACTGCTTATCTCTAATTTCTTCCACAGAGAAGCCACTTGATTTAAAAACATGGTTATTCTCCCTGAGTGTTTAAATAAAAGAGATGAGAAGAGGAAAGGGATGTTGGCAGAGACTAAGAACGAGAACTGATCACTGTCAGGAGTATGCTGTGCATCTGGACACTGTCAGTGAGCTCTCTTAGCACTCTGGAGAAAATGACTGGGAGATGCAATTCCAAAAACATAGTGGCTTAATGGAAATGCAAAGCCATCCCCTGGGCCTGTGAGGACAAGCCCCCTGGAATGAGATAGTCTGAAGCACTTTATTTTTGCTTTGTCTTATCTCATCTTCTGTCTGTGCAACAAACAACCTCTCAACTCTTACAGCATCCCCCTAGCTAGGGATTAAAAGCTCTATCAGGTCATTGGTTTCAGTCTGGAATAATGAAACCTCAGTGAACCAATTTTTCTCATAGCAGTGTAAATTAGGATTAATTCCACTGAAGTCAATGGGACAAATATAAAACCAGTGTAAGTGAAGAATCAGGTTTTAGATTTCAGCTTTAAGTCAAACAAAAAGATGAAGTTGCCTAGTAGGGGTTTTCATTCTTGATTTAAAATAGTAACCATTTCCTGTTGGTTATTTTCCCCTTCAGTGTGAATTTATCTGTAGAATTGTTCCACTGCTAGAGCCTGGATATTTCAATGTGAAAAATAGTATCCCATTAAATAAAGATGGAAAAACGCATCAATGGTCTGGGAATTACAGGCAATGGGTTTATTAACTAATGTCCTCCAAGCAATCTCAATTTTCTCATATTGTAATGAGATAGGAAGAGGATTAAGCTGTTGCTGTACTGAAAAAAAAAACCAAAAACACTAAATATATTCTAGAAATCACAAGGGATAAAATACAACTGATGTCAGAATGACAAGAAATCCTAACAATACTAATAGGGCATCTGACATGTAAAACAAACTATTTTCAATGATGGAAAATACTAGGGCTGTTAAAAGAACTGTGCAATGATGTTGTTCACTTAGTCAGTTTTAGCAACTTTAGAGAGTCTCATGAGTTCCATTATTAAAAGGAAAATTATTTAACCTTTCATCAACCTTCTTGGAGATGTGCTGACTCCATCTGCAGTCACACACACACCATGGCTAGTCAGAAAATATTTATCTTACTGGTACCCCAGTGCCATCTCCATCCACCTATTCTTCCCTGTTTTACTACTGCTGATTGTATCACCCCCACTGCCACAGCTGAATACAGAACCAAAAGAGGGAATCAAGCATATCTCCTGTCTTCCTGAAAATTCTTCAGAGGACAGAAAATTTTTGGTGGAAGATGAGTAACCTTGTCTTCTCACTTGAGTGATGGTCCACAAGCGTGCCCACGGGGTGACTCTAAGTCCTTCTATAATAAAAAGTCTAACTGCCAACCAAAGTTGTAAAGCAGTCTTGGTGGCATAAATTAAACAAAAATTTAGGGCAGACATATCTACAAAGCTGGTTGGTATAGACAGCATGAGGTATAGTAGAGTCATTACTCATGTTCTATAAACTCTGTAAAGGGCTGTCCACCATATGCTCATGTGAGGTACTGAACTGACAGGCAAGGAAATTTTCAGAAGAGATGATGAGTCAAGGAAGGCAAATGTGAAATACAAGAGGTTGAATGTAGGCTCTGTCCCTTGGGGCAGGGTTTTCAAGTGCTTGTCTCAGAGTTAAGTTTCTTAGTGCTAAACCATTCAAACACAAAATACAGCACGGATATGACTGCTGGCAACTGAATAGGTCTCGCTGTCTCTAAATGGATCCTGAGAGGCTGTGGACAAGAAAGCTTTAGATTTTCTGGAATATAAACAGTGAGGTGATTTCTATGTCAAGAATGAAGAAAGAAGCCCAGAGGATTTTAGATTCAATAGATGTAACTTCTCTTCAGTGGAAATACTAGATAGTAGGATTTTTTCACCCTTAAAAGGAATAAATAACTCCAGCCATCTGCTATACCTTCTTCAGGAAACTTGAGGACCAGAGCCAAGAATTTCTCCCTGGCAATAGTGCAAAAGGGAGCATGTGTGCAGGCACTGAAGCTTGCAAGGCCCTGCATGAGGAAACTACCTTGGTTTTCTTTAAGTGTGCATACTGCTTATCACATGAATCAAGATAATTCTTTCAGCTGAGGAGCACCAGCTCAATAACTCAAGGTGCACTCTGGCAGTCTGGTTCTTTGTGTAAATCTAAATGTAAGGACTTAGTAAACAGTAAAGTCTGTTGAAGTCAGTGATTTATTTTTTGCTTGGCCTTAACAAGCTGCTAATGCTATTCAGAACAAACATCTCACACCTACGTAAACTCCACTACAGCATTTTTTGTCTCAGACACTCCTTCCTGGCTGTTCTGAGCCACTGCAGTGTGCTCTGCATTGTTAAATAACTTTCAAGCTGTTCTATTTTCACCTATGTTAGATTTTTCACCAGCACAACTTGCCTTATATTAGCGCACATTTGCCTGACCCTCAGTCAATTTCACGTCCGCTCATTAAAATCTGTACTTGTGCTCCCATACCCATCTCTTGTAATGCTCCCTCTTCCAGCCAGTGCAGAGTGAGAAACCCCTCTGTGAGCATGCTTCAGGGTGTCTTTACGTTTTAGGAAAGAGGACTTGGATTTTCTAGGCTTGCTGATACTTAAGAAGAGAAAATGTGTGTTCATCTGTAGAAACCAAGCTCTTTCTGGAGCATGGGGGACAGAACGTAGTGGGGGTAAATAGCTCTGTTAGCACACAGGGATGGAAACAAAATGGTCTTACCAAAAGCCAAGGGAAGCTGATAATCTTACCAGGCACTCTGTAGCAACCACTCTTACACAATGCTGGATGCTAAGAGGGGCAAGTATCTCATTAGTGCTTTTCTCTGATAGTGAGAACTATATGGCATTCACATAGAGATATCCCAGGAGCATAAACTGGTGAGACACTTGAGGCAGAAACCTAAGATGATACAAAATGCGTGGAGAAGCAGAAACTTGCTGCTGCAGCCACACAGAAATGGTACAAACACAAGATTGGTTCCTCCAAAAGAAAAAGCAAGAAAAAACCGTATGCCTGTTCATTGTCACAAGTCTTTCCATCCTCAGTTATCCCATTCCCTTCTCCCTACTCTCTTTTCAAAATAGCAACTGACCATACACAAAGAAGGAAGAAAACCACAGATCTGAAGTGTCCCCATATACCTTTAAGATGATAGCTATAAGGCAGCCATAGCCCCCAAAATAACAAAACTATTCCACAATCAATGCAAAAACCATTCCCAGGTGCATTTTTTGAGAGATAGATTCAATTCTTAGTAACAAAGAGCAAAGTATGCAAAAGAGCAGAAAATAGGTTTAAAACAATAACAGTTTACACATTGAAAAATCAATCCAAAAGAGAGTCTCTTTGGGCTGTGTTAAAAATTCACTTGATAAGAAAGAGTAATCTCTACTTGATAGAGAGTTGTGGGGAATTACTCCCACATATTGGAAAAGCGTTGGTATCCTGCAGCTCAGCATAACAATCACTACACACCCATCCATTAGATATTGGAGTGACAGACAGCTGGATATCAACAAGCCAAAGAGCAGTGCAGCATTTACCAGCGGAGCAACCACTCAGCGTACCATGCACACAGCAGAGCTATACACAGCATCAAACGGCAATGTCAACATCAATTATTTACTAATTATTATCTATGCATTATTGTTAATAGGCCTCACTTTGATATTTGCAGAGATTCTGCCTGCAGAGTGATGCAGTCCCCAGGATGAAGTGCTTCTGGGCTCTATTCAGGATGAATATCCATTATCCTCTTGACCTTTTTTAGTAGTGATGAGAGGTATTTACAGGAACAATAGGACTGACAGGAGACAATATCCTTCTTAAGGAGACATTAGTCTGCTTTTCACTGTACAAAAAAACCCCACAGGTTTAAGGACAAGCATAAGAAATCTGAGCCAGATGGTGTTCCAGCAGTAGCTCAGCATCAAAGTACTTGCACTGTGCCTAGAAAGAGTCAGAGTTAAGATGTTTTTGGTAGATGAGGCTAGTAAAATTAATCACCCTTTGGATGTCTGCTGTATTCATAGCTCATGAACAGAGGCCTTGGGCCTGTGCTAAGATATGGTGAGCGAGTTATCCACTTCTTGCGATCTCCGAAGCTTAAGACAAGATTTTTTTATCTCAGGCTTGAGAGTTCCCGGTATGGATAGTCTTAAGAAGGTAGAAATAACCTTGCTGTCAGTAAGCCCTATTACTTTATTACTGACTAGTCCTATGCATTTCAAATGAAATGTGAAATCTCATAGCTAAGAATGAAACAAAATTTTTATGTTTCTAGTTGAAATAGCTGATAATTCAGTCTTGTCACATTGTAATAGGATCAGACCTACAATTATAACAGTGTAAACCAAGTAGCTCTAATAACTGTCTTTCCACCCAGCCATTCTTACTGAAGGAAATAAAGACAAACACAGCATGTTACAGCCCTTTTTCAGACCACTAGACCATTCTAATCTAATTTATGCTGGCAACCTTTAATTTTAACTAGGTCAGTTCACTCTCTGAAACCATGGAGAAAAGTATTCTGATAATGCAAAATTATAAAGCATTGGAAACAATGCAAATCTGAAATTGTAAGTAAAAGAAGAGCAGTGTACGAATAAAGGTAGCCACAATGGAATATTGTGTGAAGCTGCCACAGGAAAAAGAAACTCACCCTAGAAAGAAAAAGGGAATTACTTGCATTGGGTAAGATCCAGCAAGCTGTTGAACTCAGCAGGGGATCTTTGTCTTGGTTTCAGCGGGCTTTGGCTTGGAGCCATTGTTTCTTGCAGTTCAGAGAGAATCAATTTGGTTCTTTGACTTTTGAGACTGAATTGAACGAGTAATACTTATTTTGATAACGTGGAAACCCTGCTTGACTGATTCAAGGATATTTAGAACAACTGTGTGCAGCCCACCTATACTGCTGGCTTCACTGATCTTTGTTGAGGCGGGATCCCAAGAACTCCTCTGCTATCCCCTGATCTCTAAGCACGATGCGTGGAGGGGTAAGGTACCTGATGGTGCTGCTTCCAGACACTCTCTGGAGCTAATACTTATTTCAATATTCCTAACTTTCAGGTTTTAATTAAGTCAAATGTCAGTGGAATCACATTATTTTCAGCTGGTTAGATTTTAATGATGTTTTAAACTGATCCTTCACTTTAATGAAATAATTATATAACACAGCATGTGTGGTACTATTCATCTGAATTAATAACGTGATCACTTTTTGTGCTGTTGCTGAGGAGGAAGAATATCAATCAGCTTTCTCAGTCTGCATTAAATGAGGCAGAATTCTCCCTGTTTGTGTTTACTGTTACAAGATATGCACTCTCCCTTACAGACCATGTCTTACCGTTACTATTCTCCTTCACCCATCTGACACCCAAAACTCATGGAGTCTGTTTAGTTTCTGGCTGAAGAAGCCAAGTTAGCATTGTCAGGGCAGATGACATTGCCTGACTGCTTGAAACAAAGCAAACAGAGTACGGAAAGCTTACTCAGTTACAAGGAATGAAGCATTAAAGCTTTCTGTTGCAGGCAGTCAACAAAAAGGACATTCAAGAAGCTTTGTGAATTAGGAGAGCTGGTTAGGATAAAAAGCTATTTAAAGGAAGTGGACATTTAATGCTAAGATGAAAGGACAGGTCAACAGGAAAGGAAGAGGAGATGGCAGCAGTGTTTTACCTGGTGGCATTTTTAAGGGCCTCTGTACTTCGTTTAGGCTTTCATCCTTCTGTTTCTATAATTATCCTATATGCAGCGAAGTAATTAGAAAGATGTTTGGTGCTCTGGTGAGGCTTCATAAGCTGTTCAGTTCCTGCAATAAGTACTGTCTTTGCAAGGGGGACAGACTCTCCAAAGAAACGATGTAGAAACCCCATGAGGGGCACCCCAGGGAAAATTTCTCCCTGTCCTGGCAGCCACACACAGCATGTGTCACACTTTTTAGATTTTCATCTTAAACAAGGAAACAGTCATTGAAAAATGGACAGTTTTGCGATCTGGGTACAGATGGAAAGCTCTGTTGCCTCATTTCACCTGAGTGTGGTTAGACATTCTGTATGGGTGTCATGGGGTATACCTGAAGGATAAGATTTCTACCTGATGCCAAGCAGAAGAGTTCTCAATCAAGTCATGTTACAACATTGTATGTGAAGATTTCTTTCCTGAGCAAAGCAGAAGAAATTGTCTCCTCTAGTGTGCTCGGTCTCACAACTGATTGTCACTCTATCAGTGCTGAGGCCAAGAAATTGTCTCTACTCCCTCTCGCCGTCATGCCTTCCTTGCCCTTTGTACTCCATCACACTCACCTGCAGCCAGTCATCCTCAGCCCCAGGCAGCTTTGCTTAAATCTGCTTTTAGCCCATGGTCTCCCAGCCCTTGCTGTTTTTACTGCACAAAGAGCCTGAAGGAGAAACCATTTGGCCTCTGGATCTAAGATCTCTGTTGCCACCCCACGTTAACCCCAAAGGAGGCATATGAAGCTGCAGCTCCTACACTTCAAACATCAGCAGACCTACTGGCAGTCCTTACAGGTCTTTAGGGTGCATCATCTACCCAAATGAAGGACCTCTCAAGACAACTCACTGTCAGGTTTAGCATGGCTTCATATATCAACCAGAAGCCATTTATCTATTTATAAGCCATGGTTTATCAATATGTATGGGCTGTATCCATTAACCTAAAAGGGATCTCCTGAGTCATCAAACCTAGTTTCTTGCTATTTCAAGAATCTCACTCGGTTCAACCATAAATTTACCAAAAGACATCCTTGCTCTAATCAAATTGTGGTGAAAAACAGGGAAGAAATTGTAATTTTAAAACCCTATACAAACTCATCACTTGATGTTTGTCTGTTAGGACAGTCACCTCAAATCTTAATTATCTTTCAAAGCAAATATCCTGCAACTTTTTTGCCATTTTACCAGCCTGTGTTTCAGCCAAGGTGGGGATTAAGGGGCTGTAGTCCACAGTTCAGAACCTACCTGTATTAGCACTACCCAGTATGTTACAGCAGTTACACACAACCTTGCTTCAGATAACTGAGAGGAGATGCCTTTCTAGGCTTCTTCATCCACATCCACTATATTCAGTGTTTCTTTCAGGGTTCCCCAAAAGAATTCCTTATTATCATGCCACCTTTCAACCTGAGCTGCCATCACTGTTAGTTTTCATTTGCAGGCAGCTGGAACATTTTCTATTCTCTGGAAGTGTTTGAGGTCTTGCATTGAGATTTCCCACAGTCTGCTAAGTTGTTTTTTTTTTCTAAAATCTTCACCCAGAGGTTTGAAACATGAGTAAGCTAAAATGGAAACTTTCTCAAGAGGCTTTTTTCCACTCTGATAAATTCTGTTCCCTTTTTTTATAACCCATTTTATAACAATGTTTTTTGCAATATTGGCAAAGGTCCTGTGATAAGATGTGAGCCATGTGTGTATATGTTGCAAGTATCTGGGAAGTTGGCCCAGTTTGTGCATTTTTGCATTTCTTTCTGATGGTAGAAAGCCTCTCTTTACTGATCATGTGTGATATGCAACTTTTACTGTCCCAACTCTCACATCTCTGATCTCATTTTCAGAAGAACACCTTTACTTTTTTTCATCATTTGTAAATATATCTATTCCTACTCCCAGCTGTAGCATGTGCTAGGATATAGGTAGAAAGAAAGAGTTTTGGTTCTGCCATGGAGCTGCTGGCAATGTCCCCTTAAGGACCATTCTTGGATTTTTAGAAGCACATCCAAGTGTTGAACTTGGAAGGAAGAACCAAAAGCTTTTCTGGATGCTGGAAAGAAGAGACCCAAGTGAAGTGTCAAAGCATGGGTGAATCAGGATATGGCAGAGAGAAGTGGAGGAATTGCAAAAGTTTCCTAAGAGGATGGAGAAAAGTGGATGAGCAATGAAGCAGGAGGAGGCCATGTTCCAGAAAGCAAGAGTAGCCCTTGTAATTGCATTTTGAATGTACATATTTTATGGTTCCAGGTGCATTAAACCGTGAAACTGTTGAAGCAGAGCTGAGAATTCTCATTATCTTTATTTCAACTTTTTTTGACAATCATTTCCTGTCTGCTTCTCAGTTGTTCTCTCTCCCATGTTTTCCCAGCAATGGTGTGAAAGGAAGAGCACAATCAGCCTAGGTAATTTTTATGCACTGACTTGTTCAGTCATTTTCCTTTGGCTAACCAACAAGAAATAGATATATGCTTGCAAATCCTTCTGGTAAGAATCTGCAACTGAACTTCATGACATCTGGGTGGGCAGCTTAGAGGCTTAAATACTTTGCAGTTACATGTATTTCAAGAAGTTCTAACTCAGTCAAAGAAGTCTCTAAAATTAAATCCTATTCTTTCTCTTTCAGTTCCTGATGACCACAAGTGATGAGTAGCTATACAGATAATCTGTCTGACATCTGACACATTTCTGACTGAGCAGCAGTTTTGTTAATTCAGCAAGTTTATGCCCTTAGATTTGGGGAAAGGAGAAAGAGAGGAAAAAAACATGACTTTAGTGGTGCAGCAAGAACCAGTGATAGAACTGGTATGACACATTTCTGTCCTTAGCTGAGCATTATGAATATGAGCATATTCCACTCACTTCAGTTTGTGTTCTGGAGTTAGCCTGAAATAGCCTCTTGATGGGGGCTTTCCCTTGTAAAGGCTGCAATATTCTTCTTCCTCCTAATTCCCTACATCTGGTTGCATGAAGAGAGGAATTCATCATGTGGGCAACTGAATGCCATTTCCCACATGGTGTAAAAAAATTAATGGTTTGAAGGTGCTAGAGGGCTTGGCCCCTGGCTGATCAATTTTTTGAGTAACCCCTTAAGCAGTCCTTAAGCAGTTAAATGCCATTGTCCATCATCCCTGGGAGATAATCCATAGCTGAGCTGGACAGAGGAGCAAAGGAAGAAGACTGAGAGCCATCTGTCCATACAAAAATCATATCTTAGCAACTTTCTTGTGTTTGAATTCATGGCAAATTTCAACTATAATTCATCTGAGACACCTCCAAGATATTTTTTTCTCCTATTGTTGTTGGACGAGATGAATAATAAATCTCGGCTTGTTATGTAAAAGCGAGTAAGGCATTTGTTTCCGGATTTGTGTAAGGAGCAAGGGAGCTATCATAACTTGCCACAAACCATATGGTTCTCAAGTGCATTTCTATCTCATACATTTTTCACTTTTAATGAAGTCCAGATGAGCTGTTTTTCTGTCAAATGTTCTTGCTCACTTGACACAGGCCTACAGTTCCAGTGCAATTTCCTTTTTCTAATGCAGATTCAAAATCCTCAGTCACTCTTTCCCCTTGCAGATAAATAGGTTGTTTGTTTCTAGATCTTAGTATTGTCACAATAATCTATGTGTGTATAAGTAAGACTCCAAAACTCCTGTGCATTTCATGGCTCCAAGTCCTAGCCAGGTTGCTATCAAGTTTGCTAGCTGCCTCAGCTTAAGCAAGACCTTACTTTCTGTCTCTGTCCCATTTTCCACATTATTTTGAAGGACTTTTCCCTAAGCGCCTGTGATACTTATTCCAGGATTACTTTATATTTCAAGCAGTCCTCCTGACCGTGACTAATTTTGTTACAGTAGAAGCATTTACTTCAATTTCTTCTTTCTGCTTTTTCTCAGTGCCAGCTTCCTGTTTTTAACCAATTTTAACACTTCTTTCCAGCCACCTCAAGCCCCATAAAACAAATGAGAATCCCTCTTTTCCACCCAGCTTGGCATAGCCCTGTGCTTACAGCATTGACCGTAATGGGGTCCCATACTCCTTACTTTTAGAGGAGTTTCCTCTTCTCTTGCCAGTGCAAATACAGTGATGAATATCCCAGGCTTCTAAAACCAAACTTGTCCTGACTCCCACACTGATCTTTACAGCCTATGTCCAGCTCCACTTGCCTGTTAAACTACACACAATCCTCTGTCACTTCCTAGGCCAATATACGAAGGCTCAGGCTGGCCTGAAATTCCCCTACTCATCCCTGTACAGAAAGAGTCAGCCATGTCCCACTGTAAGATGTACTGCTAAAGGCACAGTCAAACACTCAAACAGGTCTCCTCAGAGGCCAAACCCCTTGGGCATCTGTCCCTGACCATGTACTTGGCACTGTTGGACACAAGCACTGCTGCTCAATCAAGCCTTGCAAGCAGCATGCCCTGAACCTGATCTGGCTCCTCATGGATCAGAAAATATATGCTGCTGATGGCTCAAATCTCTCTGAGCAATTATCATATATATATATATGTGGATACATGAAGGGTGCAGGGCTGCTCACATGCCCTGTTGTTACCGGGGGGTCCCTTCTCTCTGTTCTACCGCACTGAAGTTGCTCATCATTGCAGTGACATAACCAAACTATCCCACCTCTGATGTTCAGTCTGAACAGATGCAAACAAGCAAATATTTTCAGAGAATGAAAAGGAAGTGCCTTTGATTTTCTAATCAAGCATCGATTGCCTAATGTCACTAACATTGAATGCAAGGGTGTTTTTTCAGCTTTAGAGTGTTCTTTCTTTTCCAAGCAGGCAGCTCTAGTCAATAGATGAACAAACAAGAAATGACAAGTTTATACCAGGAACAAAATAAAAGACCATATCATGCATAGTCTGCTAAAACCTACTTTATTTTTCCTCTATGAGTGGGAATTCTGCTTGAAAAAATATTTCAGATTTTGTACCTGTATGAGTTAGAATTTACTTATTTACCCACAGAGCCCTTTCCACACAGGGTCAAATAACTAACAACATAATTTGTCTTTCCTTTGATCAGAGTTTAATCAAACAGTAACCATGGGGATGTGAGGATGTAAAGCAGAAAAATCAAACACTATGAATAATACCTCTTAATAGAGGTTCAGCAACCATAAAAAAATAAATAGACCGTCACTGTTTCTAGGTTCCTTGATCCAAACAGATGAAAACACAAGATTTTACTTGCATTGCTAATGTCACGAGATTGCAACTAGAAAATACCTGGATATATAATGTTCTATAGAAATTATAATTTTTGTCTAATTGCTGTGTTTTTCCGGAAGAGTGAAAGGTGATTCCCATTTTTTATTTCCTGCCCCAGATCTGTCAAAAATAAATACAATCTTGTATTAAAGACAGAGAAGTTTGAGTTACATATTCAAAGGCCAAATCCTGCAGTCCTTATCCAAAGGAAAATATTTCCTACTGCATTGGGAGCTGAATCTAATAAGCTGGTCTCACTTTTGCCACACAAACCCATGTAGAAACAGAGAAATCCTCAAGCTTTGTCCTGAAAACTGAACTGCAGACTCAGCAAACAAACAGCACATAATTATTTGCACAATTACTCTCAGAGCACAACATCCCGTTACCCTTGAGCTGGCAGGGGAAGAACGGTGCTCAGTTCTGATTTTTTAAAATACTTTTTTCCATCATTTTATAATATTGCTGAATCTTGGCAGATCACTATGGGACAGCAAATACTACCTTCCCACTTCAAAACATTTTAAAATTTTAAATTTTAGCATGGAGAAAAGAATGTATGCTCCCCAGGTAATGCCTCAAAAAAAAAAAAAAAAAAAAAAAAAAAAAAAGACAAAAAACCCCATAAACCACAATGTCTTGGAAATTTTCCAAACCTACTTGGTCTGAGTTAAGTATCTGGTGTGGAAAATTGCAGTCCAAATGGTTAAGAATTCCTAGAAGCAATTGAAAACAGCTTTTCCCAAAGGAAAATGTTGGGCAGCCTTACTGATAAGTGACCTTACAAGTTCTGCATGAAATAATAATAAGAAAAGGAATACCAAGTAAATAATGCTTTTGCTTCATTGGTCCTATCTCCTCCCGAGATGATGAGTGTTAACTGTTTAATGACTTGCTACAGCTGCTGAAGTAATGAATCAGAGCTGATGCCTTTCCCTTAGAGTTGGTTGTGAGATTTCGTTGTCCACACTGATGCACCCACCGTCTCTCACTTCACCCTCCTCCAGCACAGCAGAGGGGACACTGAACATGCCACTGTGCAGCTCAGTCTCATTAGCAGCCACAGCCTGAAAGCAATTTATACCCTGGCTTTTTGAGGCAGGGGGGAGGATAAGAGAGTCATGCAATTGAGTTTAGTTACAGTAGGCACGCAGAGGAGATGCACCCTCCTGCCCCAGCTCATCTTGCCCTGCTCCCACCCTGCACAGAAAGGGACTGCTGCCCTGTGCCAGTCTGGCACGCAGCACCCCCAGCCAGCTCTTTGCCTTTTGTTCTGCTATTTATTAACTGATGCCCGCAGATAGTTCCAATGTACTCTGGCCTCATTATGAGAAGGCAGGCTCTCAGTTCAGTAATCTCCCAGGATAAAAGAAAACAAGGAAAGAAGAGGAGAAAGTAATTTATGTACTTCAGGAACTGCAGCAAGGCTTGAGAAACATGAGCTGCTTTCTCAGCTCCTACAAAAGGCATCCATGGGCAGGAGGTTGACTGGCCTTAATCAAGATGTGCCTCAGCCTGCCGTGGTTAATGCCTTTGTGGCAGCAAACCCACAGTTTTCATTGTTTCCTTCCAAGCTGGGTACTGTCTCTGTTGTGCTTGGCCCTCCCGGTGCTCCAAAGAGATGGTTTAGCATAACAGTGACACCCTCAATTATGAAGAAATGGGATTACTATTGATTTCAAAGCCAGGATTTTACTTTTGTCTGATCTTTCTGTTATTCATCCTACAAGCCTTGAGCCCAGCCTCCTCCAGGCAGAATGCAGAAAGCCATCACCTTCTACTCCTTCAAAGGCCTCCCTCAGCAAAAGGGAGAGAAAGGGAGAGAAAGGGAGAGAAAGGGAGAGAAAGGGAGAGAAAGGGAGAGAAAGGGAGAGAAAGGGAGAGAAAGGGAGAGAAAGGGAGAGAAAGGGAGAGAAAGGGAGAGAAAGGGAGAGAAAGGGAGAGAAAGGGAGAGAAAGGGAGAGAAAGGGAGGGAGGGAGGGAGGGAGGGAGGGAGGGAGGAAGGAAGGAAGGAAGGATTTTACCTTTTCCCAACCTAAAAGTCTTAAAAAATAAAAGTAGGGATACTTTTCCTGGAAAGGCCTTGAACAGTTGCCTTTCCCGGTTCAAATGCAGAACAATGAGTTGTTCTGGAGCAGAGTGAAACCTGCCATGTTTGCAGAAGCTGAGCTCACAGCAAAGGCTAAAACCCAGGCTCCACAGCCCCAGTTGAAGCAGCTGAGACCATACCCTGCTCTACAGCATGCTTCCCGTCTGCCTTTGCCTTTCTGACTTGGTAATGCTCTCCTGTTAAGCATGAATAATGAACCGATTTGGGTTAAAAATAACTTTCTATTTTCCCTCAGCTATTTTTTAAACCAGATCATCCTCACAAATCCAGTCCACAAAGCTGCTCTTCAAAATCATTCATCTAGCAGAAAGGCTGCTGCCAAAATGAGAGGGCAGAGCAAGCAGTCCTAGGCTTAACACAGCATTGGCTGGTGATCCTCTCTCAAGAAAGCACTCCTGCATGCAAAACCCCACAGGTTAGCTGTACAGAACTACTGTGGGGCACCTGGTCAGAGGAGAAACTGCTCTTTCACTGCTTATTATTGTTTTTTCAATTGAGGCCATTACTCTCAAGTACCCCTGTCTTCATCTAGTTTCTTCATCTAAAATGAAAGATTCAATGTCCGTGTTCAAATCCTCCCTGCATTGACATTGTGTGAAGACAGCTGCAGCTTTTGAGGAATGCCAAGTCCTGCAGCCATCCTTAGGAAGGACCCAAGCCCATTCCTTCCTGCATGGCACTGCCTGGCAGAGGGGCTGGCTATATTTCCCTGTTCAAGACACTCATCCTCATCCCACCTGCACTTCTATTTGCTGTAAGGCCTTCCCTAGGAAGGCAGAGGGGTTGTATTCCCAAGCAGAGCCCTGTCTGCCCAATGTGCCTGTGCTAAGCATAGAAATCTGCCGAGCTGTACTGGGAGATGTGATAAGCATGTGTCTGCTTTTTCTGCTGCCACAATGATTACAAACATGCCTTCTCATCTCTTCACACTTATTACTTCCCAGTGCTACATCCTGGTTCCCTCTTGCAGCTTATGAAAACTTGTGACCATTTTTCAATAATGTCAATGCACATATTCTGTAACTATTCTCTGGTTTTATCTGCACACAATTATTAAACTGCCTCTTTCTTATCTCTCCTTTCCTTCACTTCTAAATATGTCAACCATCCCAATATCTGCTCTGCCATACTGGCTTACTACCTACTTTTCCCTCCTTCAGTCATGTATCAGCACTATCTGCTCTATGCAGCAAAATGGAGGGAGATCCAGACTATGAGTCCTTTTTTTTTCCTTTGCTATTTGCCATTTTCACCTTGAGTCCTTCACTAAGTCTACTTGCAGTAAATCAAACCCTTTCCCACTGTATAAGAATCTCTTTGCTGGAATAGTCTCTGGGACTGATGGATTCCCTAATGACTTTATATAATGCCCTTCTCAGAGCCTGTACAAAGTATTTTGATATCCAACGTGAGGCCAATTTTAATATCCCCTGCTGCACAAATATCTGTCACACTTCAAAGGGATGTTGTAGACCTTCATGCAAAATGACTGTGCTAGCAACTGATAACTGATATTGCTTCAGCTAATTTTACAGGAGATCTTACTTTATAATATGTGCCTGGTACAATTGCTTGTTCTTCCCTGCAACAACACTGCTTCTTCAAATATCATATTTTCCTTTTCTACCCACACAAACTTTATATTTTCTTGAGGTGAGGCAAAACGCAGGATTTCCATCTCAATTTTATAAAAGTCACACTCCTTTTTTACTCCTATGCCATAAAACACCAGGCAGCAACGTTATGCTGGAAGTCATGAATCCATTACTCTTCGATATGAGCAAATGCACTGACTATGCTATAGGGTAATTGCACACACTGAAACTTCCTCATGTACTTTCACTGTTAGAAATGTATGCAGTTCTGGTTCCAATCCTCACTCCAAAGACACACAAAGTGAGCACAGTTTAGTAAGCTCTACCCAGCCACCAAATTCTGCAAATGAATGGATTTAGGAAGAAGATATTGGTTCTTTTCAGCTGGGATTTACATTGGCTTTATTGCACCCACAGCACCTTAAGCCTCCATCACTCTTTGGAGTACCTGCAATCAGTGCAGCCCTTTTCATGAATGCCCCAGATGAAATTTTGCTCTGCTTTTACAAGTAATCGAAATGCTTTTTGCCAGACTTTTGCAGCACATATACCTCAGACCCAGATTTGAGAATTCAGAAATGAGTTTATCTGTATGTGGCTACACTAAATACAGCTCAACATTTTTCTTTTCAATGTTCCTCATGTCTAGCATATTTGTTTGAATCCAAATTCTACCTTATTACCTTGTATTGGTTTGAAAGACAGGTGTCTGCTAAGGAAGGTGGGAACCTTCCTTAGAATGGATAATATGACCCCCGTTCCCTCCAAATTATTATAACTTTGGAATCAAGGGCTTTCAGGCAAAGATATGGGGAAAGGAATAACAGTTCTTTACTGGAGGCAAACATAACGAGGCAAACAATCAATAACAACAACAGTAACAACAAACAAAACCAGAAAAACTCAGTGGCAGATGTCCCTGGGCTGCCAGGCACTTTCCTGTTTGGTGCAGTCACAGTCACAGCCAGCAGGGGCGCTGTCGGGCTCCCAGCCGGGCAGGGTAGGTGCGATTACTCCTGTGCAGCTGCAGGGGCGTGAGGTCAGGTCTGTGTCACGTGGATAATGGCGGATGGGCTGGGCAGGGATGGCGCGCAGCAGGACAGGCTGGGCAGGGAGCTCAGAGCAGGGAGATAGAGCGGCAGGATGGGCTCACCCAGGATAGCCAGCAAAAAGGTGGCAGGAACTCTGCAGTTGTGGCAGAGGCACGGGGCGGCAGCAGCCAGGTCCCCCTTTGCAGCAGCTGCTGCGCAGCTGGCAAATGCGCCCTCCAGGAGGGAAAAAGGGGGTTGGAATTCCATACCCCTTTCCCAAATGAAAGCTCACCCACCAGGTAGAGAAAGCAGTGCAGAGCCGGGCTTTTCCGGAGTCGCAGCCAAAGGGAGACAGCTGTGCCGCTCGCTGTTGCCTCTCCGAAGTTCAGGAAGCAAGTAAGTTTACCGATGGCCAGATGTCTCCTCCCCTCGCCCCACCCTGGCCGCGTCTTTTGTCTCTTACAAAAGAGTAAATGGTCCTTAAATACCTGGTCATAGGTTACCTAGCAACAGAATGGGGAAAAATTCTGCTCCCCCAACCTTCAACATACCTTTACCTCTAAATAATTTTGGACAAGTCACCCTAACAGGAAGGCTGCTTCATCTTTGATTTTTGCTCTGATGTTGTAAAATCATGCTCATTTATTTTAAACTTGACCTGGGTCCTTTGTCTACTGCCTCCTGGATCCTTGAAAGTCAAGAGCTTTGCTGCTCCTAAATCTACCTCCATTTTCAACACCATACTGTGAATCCTGATGTTAATGACACATAGGCATATTGTCGCTCTTTATAGACATATGGCTCCAGGGAGCAATGCCATACCTTTGTAGCTAAGAAACACCTTTCTTGCATCTCAAGCATCTCTATTTTTGTGTCTTGGCTGGGTAGGAAACAGGGTCAATCCCAAACTTGGGCCAGCTTCTCTACAGTGTAGTTTTTCGTAAAAGTGCTATCAAAGCTCCTAAGTGAGAAGCTCTAACTCCTAAATAATGTGGCTCACCCATTCTTCTGGAGCCCTTAGAATATCCTGACCCATACCCTAACCAACTTCTTTTAAATTTTTTTTTTATTTGAAAGCTTCTTGCTGAGCCTTTCATGAAGCCAGTGACGTTTCAGTGTTGAAGCCTTCTGTGTGCAGCCTCAGTCAGAGCTGTCTCCCCCCCTTCTGCCAGTGACAGGTTCCTTTTCTATACAGGACACTTAATTGTCTCTCAATTCCAAATATTTTAGTCCAAACTCAAAATGTCATCTTCTTTTAAAAAACCCAATAAAATAATAAAAAAACCTCACCTGGCTGCTGGTGGGCAGTTTGGTAAGCTTGTCAGAACAAATTCCAGTTTCATGTTGTTTGTGACATTCATCTTGGGTTGTTCTGTTAAAAACTGTAGCAGACACATCAAATATTATACGTCATTATTATACTTCATTCCACTCCAAACTCACTGTTGTTGACAAAAGCATGTCTGTAGCTTAAGAAACCTACATTTCCACTCCAAATAACAACTCTTTCTTTGTCTGCATCTTCCATTAGAGGGATTTCCTCCATCTGCATGCCAGGTCCACATTCACAGCATTTAATCAATCAGTTATAATCACACCACATTCAGTCAATAGATATCTGCCTCTCTCTAACCCCAGCTATTGAATATTCCCACCTCACATACTATCCTTCCAACTTCTCCCACTGCAATACAAGCCCTACCTACATTACATATATATTTTCTTATCCGCTTCATTCTCCTTTTCTTCTTATTGAAAATTTCATGACTGCTTGTATAAGATGCTAAAAGAATTTGACAGGTGTTTTGCTTGCTTTAAAAGAGAAAGTATTTCTGGTAACCAATCCTATTATTACATTGTGCCTAGCAGGATAATAATATAAGCCTTTCAACCTTGCAAAAAATGTTTTTTTCCCTTTTTTTTCTTTTAATCATCTTTTTTACTCAATAAAAGCAGGTGAAGTAAGGCCCTCAGTTTCTATACTGACAATATGTGATTCTAAATGAACTTTTCAAAACTCTTTCCCTTCTCCATCCTGCCAGATTTAGCTTCAAAAGGACCAATGCAAATCAATCCAAATGCTTGAAAGATCTGTTCTCTGGAATTTCTACATCAATAGTTTAATACAAATTGTTGTATTTTCTTTTAGGAACCATAAGGAACAAACAACTTTAGATAAATTATTTTGTAAATGGTGACACAAAGTTCCATATTTATTATGTTCGCAGTTTCTCAGGTAACATCTCCATGTACAGCTAACATGTTTCCTTTGGCTGCCAGCGTAACAAATGCAGTCCGTGATGAAAGAGCAACCTGACTCTTGGTGATTCTTTTGTCAGTAATATAAAAATGCAGCAGATCAGACTCTGCTTCCAAATGAACTTGTGCACAAGGGAGCTTACTTTCATCCTGCAACTGGCTGTTAATTAGCTATGTTATACTAAGGAGACTATAAGGCTGAAAGAAAACCTTACAGAATTTTTGTGATTAATTTTAAAGTATATTTAAGTCTGCAGCTTGAATTAAAATATACACAAGAGAAGGAAAATCTTTCTTTGATAAATTTCAGACTGCTAAGGTAAGTATTTGAATGATTAAGATCTGGGTTTACATTTGGGAGCATAGATCCATCCTTATTATAACCTTTTGTAGTTTCTAAATGGTTGAAAAATATTTTTGCTACTGTTACATAGTGCAACAAGAAGAGCCAGAAATTATTTCAAAATAGCATGCTGCTACCACGTGAGAATGCTCTACAAAATAAAACATCTTCAGAGAACATGGCAGCTGTCTCCAGCACAGTAACACAGGTTGGTCATGGGCCCTACACAGTACCTTCCCTGTGGGTTGAGTAGCTTCTCATTGTTGCGTTCTACTGCAGGTCTCAGATGGGAACACTAAGTGAAATACAATTTAATTTTTTATCATCTAAAATAGAGAAAGGGAAACAATATGGTGAAATCTGTTCTGGAAGTTAGTGATAGAAAGTGATAGGAGTGATAGAAGTGATAGAAAGCACACTAAAAAGTACCTGCAAAGTATGGAGAGGAAAAACAGAGCAAGAGTCAAAGAAAATGGGTAAGATGGAGAAGGAAGCTGCCTGGGGAGTCAAGAACCTTAAAATAAAAAGCATTCATATATTTTTAGTACATAAATATGTTCAACTCACAGCCACAATTCAGTTGTAGTTCCACTGTAAAAGAAGAGGAGCATTATGGTTTCTGTTCAGGTCTTCATACTGCAAGAAGGAAACCCTCTTTGTTTATATGTGCCAGCTGAGCAGAGGCAAGCAGAATGTCCTGCATCATTTCCCGTGTCTTGCTCCCCACTAGTGAGGAGCTGTTGCTGAGATGCACTCTCACTGCCTTAAGTGTGCTTGCACAGAGACACGCATGATGCCAAAGCAGCAGTAGACCCCACCTCTCCAGCACAAATTTACCCCAGGTCTGAGCCACTATTTTCAAGGTTAGGATAAAACTTTTAAGGAGGGTTATATTTGAGGAAAAAAATTCTGATTAGTGTAGCATCTAGGTAATATACATAGTAGACAGAACAACACAGAAGTTTCTATTTGTAAACATGATAGCCCCTCACCAACACAATACAACAAAAATACTGTATAGAGTTCGATCTTCTGGATATTGATTACTGCACACATTGCTCCTTTCTTCGTTGTGGTCTTCAGAACACTATTTTTCAGGGTGGCTCTGAGGATTTAGCTGGCAAGCTTACATGATATATATAACCCCATGACCTACCTGCCATATGTGTGGCTCAGAGTTAACTATCCAAGGGAGAAGTTTAGCAAAGTTTTTTCCTACCACAGGCCTCTGATGCCTGGCAGAAGTCAGGCCTAAGCTGGTGATTTTTTGTTTATGAGCATTTTACATTGCTTACCCCTTCCAGCACTAGCAAAGCTCAGTGTCCATGTTTTCATGTCTGTTTCTGCAGCCTACTCACCCCTGGCAGCAACTCCCTCCTGACTGCTGGGAAGACCTGGGATTTATTCCCTGACAGGAAAGCCAAGGTAGTGACTGGAGAAGTAAGTGTTTCCTTTCATTCTAACTTTAGGAGAAATGTTTGGATTTCTGCATCCGGTAAACTGATAATTTCTCTAAGCCTCATATTTCTGCCTGCCTTGTATTTATCACCTGGTCAATGCACTTCAAAATTCTTCTCAGGTGGCCTCCAATAGAAAGAAGTGTACACATTGATCTTTGACGTTTCAGGGAACTTAAAAGCACTCTTGCTTATAAAAAGCACTGTCATTTAGAAAAATTTTTTTCTGCTTCAGTCAAATCATATGAAGGCCGCAATCTTCCGTCTCAATCCCTTAAAGCAGAATTGCTCCTCTGGCTTTAAATGAGTTCACTGTGTATCAGTGGCCTATAAGTGATGTGGCCAAATTCCCCTTTCCTTTGCTGCAGCCAGGTGCCAGGCTGCTAGAGAAGCCAGGACTGTGCAAGACTGCTATGTAAAACCTCAGCCACCTATGTCAGAGCTGGATCCTAAAACCCAGCCTGAAGAAGCCAAGCACTGCTGTGCTAACCCTACGTGAGATAAGGTCTTCGCTGTTCCCATCGGAGCAATACAGTCCCTTTCTGCTGCTCCAAAATCTGCAGGTGTTCCTCATACCTGAGGCTACAAAAGGACCCAGCAGCCCTGTCACTGGCCAAGGCATTGGCAGCTGCACAGTTTCTCCAAGTAACCCTTCAATATTCACGAATAGAAGAAATGAAAGGGAAGCTGCTTGTGCTTCCTCAAACAAAGGGCTCCTGCCAAGTCTTCCTAAAAGCATCACTACCCAGAAGAATAAATTCAAAACATGTTAATTCTTTCTAGCTTAAAAACCTCAAAACCCTAAATTATCCTGTAGATTCATTTTCCCCTCTTATTTCTGTTATTTCCAGTCAGCTGCTATTTTTCCCAAATTAACATGTTGCTCATGTTTTTAGGTGAATTTAAAACTTGATTTTTCTTAATACTGAAGCTCACATCTGCTAAAATCATGAGAGGTGCTTTAACACTGCACATAGTTTCAATTCTGTATTAGGAAAGAAAAAAGTGAATCTGAGCTAACAAGTATGTCATCCTATGTCATCCTTGCTGATACAAATGAAAACCCACAGTTATTCAGGACATAAATAACTGGTCATCAGGCAAATGTCAGGGCATACCCAGCTGTCTCGGATTAGAGACAAATTTCCTAGGTGGAAAGCCCTCTGAACAGGTGTCTCCCCCACAGCAAAGGTTTCTGGCACCCCCTCCCTCACAACAACAGAATATCTCCGATGAAAGGGAAAAAAACTGTTTAATTAACAGAACACACAGGGTGCCCTGCAAGGCACAGGGGAAGGGGAAAGGAATTATTAGACCTGAGTAAACAGCTGATGAACTTTATTGTCCTTTTCCTCAGGCGTAGCTTCCCCTTTCCGGGGTCCCCGGAGGGGCCAGGTGGGTTTGCTCCAGTGGCTCCCTGGAGGACTCTCGTCCACTGTCCTCTGGGGGCTCCTCAGGTTCTCGGATGAGAAAGCAAGTCGATGAAAAAAGTCCAAAAAACAACGGAAAAAACAATCCCAGGGAGGGGGAAAAAATCCCGGCAGCAGCCACAGCAGTAGCAGCGGCCACAGCCGTGGCAGCCTGACTACTCCACTGTCCCCTCCCCCTCGCTCTTCTCTGGCACAGCTGGGGGAGAGTTTCAAAACATCCCGCGCTGGCAGAACTCTCTCCCAGCTGCTGAACACAGTTAAAGCTACAGGACCACATTCCTAAGCATACATGCAAATGATAGGGAATACAAGATTATCATTATGTCACCCCAGGACACCAGCTCTCTGCCTAAGCAGAATACACCTCAGATGGTGCCAGGAGGGCGCTTTGCACCAACAGTAGCTCTAATTTGATAAGGAACATGCTTGTCTGGGGATGATGTCTGGGGATGAGCTGCAGCCTAGTGTTCCCTGGCACCCCCAATGCTTTTGGAGGCCACTGACCCATTTCAATCATATTTGAAAAGGAGAGGAAATCACTTCATACCTGTCTGGAGTCCTACAAGTTTGAGAGAAAAGCAGTGAGCTAGAGACACTGAAGAACACAGCACACTTGGTCTTTCCTGTGGGAGGTATTTTACAATGAACTTTCCATGCAGAAAATGGAATTAAGGGACAAAAGGCACAAACATTGTGGCAAAGAAGGGTTCATTAACTCTGCCACTCATAGAAAAACTTGTATTTGACACTGGGCAATTATCCAGCCAATAATGACACCTTTAGCTCAGCAAAATCCTTAGATAAAGACGGGGAGGTTTAGAGGCTATTCAGTTACATGTTATCCGACGTGTAAAATCATGCTCTACAACAATTTTAAGTATTGGGATATTTTTATCTTGCTGTTACATTAAAGAATCCAAGAGATTGCTTAGGTAAGGAAATCAGCTGTGAAAGTGAGGAAAATAATTACCTTTCAAAGGGACTGAAAGAGAAAAATAGTGCAGTTTAAACAGTTTGATTGGGCGAATTGGTACTTTATTTTCTCTCTTTTTTTCCCCTGTAAAGAATACTCACAGAATAGCCAATAAACTGAGCACTATTTCTCACAACCTTCTTCGTTTCAGGCCTCAACTCAATTTTGTCTGCTGGCTTGTTTTTAAAGTTGACGAAAATAATTAAGAAGGCCCTTAAAAGACTTCTGATGCTTTTGGTTGATTTCATCCTTAGGTTTGTGTTGATAGAAAACAAAACAGATACTTATTAAAAACTAATAAAGGCATTAGTTTTTTTTCCCCAAAAAATATGATAAAAACACACCTAGTGATGGTTCTTGGAGGTCAGTGGCCTCTTAGAGGTCAGTGGAGGTCAGTAAGTCTTGCAAGAGTGCTGCCACATGAATTGCCAGGCTGCTTTGCAGCTTGGTCCTCATCTTGCTGTGGGCACACACTCCTCCTCTGTAAACCCTCCTAACGTGAAACAGTGGAAATCCAGGTGCAACCAGGAGCAGCTTCCATGCATGAGCTCTGGCAGACGTATTGTTTATAAGGAATTTGTGTGTTGAATCTATACGGAGCCTGTTCCAATGCCCTGAAGCAAGAAATGCTGTTTATATTCATATCCCAGAAAAGAGGAGAAAATTATTCTAAAAGAATTAAAGGCTGCTGAGCATGGAAGAATGCCAGACTTTCAGACAAAATCTGTGTTGCTGAGCATAAGCAGGAGACATATATTATTCCTCTTCTCAAAGCCACTTGTTTCTATGTGGATTCTGTTTGTCGTCAATACCATCAGGTTGATGGATGCTGCACACCCATAGTATAACATTTTCCTGTAGGATAAGCAATTACGATAAGATGCTGCAGTGCATGAGAGGAGGAAAAAATCAATTGGTATGTTACTGGCTTTTCCTCACTACATGCCTTAGCTGTGGCCTTTGTCCTCACAGATTTTTTCCAGACCATCAGATACATTTCTTGGATGGTGCAGCTACCAGTTCTCCCCAGCTGCCTGCAGCTGTGGCACAGTGTCGTGGAGAGATCTGATGCAGAGCTACATCAGGCTTCAGTAAGCCTGCTGCTCTCTCAACCTTCCGTGGTCTGAACAGAGATCTTCTTATGTGTTCTTCAAAGATTACACACCAGATCTGTTCTTTTGGCCTAAATCATTTATGATTTGCATTATGCATGTCCCTCCCTCCTCTGAGTTAGGATGTTTTCCTGCAGAGCCCTGAATAACTGAGAGTAAGGGCTATCCTGCTGATAGGGTCAAGAGTGTTTCATTTAAAACCTGCAAAAATACACCTCACCACTCTAAGGGGTCCAGGATCACCTTAATTAATACTAGGAAGGGGCACAGGTTGAGAGGGACAGAAGCAAATCTGCAGCTATACAGACTCATGAAAGCTTCACATGCTGATCTGAGATTGTCCAAATGACACTTTACCCAGCTGAGAGTTCAAGACTTGTGCTTTAGCTGTCTCACAGAGGAACACAGAAAGAGGCCATCGAGGTCAGTGCTGCTCCACCTGGCATCTTTGGAGAAGCACAGACAGCTATGGACCCTTACACAATTCCCTGGCATTCAGGATGATGTTCTGATTCTCTCATCAGCCCGGTATTAGCCTCACAGATTTTCTAGACCACTGTGGATTTCAAAATACTTTGCCACACTTTGAAATACAGCATTACATAGGTGAAAGCAGGGAAATACCTCAGCACTTCTTTGCATGCAGTTGGCTTTTCAAAAATGATTTCTGACCACTTTGGAGTCTCAGCTGTTGAACACATTGAGAGAAGAAAAAACGCATCTATGAAACCTTGCATGTGATAGGAAAGAGGAAAAGCTGCTCGTTTTCCTGCATTTTGCAGTTCTCCGGATTCCCCTTTCCTTCTCCCTATAAAAAAGTAGAAAAGAACAATCAAACTGGGACAAGAGGGTCATTTAAGTAGCATCTGAAGTCAGCACCAATCCAAGGAGCAATCTGCTCCGTGTGTACACACAATGTCTGGCTAAAACACCAATGTAGCAGAACTGGTCACCAGTTTTTAGTAGTAATGAAAGGATTTCCATTAATCTCAGCTATAAGTTGCAGAGAGATGGAGCCAGCTGGGATCCCACACCACAGTACCTTTGTTTTCTACATGCAAATTCAATAAATGTCATCTGCCAACCCTAAAATTGGTTTGTCATGGGTTTTTATGCATCAGGATCTGAATTCCCTCAGGCTTGAGAGGAGATTCAGGGCCCATAGTCTAAACTGAGGATGCAAAGCATAAGACAGTGAGGGCTGTTCTGCATCTGAAGCCTGCTAGTACAGTTGGCATTGAATGCTGGAATTCTACCACTCCACAGGCCAAAAATTTTGGGGGCTGGTAAAATGGTTGTTGCCAATCTTTATAAAGTCAAGCCACTGGTACTGTCACTAGCCCAGGATTTGTGCTCCATGGGAACTGTTAGATGCCGTGCTCCGGATTAATCGTTTTCATTCTACAGTGGTACAAAGCTGGTAAATTAGGCCCCAAGGGGAGTGAAATATAAAAAATTTCCGGGTTTGCTTTTCATCTGATTTTACCCATAAATGCAGCCTCCGTGTTGAGTCCTTCATTCCCCATTGCCTACCCTTTCAGTGTCCCCTGACTCTGGGCCTTTATCCCTCTGGCTTATTTTAAACCTCACTGATGCAGAATACTAGCCAGAAGGAGAAGGGTGGGCTGCCTGGGGAAAAAGGAGTCAAAGAGGACATTTCCATCTTTTTCACACAGACTGATGAGTGGAAGGGTGAGTTCATAGTAGCTCTTGCAGCAATGTTGCTTTGTTCTGCCTCTCTTAGAACAGACATTAAGAAATAAACATAATTTAAATCACTTGTCTATCTAAATCTTCCTCCTACTTCTTCAAACCCCTTTCTCACAGCTAACAGAGTCAAATTTGTACCCATTGAGCAAAAACTGTCCCTGATAAACTTTTTACTCTTCTATGTTTTTCTATGTTTTTGGATCAATAAAGTAAGAGCAGTAGTTTCTTGAGATGAAACAAGAACCAAGGCACTGACATAGAACAAAACTGCTGTTTTATTCAAACTGCTTTCTGTGGAAAAAAGAAACTGGCTACTGGAGCTACTTCTAAGCAATCAGAACATCATGAGATGCAGAAATACATATCTGGGGAAAATATGTATCCCAAGCACAGCTGAATAGGAGAGGTCCAGATGTCATTCTTTTTCCATTCCAGGAAAGGGAAAAAGGTTTCCTAAAAAAACATATCTTTTCCCTGTCTCAGGAAAAGCTGTATTAATAATTAAGCATCACAGTATCTATCTCTGCCCTGTCTCAATCTGTTAAGCTATTACAAGACTCCAGAGAGAGTCTTCACACAAATAACATTAAAAGGAAATGAAGAGTGGCCTGAAATTTATTTCTCAGAGCCATAAACCCAGGAAAAGCAGCTAAGTCCATGCTGCCAGGGTAAAAAACATAGCCTGAATTGTTACATTTGCCTTCATTCCTCCGCTGGTAGCTACCAGAGTACAAACAGAAGTTACTGAGCATTGGTCAGAAGTTTGACTGACCAGATCATGTTTTTTCCATTAATGGTTGAACCACCAAGGAGTCACAAAGCAGTTTCTGCCTCTCCCAGAGGAGCAAAAAGGTTATCTGGAGGCACTCTTTCTCATTGGACCATGTGAGACGCACAGCATGGAGGCGATCCAAGGCTGATAAAGCCTCTCTACATAAATTTCTCTTCAAACACTCTCCCAGCAGTGTTTTCTGTAACTCTGTCCTGATGCACTGAGGTGTGGATGTTGCAGTTACAGGACAGGAAGGTGATGAGGGATAATAAGCTTATTTGGAGGTGAAACAGCCAGCTACAACTGGAGGATAATCTTGGGTGAACTTGGCCTGAGGAAAGGAACTATGCTTTGGCAAGGCTACAGGTTGTTATTTCAAGAGCAAGAGAGACAGTTTTTGAAATAAAATTCACTGCATAAATGAGCTATGGGTAGCATTTTAATTGATCATGTAAAGTAACTCAAAAATACAAGCTGACAGCAGGAGCACAGTCCTCTGGGATCAGTCCCAGGGATTCCCTCTGTAATCAATACCTCCTTAACATCTCAGCCCTTCTTTATAGTAACTTAATTACATTCTTAATTTCCCTGATTTTTCTGGTTTTTTTGCTAATTAAAAATCCTTGCTGGTTTACATTAGTCTTCATCTGATTTTCCAAGTGTTCCTACTGAGTTTTCTATCTTTTCTGCGTCCCCACCTCTATGATCCACTTTCTCTCTGTATATCAGTCTTTTGATACCTTGCTAATATTCATTCATGTTTCTTCATAACTCTCTAACAAGCTCTCATAATAATGCTCAGTGTTTTGGAACTTCCAAATCATTTCCAGTGATTCAAGCTCTCTGCTTTTCATACATTTCTTCAAGTTTTCTTCTAAGCCTTCATCTTTGTGCATGAGAATGACCAGCAATATTATAATGTCATTTTATTAGAAAAAGCTCACTGAATTACTATACACAGTAGATACTCCGAGCATGTATGGGCTAGCTCTAGCTGAGCAGAATTTCCTAGCAGATCTGCATCTCTGTGGAGATGTAGACTCCACAGACTCCACAGACTATCAACTGCTTTAGCTATCTGCTCACTAACTTGTCGCATCTGACCAAAGATGAGGGAGAACTCAGTTCTGCTGACCTGCAGCTTCCAGAGCACCAACAGCAAAAGGTCAACAGCTGAACGCTGTGGGCCTTGTGGCCAAGGACTCTTGTCTCCCATCTGTGTTACTTGTTTGATTGCTAAACAAAACCCCCAACAGCCATGTCAGCAGGGTTATGTCACACGTTGGACATGCTCTGCAGCACAGGTTACCTTGTCCTTGCCTTCTTCAACCCTTGCAGCCCAGGAACCACCCTGCCTGCAGCAGATGCCATTGGGGCCTCTTCACCAAGGTAAATCACTTGCCAGTGATGCACTCTCCACCACCTTAGAGCACCAGCCCTCCGCGGATGGCTTTCAAACTCCGTGGTACATTTCTGTTCGTATCTGTGGAGAACATAACCTGTACAACACAGTGTGGAGGCACTTCCACAGTGTCAGTGAACATGCAGAGTATCAAGCACTACCATGGGCATGGTGATGAGTCCTTGAGCCCACCTTCCTCCTGTATAGGGTGGATCACCAAGACTCCTTTTTTCTCCCTCAATTCATGTTAATTATTTCACCTGGTTTCAGCATCTCTCTCACCATCTCCATGCTGGGCTTCTCTATATCCTGCTTGTAACCATGGCATTAAGTTATGTGCTGCATAATGTGCAGAAACCTGTTCACATGTATTGGCCTGGCACACAATGTGCCTAGCAGTTCTCTAATGCTTCTTGACTGGTTGTCGTGCTGCTCACATTCTGAACAGCTTTTAAGCCTCCTTCTATGTGCTCTCGCTGAGAACTATTAATGTCCACCCATAACCTCGGCTTCTGGGCCCTTGCTTGCTGCTTCTTCTCCCACCAGTCCGTCCAGCACGGAGGCCCCAGGATTACATCCTCCCCAGCATCCCAAATGTCTCTTTCCCTCCATTTTGTAACAATTTTCCTTTTGGATTGCCAGATTGTCTCCCTGCCCCCAATATCATCTCATCTACTGATTACTTTAAACTCACACATCACTTCTGTCACCACTACCACATTAAAGTGTACAGAGTTTCTGTTACAAAGCTGTCATGGCAACTTGAAATTTGTCAGGTTTTCACATTATACATAACCTGCAAAACTGCATGTTATTAAACAAGTCCTGATGCTCCCAATTACTTAAAAATTATTCCATTGCCAAATCCCACTGCTCTATTCAGTCAACATTTGTCATCTGGAAGAAAACTTCCACATCAAGTTGCTGTCGCTTCAGGGCACTGGTGAAGGAGAGTGCTCTTCTGTCATGCCTGCAGCAGACTTGGAGTAGATCAAAGCCTCTAATAATTTTCTGATTCAGTTGGTGGATGGACTTAGGAGCTGCAGTAGGATTAGCTGCTAGGGAATGCAATCATTTCTGCACACATCTTAAAAAATACCTTAAAAATGTTATACAATAGCTGTTGCCAACTCTTTTGGAGTGCATTCCTTGTTAACATTCACATTTTATAATGTGATAATAATAAATGTATGCTGATGATAGATCTAGACATAAATTGGATAATCCATAACACCAACCTGAAACTCAGGTAGGTACTAACATACCCATGTTTCTCCCCTTGGAGCACACAGAAGTGCTACATAAGCCTGGCAGAGCCAAATATTTCATACACATCTGTACTGCTGCAGAGATATTTCATTCACTAATTTCATCTCCCAATCAAATTTCATTTGACTTACAAACATCTATTCTAAATCTGGCTCAGCCTCTCATTGGTGGCAGATGGATTTTCCTTAATTTTTATCAGGCAATGAGGCTTAGGTGTGGGGAGAACATTTTATTTCCTTTCTGATTTTTACTTCAAGTATAAGCACATGCAAGTATTTTTTCATCTGTTACCTGATTTTCTTCTTCATAAGTTTCAGACATTACTGGAACTACTTCATCTTGAAAAAAAGTTCTTGCTCTGAGAAAGAATACTGAAACTGCCAAGGCTTTTCCCTATGGAAAGATAAAAGGCTTAATCAGGTATAATGCGCTGACTGATTTCCAATTTTTAAATACCCCATTTTTTTAACTCCCAAGAAACCTTTTTACTGTACAAAACCTATATTAATAAATTAATAGTTAATCAATCTTCAAGAATTAAAAATTGCTTGATGAATAGTTTAATAAAGTGATACATCAGCTTGTTTTTTCTTCTCTACATGTAGAGTGACTTCTGCTTTATTGGGACCTATTGGGACATTCCAGGATAAAAAGCTCATGGGAAAGAAAAAATGTCTTGAAAAATTTGTACCTGTTTCTAGATTTAGGTCAGGCAGTACAACATACATTGCCTTCCCACAACCATTCAATCTCCACCAAGCTCAGCAGCATCCTGAGGTTCTTCTTTGGCGTTACCAAGGAGATATTATTACAGTTTTCTCCATCATTTCTCAGGAGCTATTATTATTTTGGAGCATCTGCAGGATATCCACTGTGATGTGTTACAAATTCATCCCTGTATTAGTGGATTCTCAATGCAAGACTGGCTGTGGATAGATTACTTCTGAAACAGGATTATCTGATTTGAATCCTACCCCTCTAATGAAGTTAGAAAGTCAGTTTTTTCTCTGCACTGTGTTGAAACACTCCAGTACACACTCCATGGCTTCATCCCAGTGACAGTACCCATGCCTCCCCTATACAATCACATTTCTTCTTCTCTGATTTTACCAAGACATCAGGAAAATAGTGACGGCAGTTCTGACTCACTACTGAAAGATTTACCACTTGACAAATATCAATTTCCTGCATGAATGCCATTACTTTCTAGGATTCCTACCTTGTAACAACTTCTATGAACTTTCCACCCTCCACATACTCTCCAGTAGCCCCAAATTACCCACCTGCTTCTTTGATACGTTCACAGTGTTTCTCAGCTTTTCCTGCCAGTGTATCAGAAGGTGTAGCATGCATCAGCTTTCATTTCTGTGATCTTTTGCTTGAGTTTCTGATTTTCACCTTTGTCGCTTTATGGCGCACTTTTCACATCCTCTTTCAAGGCCTCATTTGGTTCTGCTATAGCCATAGTGGGTATCTGTCAAACCCTGAACAACTGCAGCTGTGCTCTTTTCTTGTCAATGTTATGTTGTTAAAAAAAAAAACTAAAAAAAAAACCCAACCAAACAAACAAAAAAACCCAAAAACACCACCAAAAACCCCCAAAAAACCACCACCACCCCACATTCAAACACTCACACAAATGCAAAAGATTTAGGGATTTCCAAACCTGTTTCAAAGCATTCTGATTTATTTGTATAACAATTTTTCTGAGGGATTCAGTGCCTGGTGCTGCCAAATATTTATCTGTGCATATTCCCAGAAGACCTAGTGTCCTGTAGTATCCTGTATCTCTTACCTACTTCTCCCAATAGCTCTAGTTCATATTTTCAAGATCAGTAAAAGACCAGTCTGAAAACTGGATGCAAATAGCACTGTATTTGTCCCTCTGGGATCATCAGTCTTGACCTCCTTGAATCTTGCTAACTTTATATACTCTTGCAAAATCCTTTCCTACATCAACAATAGTAGAGTCTAACTTCCTCTTTAACCCTTTCAGTGTCACAGTAGATCCCATTAACTTTGGTCAGTTATGACTACTTTGCATTGCAAAGGCAAAAGCTGTAGTAGGGTTTTCCAGTGTAAGTGGCATTCTCACTCAGTGGATCGCTTTAGCCTTTCCCCCTTCTTTCACGATAGTTTCCTCTCACTTACACAATTGCATTCGGATTTATTGATCCTTGTACACAAATGGTCTCTTTTTATTGAACTTCCTAGTGACCAATGAGGTTTCCCCCAACACAGAAGAACTTCCAGCTCTTTGTAAATGTTGTAAAGAGACACTGGCAAAAAGAATTCAAGTATCAGGCATTGTTTGGAAGAGAAGTACCTGTCTCAAGTGAAGAGGCAAACAGAGACATTTTCCAGGTAACAAACCAAACACTATGGCCAAGGAAAGCAGAGTGCTTAATCTACAATTTACCAGAAGTCAAAATACCCGCTGAATATTTGCCTAAAATATCTGCTGAATTCTACCTGAGGGCAACATTACACAGAGAAGGTACCTCCTGAACTTCTTCCTCATGAGTGAGGATGAATGGATGGATGGATGGATGGATGGATGGATGGATGGATGGATGGATGGATGAAGGGATGGATGGATGAAGGGATGGATGGATGAAGGGACGGATGGAGCAAATGGCAAAAATAGAAACATGGACAGACACGGAAAATAACATGAAAACAGGTATCAATAGGATGACTGAAGAGAATAAAAGTTCTATTGAGAAGGAGTGTGTCCTGTTCTGCTCTCCCCTAAAGACTCATCCTTCTCTGAACTCTCCTACTTTGCTCTTCATTTTATGTCACTGCTCCTCTCTACTCCCTGAAAGATCCTATCTCTGCTGCAACATTTATATCCTGTCCTTGTTTTCTGAAAGCCCATTTTGCCTCTGCCTTCCTCCTTTCCCTGTATTGTTTTAATTCCCTAAAACTCCATCTCTCATCAACACTTCCAAGCCCATTTCCATTCCCACAAGACTCTCTCTTCCTTTCTATGTTAAAATTTCTTCTTTTGAGGATGACAGATTTGCTTTTTCCCAGCCCCCACCGAAACACATACTCTTTCCCATTTTTACCTGATTGCTATTTTTATGCAAATCATTCCAGCTTTAGTTTTTCCATCTTAAAATTATTTGCTGTCTTCTTCTATTTCCTGGGTAGAATGAGAGAATAATTTGGGTTGGAAGGGATCTTAAAGATTATCTGGTTCTAATCCCCCACCACAGGCAGGGAGATCTTCCATTAGACCAGGTTACTCAAAGACCCATCCAGCCTGGCCTTGAACAATAACAGGGATCAGGCATCTACAACGTCTCTGGGCAACCTGTTCCAGTGTCTCACCGCCCTCACAGTAAAGAATTTCTTCCTTATATTTACTCTAAAGCCATTCCCCCTTGTCCTGTCACTACAGGCCCTTGTAAAATGTCTCTCTCCAGCACTCTCGCAGCCCCCTTTAGGTACTGGAAGGCTGCCCTAAGGCCTCCTTGGAGCCTTCTCTTCTCCAGGCTGAACAACCCCAGCTGTCTTAGCGTGTCTTCAGAGGAGAGATGCTCCAGTGCTCTGAGAGTTTTGTGGCCCTACTGTGGACCTGCTCCAGTAGGTCCATGTCCTTCTCATATTGGGGGCCCTAGAGCGGGATGCAGCATTCAAGGTGGGGTCTCACAAGAGTAGAGAAACAAAATCCCCTCCCTCACTTTGCTCGCCATGCTGCTTTTGATGCAGCCCAGGACACAGTTGGATTTCTGAGCTACAGGTGCATATCGCTCGGTCATGTCAAGCTTCTTGTCAACCAACACCCCCAAGTCCTTCTCCCAAGGGCTGCTCTCAATTGATTTTCTGCCCAGCCTGTTTGTGCTTGGGATTGCCCAAGCCAGGTGTAGGACCTGGCACTTGGCCTTGTTGTACTCCATGAAGTTCACACAGGATTGGTCAGGATGGCATTGTCCCCTCCCTCCAGCATGTAGACTGTACCACACAGCTCAGTGTCATCAGCAAACTTGTTGAGGGTGTGCTTGATCCCACCGTCCATGTCCCTGACAAAGGTGTTAAACAGTCCTAATGTTGGCCCCTGAGGAGCACCGCTCATCACTGCTCTCCACACAATACTTCACTCTCCTGCCCAGCCATGTCACCCATACTTTCCCTCTCTCAGGATCCCTCCTCCCTCCAAACCCAGCCCTAGATTCTCCTTTCTACAGGCCCCTTTCTCCTTTCTTCTCTGAGATTTCTTCCAAGGCCTGCTTTCACCAGCTTTCCTCCCAGTTTTTCTCTCTGCCAAAACTCTAAATCCACCAGCAACTCTCATCTTGCATTTAGTTCACTGAGCCCTTTCCTCACTCATGCTCAGCTCTTTTCAGGCCTTTTGCTGCTGCAAGGCCAGCCAGGCCAGTCAGTAGCTCATATTGAGAAGCATCCACTTCATCAGTCTCAAGAAGATGTTGACAATAGTTTCTCTAAGGATAAGTGAGTCACTGTTTCACTGGCACTATTTTATCCCTGCCCACTCTTGGACAGCTCATTTAACAAACAAGTGACCATATCAGGGGATTTGCTCTACTGACACCAACAGCGACCAATAGGGTACAACCAACAGAAGAAGGTATCCTGTTGGAAATATCAGCTCAGCACAGCATTTTGTAGCTCTTTTCCTTTTGATTTAGAAACCCCATATGTTCTAATAGCACTGACTATTTCATGTGTTTTGTTTCTTCTCGAAATCCCTTCCAGCAAACTGTAAACATTGTGCCTCAACAAACAACACTAAGCGGGATACTAAAAGTTGCTCCAACTTGAACTTAAATATTGCTACAGCAATTACAAAGGATCTTGAACAAATTGAGTAAACAGACACTGAATTTTAATGTAAGAGAAAGATAAAAAGCGAAAGGACACCAGCAAGAGGAGGCAGTATGCCAATATAAGATATGAAGGACGTTTGGAGGGCTCACCATCTATATTCAAAAGAAACTGGATTCACAACTTAAAAAAAAATCTGGTAAAAATAATCCTACTTCAGTGAATAAACCAGACTGCTCTGCTCTACTAGCGTTCCTAGGTTGTTTCCATTCAACCAAGATGTTTAATCCAGTTGCACTCCATGTGTGTAAAAATATAGTTATTGCCTGTTTGAAGTGACGGAGCAGAATCTGGTGCCCACAGCACTTAACACTAGCAATCACTATTCAAAACCCGGGGTGATTCCTGGATTTGCATGTAACTTGAAATAGGATCAAAAATTTCATACTTACACACTGCAGGGGAAGCATGCTGGACTACAAGAAAAACATTCTTTTTATGTGACAAGTGCAACAAATTGAATTTGCCAGTCCATTATGTTCTTGGTTTGCATGGAGTTTTAAGATGTCACCTTTACAGCCAGTCAGGGTCAAGGTGAACCATAACTGTCTCTAGGATGGAAGTGCAGTCTGTGGGCTGCATTGCTAATAAGGCTGATACAGCAAACTCAAATTAAGGCAGTGGGCAGGAAACAGGGCTACCAAACCTAAATTCTGACATTGCCTAAGACCAAAATAGTACAGCTCAGGAGGTGAGGAGGATTTAATAACACTGGACACATCTCTTCTCCCAAGAAAAGTAGCTTAGCACCATCCAGGTTTACTTAGCTTTGGACAGTGCACTTACTGATAATGATTTCTGGTGGCATGCTGGTGATATCAGTCACGAAAACTATGCTTTGAGGGGAAATCAGCTCTTTTCTGGTCTCTGCTCCTGGAGATTGCATCTTCCCTAAGGCACCATCAAGTTGCTTCTTGCTCTTCAAATCTCTCCTCAGCCACATGCTCTTCCAGTTCATCTGAAGCTCTTCTGCTTCAGAGTAGCAATGCAGAATACCTCCCTGGAGAAAAGAGTCAGCTCCCAGCTTGGGAACAGAGCTAATTTTCAGATGTCCTTTTTCCCACACAAAGAAGGTGCATCTATTCCGCCGCTTCCTCCTCTCTCCCTTCTGTACAAGAAAATAAGCATTAATAAATAATCAAATTAATCTTTGTTCTGACTGAACCTTCTTGTCAAACACAGAGAACTGCTGCACTCAGAGAGTGAAATCACTGGCAGATTTGTTTTGCAAGTAATATTATAAATGTTAATTCTCCAATTTTTTCTTTGTTTTAAGAAGGTTGCATATGCTTGTTTTAAACAAAATAACCTTGACATTTACAGAGAAATATAACATCTTTTTGGACTTCCATTTTCAAAAACAACTTTTTCACAGAAACACACCTGAGTGCCAGAGCTGAGTGGGGAGTTCATAGCTATCTTTTTTTCTTCGCATTTAGGTGATTCTTCAGGTTTCCTGTCCTTCTATCCCCATTTCTCAGGAACACTGTGCTCATAAATGATTATTCTGAAGATCCTATTGTGAGCCCCTGCACTGAGTCTTGCTTCAAAACTAGGGACTGCTCCCACACAAAATAATTACAGCTGAGGCTTCTTTACTTAACCCAACACAAAATCACAAGTATGAGGAACTATAGGTAAGCCAGCACCACTCCTACATCTAACATGTCTGCTTACAAGCCATTTGGAAGACATTGCATAGCTCCAGCCACCCCCAATCTACAGAGGAAATTTTTCTCTCACAGGTCCCAGAGAACTTGCATTCTGTGGTGGGTGGTTTTCTGCCCTTCCCTTCAGTGCAGCTTCGGCACAAGAAATGCTCCTTCACAAAACAAACATTCAGAGAAAAGCACCCAAGCACGTCCTGGGCTCGACCTGACTGACTGAAGAGGTGGCAAACCTTTCCTTCCTCTCCCAAGTCCTCTGCTGGCTCCTGGGTGTTTGGATGGAAAGGGGTCTCTGGCACAGCTGGCCCATACTAACCACAGAGGGAGGGCATAGCTGGGCACAGCTGAGGGTGATGTCACGCAGCCACAGGCCAGGAGGGAAGCACTTGGCGGATGGGGTGAAAAGAGGCAGAAGTCTGAATGAAAGAAGACAGCTTGATCTCAGAGAAACAGAAGGGCAGGAAAGTTAGAAATCCTTGATGCCACAGTCACTTTACAGAATATAAATGTATGGTTAAGAGGAGGTATATTTTTAGTCATGAATGGATACATAGATCACATATATATTTAAAAGCATGCACTGCCAATTTCCAAAACAAGATGAATGGTCCCTGTTTAATATGTACTTTGCACATACTTTTGAAACCATAATCGAACTGCATCAATGAAGAACCACTGACAAGAACACAACTTTTGTGTAAAACTTACATTTCTCTTTTACTTTTTGTCTGCTACTCTGGAAGATAGAATATAAGGAATGTTCATATACCTACAGTCTATGTGCTCAGATTCCCATTGATAGCATTCTATTATTTTAGAACAAACGCCATTTCTTATTTACTGAGCTATTAATACTTCACTTGTGATTTGTTTTGGATGGCATGTGGGCTCTTCCAATTTATAAGAGCAGTAGTTTAAAACCCTGTTGAATGTTCTTAATAGAAAAGTAGTGGATTTACCCTTAAATATGCTGTATTTAAAACTGGTTAATGGCAGTGCAAGTACGATCTGGGGTTTGAATCGGAAGATTTTAAAATGCTTAGATAGCTCTCCATACTTTGTTTGTGAGCACAGGCCCAAAGAACCAAGAAAGTACTTCTGCTTTTTAAGCTTCCAGCCTGTTTCTTTGTTATTGCTTAGTCATTCTTTGAAGACAACTATACTGAAATAAATACTGTAAAATGAAAGAAGCATTCTGTGAGAAGTTAGGGCTATAGAAATCTATTTTACCAATTCAGAAAATTCTGGCCCTAGTCATTTTGCCAAGAGCTTTCCCAGTTTCAGCAACTTTATCTTAAACTTAGGTGGAAAACATGCATTGCTTTTTTTGTTGGTTTTATCACATTATTTTATTTTACTTATATAATAATAACAGGGATTGCATTTCAAATGCAATTTTAACTAAATTTAAATTCTAAGTTTTTATTATGTTTGGGGTTTTTTTTTCAATTTAAAATCTGACTTTAGTAATTTGACTATTTTTGTCTACTACCCCTGAAACTCATACAATGAACCGGCTTGGAAAAATTACTCCTCACATGGTGTTTCTCAGTCCTGGAAAAGCACTTTTCAATTTCCAAATGGAGATTTTTTTCTATTTAATAAGAATATTTTCTGATAGAGTCATAAAGTCTACACTGAAAGACAAAAATCCTGTCCTGTGAGATGTTTGTTCTGCCTGGCTCAGAGTGATCTGAGAAAAAGAAGAAAAAAAACCCAGATCTGTTCTAAATGATGTGAAGTATTACTTTGCAGTTTAGAGATCTCGATCACTATTCAAACGCACTTTATGTGTCCACAAAAATTGTTCAGAGATTTTACGTTCTCCCATCCTGGAAAAAAATCAGTTCTGGCGCCATGAAATGGAATTACCCTTCTGCCAGCTCTGCCCCAGACATGCTGAGGTTGGCCCTTATTCACTGTGTTTTTATTCTGTGACAACCAGACAAATGACATGGTTCTATTTCTGCATCCACATGCTACCACTGAACACTTTCCGTGAATAAATCCCCCTCCTTGATGCTGCTTGAACCAATTTTGTTGTACTTCCAATCAACAGATGTCCCTCCAGCTTTGCTTTTCTTTTTTCCTAGGACAGGTTAATGGCACAGCTTCTCTGAGAGAGTCTTAAATGGAGCTTGAATAGACAAGTACCAACCCGAGAGGGTCTCTGTTGCTTTGCATTTTGAAGAAAGTGGGTGAGATGAAGTACATTTTGATGTTGCTACCCTTTGTATTCTTTTTGCACAGGTAAGGATTACTATGTGAGGCTATTACTATGTGAAAACTGTTTGCTTTAGTCTGAATGAACAGTCAAAAAGAAAATAGCTGCAAGACATCATTTGAAACAAATCTGTTCCGTGACATGAATAGCCAAAAGCAGACAGGCAGATTAAACTGTGATTATTTAATGCATTAAGAATCAGTGGGGTATGTTCATAGGATTGAGTCTGAGTTGTTGATATATCTTAGTTTGTGTCCTGAATTTCCAAAAGATCAGAGCTGCATTAATAGTAGTAATAATATTACACTGCCAGTCATAGCTATCTGACTATGATTTACTGCAGTTTTCTGCCTAATAAACAAGCCTGAGCATACTCAGTGACCAGAGCATTGTGAGTGACATCTTATTATAAGCTGTTGGAAACTGAATATCAATGCAGAAAAAAAAAATTCTTTCAGCTGCATATGCAGAGGATAGTTCAACCTTGTTAAACTTATCTTATTGATGCAAGAAAGAGTAGAGGTAAAAATTCTCCTACCCTTTCTTTATTGGCATTATTTAGTTTTCCCTTTTTTATCCTTTTCCCACACATCTGTGTTGGAGTAACCCATCACTCTCCAGAACCACTGGTTTCACCTTTGTACTGGGGCTGGCAACTTGAATCTGTACAAAATACCTGTGAAGAGCGGAGAGAGGTCTACATACCATGGAGTAAGAAAATAGTGAGGTTTACATTCACTACTTTGTAGTATTTGTGATGCTACATATCAAGTTCTAATTTCAATTTTACTTGCAAAAACTAGATGCTTACCCAAGGGAACTGCTAGAATGCGGGACTTTCCTGATCCAGCAGCACAGCTATCCAGACCCATGCAGCCAGTCAAGGCATCGCTTCTTCCTTCAGAAGGTGACTTTAGTAGAGCTATGAGAAAGAGAAGGTACAAATCCTGCTGCTCAAAGGGTGATAAGAAGAAGCCAAAGTGACTGTGACCAGCCCAATCTTATAGTGTGTCCAGAGCTTCACCCCATGTGGAAATCTCTAAGTTCTCCACTCCAGGTTTTCCAAAGCCAGAGGACAAGCCCTTACTGTTGCAGACCACACAACAGGAACTTAGCAGGCAGAAAAACAGAGCACAGTGTCCAGGTGAAACCCTGCTCCTTGGTGGGTTTCCACCATCACTCTCCTTACTCTCACAGCGAGGCATAACTCCTACTCAGAGCACCAAAAGGTGGGGGTTGTGTTGGACCTCGCTTTGTGCTGCTCTTCCATCTCACCTCCTTTCCCAAAGCCAGATGGTGTTGTGGGCTGGCAAGGAGAAGCCTCTTGAAACAGCTGCTAAAAGGAATGTGGCTCTTTGCTACAATTCAAAAGAAAGCAAGGTAGATCTGTGAAAGGTGTATATGAGGTAAGGGACAAAGGGAGCCTTCCTTTATCAGGTTTCCCTTTGTGAATGATGTCAGCCACCTTCACAGACACTTGGTCCCTTTGAATCCACTTCTGATAGGAAATCAAAGGGGAGATCATGAGCTTGGGATGTGAGGTTGCATTGAGCCCACCTTTTTGCCTTGTCGTGGGAGTGCTGGTGAAGTGGTGACTGAGGGAGACTGCTCAGCTTTCTTCCTCCTCTCTCCTTAACAGACTCCATCTCTCCCACTGTTGGCCAGATTTTGGGTGGAGAATTGCTGCTGCCTGTTCCTTTCCTTACAGCCTTCTGCTGATCCTCTTACTAATCACCTCAGGGCCACACCTTGAAATACTGGAAACGGGGCTGCAGCAATGGCAGCAGCACAGCACATCTAGAGGAACCTCAATAGGTAAAGCAGTAGGGGTAGAAAGTGGAAGGGCCACAGTTGTATAGAGGCAGCTTGGCAGGGAGAAGTCATGGGTGCGTGGTGGTCCTGCCCAAATAAATGTGTGCCAAATTTCACCCTAAAACACCACAGCTACGCTCTGCCACACACAGGGCTGAATTTCCGAGAACACGATACCTGCAAAGGGACTTGGAAGCAACAAAAATAAGGCATAGAATAGAAAAAACCCTTGGGTCCACTGCTGGAGCAACACAAACGCTCATTATTTTCCAGTGAAAAACACCTCCCATGCAAAGAATTTCTCTGATGAGTGAAATCAAGGACATTCCAAAATTATTCATGAGTGTGTAACCTGGCTACAGCTGACAATGACCGTGCCTTGGCAGGCTGGGATGACAGGCTGAAAGATGAGTTCCTAATGAAATAAAGCTCAAAAACAAATGTAGAGAAAGCTCTAATGGCTGATAATTTAAGACAGAGAAACAAAATATAACAGCACACAGGAGTGCTCTGGTGTGTAGTTATGACCTACACGGTCATGTAATAAAATAGGTACCTCTAATAAAGCAGATATGAGCAACAGACTCATGAGCCCGGAGAGGTGAGGGTGCAACTGCAGGACGTGCTATTACAAGAGAAGCAAATATTAGAACACAGCAGGTTTGCAGCATAGGTAGATTGCACAGCGAAAAGCAGAAAGCATTCCCGGTGAGAGGCAAGGTGTGCACAAAGACCCTTATGTAAACCCATCCTGCCTGAGTTCAATGCAGCTGGACTAGCAGAGAAGATCAAGCCGTTCAGGGTAGAAACAGGGACATAGACAGTTTGAGTTTTACCATAGGTCAAAATAAGATAAAGATGGTGATAAGGCATTTGTAACTCCCCGTCTTAACAGTTCTTAAAGAAATTTCTATTAACATTTAAAGTCTGGAGATGTCCTAGGTTACATGGAAGGTGTAACCAAAAGTATGTATTCTATTACCATCTCCATAAGCTGTTAAAACAGTGGGGCAGTGTTCTTTGTATTCAGCATGACTCAGCCCTGATAACACCATCAAGGGGCTATCTCTGCTAATGGGCCATCAAGGTCTCCAGGAGTGACTCGTAAGATTACATCAGCCCATTGTGAGATGCCCCGCCCAGAGGGGAGGAACTGAACATTCCTACCTGCATATAAGAGAGAGACTCTGGAACATTGGACTACCTTTCCACTGGATCCCCTGAGGAGAAGAGCTCAAGAGCCACCACTGGACCTCCAGAGACTGACGAGATCTTTCCACAAGATCACCACTTCAACAAGACTACATCCATCGTTCCAACAGGACTGCAGCCACCATTTTAACTGGACTGCCAGCACCACCCTAACAGGGTGCAGGTTGTATTCTGACTTTGTCTATCTAAACCATTGTTTCTATATTATTGCCTTGCTCTAAATATTAGTGTAGAACTGTTATTCCTTCACCCATATCTTTGTCTGTAAGCCCTTGATTCCAAAGTTATAATAATTCGGAGGGAAGGGGGTCACATTATCCATTCTAAGGGAGGCTCCCACCTTCCTTAGCAAGACACCTGTCTTTCAAACCAAGACAGGAGAGAAAATAGGTTTCAGCATAGCAAAAGTCTAAACATGAACACTGTCTACATAAAGAAGGTAAGGAATTAAACCAGTCCCCATATGCAAAAATGCAGTATTAAAATGCAGGTACAGTCAATGATAGGATAATGTCAGTATCCAGGCCTTTTCTATAATAAATGTGCATTTTGCATCAGTCCTAGAAAAAAAAGGCTTAAAACTATTGAACTCAATAACAAATCCACCAGTGGTGGAATTTATAAAATGAAAACTGGCATCAGATGAAACTGAGAAAAGGCATAATGATTAATTTAAAAACTCACCAAGACTTTGCAAAGCCATATTATCTACAAGTACTGCTTATAATAAGGGCCAGAATGAAAGAGAGATGACAACTTACAAGGGAACTGTGTAGTTTCTAAAAGGTGGAGGAGCCCTTGATGTAGGTGAGAGGAAGAGAGAGACACAGATATAAACAGTTCCTTAAAGAGTCACGCAGAAGGAGGGTACTGCTGCCTACTCAGACTGGGACACCAGCAATAAATCCTGGCATCAAATACAAAACCTAAATGCTGCCAGAGTGCTGCTTTCCAAATCATTGGAAGAGACTATTTTAATTAGAACTATATTTGAATTGCAGACAGCATTTAAATTAAGCAAGAAAAAAGAATAGCTAATGGTTCACTCATTGTTTTCCACTAATACAGAGCTTTATCCTAAAGACAGATTATTCACAAAGGGACATTATTTCTAACATCATCATCATCATCCTCATCATCATCATCATCATTTATTTATTATTATTATTATTCCTTCTCTCTCGAGTTTGTCTTGACATTCTGCTAATAACTAACCTAGCATTTAAAATTATTTTTACTTATCTGTTAATTAAATAACACCCATGCACAAAACATCAGAAAGCCCTAATTCATGAATTCATTATTCACTACCTTGAGGTAATCTAGCTGTTTTAGAGACATATTACTGGATTCATTGTAAGTTAACTTGTTTCAGGGAAAAGGTATGACTCACTGGAGGTCAGGCAGGATGGCATGATACACCAGGTGTGGTAGATAGGAACTCTAGTATGTAGGTTGTAACATTAGTAGCAGCAACAAAATCAGAAAGTCAGCACATACACAACGTGATCTAGGATTCCCTGAGTAAGAAGTTTTAGAGAAGTTTTTTTTAAGTAGTAACCTAGACGAAGTGATTTTTATTAGATCAGGACACATTTATTGTTATAAGCACTAGCATGTGTATCTGCAGGCTACCATTCAGAGCTTCTGATGTTGGTAATTTTATTTAAATTATTACTTTGAAGTTTCTGTGCTTATTGACCTGCATGCAGCTGGGCTCCAGTAAAGTGTGTTTATTACCAAGATGTGGAAGACAAGCACTCAACCTGGGGCTCTGTTACTTGCAACACCATGAGAATCCCTACAGCTTTGTGGGCATCACCATGCTGCAGCCCTGTCACTTACGTTTTGTTCAAATGTGAGAAAAATGCTGTCTAGTTTAACCAGGTTGGGTCATCAAGAAAGCAGAAAGCACAGGTTGGAAGCTGTTTCAGTTCCCTTCGCAGCCTAAAACGTAAGTGTAAACAGGAGGAAGTTACTGTTGATGCTGGGAAGACCAGGAGCCAAAGTGCTGAGCTGTGGGAGTGTTTACACGGCCTGATGAATTAGCCCAGCCCGGCTCGGCTGCGAAGCTGTACACATCTGATCAGATGAAATTACATTGCAAGCCAGCCCTTGTGGTAACAGAGGTAGCTCAGCCAGAGCTGGCTACAGTGTTTTGTATTGAACCATATTGTACTGCATGGACATCGTCTGTCTCCCATTCCAGGGCTTGGTTCTTCTGGGTTAGTGATGACATCTGCTACTGATAATACCTCTGCTACATCCGTCCTTTAAATGAAAATTCTAATAGGTTTCTCAAGAGAGTCCTGTAACCTCATTTAATTCAGTCTCTACAAATACCAGCTTACAGCACTTAAAGCTAACCAAATATCTCTCTATCTCTGTCAAAATCCCAGAGTTATTATTTTCCTGGATTTCCTTTGCTTCCTGGTGTTGTGCTTTATTACTGTTGCACAGAGCACATCACATGCCTTGGGGAGCAGTAAGTGCTACTGCATGAATTACATCAGCACACAGTGCTGCAAGTCTCTCTGGATCACCTTTGGTGTGGGTGTCCAAGGCCCGGGATCATACAGCCGACCTGAAGGAATCAAACATCTTGAGTGACAGCTGAAAAAAGATGTACAGTTCGGTCTTTACCACCGTGACCCCTCTACAGGCTGCTGGAGGACCTGCAATCCCAACTCAGCCCTGCACTTTTACACAGATGCCATACATACTATTCATTTTTAAAAGCTGGTTTTGACACAGTAGGACCATTTGAAAAGCAGCCCCAGACCGCACAGCTGCCAACCCTTGCCTTTTCCCTTCCTTGTCTCTCTGACCTGCTCAGGGGCAGGTTCCAGTGGTATCCTCATCATAAAAAATGGCAGCTCAAGCAACTCCTGTGGTGTGCCCCGGTCCTCTTTGCCTTCCCCCTCATCCCACCTCCCATGTTCATACACTGTTCCTGATAACCCTCAGTATTCACACAGGTATATTAGACCCTGTTCCCAGGACCCACAGAATATGCTCAGGTTGATCCCAAAATGATACCTGTCTCTCCATCTCAGCCAGAACTTCTCACACATGAATTATTAAAATGCAGATATAGATCTAATATCAATATCCACCTGAGATGGACAAAGTCTCTCTAACTTGTTAGGGTTAGAAAGTGTATGTTTATTTCAACGCCGCAGAGCTGCAGGGATAACTCCCAAAGGTACAGCTCCAAAGTAACAATGCAACACAGAACTTATTTATCTATCACAAAATGCATATTTAGCATACGCGCCTTCCATTCCCCCACTTCGTATGGAAATTACCAAAAAGTCATTAAGCATGCGCAGTTCCTGCAATGGAATTGAGTCGGTGGTCGTTAATGTGAGTCTGAGGGCTGCCTTGGATGAAGTAATATGGGTCTTCCTCACTGTGACCTTTTTACTTCGTTGGTTTTGACAATACATTTGACTCTGGAAAACTCCCAATGCTCTCTTCTATTGCTTCTAAGTAGGTTACATCTGGGCAAAATTTGTAACTGTCTAGGCTCTCCTTTGAACCTTGTTTCTTAAGATTATTAATTGTCTATTCTAAGCACAGCTGAGTAAATATCAAATAATCAAAGGGCTACTCTGCTTTTAATCATTAATTTCTTTCTGAGTTCTGCGTCTTTTTCTATTCTAGTTGATTTTAACAGAACTAACTTTTATTTAAAATCTCTACATTTAAGTGTCTAAAAGAAAACCCTGTGTTTCACCCAGCTTTCCAGGTCCTCATAGCAATAACTAGTTTCTTGGGTTTTGGAAATTTTCCATTCCCGTGATCTCTAGCCCTCTGAGAAGGGCTTTTGATGAAACCACTTCTTCCAAGTTTCAGCTAGCTTGCTGCAGTTAGTGACTCCACACCTCTCATCTGCCAAAGACCATCTCCAGCCTCTGTCAGCAAAGGAACATCTCTCCTTCACATAGGAGCATTGTGTATCATAGCACTTTCCAGGAAAACTCATAACATCAGGCAGTTAATAAGGTTCCTGCAATGGACTTCATAGAGTGTTCCACAGGAGTGGGGTGATTTCCAGCAGAATTAGTAGAAAAGCAGCTACATCTAAAGAACACAATGTATTAACCTGCTCATATCACACCTTATACTTGCCTTTCCATACCTCTGCTTCTCTAAAACTGCCTGGGTTCAGGCTACACCAAATGTTATCTGAAAAACTCTTCTTTGTCATTTCTGCTAAGATAAAGCAGCTTATTATAACCCCAAGAAAACCCATTCCAATACTTTTTTAAATTTCTACCTATCACATTCAGTAATGTTGCACAAATACACCAGGTTGTTGTGAATGGGAAACTGGAAGTGTACAGTGAAATTTAGACTTGCCAGTATTCTTGGGTAAATATCAGATGGCACAGAAAGGGCAGGAATTTTGTGGGAGAACGCATGAGGTGAGGTAAGGGCACAAATCCTACCACACCTCCATTCAGAACTTTGAAAAGGGAGCAAGAGGCAGCTGAGGTCTTTAGGATATTATCACAGTCAGTAGACCCTGCCAGGATTTCACAGGCCTTGAGGAGTGAAAGGGGGGAAAAATCCAGCTGGGACAGAGCCACTTTCAGCACAGGCAATGGGAGCTGCTAATGAAGGACAAAGGGAACTAAAAAGAATTATTAAGAGTTCCAATATTTTATTGGTGAGTTTGACATCTGGTTAAACAATACATACATTCGGAATAGGACATCCAGTAGCTCCCAAATACAAACCAGCACAGTACCTTGACAATTCACAGGGCAGAAGGAAAAGCCATTTAAATGATGCAGGTTCCCAGGAGCAGGGCAGACAGCAGTAAGCAAGCAGGTTAACTGGAAGGAATGGGAGGGGAATGAAGGACAGTGAGCTCTAGGCATCTGTCTTCCCTAGCTCAAATTAACCAGCTAATTTCCCCAGGTTCTCTCTATAGAAACAAGCTTCTCCAGAGGACAATTCACTGCACAATATTATACTGCTGTTCTACACAACTCCCATGAATTTATTCCCCAGTTCTTGGGGAACTACTGCTCTCAGCAGCAATTGCAGAGAATGCCCAGGGAGATGTGCTGACTTATTTTGATGCCTGGAGATGTGTGAATCTCCTTTCCCTTTCTCCTCCCTCCCCAACTACTCACTGTGAGTTAGCATGTAAACAAGTGGCATTCACCCCAATTTCACAGATGAGGAGTTTGTCAAGGAACAGTACCTTTCACAGGCTGTCATACATAGCAGGCATACACAGAAGAGTCTAATTCATTCTAATTCCAGATGGACTGTTTGTGTTTTGCCAAAAATCCACTTTTCCCACTCATACAGCATCAGATCTGCCCATGCCATGCCCATCACATTGGCACAGAAGTCCCCGTGAATGCTCAGTAAGGCATCCATTTGGGTAGACAAGCACAGGAGATGCCTGCACAAATCTGCTGCCAACCCACATGGGTCTCAACTCACTGCAGGCAATAGGGGGATTTTCACTGATTTTAACAGATAGGGTAGATTTAAACAAATGTCACATGCAGAATTCATTCACACATCAAGCTCCAGTCACTCCTAACATCTGACTGATGTGGAAGAAAATTGTACAGACTTTCCTTTCTTGTTTCCAACTGAATTGTATCCAACTCCTGAATTAACGTTTACCCAAAGGAAGACCTTCTTCTGTCAATATTGTCTGGCTGCAATTACATATACATTCACAACATATATGCTCCCTTATTAAAAAATTGCCCAAATGATAAAGCAGAAAAAAAGATGTGGCTTGAAAGAACAATTGCACAGACTGCAGTTTGCTGCTATATTAATATAGCACCAACAGATGCTGTAACTAGAAAGTAAAAGGCAACCAGAGGAATTGTTAATAGTGTTGTGCAGTGCTTAGGCTTCTAAATCTAAAATGTTCCTTTGGGGAACTGATAATGTTTTCATATGTGATCCTGTGACTACAGTAAAAATGCTAAAGACCCATTCCCACAAGTGTCATATGCTATAATCTGGGCTGGTTTTGGCTGGGGTAGAGTTAATTTGATTCAGAGTAGCTAATATGGGGCTGTGTTTTGGATTTGTGCTAGAAACAGTGTTGATAACACAGGGATGTTTTAGTTATTGCTAAGGAGTGTTTGCACAGCCTCAGAGCCTTTTCTGCTTCTCACCCTGTCCCACCAACAAGTAGGTTGGGGTACCAAAAGAATTTGGGAGGGAACACAGCCAGGACAACTGACCCCGACTGACCAAAGCAATATTCTGCACCATATGGCATAGAGCAGGGGAAGGAGAAAGGACATTCAGAGTGATGGAATTTTTTTCCCAAGTAGCTGTTGTGTGTGATATAGCCCTGATTTCCTGGGAGTGGCTGAAGACCTGTCTGCCCATGGGAAGCAGTGAATGAATTCCCTGTTTTGCTTTGTTTGCACATGCAGCTCTTGCTTTACCTGTTAAACTGTCATTATCTCAACCCACCTTTCTTTCTCTCACTTTTACCTTCCTTATTCTCCCCCCCATCCCACCGAGGTACAATAAGCAAGCAGCTGTCTGGTGCTTAGTTGCCAGCAGGGGTTGAACCATGACATAACCATATGGATACATTTGCAAATTGTTTCATTTTCTACAATACACTTCTAAATTTATCACTATTCCTAATGAATTTCTCTGTTTCCAGGAGCACATTAGTGATTTTCTTTTCATAAATGCAAGATATTTATTATTTTTTACTATGATCCAGTCACATGCTGAATTAGAACACAAATGAAGGAGAATAATATGCTGATTCCCGCACAACAGAAGAAAAATATTTAGATTCAGTAGAAAGTAGGCAGGCAATGCATTTGTTCAATGCATGTTCCTAATCTCTGCTGGGAAAAGATATCTATGTTGGCACAGGGCACCAGAGAAACTGAATGAAATCAACATGGCATCTGTCAAGAGACAAGACTCTTCTTCTATTCTGGTTTGATACCAATACAGATTCTCTTTGAAGGTAGTTGACCTCCAGTATGAAAATCAGCCATGCCCAAAAAAGCCCCAGAACCCCACGACCCCCCCCCACCCCTAACAGGCAAAACTACTAATTAGAGCAAACACACAGAACAGTTCAGGGCATCTGGAAGAAAATGTCAAGACTGTGGTGGCACAAGTTCTGTATTTCAAGTGAAAAGGTGGAAAACTGAACTGGAACTTCATTCTAGCTAATACTTCTTTCTAGAAATTACTACGTGAATACTATTCAGACATATCTGGAATGGGGGGACAGACCCTGGGGAAATTATATATATAGCTCATATATATTATATATGTTGCTCATATATATTATATGAGCTACTCTCAGGGATATTTCCAGCTGAATCACCTGTTGTTGCTAGGTTCCTATCTGCCTGAAAGGACAGAAATGCATCAGAGCAGGGGCATCGCTTTGGTCTGGTGCAAACCAGAAGGCACAGGGTATAGCCCAGACTCTCCAGACCACCTGGAGAGCACAGGAATCACAAGTAGTCAAAAAGAAGGTAATGAAACAGAAATAGCAACTGCTTGATGGCAACAGTGATTTCTAGCCCTACAGCTTTTCCATCTGCCATGTTCTTCCTTTCCTAAGAGCTGTCTCAGGAATAGATTTTCTCTGGCTCTTCGCAGTACTGTTGGATCACCTCAGCAAGGTCAAGACACCGCAAGATTCGCCATTTCTCAGCAGCCAGCTCTTCCTTGCAGACCTGGCCCAGCAGTTTCTTTGCAAAGAGGTTCTGATCCTGCATGAAAAGGCCCACAGAAGACCTTGGGGCTTCAGGGAAGTTCTCCAAGCAACCACTTGTGAAACAGAAGTTGATTTTCTTTTCACGTCTCATCCCTGGTCCCCTTTCTTCAATCCAAGTCAAGGGTCTAGTGTGAAGGAACAGAGAAGTATTAATTAAGAAATTGAATCAGCAATTCTAATTTGTTTGAGTTTTTCCTCAGCATTTACAGAAAATGGTCTAATAAATTGCACTATTTCTGAATATCAGTTATTGCATATTTAGGCAAGGTGTCCTGACCAACATGCCTTGTGGTTACAGAGCTCAACAGCAGGTAATAGCCTTAACTCTGCCACTCATGCCATGACTTTCAGCACACCATTTAAACCCTCTCCAGCTTTGTTTTCCCTAGGCACAAAGTGAAGCAAGCAACATCAAGCCATGTCATAAGGAAGAGGGAAGTTTGTGGGTAGGTTTTTTGTGGACTTGGTTGAAAAGTACAGTTAAATGTCCAAAAATTTTGTAGATAATTCAGTCACAGCTAAAGTCAAAAGGCCCTCAATGTCTAGTCATTCCTCCAGCAAGAATAAATTTAAGTCACTCAGGTACATAATGATGACCCAGGTGCTACTGCGTGAGCTGAACCCCACCCTTTGGGATGAGCTGGACAAGTTCACTCACACAGACACAAGCACCCATACTCTCTGAACTTTTAAAATGTTTCATTCTCATCACTGGGAGCACTGAGCTGACCATAAAAATTATACCTACATAGACTCTCAGGCAGGCCTTCCTTAATCAGAGCAGAGTCCTGTCTTACGCCAACACAATAGCACAGTCCCCAAACCAAGATCGGTGGTGTTGGCCATTGACTTGCATAGCTCACACTTTCCCTCTCAGCTTCCCATCCTGGCTAAGGGGAATGGAGCCATGGAACATGCTGAGCCACTTCATGGGTCTTAACAGACTCCTTGACCCAACACTGCAACGCCTTTGAGGAATGGTCCTCAACACCAGCCACAGTCATGATCCCTTCCTGCCCTTTTGTCAACCGCCTGAACTGTACCATTGTCATTCTGCATCTCATTCATCAGCACTCACTACTGCTTGTGTTTAGAGGATGCGCATTACTTTTCCTACATGGCTACTGATGGACCTTCCACAGTCCTTTATGGCCCACTTTAGTCTGCCACTCACAAATTATGAAGGCATCAATAGCCTGGAAGAATAAATTCTGTCTCCAAGTACTGCCCATTAAATCTTCAGTATCATTAGGTGTGGAAAGAAAGTCCTTGTCAATCTGCCCTGAATACATTCTGCAGACCACTCCACTTAATGTTTCTGCACCTCTCATCTTTTACACTCTAGGATTCAGTTTTTATATTTACATCATCATATCAATTATTCTTTGCTCACCTGTACTTTCACATCCCCACCACTCCCTCTACAAGTTAAGCAGGACCAGATGAACCTGACTGAACAAAATAAAAAAACTGGAGGGGAAAAAAACCCCAAATCACAGCCTGCAAGAATGCACAAAAAAATTCTCAGAGGACTAATAAATGCAAAGGCACCATGCATTTTAGGAAGTCCCAGGGCCACATGTCACTGTAAACCAGAAGGGTGCTTGTGGGCCATATTGCTCAGTGTTTTCTGTGTTCCCATCCTCCTTCCCTGAGGTAAAGGCTGTTGATCTGGGTCAGAGGCAGGCTGCTGAGCAAGCTGGGCTTTGCTCTGACTTGACAGAGCTAGTTTTATATTCCTATGATTGTGAACAGTCACAGAGGGTTCAGGCCACTGTTACTCAAAGCTGCTTTATCTCAGGTAGGCAGGTATGAAGAAACCACTGGGCAGGCACAGGCAAAGATCTCCATCACGTAATAGTAAGGAGCTCACGACTTGATCCTAAAAAGGCCCTGTCAATGCAGGATCACCTCCCTGGGGGGATCTAGAGCAGATGCACACCAGTGATCAGGCTCAAGTGTATGCCTTCTACTCTAGCTTGGGAAGCCACTGAACCAGAAATCACAATCATGCAGAGTGGGCAGAATTTAATCAAAGTGATTAGAATGACTGATTTAAATCATTGAGCAGGAAAATGTTGGATTTACTAGTAGATTTATCCTCTGCAATTGTATTTTTAGTCGTTTTCCCAAAGAGAGGTTGATTCTACTTGATTGGTAACCAAAACGTATTCATTTTTAATTAATAACAACTTCTGCTCTGAAATAAGCCTCTTGTTTAGCTATAAAGATAAGTATGTTGCAAGTCCACACATTATTTAAGCAATTTTGTAGCTTAAGAAACAAATTTGTATTTTATGTCAGAAAACTGTTAAGGGCTGTTACTTTTTTCATAGGCAATTTACCCATTTTCATTACAGATTTGTATTACAGTATTATCTGGCTACAGATATATTTAGTTACTTAGAAGTGTAACTTACAAGCAACAAATCCAACATTTTTGATAGCTGAATAAAGCCAGACTACATATGTTGATTAGTTAAAGAAGAAGAAAAAGAAAATTGCATCAAGCACTAAGAAATTACTTTTATACTGACTGTTTGCAAAGAAAACAGTCTGCAGTGAAGAAAACACCCTGACTTTTTAAGGCCATTTTGTCTTTCCAGATTTTAAATTGGTAGAGTTTCTTACCTACATTTTATTCAGAGATTGAAAGAGACTTCTTTCTTTTCTGATTCCTTTTTTCCTCGATTAATGAGTGGCCCTTGCTGGACTGCAATAGCTCAATAAACCAATATGGAGAAACTCCAAAATAATTAAGTTGGTTTTATGCTTGAAAGAATTCTGGGTCCACTCAGCTTAAAATTTTATGCAGCAACATCTACAGATAGCCTGTATTACATAATTTTCTATGAATGTTCAATTTGAAGATATTTTATTAGACTCTGTAAGCTTGGATCTCCATAAAAACATCACTTCAAATGTTTATTGTCAGAATTTGTTAGGAAAATGTCTTTAATTTCTTTTCAACATTTTCCTTTTCAAACTTTGACAATGCCAATATTTTTAAATTATCATTAAATCAATGAGGGGCTCCCTTAGCTTGGATGGGAATTAGACAATTGAACCCTATCCCTAGTTAACATCAAAAGAGATGCTGCCCAAATCATTATCCCTCCAGCTTGCACTAAAAATTGATTTCTGACATTTACTGAATCCAAGCTCTGTAATCCTGGGACAGCAACTGCAGGCCCAAACCAGACACGCTGTCAGTAGAGGTTTGGCTTTTCCTGGGTTGCTCAATGTTGTATCACAGAGAGGCTGTCAGCTCAGCTGTCACACACAACGGAGGCAGAGGTCATCTCTCAAATAGCTCCATGCAGGCATTAACACACACCTCCAAAATCCACCTAGAGCCAGAAGAGCAGCCAGGGTGGGCTGTCCAGCGGAGACAGACTTTACCCTTTGCACAAATCCCTGTTTAACAAGCAGAACACAGACTCCTGCATTCTGCACCTGCTGTATTTTCCAAGGCAGAAAATAGGATGAATTAACCTGATTTCTCAAGGTCACTGTATTCATGTCTTTCAAAACAGGGTGGGATAGCTCTCATGAAAGGTACAGACCTTTCCCATCCCTCAGCAAAATAAAGTTTGGGCAAATTAGAGCTGTAATACCACCACCCATTACTGCTGGACCATAACTTCACTTGACAGAGAGTGGGCCAAATTCTCTCCTGCAGTAACTCCACTGACGTCAGTGGGGAAAGGTCAGCAGGAAACATGGCCCCAGCACCGAACACAATACAGGAACGCTGTGTAATTTTCCACCCACCCTAAATTATCCCAGAGGCATAAAACTGACTGTTCCCAAAGTTATTAAAACACTCCTGGTGAGAAAACACTGATCCATACAAATAGTAGTGGATAAGAGAAGCAGATAACCATTAATGGTGTGAAGCAGAAAAAAACAGTAATCCAGAAACAGTTCTGTATCCAGCAAATATCATACATAGCAGCTAAGGATTACCCAGGAGACAGGACAGCCAGGGAAATGTTTAAACCACCTGCTAGTTCCATCTGCTGGAATTAGTTCAAAAGCTCACCCTATCTAGATCTTAACAGCTACTTATAATACTAGCAAATTGCTAAGAGGGTAAATAGAGCTTGTATACAGAGCTCTGTACTCTCACAACTGCATTTCAAAAGGAATTGGAAATGTTGCTTTATTTAGAGAGAGGAAGATTGCTAAAACAAGATGATAATCCCATGATAAACTGCAATGGGGTTTGTAGGAGTGGCTGACGAAATGCTTAACCAGACCTGCGGTGAAGTTAAGAGTTCAAATGAGACCTGATTATTCGCTCCCCAAATAACTAGTCCTTCAGGTCACTACTTTAACTAAACATTGATCTAAAACACTGGGTTAGCTTTGGGCTTTCTAAGAGGTCTATCAGAACATTTGCAACCAAAAATCCAAAAAGGAACAAATAGCTCCATCACCATTGGGTAACTTCTCTCTACCTCTTTTTTTCGGGTAATTCTCAAGTTGTATTTTGTTGCTTTAAACTGACATTGCAAGTAAGTTCAACCTATTTGAAAGAACATGAACTCTGATGGTCCAGAATGACCAAACCTGAGAGTTTCCACCAGTCTTTGGACCAAGCTGAGTACTCAATCGACAGTATGAAATACGGATGGTTTACTTCATAGTTATAAAATATTTTAAAATATAACATTTTTTAGCAAGGCTATCAAAATATCCTATTTGATAGGAAGGATCTTGTCACCACATAATAAAAGGGAGATCAAACTCAGTATTATAAAATGCATCTTTTAAAAGACATGTACACTTTCATGCCAGCCTCCACCCATTCTGTTTTCCACAAGAGGAGAAGAGGATGCAGAACTGTAGATGATGAGGAGCTTGGCTCACGTGTTGCCACAGCCATTACTCACTTCTTGTTTGCCGTCTGAAAGTGAACAGTCATTCTGGAATAATTCTTATCCTTCTGCTTCTCTCTGGTGGCAGAGGTAACAGTGAGGTCTCCAAAGAGGTCAATTAGCCAAGTCAGACGGGCAATTCCACTGAAAGCTGGGAATCCTGACTTGTTTTCATCAAGGACACTACCTAGTGGAACGGAATAGAAACTCTTGAGAAATAGGAAAATGAGTAACACCTTCTGCATAGGAAAAGATGAAGAAACTGCAGTATTGTAGGGTTACAGATCAGGGTGTAGAGAGGTCATGAGTGGATGGACTGAGTAGGAAAGTCAACAAACACGATCAGCGTTGAAATGGATCTGCTGATGAGCTAAGGTAGAGAAGGCTGCACAAAGTACCTATACAACAAACTCTTCAGCACATGTGGAGAACAGGAGGGTGTATGTGGATTCAACAATGGTATAAAGTAGGGAGAAAACAATGGCCAAAAAAATCTCTCCCAACTCTTCTTGGAGCAAACACCAGTACTGAAGAATGAAGGCCCCCACCAGAAACTGGGACGCTTTCTCAGCACTCAACCTCCTCTCCAAGATCAATATGAATGAGAAATGCATCACTCCCACCAAAGTACAGAAGCTATGAAAAAGTGTTCTCCCCTCCATATACCAAGGCACGGGCTTGCATTCTTCACCAGACAGCAGAAAGAGATCAGCAAAGTAACAGTCCATAGAAAACAGCTGTTAAGGAGAAAGGGCTTTTCAGAGAGTGCTGTAATTTCATGGAAATATCCAGAACCAATACCTGTGTCTCTAGTCAGTTTATAGACAGACTCTAGTGTAAAAAGACTAAATAAAGCCTGGAAGCACTGGCATCCCTGTGGAGCAGGCAGACAAAGCCAGATGGACTTTGATTGCTTCAGAGCTACTGACCTGTGAAATGCAATGTTCCCTTCACCAGGTCTTTCCCAGCCACCTCTTTTTTCAGCTGCTTGTACTCTTCAGTAAGTAGTTCAATGTGCTCCACATGGAGTACTTTATCTGCCATTAAAAAAACCCAAACAAACAAACAAACAAACCAAAAAACCAACAACAAAAAAAGAAGGCAAAAATCAGGACAGATAAAAAAGAGTTTTCTGTGTGCATCAAAGTCATATCTAAATAGTAAAGGCTTCACTAGCCTCCAGTGGGAGCTCACTTAGAAATATTTCATGCATGGCTGACAAAGTGATGTCACAAAGAAAATCAAACAGGCCCTGAGCTGAAGCATCAATCTCAGTTAAGGATTTTCAGGAGACAACAAATACAGACTTATGGGAACAGCAGCCACTATGTTTAACAGAAACTCTGATTGAAATCCAGTACCCAGCTAAGGCTGAAACATGAGTCTTCAGAGTAACGGATGGATTAATTCTTGGCCTCTTTCCCCTCACATTTCCTTGCTCTGCATTTTTGCGCCCCGGGTAGTAGGAAAGAAAAAGGAAGGGGGAAAATAGCCTAACGCTCAGACCCAGATTGAAACAACACATTAAGGTGTACCTCCCTCCATTGCAATTGATTGGGCTACTTTGAAATAGAGGTTATCCAATATATGTTAAATGTGTCCCTCATTCAATATCTGTTTTTCTGGAAGATTTCCAGGAGAGTCAGTGTAGGCTGCTGACAGTAACTGCTGCTGCTTCAAGAAAGGAGGCATAAATTCTGCTCAATGGGAAACCATTTGGCGAGCAGCAAAGCAGTAACTGCTGTTGGTACAGAAAAACAGCAAAGCAGAAATCCTATACCTCCTGTGTTTCAGGACAAAAGTCACAAAGGAGATTTTTAAGAAGCAGTGGTATAAATAGTGCATCTTGTCCAAGTGATATGCACTCTGCTCCTGCCCAGCACTGCTCTTTCCCTTGCAACCCCATTCATCCCTACTGGCTTCAGCTGAACTGCCAGTTTCTGACCCTTTGCACCGCTGGGATGGGACCATGCACTTTCTGGAAATAAAGACGCTTTGCATAGAGACAACCTGTCTTTCAGACAGGGATGCCTTGCTGGCCTATGATAGCATAAACAGTTGCATGTGACCAGCACATCACAAATGCTAGAAGCTAAGGTAGATGCTTGCAGTTTCATTTCCAGGGAGAGAGAACACGGAAGTGCACAAGTCCAATAGCTGCACTCATCAGGTGCTCTACTATCACCGTGACAGATGTTTTCCTCTTTATCTGCATTCTAAGTGTCACAAAGAGAGGCTCATATTTTTGTGAGGGCAAACATACCTTACTCTTAGCATTGATATTTGTGTTTGTTTCCCTAGAGCACAAGCCTTAAATCCTAGACTGGCACATCTGTGAGACAGTCACACTCCCTTGCATGTGACGACTAATAGTAGGCTGGAGACTTGCCTTTGAGTTTGGTGCCTTTGGTGCTACCCAATCAGTAATACTGCTTACGCTCTTGAGAACAGATGTGTTACCTTTCTGCTCAGCCATCTCCCAGAGCTCATGGGCTGCCTTAGCAGACAAAGCCATAGGGTATTCAACAAGGACATGTTTCCCAGCTTCTAAAAACATTCTGAAAGGGATAAAAGATCAGCCATTTAAAAGAATATTATCCTAATCCTCTCTCACAACAGTGCAAGCTACTTCTCATTCCCACAGCCAGCTCCATATGGGGAGATGCACAACATGGAGTAACAGAAATAAATGGCAACTTTCCTAGCAAGAATGGTGTGGTGGCTACATCACACATTTAAACAGCAGGCGAGCAAGGCTTTAATTCTTTTGCCACAGAATTCCCTCATTCACCTACATGAAGTCGTTAAAATGCTACAGTGTTGAGCACTGCAATTTCTAACTTACAGACATGTAAGTAGCTGGAGTGGGGCACTGGACTACCCTTCCACAACATAATCCATGAGGAAAGGCTTTGAATCCTGTTTTAGGATGTCTGTCCATCAAACACAGGCCTAGAGGTACAGAAAGGGAATTACTTGGGAAATTAATGCATCTTAAATCCTACTCTCTTCCAGGGCTTATTGGTGCTCTAGGGAATGCACTATCATTCACTCCAGGACTTTAGCCTGGCAATCTTTTCTCAGAGTCCATATCGTCTCCTGCAACAGCTTGACACAGCTTCTCTGTGCTTCTAAAATACAGGGGAAAGGGGGAAAAGGCAGAGGATAACCCCTCAAAATACCTGATGGCTTCTTCATGGCTTCGGTTCTCTGTGCTGATGAAGGCTGCATGGATGTCTTTGCTTCTCAGAGCATCTTCTAGGCTAATCTGCTTGATGTCATTAATATTGCCAAAACTTCGTCTGCATATTTAGCATAAATACAACCAGAGTGTAACTGTCACAGTCCATTCTTCCCAACCACATGATGCATAGCAATACTTGAAAATTTTTCCCATGGACCACCGTCTCACTGAGTTCAACCAGGGTGTGACAAAGGCAGTTTGTTATCCAGGAAGAGCATGAGCACTTACACACAGAAATGGAGTGGAGAAGAGAGCCAAAAAGAAATGGATCAGTGTGTAGGTGGTGGTATCAGTCCAGAAACTGGCCTGCTATTGAACTGTCAAGTCCTCTATGGTTTTGGTGTTTTGGTTTTTAATAAGCATTATTACAAAAGAGATGTTGTAAAAGAGTGACTTGAAAGAGGACGGTGCTGCTATGGGAGAACTTCTTCTCACCATCCTGGATGATGTAGGCAAAAGCACTTGAGTTGGCAGGGCCACACACAACTGCACATACAGATAAGCAGGGTCGGGACAAAGCAGATGCTTGGCTATGATGGCTCACCTTGCAACACACACAGCATGTCAGTGAGAAGGGGAAAGCTCCCTTGGCCAGCAAGCTAAGCACGTCTCCAGATGAAAATTAAAAATGCACACTCCCCCTAAAAGCCCTTTGCATTACTATAAACTGGAGCAGGAACCTTGACAGTGTTAGGATAGGTGACAGAGGGCAGGAAGGCAGGCCATAAGCAGGACTTGAAAGCAAACACAGGTGATATTTGTGTGTGACTGGGACCCAAGGAAGATTATTGTGAATCATGCATTTCAACAGCATTGTTACTCAAAAAAAAGGAGTGGAAACCCTATCTTCAGTGCTCTTCAAGGTTACCTGTAACACTGGCAGAGGCATCAGAGAACCAAAAGTGTATTTGGCAGGAAGATAAAGTGGGTGACCTAATTGGTCCTTTCCGTCTCATATAGCCCTGGCATGATTTAAACATAGCTGGAAAAATACATTCACAATCTGAGATCCATAAATGTACTGCCTAACTATTTAAAACTTCTTGCTCCACTCTAACGGGTCAGACAGTCTAGCAGGAATGCTCAGAGGAAGGTACATATTAAATTTCCACAGCTCCAAATTAGTGAGAAAAACTCCTGTTCTCTAAGAAGCAACCTTAATGCATGTACTAAATAATGGGATTGTCTTTAGATATCTACAGCTTTGATACCTGGTTTTAAAAAAACCACTAGAATGTTATTATGAAGTTAGAGTATTGGGGGCTTTAAAACATGTTTTTGTAAAACAACTTTTCTAAACTCTGTAAAACTTATTTTTTCTAACATTTCTAGAAGTGTCATGCAAATACTAGATCATTAGTGTACTTACTGTCTGCAGTACCTTAAACCAACAGGAAATTCCAGTCAGACAATTTCTTTTTATCACGCAGGTCCTACAGCAATAACATCTCTTAGCTTTTATTTTAGTAATTTCTGAAAGATATCTCTCTAAGGTAACCTGTTAGCTCCTTCTTGCAAAGCTTTCTGTGCACATTTCTGAGCTGCCTCTCAGAATGACAGGCATATTTGCACGAACTTTTCCTTTTCAGTTTGAAAAAGAAGAAAAAAAAACATATTAAACATGCTAAGATGAAATTTCTAACCTGGATACAAATCCAAAGAGTTTCAAGTGTTCAGAAGGGCTGGAAGGTATCGGATTCATCAAGTCTCGGATTCGTGCTAAACCAGCAATTCCAACTCCAATCACCACCGTCCCAAACATTTTTCTAATCTGTCCAAAACAAAAAGAAAAAGACTTTTTTTTTTTTCTTGTAGCAGGGACAAGTGCAACTGGGAGGGAAGGTGGAAGAATGGATTACTCTTAATCCTGTTTTCATACAGCCAAACCTTATTCAGGTGCCAGCAACCAGCTAACAGAGATGCCATAGGCTACTGGGCTCACTCGCATCCCATTGAAATAGGATGAAGCAGTTCAGCCTGTCATAGGACTGGTCTTGAGATTTGTATTTAACAGCTATTAAATCACAGCTCCAGCAAAGTTCTCCCTTTCTGTGAATAGAAAGCAGACTTCAAAAGTGAGACATTCTTCTATTTATATCGCCACTTCCAAGCTGGAAAGGGGCCAAAATGTTCTGCAAACCCAGCAGAGCTTTATATAAACCCTGCTGACTTCCTGAGCATCTGTAGCACAGTGCCACACAGTCACAGTGCTCAGCAGCATAGTTGGAATACTTTGGGACAGGAAGCAAAGAGCATCTTTTCTTTCCCCATTTAACCACCAGCATGTCCTACAATGTCAAGCTGTAACCAATCATCTAATAATTTGGTCAAGATGCTTTCTTGACATTTCCATATGCAAAGAAAGCTCTGCCATTCTTTAAAGACAAGCAGGCGTGTCCTTAAGATTTACATCTCCCAAATGCACTTGCTGACGCAACTGCTAATACAGAGGGCGAGACAGGTATTGCACTCACTGGCTGGGCTGCTGAGGCAATAAATTCTTCTGTTGGTTTTATGATTTGCTATTGATCGGCGAAAGCACTGGGCAACTGGTGTAACCTTTCAAACCTGCACTGTTCCAGCACCCTGAGGACTAGCAACACTTTGTAAATTAATTGAAGATTTACAGGAAAATGGCCTAAAACAAGTCAGGTCAGACCCTCTCCACTTCTTGCTCCTTCCATCCCATGAAAGCATCCCCTCAATCTCTGTTTCTTCAGTATAACTCTTCTTCCTGCTACTGCCAATCCCTTCACCTGAGTGAACTCTAGATTTTTTACAGTACTTGGCTGCAGCCCTTCACATCTTTCTGAGATTGAGATGGGTAAATGGACAGCCCCACTTAACTCCTTGGTGCCTCTTGTCTGACAGGATCACAGTGCAGCAGCAAAGCCATAAGTGACTGTTCTGGCAATGCAAGAGGTTGACAGCTGCTAAGAAATCACATCAACTGGCACAAAGGAAAAAGGATCCCCTCTCCAATCACATGCCATGTCTGTATTTTGTTTTCCTATAAGCTCCTGTCTACAGTGCTGAGCTCCACTCACTTCACATATGCCAAAAAGGTACAAAGGTAAACCACAGAGCAGCATGTTCAGTACAAGAAAAGAAATAAGTGATATATCAAAGAGTTCTCTAGGGGACTTATAGTGACATTTAACTACCAAGTATTTGGATATAGCACAATGATACTGTTCACCAGGGAAGATAGGTGTGCAGGGCTGAGAGAGAGAGGGGGTAAAGGAGGGCAAGATAATCACACAACCCATTTTCAGCACCACCCACAGGCAGAGTCCTAGTGTGGCTCTCCATCACATTCACTTTTCTCTATGGCCAAAGAGAAAAAGAGACTGAGACTTGCAGAGTGACCTCAGCTGGAAGGAGCCCCAGAAGGTCACCCAATCCAAACCCCACTCAGTCGCACCAGGGCCATGCTGAGTTCTGACTGCCCCCATGGCTGGCAATCCTTCAACCTGCCAGGCCCCTGCCACAGTGCTTGACCACTGTCACAGCAAGAACATTTTAGTATTGTAAGGTTCCAAACAACCTTGATCAATGAGACTTTTAAAAAGGCTTACAGTTGTTCATGTACTCTGAGTTAGATGCACAGGAGAAATACCAACAAGATACTCTAAACAGGTCAAAACAACAAAAAAGACTTTACTGGCAACTTTAGAAAACCAGAGGAATTTGGCAAAAGGTTTAGTGCAATATTTAATCAACATAGAACACTTTTCAAAGCATTAACTTAGCCCATTCAACTTTGGAAACTCTAAGCCTGCTCAATTTTAAATTACTCAAAAATCCAAGAAGACGGAATAAGAAAAAGAAAGAAAAATAAGGAAAGGGAAAGGGAAAGGGAAAGGGAAAGGGAAAGGGAAAGGGAAAGGGAAAGGGAAAGGGAAAGGGAAAGGGAAAGGGAAAGAAAGAGAAAAAAAGAGAAAGAAAGAGAAAGAAAGAGAAAGAGAAAGAAAGAAAGAAAGAAAGAGAAAGAGAAAGAAAGAGAAAGAAAAAGAAAAAGAAAGAAAAAGAGAAAGAAAAAGAAAGAAAGAAAAAGAAAGAAAAATAAAGAAAGAAAAAGAAAGATAAAGTAAGATAAAGGAAGAAAATATATAGAAAAGGAAACATATAGCTACCAGCTTCTGGGTTCCAGCAGTGTTCAGATAGAAGTTCCAAGAGAAGGTACGGTCAAGACATTGGATTATCTCCTGTTCAGCCTTAAATACCCCTTGGCCTTCCTGTCCCAGGTGGGACTCCCAGTCAGTTGGGCACTCAGGAGCTGGGTTAGGGGGCTCCAGAGGCAGGTGTGGAACTTTGCCTCTGGTATGCCAGGGACTGACAGCCACTGCCAGGCTGGGATACAGGCTCTAGGGGTGGGGGTGTACAGGGCAGTGCATTGCCTTGCCAGAGCAAGGCCTGACCTGCCCCTTCCTCCCCCACACATGCAGCCCAAAATGTCTCAAGACATCAATTTTTCCAGTCTCTCACAAGAAATTTTCAAGGTTAGTGAAGTGTTAAGCTGTTAATATTTGCCTATTGCCTTCAGTGGGATTGGGAGTTGGAGTCATACAGCAAACTAATTCCCCTGAACCTCCTACAGTCATCTTGTTTCCAAGAACTACCTTTTTTTTCTTTTTTCTTTTTTTTTTTCGGTGGTGAGTTGCTGACCTCTGCTTCAACAAAGTGGAGAAAGTGGGGGAGCTGACTACCCTCCTCACTGAACAAAGAAAATCTCTCTGCAGATGCTCAGGTTGCTGAACATCAATATTTTTGCTTCTCCTTCAAAAAAACTTTCCAAGATTCATCTGATGAACATCTTCTGACCTCCTCAAAAGTAACACTTAAGAGAAGCAAGATGATTTCAGCCTAAGAACAAAAACTGATGTTACTATGCAACACATTGCCATAACAACCAGCCATTTGGTCCAGGTCAAGGGTTTGCTGGTTAACACACTGAGAGAGCCAGCTACTAAATGTATGTTACGGAACCTTTGCTTACGCATGTAGCTAAGAGAAAAACTGCTATGTTTGCATCCCTGCTGCAGCTTTTTATTACCCTTATTTTGCTCACACACCAAAATCTGCAGCTGCTCAGGGAGAAAAGTAAATCAGGTGTTTTTCAGAACTGTTACAAATCAGGCAAGAGCAGAATAGAGAATTCTCATCTGAGAGTCCAGATGAATATATAGCAATTTACTTCTTATTTCAAACCTTTACAAGAGGATAACAGTTACAGTTATCTTTCAAGTACAAAAATGATGAAGTAGGAAACCCAAATCATAAACTGCTGTGCCTGCCTTTCACACCTTTTTCTTAAAACCAGTGACCTCTCTTAAAGCTTTGACAAAAAATATTTCGGAGGCATTTTCAAGGCTGATGAACTTTGGCTCCTGTCATACTGAAAAAAAGTCGTACTGTAAGTGATATAACAGTATATCAGCCAGTGTCCAAAAGCATTTTCTCCACCCTTTCCTAACTGGCTTCACAAAAGCAAAGGAGCTAATGAGAAGACTAGAAGGAGATCTCCTTCACGTTCACATGCTGCGACTGAGGAATGCTTCCCACACCCCAGCAGCAGCCACCCTGGCCGGGTTGCAGGGAGCCCTGCCAGCCTTACCACAGGTTCCCTCTGAACTGGGACAAGGGGGATGGTGGCTGCCACCGACTGCTGCAGGAGCTCTTCCCCACTGACAGCCGGCACAAGTGGCTCCCCTTCCCGAGGGAGATGAGCCCTGCGTGACACAGAGAAAGACCTGAGAAAGGCAAATAGCTGAAGGGGATCATTTATTCTACACCAATATATCATCATACCATCACCACTTTTTTCTTGAGCTTTCTGCACTTCTGCTGTGTATTTCCTGCATTAGAGCTAGGCTACCTTGCAGCAATTAAAAAAAAAAAGCTCTATACCCAAATGTTCTTGCAAAATTTAGCAGCAAAGCAGGAATATTCAGCAGCAAAATAAACAATGGAATAAGTCCAAAGAAATCCATCACCCAGCAACAGTGTTCCTCCCTAGTGAAGTCACAAGTGGGACCCTACATCTTAAAATTGCTAACATTCACTGAGGTAAGCTTGACGGCTTACCTCTGTTTTGAGCAACATCACTAAGGCTATGCAAAGTCAGTGCAGAAGCAAGATAAAAGGCAGAGCTTAGGAATTACCTCCCCTTCATGAAAATTTTTCATGGCAAGTCTAGACATTACAGAATGAATACAAGTACCTTCTCTCATGATATATAAAGAATTTCAGTGAGCCTCATGCATGTGTTTTCCCTGCAGTTTTCAAATTCTAGTTCCTACAAACATGAATGAGTGACTCACATTAGAAACCAGAATATTTTGTAGGTAATGTCACAGCTAATGGCCTAACACTGATGTGGAAGGCTTTCCTGAAGCAGTCCCAGACTGGTGTTTTGAAGTGTGCTGCTTCAAGTGCCACATGTATCTTAAGAGTAGCAGAAACCTCACAGATGAGTACTTAATCTGAAAATACTGTTATCAAGGTCAGTTCACTTTTGCATACTCAGCAATTGAACCATCAGTGTCTGAGTCTCGCTGCTGGAGGGATCCACCTTGTACATACAAACACACATACATACCCCCACTAGCAGACCTTCACTCCGTGTAGTCAGAGAGAACAAGATGAGACTGCTGATGCTGTGTTCCTGTGACTGCTCTGTCCATGATCTGCGTGTCTGGACACATACACATGCAGATACATACACGTGGTATATAGGTGTGCCCTGCATGCATATGCTGGGAATACGTTTTAAGCCCAGATATTGATCGGGGCAATGGAAGTCTTGTCTCTTTCAGGCTGTTGGATTCAGCCTGGTCTTTTCCCCTAACATAAACCTGGCTGGACTTGTTGCCAGATGAAAAATTGTCTGCACCAGGTGAGTTAACATAAACTTCAAAAACCACTGACCTATGGAACTGCATGATGCCCATTCTGTAAGAACTGGAAAGCAACCAGGCTAGTTGTGCCAAATTTTACCAGTTCACTGGGAAGTCAGGTATGACTTTGGGGTTGCCAGCCACCAGGGACCACCAGAAAACCTCCAGGACAAAAGAAAGCATATGTAAAGCGGAGGGAAAATAATAATTTTTAGGAAATTATTATCATATGTATGTTTATTCTGGGAAAATCAATGAATATTTATGCAAAATATAGTACATAAGCAGGACCTTTTCTGTATTCAGCATGCACAATTTTCAGAGGAGATATCCCCTCGTACATCTGATCAAATAAGAATGCTTGCTTTTTAATGCTACATTGGTGTTAAAGAATTTTTCTTTTTACCATTTTTTGGCAACAGACTGAGGAAGTTTTCCAGAGCTCCCTTTGAACAAACTTGTGGATTAGACATCATACAAAATGTTTTCTCTGTCACTGCAGTGGAGCCCTGAGATGAAGGTTGCAGAACGTTCCTCAACAGAAGTTTACAGGGAAACACCAGACCGCAGCAGTCACTATAAAATCAACAAGCTGAAAATTTGAGGTTTCTCTCAGCCCTAACTTTCTGATTTCAAAAACCCAGAGACCTGGCAGATGCTGTACTCAGGGTGCTGGTACATGCTACATGTGCCATCACATCTTGCTCTCATTGTCTACCCTTAGCAAGAAACATTTGCCCAGAGCAGAGAAAGCAGAAGCTGAACAAAGTGACTTCTGTTAATGTTGTTATTTAAAAGGGAAAAACTCACAAATACTCCAATTTAGCAGCCTACTCAAAGGAATAAATACCCTTTGTTCTGCAGGAAACCACTTATGCACTTATGCAGTCTGTATATGCTCAAATACCTCCTGGAAGCAGACCCAGCACAAGCTCCCCACAAAAGGCAAAACTTAAATAAAAAGGCAAAATATTATTGCTTGAATCCAGTTAACATGCTGGATTATTTTTGCTCTGCCTTCGCTGCAACCTAGAAAGAAAAATCAAGTCTTCTGCTAGAAAGAGACAGTCAGGAGGGTAACCCCCAACACTCTTTGTGACTTCTTTCCAAAACATTAATTGAACATAAAATGAGTATCAGAAATTTTCACAAAAACCTGGCAAGACCATTTAGAGTCTCCACATTTCAGAGGAAAACAACAGCATCTAGAAGTTGTAGAGCACTTACATACATTTTCCCTGGGAACTGTTTCTTTTGGTCTTAAGTATCAACCCTTGCCAGCACCTCTTCATCTCTCCCACCCATATTTCTGACTATCACAACCTAGGCCACAGTCTCCTGACAGGCACACAGGTTCTGCTGAGTGAGTTATCATTTCAAGGCACCAAATCTCACAGAGGTTTGCCAGCAGAAAATAATCTCTCATCCTGACTGGCACCACTGTACTTTAGAAACAGCCAGATGAGACATTTCTTCCTGGCTTCTAAATGCCACTTGAACAATATGCCTGCATTGTTTTACATTTACATGCAGGTTCACCAATTAAATTAAGGTTTTCCAGCTGACTGCCAAGCTGAAGTTGATATAGTTATATTGAGATATGGTCAGATGCTGTGTTAAGCTGCCAAACAAGCACCTTTACTCTACTCAGCAGATGGCTGATAATAAAGAGCAGCAGTTGTAGCGGATATGCTGTCTCCAGCATTAATACCTGAGCAGGAGGAAAGTTTTCATTTAAACACAGTTCTGCAAGCTAAATCTGTTAACCCCAGAGCCTGCAGTGGTCCTGACACCCATCACAAGGCCGCTTCCCACAGCCTGCAACTCCATACTTGATGCAAAATCATCTCACAAAAGTAAAATAAAACCATGAGAAGTACTGAAAAAATCTCAAGATCTGTTTTTAATATGTGACATATTCCACACTGTGGAGGATTGAAACAGAAGTGCTGTGATGTGCATGCATGGGTATGAATGAACACTTTGTCCTGTTCTCTTGCCAGTAGTCAGCCTTTGTGATTCAGGTTTAGTTGCTAGTCTGAAGAGAAAAAACAAAGGCAAATAACACTTTTAAAACAGATTGTCTATATATCTCTGGGACCTAAGTCTTCAGCCAGACTCCATTTGTTTGAAACTCAAATTACATTTCAATATATCTACGCTAAGGCTGAAACTATCCAAGAAAGAACTGAGCCTGCTTAGGGGCACCTGAAAAATTAAGAGAAAAACATGAAGGACTCAACTTTTATTTTATAAAAATACCTCCATTAAAAAAAAATTAAACACTTACTTATAATAAGTTTCCAGGAAGTGCTCTGGACTGAATTGTAGAAAGTCTTGTGAAACTTCTGGTGGGTAAATAAACATATAACTGCAGCTTTAGCAAAGCTACTTTTGAAGCACAAGGCTGCATGAAGTTAATTATGTGGCTAATTAGCATATGCCTAAAGCAAAGAGAGCCACAAAGTCCCCAAAATTTCTTTCAGGCTTTAATGTTCTATAACAATTTCTGAAAGTGAATTTGACACAGTGACAGAATAAAAGAGAAGAGCGTTTTAATGAGCAACAAGTCAATTACATTGGAGTAAAGCCCATTCAGGAGAATGAGGTATGTTTTGGAGCTATCAGCAATTCACAGATCCTAATTTTCCAGGTGACCAAACAATAGCATTGCTACACTGCCAACCTGTGTCTGAGAAAATAACCCTGAGTACAGCTAAAAATAGTACTGACTCAAAAGAGAAAAAAACAAAAAGCATGAGACATCCTCCACCACTTTTTTGACTTAACATCTGCATAAACGCTAAAGCTATCACAAAACTGAATTCTGCCAGGCCCCTGTGGACCATGAACCATGTCCCCTGGCTTCCCTGTGGAGCAATAAAGCCCCCAGAGTAAAGAATCTGCACAGTTAAGTGTCTGAACACTAATTACTGAGACTTTGCTTAAACACCTATTTCATACAAAGGAATTGTTGTTTTGTGCTGACTCTTACACTATTTAAAATGGAGTGCTTTTCATATTTTGTTAAAAAAAAAAATGATTGGAGAACTACTTATCCATAGCTGCATTTCTGAGGAAACTACTCAGAGCTAAAAAAAAAAAGGTGCAGCTGACAGGGCAGCCCATGACATACGCCCAAGAATGTCAGTGCATTCCCTTCCCTCCCTTATGCTGCTCAATTTGTTTTTGCTGTCACCTACTGAGAGAAGAGGCTTCTCCACCTCACCTGATAGACTGACACGTGCTTGGCAGGTAAACTCTAATGCCAGAAGAGATTTCCAACCTCTTGGTATAACACAACTGAAAGTGATGATGAACAATAACAGAAAAATGTTCTGAAATATTTTCTCAATTACTACATCTGCCCCTGAAGTTTCCCGCCAATTACTGCAGTCCTTTCTACGAGCTCTTTCTTCTTCAGAGGGCCTAAAAACACACAGCTGGGCTGGCCAGATGCAGGAAAGCTGTACTCCCAGGCTGTATTCTTACTTTCTCACAGAAGACCACTGCCTTCACCCAAGGCAAGCAAATCACACCCCCTTTCCCTATCAGTCCTCCCAGTTCCTGAACAGTGGAAACCTCTCTCTTCTGTAAAGCACTCTCAGACCTACCGACAATAAGTGCAATGTAAGAAGTAGGTATTATTACAGCCCCTCTTCTTCACTACAGGAAATCCCACACAGGTCAGATATCTAGAAAATATGACTACAACTAAAGTTTGTATTGAAATATCTAAATAAAACAATGCCCTACAATGAATAACAAAATAATAGGTTTCTTCTTTTCCTTCTCTTGCTGTTAAATTAATCTGAAACCCAAATCCTAACAGGAATTGTATGATGGCCTAGCTTTAATCACGAGTAATCCCATTGATCTCAATGAGGATACTCCTACAAGCCCATGAAGAAAGAAGAGCTTTGCTGTTGACTGTAATATTAGTATGCATAAGAACAAAACACATATCCAGCTACAAGTATGTTCTTTTAATATCCTTATGGACTCAACCCAATAGATGATACCTATCTTCCGGTCCACTAAAGGTCGCACCATCCCAGATCTCTAACAGGCTGACCTATTTTGAGAATTGCCAAAATAAAAAAAGCACTCCTGCTACACACTACAGTCACTATAAAGATACTGCTTACCATGGCTGATGAAACCCTCTGCCTGCATTGCTGGTATGACAGCAACTCGTAACACTGGAGACCTGCCTCATACTCTCTTCAGAGAAACCAATATACACACAGAACTTAGCTAGTCAGACGAGTGTACTTTTTTAGCTGTCTCATCCCTAACCCAGAAAGAAAAGTCTGCACCCTTCTAAAATAAATTGAGAATGAGATTAAATTGTTTTTTCATTAATAACTAGATTGAGATAACTTAGGAAATAGATAAAATTTTGCATAATGTTGTAATCTTAAAAATTATGCCCTATTACCTCTGTCATTTTATCAGTCTACCACTCCTCAGTAGGGCCTGAAAAATGCAATGGTTTCTCTCCATCCCCATTACATTTTGAAAATCTAACAATGCCATAAACTGCTTGAGAGCTGGGAAAACCAGAAGCTTTTGAATGAAGATTAACAATTGAGGTTACTGACTCCTAACTTTAGAGTTCAGTATTTTTCATGTTAATGGGTAACACAACACTGAAGAATAACACAGGCCAGCCTCTCTCTCATGAAGAGTTAGTCTGCAATTCAATGTGCTTTAGTAGTCAAGTAGTCATGAAGCGCTGCTCATCTCAACTCCCAAGAAAGCAAACACCTTTTCCAAAGTGACAGCAACTAGAAAGGGTGATTGGTATCTTACCTAAAACCTGAAAAGGAAGTCAATTAAAAAAAATTAAGAAGGTTATAGAAAACCTGTAAAAGCATATTTCCTACAGTATTGCAATTGCACATTAGGTTCCATGCAAAGTGTTTTAGGAATAACAATGCTTTATTTGTGTATAACTGAACACAAATAAAAGCAAATGCAATGTCTCCCAACTGTTAGGTTTATACACATCAAACCCTGTGATTTCTGCAAGAAGATATGTGGTTTTATATGCCAAGAAAATGGCTAAAATACCACTAGTTTTGATTTGCCTGTACAGTCAGTCAGCTGTTCAGCATGCCAGCTGTACAGTCAGTTCAGCATGCCAAAATGACAACCTTCAAATGTGCCAAGGTTAGATTCACCATCACCAGATTTATTGTTCCACAAAGTCTCCAAAAGGACCCCAAAAAACTCATCAAGTTAGCTCCAACTTCAAGCAAAGCAGAAGATTCTACTTGGCTAAAGCCACTCCAAAGCTACCTATATTTAAAACATGTCTAGAGAAAGATGAGTATATATTTCAGCTCCTTCCAATGAATATGCAATGAATATAAAACTCATCAAAAACTACAAACTGACTGGATGACTGAGTCCATGCAGCACCACTAGCTGGAGAATGGTACAGGATGGATTGTGCCAGGATATTAATGGCATTGCAGCTTCTACATACTTTGTTATATCTCAGTGGTTTGGGACTGGCAAAGCTGCTGGCAACTTCAAAGACCCTCTCTGAAAATCTATATAAAAATCACTATAGCTGGGTAACAGACTTAAACACCACTCCTGCCTTCTTTATTCCTCAAAATCTGCCTTCAAAGATGTGGAGCTGGAAGGTTTTAGTGAAGCGGACTGCCTGTTCAGATGAGTATTTTAAATGCACAACTTATTCAGAACCAGCATGGCCATGTAATTTGGATAAAAGAACCCAGTATCACTCTTCTCCTTTCTTCTGCCAAATGAATGTGCTCAGTGTGGACTATTACTTTATTTATAACAACTGTGGCTGAACAAATGGAAAATAATTCCATCACAGGCAGGATCAGTGAAAGTACCTAATTTTGAAATAACTAAAACAACTGTTACAAAGGTTCAGGAGCAGACAATAGTCAGGGCACTGGAAGAGGGAAATATACCTTGTAAAAGAAGTAGAAAAATAACTGGATCATGGAAGCAGGAGATTTCCAAGAATGAATGCTTCCATTTGAAATATAATGCAGATGTTTCTCTCTCTTTCCAGATTTTACTAGAATATACCCACCTCATTTTTCTGCAATATTTTGGTGAAGAGATTCAACAGTTAGCCTTGTAAGAGGAGAGCTTTGTCCCCACCTCAAGTTCATGTCCTTAACTGCACCATTCCTTTAAAGAGCCAAAGAGGTCACTGAGTTCTGAAAAGAGAGTGGCTGTACTGAACTACCACCATCCTGTGCCACCAATAGTAACATAAAAGTAATTTTAAAATGGAACAGGAACCCTCTTCATTACTTTATTCAGCCTTGCTCCCTTTTAAAATATCAGCCTAAATCCCTTATTCTCTCCTTACCTTCTGCTAACATAACTCAAGAAAGCATTCTGAGGTTCTGAGAAGTCGACTGTGTAAGTTTAATATTTATTATTTAAGCCATCAACATCTCAGGCATGACTGTAGCCCCTCCACAAAATCAGTTTTAAACACAAAATTTCTTTATTTATCATTAGAAATGGAAAATACAAGGCACCTTACACTAATATGACAAACTCAAACACTACAGGTGGGCATCTGTAAGTTGTGACTGTTTTATAGATGCCAATCTTAGACATTAGACACTAAATCTCTGTTCTTCCCACCATGGTCAGACTCATGTGCATAAAGGTAGAAGTGGACCCTCAGCAGCTCAGAAAATGTAAACGACAACTGCCTGCAATAATCTGTGTTCTGAGTCCACTCAGATCCACTGGTTTTGTTTAGGATCAAATTGAGTTGGATAAAGAATGTAACAGTGTGGCCAAACAATGGCTTGAGTCAGACTCATAGATCACAAGCCATTTGACTACACTTGCTGTAAGACTGGATGGCTTTTCCTCCTAATGGATTTTAGTTCTGCAGTCTGGAATAGGAAAGTTTATTCCAGACCGGTATAAAAGCAAAAATAAGGTCATGTAGGAGTTGGAAACTAAAAATAATAATCATGAGCACACAGTAAAGGAATGTACTTTGCACTTCTTTTTGTTAGAACAACAGAATCGTTTGGGTTGAAAAGAACCTTTAAAGATCATCTAATCCAATCTCCCAGCTGTGTGATGTTTCCCTTTTTCCAGTCACTGGGGCTTTCACCTGATTGCCATGACTTTTCAAATATGATGGAGAGTGACTTGGCAACTGCATCAGTTCTTCCTGCTCATAATGATTCTCTTGATGAAAAAGGCCATCTGTCATTACAGTGGTATGAGATCCTATGGGCAAAAGACGACGAGTCAATGTCTCGTTTAGTAGTCATTTAACCACAAGAAACTTGAACTCTGGGGTTATCTGCACCTTCATGTTTCCTTAGGAGTTGATAACTCACAAGCACCTAGTATAGGAGGACTTTCCCACCTGTGCTTTAAAGAGAGGAACATTTTGATTCTGACATTACAGGCCATTTGATTGTGGGAATGTCTGGTCAAGTGACAGGGATGGTAGCATGCAGCAGACGAGCAGTTGTTTATGAAAGGTGCTCTCTCTGCCTGAGTATATGAACACAATGCAAAAGGGAAACAAGGTACCTCATGCAGCTCCCTGGTGCAAAATTGGGTCTTCTTCAAAGATACCAGGGAATTAAGGCTGTGTCCTCGAAAGCTGTATCCTTTCTGATGAAGTCTTATCAGAAAAACTGGGCTCAGAGCAGCCAAAGAATTACAGGGCCACATTCCCAGTTCAGAGGGCAAGAGGAGAAAGTAAGCTCTTATCTAGCCTAAAACAAAGGACCAGCCACTTTAAGCGCTGTGTATATTATCATATAATATAGCTATTTTTATGGTTCTTTTGCTGTGTCTTCCGTGTGTCTATATTGTGAGTATTACTAGGTCAGGCTGTCACCAGGACCTATTCAAGAAGGACTGGGTTGGAAACACATGGCAGAATACTATTACTTTTAAACAGTAAGTAGAGTCAGGCAAATTACCTATTTATATTGAAAATATTTATTCAAGAGCCCTCAGTCTTAAGGTCTCATTACAGATAGCAGACATATAAGAACAGGCAGTACATCTTAATTTGTAAATACTGGGCTAAATGCATGGATAGCTATTTCACTTCACTATGCAAGTAAGTAAACATAAAATAGACTTCAAAAAAACATTAGTCCAAATGAAAAACACCTTTCCTAGAGCAAACATTTTCAATAGCTGCTGGGATTGGTTATCCTGACTTCGGGATGATGAACCTAAGATATCTCAGACACCTCTGGACTGCTACTAACAGCTACTGCACTCCAGGACACTCAGACTGCAAATCCAAGTAGTACATACTTACCAAAAAAAAAAAAAAAAAAAAAAAAAAAGAAAAAAAAAAAAAAGAAAAAAAAAAAAAAAAAAAGAGGGGAAAAAAGCCCTACCTCTGTCTCACAATGAACAAGAATGAAAGAGTAGACAAAGCCAGAAGCGCACCACTCTGGTTTACAACCTCATCATTTAACAGTGAATTATCAACAGTAAAAATTCCTCTTTATCCACATTCCAGTTATCTGAGTATCTTGAGTTCTTCACAGATTTTTGCCAACAAAGAATCCTTTAGAGGAAGACACAAACCAGGAAATAATTTTAATTCATCCAAATTTTTAATTCATCCAAATTAATTTTTAATTCATCCAAATTTTATGAGTCTGATTTAATGGCATCAACAAAAATAAAACAAAGAAACCAAACAAACCATAACCATCCCACCTGAATCCTTGATACATTTTTATCCTCTGTCACCAAGACAAAACACTAAGTGCAGAGAGATCACTACCAACATGTTGATCCCACTTCCAGCTGCACACAATTGTGCTATGTCTGAGAAAAATCAGCTAATTATTCTAAAGACAAGTATGAGCAAGTCACTGAGGTCTCTGTGTTCACCACCAAATAACAGACTAACCAGTCTCTGTTGCTAATCTGTGTCAGAGTCTGCAAAAGACAGTGAATACCAACTAAGGGCTGTCCTCCCTAGCAACAGAAAGGGTCACAAAGCTTTATAATTTCTAGCATAGCAAAGAAACATCCATGACGTTTGAACTAGAATGACTGTGGTCTCAACGTTCCCCGTCACATCCTGTACTACTTCCTGTTATTTGGGGATTATTCAATAATCCATGTTCTTTCTGGCAGCTTTCCTCTCCTCTCATTCACAGAACGGAGGTAATGACTAGACAATAAAGACGCCTTTGCACCCACACATTTCAGTAAGAGGGAAAGGTAATGAACATTGTAGCATTACTTGAGCCATGAGAACAACTTATTTTCTTAGCCAGTGTTCTGCAGCCTTTAATTTAGCATTTACGTTAGTTATTATAACAGGAATATTAGTTGCCCCAAACAGGCTCCTTTTAACTGGTTAATAATGCTATATTGGGAAGATTGGAAAAAAAAAAAAAAAAGAATAATAAAGAAGAAGAAACTTATGCTAATTGTTCAACTCACGTTGTTAAAGTGGTAGATTGTACTCATCTGGAGAAACAGGATTAGAAAATGGATTTCATAATCTTTCCCAGTCAGGTGTGCTTCCTGCAATGTTTTCTAATTAGCACAGCAGATCTCTGTTGGAGTTGCAAAGTCAGTCTAAGCAACACATAAGTTCAGTCACACAAGAAGCCAAACCTCTTTTTGCTTAGAGAGTAGAGAGGAAACAAGTCAGATGTATATTTATCTTTTATTATAGTTGCACTTATTATATAAAGTTTTAAGATGTAAGTCCAACACTTTGGCTTTACAGGCATAAGAACATTTGCCATGGCTCAAGGCCAGCTCCAGAGGCATGAGACAGCTCCTCAGCAACCTTTGTTCTGCTAAGTTACAACAGGGCACAGATACATCCAGAGTGGGTTTTTGTTGGTTTTGGTTATTTTTTTTTACTACGGGATTAAACTGCGACAGTGCCTTGGTTTTCTTCAGACTTTTTTCAGACTGTTTTTCTTTCCTAAGCCAAATTGCTTCCCCACTCAGTGAAGCAACCTTTTTAATGCCTTGTTTACTAAGGTGCACTATGAGCATAATGTAAATTCTTTAACACACCAAGCACAACCCCAAGTTTCAGAAAGATCTATGGTTGCCTAAAGATTAGAGGTGAAAGTTATCCACAATCCTGCATACATTGATGTTGCTGTACCACTGTGTAAAACACAGGAACTCCTTCCTCAGGGCGTTATTTTCCCACTACCACATCTATCCAAATTCTGCTGGTTTCTCCGCTTCTTCCCAACTTTGGTTTATTTCCTGTTGCCTGACTCTGCTTACCCAGCCAAGGATCGCGGTGCAGACAGAGCTTCAATGGACCGCAGCAGCACTAATGGCAAACACCCTCTGAAGTTTCCTACAACAAATCTGCACAGAGTGCAATGTTCTCTCTACAAGATGGATGAAACTGAGGTGACTTTAGAGTCATCACTGAAAAGCAAAAATGCCAATATGCATTCCAGTTCTGCAACTTATTGAAGTCCTGACACTACAGCATAAGATGGAAAGTGATTCCCATTTTAATTTGAAAACTGGTCAGTTAATTTATCCATTTATATTCACTTGTTTTGATAAAGCCAGTTAATTTTTAGTGCAGAGAGCAAAGTGGTCCTCTTCTCATCTGCTGAGTGTAGTTTTCAAAGTCTGTGGATAAAGCAGATACTCTTCGTGACAAGAAAAAGTCTGCCCTTTGAGGTTTAAAACGAAGTTGCTCAGAGCTGAATTTGGTGGTCTTTTTGTCTCGTTGGATTTGGGGGGGTCTTTGGGGGGGTGAGCAGTGGGTGTTGAAACATCCAGTTAGCACAACAATTGGGAAAATAATGAGGACACTATGAAGTTGAGAACTACAAAGGCTGAGTCTCCTTTTTAGCTCTACAAAGTAAGTACTGCCATTCCTTTAAGGATAACACAAACCATACTTCATTGACTTAAACTACAATTGCTCATAACCAGTAACTAAGTTCACCCCCTGAAGAAATCGAGATATTTGTATTAGAAAAAACGTTTCTTGACAATGTGGATGTAAATCCAGGACGAGGAGTCCAGAATCATCAGCACTCCAGAATAAGGGAAGTTTCCTGATCCAATAGTAAGAAATTGAAAAATATTTTACTATTATTATCATATTAATAATGTGTAATTATTTATTTAATTGTTAATAATTATTATCTAAGTGGCATGTACTGCTTGTGACACCTTTTAGTATGACTTTAAGGCTTTCTTATATATCCTGAAAATACTTTACAATATTAACCCATTGCTCTTTGTATTATGAAGATTAAACTTCAAGTTGGATTTACAATATTGAAATAGACTTGTCTTCATTTTCTCATTTATCGACACAAACAACAGAAAGATGTTAAAACACTGTGTTATTGATTTTTGGCACAGTGTCATTCTGTGTTCACATCTGTAACCATAAGTCGAACAGCTGAAAGACTATCTCTATTCCACAAAAATTAATTTGGCAAATCAATGCAAGGAATTGGGTTTAAATGATTTCACACCAAATCAGTTCAATAAACTGTTGCCCTAATTAACACTGGTGGCTTGTGGTTTTTTAACAAGCTCCGACACAGAAGTTCAGCAAGATGCCAGGCATTATATAAAGGCTGAGCTTGTCTTTTTGCTGTGTGTAGACTGAGCCTTGATCTCTTTCTTTCTTTTTTTTTAGCTAGAGATAGGTAATTTCTGTGACTAGAGTATAAAGTAATTATTAATAGAGTGAATGTGTTTTATACACTGATTCTGTACCATATCTGAGAATGTAAGAATCACCTTTCTCCCACCAAAAGCTGTCTGAAATATGGCCCCACCATGTCCCTTTAAGAAAGGGAAATACTCTCATTATCACTTCACACGAGTAAACAGCCTGCTTAATGGTCTGCTGTTTCAGAAGGGAGCATCAAACAGCTATAGTAAACATAGATTTTCACAGGATTTGAGGGAAACTCAGAACTTCTAAAAAGAAGTCCAGTTTGTAGGAAAGCTTGTACATGACATCTCACACTCTCACCATGCAGTGCCCTGGCCACTCGAGGATGTTACTTAGCTACTTCCACATTATTTACAGGCTAGTACTCTGCTTCACTACAGCCTGGACATTATTCCAAAGAAAGGGCTTTTCCCTTTTTTTTTTTCCTTTCTCTCTGTTGCCCCCTCCCCAGGTGCTGGCCCGTCCCCTCTGGTGTGGCGGGTGTCTTTGGAGCAGCCAGGACAACGTGACTCGAAGGACTCCCCCAGTCCTCCACAACCGAGGGGGAAACGCCGGTGGCGAGCAATCCTGGGGAGGCGGGGAACAGAAAACGAAAGCCCTGCTTCCAAATCCTAATGACAGTTAGCAGGGATTAAGTAATAGCTACTGACCTCTTAAGCTCACAGTAAAGAAAGGTGGTCCTGTTTAATTCTCCTCTGCTCCCTACAGCTCCTTCTTATACAACGCTCCGCAGCTCCGGCATATCACCTCCCGCACGCCCTATCGCTGTCGCGGCGGCAACACCCCCTCGGCCGGGAATACAGCAAGGCACTGCAGGGGCGGGCTGACGGCAGAGGCAGCTGTAGCAGGCGCTGAGGCTGGGAGCTTTCGCCCAGGAAATACCCGGAAAGCTGCACGTGGCTCGCACCTCCCTGGGCGCTTGGGCAAGACCCCCCCGGTTAAGCCCGGGCCGTGGTCACTCTGACGTAGGGTTTCCAAAATGGTAAACTACATATCAATAAATCCCGTTTATACGCTTAATATGCCTCAGTAGCTACAGCCGTAGAGAAAGAATAGGGGGGGAAAAAAAGGAAGTTAGGATTATATATATATTGAAATCAGTCACAATGGAATGCTGAACTGACCACAAGGATGCTTGGCAGAACACCCAATATAGGGCCAGAAGGAGGAGCAAACAGGAGCAACTCGTCGGTCTAAAGTGCCAACTGGGTAAAAGGTGATTTTGGCGGGGGGAGAGTGAAAACACAGACTCACAGCCCACCGAGTCTAGAAACCCTCTGACTCGAGGAGGAGACTGAGAATGTGGACAAATTAAAGTGAGAGAATCACTCAACCAGTAGAATCACAGAATATTCTTGAGTTGGAAGGAACACACAAGGATCAAGATGTCCAACTCTGAAGTGAAAGGTCAATATGGGGATTGAGTGTACAACTTCGGTGTTATTAGCACCATGCTCTAACCAAAGTGAGCTAAGAAGATATAATACTAATTAATTAGAGAACTATGCAACTTGTAGCCTATTAATAGTGGTATTTTTGTTTGCTAAAACATATAAATAATATAAAGTTTTGATGATCAGGGAGCTAGCCTTTTGTGGGTTACCACCTAGCTCCTTACTTTGCACAAACCAGAATAAAGAAATAGAGATTCCTCTCCTCGGTGTGTGAATTAGCATTGCATACCACGTAATGAGCCCATATTAGGGACAACAATCCCAGCCAGGCACTCCCGGAGCCCACTCATGCAGTGGTTTGCAGACACTGGTACATCAGCGGTGTTTGTGTCTGCCCAGCTGCAGCCATAGGGTTTATGTCGCAGGATGAATCTGTGCTCAGGAAATTGGGAGTTTCAGGAGTGCCAAGTGGGAAAGAAATCACGCTCTGCCCAGCTTTGCCCAAGCAGGAGGCATGCAGAGAGCAGCTGCTAGAACAGCCCCAGCCAGGTGTTCAACAAGCTCTTACTCAAGACTATTAGCCTCCCTTTCTACTGGGATTGCTCCCTGGCAGACAACATACTGTGCTTAAGCACTAGCTTTTCCTAGGGGAGACACCTTTTACCCAGATCTTACTCCCAGCCTCTTTACTTGCCCTTTCTTATCTACATGCAACAAGACTTCCAGCTGCTTCTTTTGGGGCTTGGAAGATAAAAGCCTGTGAGGGTACAGCTATTTTCCCCCAGGCCAGCAGTTCCTGCAATGAAAAATGTATGAAATTAGGATGGCCTGAATTCCACAGATCTTTCTACACCATGCTGATGGTGGGCCTTCATACAGTGGAACCTACAGGTACAAAGGATCAAATTCTGTATCCTGTCATCTCAAACATAAAGTAGAAATACCTCTGGAGAACCTTTTTTTTGTTTTGCACACAAGTCTGCTCAAGTCAACCTGGTCTTGGTAAATCTTGGGGTGTGCTGTGTAAAGTAGTCAGACCAGAGGAAGCCCATCTTCTTCCTACAGAAATTAAAAATTCAGTGCATCTCTGGATTCCTTAAATTCTTTATTCTTAAATTCTTTATTCTAAAATTCTGCAGGTTGGGATTTTGAGAGTGACACACCCTTCTTTCCATATTTTCTCATTTCTGACCTGTTAACTTCCTCATCAGAAAGATTACAGGAACTCACTTGGCCTCCTCCCAGCTTTTGTTTGCCAGAGTCACATTTTCTGAACCAGTTACAAAGTTTTACTATTGCAAAACTTCCATGGTCTAACATAACTTTGACTGCACTTACGTTTTGTGATGACATTACTATGCTGGTTGCTTCAAATAAGTTATGTTTCAAAACTATTTCCATCTCCTTTCAAAGACATTGTATTACATAGGCTAAAGTACAAACTATGCCTCAGCAGCTTTATTTACAGTTGTTACACAACTGAAAAAAGGAGCTCCAGAAAGTAACTGAAACATTATACACAGAAGTAATGAGCAGGAAGTTTAAAGTCTTAAGATCTTCAATGTATGTGTGGTATTACATAAAGGAGGATTGGCAGACCAGGAGATATAATATTTACACATATACATCATGAGTTCCACATACGGGACAGTTAATGACTAGCACGTGACTATGATCAGCATAAAGTAATGACTCAATTAGCATGTGACAGGAAATTGTAACGCATAGCAGAACATATGAAAGAACGCATATGGGAGTGATTAGAGACAGATGTAACTCAGACCCCTTGGATTCAGTAATCATGCTCCTCTTCATACAGCCATGTGATGTACAGGATGTGGAAACTGTTCAGTCTCACAGTTAATCTTCTCAAAAAAAAAAAAAAAAAAAAAAAAAAAAAAGAAAAGAAAAAAAGAAAAAATCACCTACTTTCCAAATGGATCAGACCCCAAAACCAGATGGAAGTGGCACAACACACAGTCAAACAGGAGGGCACAACTGCCTCTAACTGCTAACCTGTTAGGCAGGTTAGCTTAAACCAGTCCTGTACCTACCTGCTGTTTGATCCCTGTATATAACCTCAAGCTCCCTCTGCCATAGGATTGTTTATTTATTCAGGCAGCTAGATGAAACCCCCAACATTTAAATGAGCTCCAGACCTGGACAAGATGCAGGGGGAGCAGTTCTTCCAGTGGCGGAATGAGATACAGGCTCTGAAGAAGTAATTTGTAGCTGTGAGATAAACTGGGTCCCCAGGGGGGTGACAGTGTGCAGGGGAAAATACCAGCCTGGGAAGAAGCAACAGCAAATAGACCTGCATGGACATAGTAATACTGGTGTCTTACACCAGCTGTCTCTCTTTACATATCGAAATAGCAGAGACAATATCTATAAATAATAAGTACCTTTCAGTACCAATAAGCCTTCACCAAAATTGGATGGATATTGTACAGCTTTCATCATTGCAAAATTGCTAAGAAAAAAGGCCAGCAGGGGTAGTTAGGCCAACACAGGCATAGCCGGGAACTGTAGACAAGCTTCTGGCACAAAATCTTTCTTCAGATCTGAAATGTATGAAATACATTTTCAGAGAGTAATTAGATATGTAGGAGTCAGACCACTCTGAAGGTAAAGGCAACTGAATCCCTCAGAGAAGGGACAGTAGTGGAAGAGCAGGATGAGAGAAAAAATTTTTAAAACCTGCAGCTCTGCATACGAAAGAGTCTCTTAACAGGGCTTTTTAGGAGTCTAAGAAGAGGCTGGGCCATTCCCTCCCCTTTTTGTCCTGTATTTCTCATTGTCTCGTTTTTGATCATACCTGCACATTCTTTTATTCTGCTGATTATCTTTAGACACCCTGTTTCTCCTCACTCTGACCTTCCACAGTTCCAGGGGAGTTACAAGTCCCAGGAAACAGATATAGTAATTGACATCAGCTACAATATAGCAACCTCTCACTTGTCAGGAACAACTAAGCAATGCAAAATAATGTAATCAGCTCCTGATGGTAGCTGACTGGAAACTACTAGAAGCCTACCATGGGAATAAACAGTTTTATTTGGGAGAATGAAATAGCATATAGTAGTATTCCACTAAATCACAATGGTAAGGCAAAAAGTGTAAATAAGAAGCTGGAAGCTACTTGGATAACAGAACAAACTGGCTTGGCATCAGTCCTGAGAATAATGCCTGACTCAACTCCTCAGCCAGCAAGCACATACAATAAATATCAAAGTAGGTAGGATGCACTAAGGAACAGCAGCAGAACGCACTCTGATGTTATTGCTACAATCATTATTTAATTTCAGATTAATCAAGACCATGAGCCAAGGCTCCGGGTCATGTAATCCAGCAGTGCTCACACACACACACACACACACTTTACAAATGCCACAGCCTAAGTGCTGAGCTCAGGGACAGGGCTGGGCAGCTCGCTTAAATAAACTCCAACAGGGACACCACCTTACATGGAACAATGGGGAGGGATAAATCTGGAATGAAGAAGATGAGGTAAAGACAGCAGTGATTAAATTAAATATTAATGTCAGTGTGTGGAATCAGATGGCCAGATTAGATCCAGAATTTTCTTTGGGGATTGCTGGACAGACACTGTTCATTTTTTCAATTTTATTTGACTGCACTGACAAAACAAGAGTGGTTTTATGGTGTTACTTGGATCAGGGCTTGTCCTAGAAAAAAATAATAAAGCACCATAAAAGAGATCTTGTGAGATGAGTGGCTGTTGAAAAATGGCTTGAAGAGCAGGACCATGAGATGCTAGACGCTCTGCTTCTGCAGCATCTGCCACAGAATACAGGCTAGGCATTGTGCGAGCAAAACCTTGAGGGTGAGCTGCAAGGACAGTGTCCTTGGTGGTTTGGGAAGTACCGAATTTTATGAAAGAGAAATTGTGGTCAAAAGGATGCAGAACAAAGAGACCACGAGCTGGGAGGGGACAAGATAATGTAGCTGTATGCAAGTAACCAATAACAGTGTGGCAAGTAGTCTTACTAACCAATGACATAATGACATGTAAAACCTGCTAGCTGCTAGAAAATGTACTTAAGTCTGAGAACCTAGAGAAATAGTGGGAAAAAAGCTTGTATTGATCACATTGATCCTGTATTGCTTATTCTCCTCGTCGATTGTGGTGCACAGCCTTAAATGGGATTACCTTAAATAGTGAATTTTTGTACCGCTTCAAGTGGCCAGCTTAAGTTGGGTCCCCAGGGTGGTGACAGTGTGCAGGGGAAAATGACAGCCTGATCTTTGGCAGCAACATTAGGTGTGGTCTGGATGACCAGCACAGAGCTGAGGGGGGGTTGTGGGGAAGCCTGTGCAGCAGCACCAGCTGGGGACTGCACACGTCTCTTCACAGGCTTCCCGCAACTCGCCCCACAGCCGAGGCCATGGTTGCAGGACACCTGCCACCTCTGGAGAGGCACAGACTGAGGAAACCCTCAGCTCTACCATTGAGAAGAGGGACCCTTGGAAAATACTGCTTGAGACACAAGCGGCCCCAGCACCACCGTGACATGATACCACATTATAAGAAGGCTATTAAGCTATTAGTGTCCAGAGCAGGGCAACAAAGATAGTGAAGGGCCGTGAGGAGGAGCCGTACGAGGAGCAGCTGAGGTCACTTGGTCTGTCCAACCTGGAGGAGACTGAGGGAAAACCTCATCAGAGTCTACAATTTCCTCATGAAGGGCAGAGGAGAGACAGGCACTGATCTCTTTTCTCTGGTGACAGGACCAGCGGGAACGGCCTGGAGTTGTATCAGGGAGGTTTAGGTTGGATATTAGAATAAAGTTCTTCCCCCAGAGGGTGTTTGGGCACTGGAACAGACTACCCAGGGAAGTGGCCACAGCACGAGCCTGACAGAGTTCAAGAAGCGTTTGGACAACGCTCTCAGGCACCTGGACTCTCGGGGTGTCCTGTGCGGGGCAGGAGTTGGACCCCATGATCCCTGCGGGTCCCTTCCGACTCGGGAGATGTTGTAAAACCCTCTCAGCCGTCCGCGACGCCTCCCGCCATCGCCCCCTGCCGCGCCCCACCGGCACCGCAGCGATGGCGGCCCCCACGGCCCGCGCGTGAGCCCGACGCCGACCGCCGCTGCCGTGAGTGGGGACAGGCAGCCGAGCCCGTTGCGCGGCCAGGGCGGGCCCCGTCGCCGCTCCCGCAAGCACCGCCGCACCTGAGCGAGCCCCGCCGCCCCTCCCGGCGGGCTCGGCCCGGCGCAAAATGGCGGCGGAGGATGGCCGGCCCGCCGTGGGGGCGGAAAGGGCGCGGGAGAGGTTTCCGCCGGGGGGGTTCCGTCGGGGCTCCGGCCACGGTAGCGCTGCAGTGACTGCGGGAAGCGGCGGGCGTCTATAAAGGCGGCGGGGGTCAAACCAGGGGCACTGAGCGGTGGCATCGCGGCGAGAGCAGCAGTGCCGTGAGACGAGCTGGGGCTTGCTAAGTGACCCCGAGAGCCCGAACTCATTTCCCTTCGGACCCTGTTAATGGTAACTGCTCTTGAAATACATCTCAGTCGCCTTCAGAAGAGGGATGCGAGGCAAATTTATCTAGCAAGCTACAGAGAAAGCCCGATAAGCAGAGAATAATCAGAAATGTGGCAGAAAATGAGGAACAGGTAGTCAATAGGTAAGTTCACTCTTGAGAGACAGAATATGTAAGTTCTAAAACCTAGGAAAACAGAATTCCCTTAATCTTGTCAAGATAAGAGGGACAAGAATCTGTTTGAGGCCAGCACAGAAACCGCTCAATCATCCCACTAAGGACTGCACATGCTCCAGAGAGAAAGGTGAAAAGTGCATTGTGATGAAGACTACGGATCTTCATCATGAAAAGACCCCCAAAGACCACCAGCACACACAGCGCATGCGTGGCACACATGCTAATGGTATTAATGATTTCCGAGAAATGATTTGTATAACCACTCCTATCCCAGTGAATGCGATGAATATTCATGAATGTTACCCATAATATTGTGAGTTGGAAGTGCCGGTGTGTGTGTTAGGAGGAGCGATCCCCCCACACCCGGCGTGCCAAATAAAGCAAATACCCACTTCTTTGACTTTGTCTCTGAAGTGTCTCTGGGCCTGCTTGGGGCAAATCAAATTGGCACCCCACATGGGACCCTAACTCTGCTCGGCTGCCGGATCCAGGGGTAAGCAGACCTCCCAGTCGCGACCCTGAATTTTCAGGGAAGCTCAGCTGTCCTTTGGCTCACAGCGGGGGCAGACCAAGGACCATCTGCACCAAATTAAGGTATTTGCTATTTAAAAAAAAAAAAAAAAAAATACCTGCAGGTCCGGGGTACAAGTCCCCGAGGGTAGGTCGAGACTGGGTCTCCCAAAGTTAGTCCCGGGCAGGGGTTGGACCCCACTGTCAGGAAAGGTACCTTTAAGGGATTGGATTCCCCCGCGGTTGCACCCCAGTTGCACTGCTACTTTTGTTACGTGTTCTGAACGCCAAGTGAATGCGGAGCTCTACCTGTGGTTCCGTTATCTGGCGACAGAAACGGCCAGGGAAAAGCAAAGTGTTTGGCAAAGAGTGAATGAGTATAAAACATATATAAACTGTTGGTTTGGAGTATCTGGTGGGGGTGGACTGTATTATTGAAGGGGAAAGGTTTTAGCTATTAAATTGAGAACACCCAGACCCCCAACACCTCTCTAATATGGCTCTATTTGATTTTCCTTTTGAAATCCTGTGTTTAGTGTGTGGAAACAGTTGTGAGGCTTCAACTTGGTGTGGTTGTATCAATTGTGAGGGGAAGTGACTCGAAGGAGTGTGTGGTGTCCAAGCTGCCGGAGGACGGAGCTTGGTATCAGACTAAAAAAGAACTTGGGAAAAATGAAGGTGTAGATAATGTTAAGAGTAGCGTGGCTTTGTGGACGTGCAAGAAAGTAAAGAGAAAAGTGGCAAAGAGTGGCGTGGCTTTGTGGACGTGCAGAAAGGTTTGTGTTGAAGAAGAGAGGGAGGACAGACAAAGGATGGGATCATCAGAAAGAAAGAAAATAACCCAGAAAAGTCCGTTACGAGGTGTGATTTTAGAGTTAAAGTCTCCTGCTTGTATTAAAATTCAATTGCTAGGTATTTTGGAGATAAAGTCTCCTGCGTAAGTTACTGTGAATGGTTTTTTTTTAGCAAAGTTTGTTCAAGTGCTTCTGAGTTTTTTCTTTGAATGCGTGTGTACTCGTGTGAGTGGTTAGTTTGTGTAAGCGCTGGCACATAGAATCAATGAATCAATGCGGGGATGCCCGTAAACTAAGAGTAATTTGCTACGAAAGTGTTAAAACGTAACTTTTAAATGTTTGATTGAGAATTGTTTTAGATCTTTCTTGTGTGTGCTTGCTTGGCCGAGGCATTTCAGACAGAGAGGTTGCCTTAGAAATGCAGATTGACACTGCTGAAGGGAAGGTGTGTGAACGATATCTCTTCCCTCAAAATCAAGCTCTGCCTAATTGCAGAGAAGGGTGACAAAATTGGCTCTGTTGCAAAATAAAATTAGCTAAGAGAAAATATAAGAATTTCCAAAAGGGGGGGTGAAAGAAACAAAACCACATCCTTCTCCCCACTCTAGCATGTGTTATCATTGTGCAAGTTCTTTTAATACCATTAACACCTTTGAATGCTCAAGTGTATGCAGACGTAAGAGAAGAAGCCACTCAAGCCACAGAAGGAAGAACTGCTGACTGCCCTTGCAGCTAAGATCTACGAAACAGTTAATCTGTTAACACAAAAATATTGTTTTTGTATTTCCAAAACAGTATTACCAACAGTGTTGTTCCTAGATCAGTCAGCTATCCTAACCTGTAATGGTGAGTAAGCAAAAAAGGGGGGAAGGTGATACCCTTTTAACACATGCACATAAAACAATGGCTAAATCAGACAAAAAATTAATTATCTTTAAAATAAAAGGTTTCAAAAGGATAGCTGGCTATTCTAACAAAGTGCTAAGACCAAGTACGTTCTGTTGGTGATTGTCACATTTCTAACTGTTGTTGTTACATGCATTTTTGTTTGTCTAGCGTTTAAGAATGCTAAGCCCCACAGAAGGGAGATACTGTCTAGAAATCATAAACCAATCTGCTGAGCTTTGGGCTCTGCAACAGAAAGATGCTTTAAAATTTAAGATAGCAGTTACCATTCATATGAATTCCAGTATACTTTCTTCTTTCTGCTCAGTCTGCTAGAAATTCCACCAAAGGTGGGGGGAAGGTACCCTGATAAGTGTTGTTTTCCCATGCTTTGGGGGATTTGGCAGTTGCTTTTGGAGAGCGCAGTAACCTGTTACTTATTTTTCTAAGTTGCTAGATCCAGTAGCCAAAAGCAACTCATTGTCTCAGGATGTCTCAGAATGTAGCCAGAGGCTGGCTGCATTGTCTGCAATGGCTGCATTGTCTGCAATGGCCGTGCAGCAATGGCCTTGATGGTAACTGAGGCCCCAGGGCTAATGATAAAAAGATATCTAATTGTTAAAGTTTAACACTAAGTAGAAGCTTTGTTGACTTAAAAAAAAAAAAAAAAAAGTCCAGGTGGATAACCAGTGCTCGGTTATTACAATATGAATCTGGTTTGGTGGAACAAGAGAATTTAGAATTGAGAAATAAGGAGAGTTTTGACCCAGCCTCCTGTTTAAGCGGCCCTGGAGAGTGGGGGCTGGGCAGAAACCCATGACGGCATTCAGCTGATAGCTCTCCAAAGTCGGGCTAGGGAAGATTTGCAAAGCACTACCTGGCCTGAAAGATAAAATGTGTTTGTTAGTGAGTCTTCAAGAGTGATTGAAGAAAAACAATTTTAAAAATACACTATCATTAATAAGAAAAAAGTTAAAAGAAGGGAGTGGTTGCCACCCACACGGTCAGCTCAAACGGCAGAACTGTATATGCTCCTAAGAGCCTGAAAACTATATTGGAGCAGGACAATGATCATGCCCAAAATACTGAGGCCGCAGAGAAAACAAAAATACCCACTTTTTAAGACCTTTTAAATTTATGGGATGTTAAAATTCCAAAGAGATCAAAACAAGCTTCCCCGGTGGTTATTAAATTGCTGAAAGGGGCGCAGCCAGTGTCAATTTAAGAGTTTCAATTAGTTGAAAATTAGTTTCAAAAGTTTTTAGAAGTTTCAATTTAAAAGATGCTTTCTTTTGTCTGCCATTAGCTGAAAGCAGTCAGGAAATTTTTGAAAACCCCAAAACAGGGAGAAAAAGTCAATTTACATAGACTGTATTGCCACAAGGATCCAAAAATAGCCTCACAATATTTGAAGATCAAGGACCTAAAGAACTGGAAGGCTGGACACCACCACTTAAAGGTACACTTCTGCTGTATGTTGATAACCTACGCATGAAGACTGCAAGAACTACACTGTAAGTCTTTTAAATTTTCTGGGACTGAGTGGACATAAAGTCTCCTAAAAAGCTCAGTTAACCCTCCAGAGAGTTACATATCTGGGATATGAACTGGCAGGGGGAGAGAGAGACTTGGGAAACAACAGGAAGGAGGCAATTTATCACTAAACTTTTTCTGTTGATCTCACATGAGAAGCAAGGACTGGCGCTGGGACTTTTGGCACAGAAGCTGGGACCCTACAAAAGGCCAGTGGCTTGTTTCTCCAAGCAATTGGATGTGGTCAGCTGAGGATGGCCTGCCTGCCTGTGTGCAGTGGCAGCTGTGCTCATCTAGTGTCAGCAGTGCTCACGCAGAAGGGAAGTCACTGGTTAGCCCCATCTCACTTTCTCAAATATCAAGCTGTCCTAGCAGAATCTGAAGATGTGAGTATCCAAATAACCAACATCTTAAATCCAGCAGCTTACCTCCAGGGCAGAGTTACTGAGGAGCCCGTACAGCATGACTGCGTTGACTCCAGCCGAAGGACTCTCCATTGGAAAACGCGGAAAACTGGTACACTGATGGAAGTAGTTATGTCAAAAATGGTAAGCACCTTGCTGAGTATGCAGCTACAACCACAGATGTTGTCATTGAGGCAAAACTGTTACCTGTGGAGACATCTGCTCAAAAGGCTGAGATAATAGCCCTAACTCGAGCCTTGGCAGTAGCTGAAGGAAAGCCTGTCAACATTTGGACTGATTCAAGGTATGCTTTTGGGGTGGTACATGCTCACAGAGCTATTTGGAAAGAGAGGGGTTTATTAACCTCACAGAAGAAAAATCAAGCATGCTACTGAAATCTTACAGTTGCTGGAAGCAGTGCTAAAACCTTCGGAAGTGGCTATAATGCACTGTAAAGAGCATTCCCAGAGTAACACCATCCCTGAACTGGGAAATGCTATGGCAGACAAAACAGCAAAGACACTGGCTGGTGGGGTTCAAATTCAAGCCCTAGCTTTAATCCCTTCTAGCATCCTTATAGGTAAAAAAAACCCCACCATATGACACTGATGATTTAAATTAGATACAAGAAGAGAAGGGACAAATAGGAACAGATAGATAAGCTAGAATAAAATATCTCACAGTTATACCTAGAAAACTATTAAAATTATTTATCCAAAGCGAACATTGCATTAGATCACCTTAGATGACACTTCTTATGAGTTTAAAAAGGTATAGGACAAACTTACAGCGTGGTTATCCAACTTACCCTGGCTTAAACAATAGTTTGTAATACTTATTTGTATTACTACATTGTTATTTACTGTCCGTATTAGTAGTTATTGTTGTGTGATATTATGTACTTGGAATTGCAATGGTTATGCTCAATGGCAAAAATACAAACTTACAAGTAAGCTAAAGAAAGATACTTTCTTTCCTGACATACAAGATTTGTAAAGAATTACAAACGACCAAAAAAAAAGGGGGGATTAAGAAACAGGTAGTCAATAGGTAACTCAAGTTAACTATTGAGAGACAGAATATGTAAGTTCTAAAACCTAGGAAAACAGAATTCCCTTAATCTTGTCAAGATAAGACGGACAAGAATCTATTTGAGGCCAGCACAGAAACCGCTCAATCATCCCACTAAGGACTGCACATGCTCCAGAGAGAAAGGTGAAAAGTGCACTGTGATGAAGACTACAGATCTTCATCATGAAAAGACTCCCAAAGACCACCAGCACACACAGCGCATGCGTGGCACACATGCTAATGGTATTAATGATTTCCGAGAAATGATTTGTATAACCACTCCTATCCCAGTGAATGTGATGAATATTCATGAATGTTACCCATAATATTGTGAGTTGGAAGTGCTGGTGTGTGTGTTAGGAGGAGCGATCCCCCCACACCCGGCGTGCCAAATAAAGCAAATACCCACTTATTTGATTTTGTCTCTGAAGTGTCTCTGGGCCTGCTTGGGACAAATCAAAAACATCTCTTGTTGTTTAAAACAGGCCCTGCACTGGAGGGAATGCGGTGGCAGGAGCACAGACAGAGGAAATGTGAAAAGGTAGGGCAAACATAAAGCAAGTTGGTTGTAGTTACTCATCCACATGGTAAGGAAACTACAGTTAGATTTACTTCATTATTAAGGTAAGGCTTGTGACGTGATCAGGTTGTCTTGACATGGTTTGACGTTCAAACCCTGCAAAGGAAAGGAATTGTTATGTTTCTTTCTCTATAAAAATTGGAACTTTCCTGTGTAAGTCTGCTCTGATCACTGAAGCAAACAAAATTTCCCCTATCCCTTCTTATTGGTGAAGCTAGTTGCTCCTGCTTTCCAGCCTAGTTGGCTTCATTCTGCTCGTTCATATGAACTCTTTAAGTGCAAGAAGAGAGCATGGAACATGAAGTTTGAGTGGTCTGGGTTGCTCCTTTTAGGGCCAGTTTTTGGTGAACTGAAGTGTTGAAACAAATTTTAAAAATCCCTAGTCCAGTCTCAAAGGCTGGAGTAATAGCAGGCTGTGACAGCAAGGTGGCCCTGTTCCTCCACCCAGCTGAACATCGTGCTGTACCTCTTGCATCAGACTTAGGGATCAGCTGGCTTCTTGAAAGTTGGTTATTCCAGTGCATCAAGGCTTTCTGCACTGCAGCTGCACGGTTCAGCAGTAGGACGGGAAAAGCAGCATGAGCACCCCTGTTCCAGCAGTAACTTGTCAGACCTGCACTTAAATCCAGTGTTAAACTACAGCTATGCTTTGTTTTGAGTCTAAGCTTTGGCTCAAATTTGAACAGTAAACCGATGTTTCATACTGTGCAGTAGCCCTTGTCAAGGGTTCTCAAACTTGACTGGGGGTGTGGTGGAGAAAAATGCATGCATGTTGACAGCTAACAAAATACTGCCATTCTGCCTAGAGATCCTTTTGTGCTAGTTAAGACTTGGCAAAAATTGCTGCCCTCACTGTCTCAACTTAATTATTTAAGTGCTGAAATATCCCAGATCAGCCAAACTCCATTAAACACAAAGTGCAAAGAGAAGTTATCTTAAACAAGCAGTTGTAAAGTTGTTGCATTTATTCTCATCAAGAGAGGGGTGAAGAGGTTAGCCAAACTTAATGTGTCATTTTTTGTTAGATGAGCTTTAACTTAGACTACTGTAAATTGAATGAAAAAATATGGAGAATGGAGATAAGGAGCTTTTGGGATTAAAAATAAAAATGAAACCCCAAGCCTTTATTACTGTCTTGCAGCTTTTTCTAAGTAGTACTTTGCTGTTGCAGTTTGGAAATTAATAAAGTGTGCATGGGTTATTGCTGAGCATATTTTACTTCAAAGCTGGTTATTCCCCAGAAGTCAGAGGCTTTGCGTGTCTGTTAATACAGTACTTTCCAGGCCACTTTTCTAATACAAACTTCTGGGGTTGGACTCAATGCCAGAGGAGCAAAATAACATCCTTACCTTTGCAGCTGTGACCACAACATAAAATCAAGCAGGAAGAAGTGCTGATGCTGGGAGTTGTTTTCACTACACTTAAGGCACCTTAAGACTCAGAGCTCACACAAAGAAATGAGCCCACGCACACCTAAACAACATGTCTGTTAAGGCACTTGGCCTTTCTTTTATACCTGCCCCAGTTTAGCCAGCACAGGTGAATGTAGCTTATCTGTTAACCAGCGCAGCTCCCTTCATGTGACCATTGCTGGTGCTGCCTTTACCCAGTCTGCAGCACAGCCCTCGGAGCAGCTTGGAAGGTATTTGGTGGCAGCTCAGGTTGTGGTTGTTTTGAGAATTAAGAGTAGGCTCTCGGTACAGATCTGAAGGCTGGCTACATCAGCTCTAGACAAATTTTGTGTGTAGGCCTCTGTTCTTGTCCAGCTCCCAGCTGTACAAGTGCCACTAAAACAGAAATCAGCAAATGTTTCTATTCAGTATATTGTAAGGAATAGAAAATTCTTGAGAGTGTACTTCTGAAAAGTTGCCTGATACATAAGAATACTGGAATATGTTAGTAAAATTTCAAGTTATCAGTTTGGCATTGCTTCTTAGTCTTTTGCCTGTTGTGAGCAACTTGAAAAAGCATCACCAGCTACTTTATACTGGCATTTGTCCTTTAGCATGTTTCAGGGATTCTTTCTGGTATTAGAATAAGTGACAGAATACTTTCATCTGCTGTGGTGCAGTGGTGGTTTTTTAACAACTGCACAGCAGTAATGGCAGTTGAATTTAACCACCTCAACTCCCTTCCTCCAGGGCAGAGTAATTTGCTTTTCTTGGTGTTTAAGTGTTTTCACTAAGTTCTTGGTGTTTTAGTGTTTTCACTAAGCGTTTGCATAGCATACCACCAGCTAAAATATGTAGTCCCTGTTTCCAGAGCTGTCTCAGAGTACTCTGCATATTCTCGGGGTACGCAGCAGATACTAGGGGCTTTGCCCTACCTCTTTTACCCCTCCCAACACCTAAGAAGTCCTGCTGCTTAATTTGATATCTGCACTAAACATAGTAAGCCCAATTATCCATTACATCAAAATGTATTCTGCCATCATGTTATTAGACTTCTTATAGATCAAACTGGAGACAAGTGAACAGGGAATGTTTTCTTTTTTCCTATCTGTAGCTGTATCTGCTTTGAAGATTGATTTTCTAAGCTTCTCCCATTAACTAACAAAGAGATAGAAATCTTCCACATCCCTGTGTGCCTTCTCCAGGTGCGGATTAAGTTCACTAATGGCAACAGTAATCTCCCAGACTGTCTGACAGGTGTTGATTTGCACACCAGCACTAGTGCAGATTCTCACTTTGATGGCGTTAAATGATGGAGTTAAATGAGTGAGAGCCAAGAGCGCAGGTTTGGAGCAGATTGTCTCCATGTACTGCACTTTGACTTGAACATGAAGTTTTCAGATGGATCACCAGAGGCTGCACCTCTAGTGAATGACCAACACTCACCACAACTCATAGGTGGGAAAATCCATGAGGGCAGGCAAGAGCTAATCTAAACAAACCACACACACAGAACCGATAGTGGGAACGCAACACTCAGCATTGGGTATTTTCATTTGCAGACTCATGCTTATTCCTGATATAGACCTAGCCAGCAGTAATTATAAGAATCCAGTGTTGCATTAAAATAATTAAAATTGACATATTGAACTCCCCCAGAAGAAGATGCATAAGAAATGCAGAAGATGCATAAGACTTCCAACAGAAGTCTAACACAGCCCCAAAGACCTCACACTATTACTTTTCAGTCTTTTAGCACTCTGGTTCTGTGGTATTGGTGAACACCACAAATTGAAGGTGAACACAGGGTGATACACCAAGATCTGGACTACTCAAAAACATTCGTTTTAATGTAACATGAGAGATCAATCACCTGAGGCTGGGAAATGTATGTAGGGTGCCTAGGAGGTAGGAGAAAATAAAAAGGTACTCAGAATACAGAGGCATTTGTGGATACAGAGTGACTAAACTGCCAAATGATAGGTCATTTTGGCAGATTATAAGTAGAAGGAATGCAAGTCTTGTAAGAGATAAAAATTAATAGATTTGTGTCCTGTGGCATAAGAGAACCATGAAAGAAGTTTTAACATTAAAACCAGGCACAGAAACATATGTTAAAAGGTTAGAGAACTGCAAGAACCTACTCTAGAAAGCATGTGAGATAAGAGTGATTAGAATTAATTAGATAAGCTTAGAGGAAATTTAGATACTTTCCATACAGGTGTGGGTTTTTTAGAGTTTGCTGCTGGGCTGCTCTTCACCTACTGCAGAAAAAGGTATAAGCCAGTAGGACAAAGACAGGCCTAGCCAGATAAAAAGTCAAGGATAATGCAGATATTCACACAATGAGGAAAACAAGCCATGAAATACCTTATTTAGGAGGATGGGGTTTTTTCTTGAGGTCTAAAAATGAGGAACTGTATTATCTTAAAAATCCTTCATGTCTTGTCAGCATAGTGTAGACCACTAAGTCTTACATGTAGCCTTGCTTACTTTGATCTCTGGTATAATTTTCTTCTGGTCCTCCAGGAAAATTAAAACCTCTTCAAAGGCCTTCCTTGTAAGTACCCATGCCAAACAGTTGACAGAATGGCTTTTCCTCTGTAGTGCCTGCTCACCATTATCTCCAGCCATAATAAAGGCCGACTTTGGAGAAACATTTGCCGTATTTGGTTACTGGTTGTCCAGTAAGTATCTTATTAAGGAGCATTCTGAGGAAGGAGGTACATCCTGTCTGTTTACAGGAGTGACACAGCACTGTTTTCGCATGACTTAAGTATCACACATTTAACTTCTAATCAATAAAAGCTTTAGGCTTGAATTTTTGCCTTGGCAGCTTAATATCCTCTCTCCGTAGGATCCTGAGAGCAGCAGCATGATGTAGTTCATACACCAATACATTTTGACTACTGATTTTAGATGGAAGAATGATGTTGCTTATTCCAGTAGGACTGGAAAGCAGCTGTCAGCACTTAGAACTGCAATGTGAGCTGCATGTGAGTTATTAGAGCTGCAGCTATCTAAGCTTAATCCTAGCATCCAGGAACATTTCCTTGGATTTTACTGGACACATACATTTGTGGACACAGCTGTACAAGCACTGAGAGAGAAAACTACAAGCCTATGTGCTTTAGAGCCTGCACTACGATTAAAAACGTACACCATACTAGCATAAGTGAAAGGGAGAGCTGCTATGTGCAACTTGATCGTTACATTTGGTCTAGCAGTTGTATAGACACAAAACTCCTCTACAAGTGCCAGTTTGCCGTAGTACAACATTTCTACCAGTAGTGTGGTTAAAGAGCACACCTTAACAGATGCTTTAGAATAAATAGTACTTCTAAGATTTCCTGTGCTGTATAGAAATACATTAAGAAGATGGAAACCATCACACACCACTTGAAAAAGGGTAATTATAATAGCTTACCAAGAGCCCCATATACACAACATAACAGTCTTCAGTCCTTTTCAAAAATAAAAATATAACAAAATTTGTAGCCTAGAACATTTTCACTTAGTTTCCTACCTAAAGTAACTGTAGGCTCCTGCTTTAAAGTGACTCTTAATACTAGCTCCTCCCAGGTACCTTCTCTCAAATTTTGGTGCCTCTCCCCACTACTCTTTTTAACCTTTCTTCATTGAGCCCCACAGGTGCAAAGCTTTCAGCTGAATTAACTCTGCCTTATCCAGAAGCGGTGAGGAACATGTTTCTCTGAATCTTAATCTTAATCTTGCTAGGTATGAAGGACTAATGCTTAAAAAAATAAGTTGCCTGAATTTCTGTTACTTTGGGAGTTTGGGGGTTTGTTTGTTTGGTTTGGTTTGGTTTTCCAGTTAGAATTTTACAGGCTTCTGAGTAAATGAGTTAAACTCCAGGCATGTACACTGTTAAACATAGGATGTTTGCTTCCCATATTTATTACGAAATCTACAGTGATCTCCACACAGCTTCCATTTAATTACAGTTTTGCCACCAACTTAAATAGGTAGCTCAGGTCCAAATTCATTAACAGAATGGAAAGGTTTACTCCAAGTGTGGGATACGGTGGAAAGATTAGAAGCTGAGCAGTTGTCTTTACATGGTGAGCATGCCTGAGCTTGATGAAATTATTTCCTGAAACTAAACTATAAACAAGCAACCGTGCAAAGTTGCAAAATGGCATAGGGGATGCATCTGCTGGAAATTATGACAAAAACTAACAATCTTGACCTCACTGAAGCCAGTGAAACATTTTCTGTGTACTTGACTGGAGCCAGGATTTTGCTGTAGGTGCTTACACTTTAACTTTGCAGGAATTAATGCACACTGCACAGTAAATACCTCTGAAAAATGTTTTAGCTCCTTTCCAGTTCTCTCTTTCTCTTAGACTGAGTTTTAAGTTGCTTTCCTAAACCTTTTCCATGTCCTTTTCCATGCCCTTTTTAAATCAGAAACTGAATAGATATCCTTTCAGCATTCTGCTTGAGCAACACCAATGGCATCAATTTTACCCTGTATTAATCATGATGCACAATAGTATGATGTCTTCCATCAGAATTTCAAAACACTTAACAAATAATAAGTATTGTGCCTCTGTGAGGTATGTAAGTAATTAATTTTATAAGCCAACACCATTTAAAGGAGAGAGAAGGGTGGATTCTCTTCTTAGTGCATAGCGTCTTACTTGTTTACAGTTATTTTCTTCCGGGGTGTCTACACCTGAAATCAGTTCATTATGCAGCTTTTGTAATAGCCTCAGTAACAGGAACATTTGTGAAGCTGAACTGCAAGACACCTCCCGTATATGCATTATGTGAAAGCATGTACTTTGAAATTTGTTGTAAAATGTAATTGTGGTAAATCAAGTCAGTAGAGAAGACAGGTGAAGAATTTGAGACTTAAGCTCCAGCCCTGCATTCACTTCATCAGAACAGGTGTTCCTAAACTTTTGGTGTCCTATGTTTGTTTTTCTGCGAGTAGAAAAGGACTTCTAGATGCTGCAGGCTTCCTTTTCCCAGACACATTTACTCTTTGCACCTGGAAATCACATTTAGGCAGATTTTGGGGGGTTCATAAACTTGTATGGGTTTTCTGGATGTGTGGTAGCTATAGAGAGCAGACACTTCTGAACTGGTTGCTGCCTGCCTGGGAACTCAGCACTGTGAGCACACACAGCAGTTACAGGACATGAAGCCCCTTGCAGGAGCAGCTCTGTATGTGTGCTGTATTGTCCAGCCATGCATATGAAGTGCAAAACATCAGAAACAACAGACTTGATGTAGACGTATTGTGCAGCTACTGAGGCTGTGCAGTCAGCCCCATGCTTTCATGGGGGAACCACATAGTTATTTGCATGTAGATTATACATCCCCTGCTCCTGTGTGTTGCAGCTGCTGCATATGCTCACAGTTTTTTCTACCCATGAAATCCTCTGCAGACCTGTGGGGGATTTCTGCTGCTCTGTTTTGCACCCCGATATACACACTCCTCCAAAGCAACAGGACCCTTACTTGTTCCACTTCTCCTTTCAGTTCCCCCTTCCTTTCTAATAACAAGTCCTTGCACTAAGACAGTTCTTCCATGAGACACCTTCAGACAATTTCTGAGAGGAGTTCAAGGAGAGAGAGGTGGCAGTCCTCAGTCCTTTTTCCCTCCCAGGAGTCCTTAGTCTTGGTAATTCTGCTGCTTGTCATGCACTGGTTCTGACGTATTGGATCTCTCCATTAGCCACTTTGTCCTATTAGCCCAGAAGAAAAACAGCAGAAAGGTGGGTAGCTTTCTCTGGCATAGTGAGGTAAATAGCTGATTAAATGACAGATATGAGGTAGAGGATCAGCAAATTTGACAATGATACCAAGCTGTGTGGTGTGGAGGAAAGGGATGACACTTGACAGGTTTGAGAGGTGAGCCTGTGTGAACCTCAAAAAGTCCAACGAGACCAAGTGCAAGATACTGCAGATGGGCTGGGGCAATCCCGAGCACAAATAGGCTGGGCAGAAAATGGATTGAGAACAGCCCTGGGGACAGGGCGAGACGAGAAGCTTGACATTGTTGGGGAGGATGAAATAGGAAAGCCTTATAAAATATGATTACCTGGCAAAAGATGCTGAGAATATGGAAACTATAAGCGAGATTGAAATGAAGACAAGCTTTGAGATACCAAACCTCAGTTACTAAATAACTGGAAAAACAGTGCTATGGCCACTGAAGGTAATCCCCCCTTTGATTAAACAATACCCCTCCTTGATTAGACAATACCCTCTGCTGGCACGCAGGTCCAAGGGTCAGAGCAGACCCTACCAACTTAGCAGAGGGTCCAAAAAGCAGTTTTTAGGGTTTAAAATATAATGTTGTATGGTAATGCAATGACTCTCATAGGCTGTATGTAAATGTTATAGGATTCGTAGCTTGTTCTAGATTGATTGGTGAAAATTAGAATATTCAGCACAGAAGATGATTTATTGTATTGTAAGCGACAACCACGGCATTCCGTATTCTGTATTCTGTACTTCTCTCTCTCTCTCTTACCTCTCTGACCTGCTCTGAGCTGCGTCTGGTGGCTCTCAGCAGGCCTCCTACACTCACGCCTTTCACAATAAACTTCATGCTGTAAGACCAAACTTCGGAGGTCTTTCGTCTCTGTCCCGACCGTCTGAAGCAAACCGCACCTACACCACAGACGGCAAGTCCTACATGACATGACCCAGCAATGTGCACTTGCAGCCCAGAAATTCAACTGTGTCCTGGGCTGCATCAAAAGCAGCATGGCCAGCAGGGCGAGGGATGGGATTCTGCCCCTCTGCTCTGCTCTCATAAGACCCTATGTAGAGTGCTTTGTCCGACATGAGAAGGACATGGACCTGTTAGAGCAAATCCAGAGGGCTACAAAGATGCTCAGAGGGCTGGAGCAACCCTCTAGAGCTCTATGTTGCTGCTATTTCATTTACGACTCAGTTTGCTTGCATATTGTTTGCTGATGTTTAACTGCTGTATGATCAATTTTCAGTAGTTTTCTTGTAATGATGGAGCCAAAATGAGTTAAATTCTCCTGTATCTGAAAGTTTTAAAGTAACACTCTCAACTTTGAATCTGGTTTTGGTAAATTTAAGGCTCAACCCTGCACCTACTGAAAAGATGCAAAGTCATCCAAAATGACTGCTTTACTGAATTCAAGGAAATTTTTTATCTCAGGTATACCTTGAATGGTCTCTTTATGTCTGTATGCATGCAAGTGTGAAAGTGATACAGCAAGTATACAAGGAATGTTGTTCTAGCTTTGTAAATATTTTAGATTTGTGGGTTAGGCCTATAAGCGAGTTACTGCTGTGTTATAGCAAATTCTGTATGAGTCAATTGCGAAATAGTTTACATTAAGTTATCTGTTAAGTGCCATTAAGTGTTCAGTGCTGTTGAAGTTAAATTCTGTTAAATTTCAGAGATGTTAAGTTTAAGGTGTGTTACTTCTAAGCTCTGTTAAGTCTAAGTTCAATTAAGGTTAAATCTGTTGAATTTGAGTGTTGTTCAGTTTCAGGCCTGTTAACTTTGAGTAAAATTTAATTAATGTTACGTTTAAAGTCTGTTGAGTTTAAGTTCTTTTGAAGCTACATTCTGTTCAGTTTAAGTGAAGTTAAGTTCAAGCAAAGTTAATTTTGAATTCTGTTAAGTTTAAATTCTGTTAAGGTTAATTTCTGTTCAGTTTAATAAGTAAACTTATTTACTTATTAGTTAAGTTTACTTTCTGTTACATTTAAGTGATGTTACATTTAGGTGAAGTTAAGTTTAAATTCTGTTGAAATATGCTCATTTAATTTAAAAAGTACAGTTGTTATAGAGATGAGATGAAATCAACTCTGATAATTATGATACAGAATTGGTAAGCACTGTTTAAGAACATGAACTACTAAGTTGTATACAAATATGTGAAGATGTGGTGTACTGGATCCTTAATTTCATCACAAATTCTATGGGTTTAAATGTTCTACATTGGGTAATCAAGATGACTATTCATAACAATCTTTGCAGTTTTATCTTCTATAGGTAACACAGAAGAATGAGTACCAATTTCAAATTATGGATATTATTAATTGTAACATGCTTAGTGCTTTCTTTCTTGCTTTCATTTTGCTTTATTGTCATATATGTATAGATGTGTGGAAAAATATCTCTCACTTTTTTAGAACAGTTACTGTATTAATGATTCTGGATATGTTGTTAATGTAATGATGTGAATTCACTGAGTTTTTATAAAGGGCATTATCCAGAAGATATTATTTGTTGTTGCACATATGCATTCCTTTATTTGCAGTTATTTGCAGTTTGTTCATGGTACCATTGACTACTTAGTTAAAATCAAATTACAACATTGGCCACTTTAGAGACTTCCATGTAACCTTGTGTAGTTATCTGCAAGAAGTATATAATTTTAAGAAACTTTCCTAATTGATATTAATAGAGGCTTATTTGCTGGATGTTTTAGGGAAGCCCTCCCAGCTGATGCCTAGGTTGGGAAGTATGCTAGCAGTCCCAGGTGTTTCTGCACTAAAAATGTAATCAAGTCACTTTGACTTACTGATTTGGGCTTATGAAAGTTGGACCCCCTTCAAGGTAAACTTGGAAACCTTGCCCAGGAAAGGTTCTCCAGGTCCTGCCTGTGAAATGAAGTTCCCCAGTGATTGCAGACTGTGGGTGATAGAGTGTTTAGGCAATTGATTATGTATCTTTCTAAATCACTAACCTTTCTCATGTGTACCAATGCTTGCATGTATTATCTTGCTTATTTTTGTTCATTACTAGAGCTGAGCACATAGTAAGCTTCTTGTTTTATCCCATGTATTGTTTTACCTTTGTGTTGCTTTCATGTTCATATGAAGAGAAACACATGTAATTAAAAACAAAAAGGGGGAGTATGGCTCCTCAAGAGCAATTAGCCAATGCAATATTTATGCTGAAATTTTTGAATGCAGGTTCTGATCTCTGTCAGAGCAGTGCTGCTCTGAAGGTCTGCAAACACAGAACCAAATTCCAAAAGTTTTATGTAAGGATCCACAATTGGGTGTGCGATGGCAAGGCCCAGATAATTTACTAACCTGGGAAAGGGGGTATGCATGTGTCCTATCACCAACAGGTCCAAAGCAGTTACCTGCTTGCCTGGTCAAAACCAGGAACCAGGAACCATGAGTCAGAAAGACCAGTCCAACAACTCGATACCCCAGCTAAAGACACAACACCAGCCATCAGCATGCAGGTGAACCCAGAGATAACACAGAGGATGTTGAAGCAACTACAACAAAGAACTGACATCTTGATGCATGGTGTAGGAGTGGCACCAGCCCCAGAGAACACCTTCCTGGCCTACCTAGCTAGCAACAGTACCATGACGGAGTTTGGTGGGTGCCTGCTCTTGTGTTCAACCTGTGTTGGATAACACCCCTTGGAGCAATGGACCTGGCCACTGCTCGCCTGACTCCCTGGAATAGCAAGAACGTTTGGGTGACCCTATCGCACACACTAAACAAAACAATAAGGCTTGGCAAAATGCAGAGCATTGCCTAAAGATTTGTTTTTGCTTTGTGGAGACCATGGCCAGAAATCCCCGGTGGAACAGTAGTGGGGCCTTGCAGCATTGGAGGGTTAGGTATGGTACCGCCAGATATGCTACTCATTGTAAACCACACTGCACACCTTAGATTGCAGAGAGCACTGTACATATTGCCAGTAGATTGTCATGATGACATGCATTTATGGAATGTAAGAGAACACATAGCCGCTACTTTATTTTTGCACTGGCCATTGATGTAAGATAGCATTTGCTATGCTACTTTATGAAACCATGCAGCTATTGATTTCTTGTTATTATCCCATGGGCATGGGTGTGAAGATTTTGATGGTATGTGCTGTATTAAAAGGTGAATCAAAATAAATTCACAAACACATTCAGGAATTAATGGATACTACACAGGAGATGCTTGTATCGTGTTTGCTATCTTGGCTGTGAAAGGCCCTGAAGAAGATGGTAAAAATGGCATTTGTGGTTGAAAAACAAAAAGTGAGAATTGTGGGAAAATAGGGATAAGATGCAGCCAGCCTCAGCCTTGGTGAGTTGCAGCTGTGTCCTTGAATGAGGCAGGTAAACAACTTGGAGGGAAAGAAGCATAGAATGTGGATGTGTGTTGACAACAACAAGAAGCAGACAGATTTGTGACCTGTTAGAGAAGGCACATGTACGTGGTTTGTTGGCCAATTATAATGCAAAGAGGAGCGCATGTTATGCGTGTGATATAGAGAGAAAGTATAAGAAGTTGTACTATGGGATAATAAACCGCTGATGCTTGCCACCATCTTAAGCACCAGTCTTTTGTCCACTGTCACTTAAAAAAGCTGGAGACAGACTTTTTGCAAATCCTGTGATAATAGGACAAGGGGGAATGGTTTTAAACTGAGAGTAGGTTTACATTACGTATTAGGAAAAAAATTCTTTACTGTGAGGATGTTGAGACATTGGAACAGGTTATCCAGAGGGATACCCCATCCCTGAAAGTAGTCAAGCCCAGATTGGATGTGGCTTGAGTATCCTGATCTAGTGGGTAGCATCCCTGGCCATGGCAGGGTGTTTGAAATTAGGTGGTCTTTGAAGTCCCTTCCAACCCAAATGATTTCTATGATTCTATGATCAGGGGAGTACCGAAGTGTTGCAAGTGCAGCTGGGAGGCTGGCAAAGAGATTGAGAGACCTGACCTCTCATTTTTGCATGTGACTGGTTAGATCAGCTTAGCTGCCTTTGAAGTGATAATTTGATTTGTTTCTTTTACAGAACAGAGGCCCTACATTGCCTCTTTTTCTCTCCTCCTTGTCATTTACGGCTGTGTCATTCAATCTGAGAAAATTTGGGTGGATTCACAGTTTTTTGTCACAACACCATATTAGAATCATATATTTGGAAGGTTTATCAAGGATTTTCTACATTGTTTTCCTACAGGCAATTGCATATAAACTTCCGTATGTTTCTGTGGCCTCACACCAGTTGGGTTATTTGTTTTTCACTGCTATTCATATGTTGGAGGCTGAAACCATTGCTATAATCATGTTCACAAACCTCTATGATTTTTAAACATGCTTATTCTGATTCTATGTTATCCTCAAAAAAATTCAAAAAGACCAGTGTCTTGCTCGGTTGAATTAGTTTCAAAATTGTACCTAAAGCTAAATACACCTCCCATGTTGTGTGAAAATTGCTTTGAAATTAAACAGAAATTTGAGAAGGTTCTGTTGACTGCCTCAGAGAGTGTCAAGCACATGAAATATTCTTCCTACCCCCCTGGAAAATAAAGAAAGAAATAGTCTTTTTCCCCTCCCCCCTACTGCCTAACATCCAGCTAGATTTGAACTGAAAGAGCAGAAAATCACACCTTGATGAAATTCTGATTTTTCCTTCAATATTGTTTGAGAAATGAGGGAAGACTTCAGCGCAGTAATAAAGCAGTTTAGACACCCGTCTGCCACAGTAGTGGAGCTCAGAAGATGAAAAGAACATTCTCATCTGCTTGACACACACACACCCAGTGTTTGTTCATTAATGGCATACATTTAGCGTAGGTTATAACTGTACACATTGTACAACAAAGCAGTGACGTGAATTCCCCTGTCCCTAGGGAGCAGAAGGAGCAGAACAAAAAAGTCTGGTTGATTAAAGCATTCTCAGCAGCTGAGAACATCCCTAACACTGACACGTTTTACTGTGAATTTTGGGTGGGAAGAACAACTGCACACCACCATCCCCACTTGATGGTATTGTTCAGAATGAATCCCCTACTGATAAAATAATCCCTGATAAAAGGTATTCTAGCTTTCAGAAGACATGCACTCTAAGCATACACCGTGGGGGTGTGTTGTAGTATCAGTGCTCTGTAAAATACACGCAGAATGGTTTGGGGTTGCCCACCTGTTTTGGTGACAGAAAGTGAAGGTCTAGATATGTGTGTCTTAAACCAAATACGACCCATTTTAGGTTCTGAAGTAAAAGAGTTCATCCTTCCCTGACAGAGAAAAGAGACAAAACCCATTGTGTTTTTCCTGATACTTATTCCATAGGATCTCTAGTCTAAAGATCTAAACTTAACTGAAAAGCAGAAAGCCCATGGCAGGGAGTTTGGAACTAGACAAACTTTAAGGTCCCTTCCAACGCAAACGGTTCTATGATTCTAATATTTGCTTATTGGTTTTGCAATTTTAGAAAAAAGATTTTCTCACCACTAGTTTAGGAAAATCCCAGTTGTAATGAGGCTAACTGGGCAGATTCCAGATCACACTCATTCCTTGCCTGGTAGCATTGACTCTGTAGCAGAGCACCAGAAACAAATTTGGCCCTTTCTCTCAATGAAAGTGAAAGTGTGAAAGGCAGGCATTTCAGCATGCAGGGTAACGTGCCTTTGGATTGTACACAACTGTTGCAGACCGAAATAAAAGAAAACGATGATGAGACGAAGGGTGGTGGGAGGATGACTCCTGCCCAAGCTCTCCTTTATTAGGGTACAGGGTTCTCGGTGGTTGGGAGGGAGAGCAGGGGAAGGAGGGCCATGTCCGTAGGTGGCATGAGGACAAAATGGCACCGACTAGCTCAGAGCGGCCGGTTAAATAGGGAAGGGAACAACCAATGAGGGAAGAGGGAGAGGGCGGCGCAAGCATACATGACCCAATCCGAACGCAAAGGGGAGGGGTACAATTCAAAAGAACCAATGATACATATAACGGTGGAGAACAATCTGGAGGGATGGGCGGATCCAGGCCCTAGGCACGCCTCAAAGCCCGCCCAGGCAAGGTACCTGGGAGGAAAAGGGCGAACCCAACTCCCGCCCAGGCAAGGCTCTCTTCCCTAAGGGATGGGAAGATGGGAAGCATCAGCCTGGGAGTCCGAGGAGGCAGTTGACTGCCCTCCCAGGCGAGGCTCTCTTCTCTATGGGGTGAGAAGATAGGAAGCATTAGCCTGGGGGGAAGAGGGGCAATCCTCCACACACAACTAATCCTCTTTATACTTTGCTGATTATAACATCAAAGACATAATTATATAATATTGACATGACACTGGACACGTATCTTAGTGTTGTGGATGCATAAAACTGACACATGTATAGAAGCAGCTGTAGTTACGGTTTTAACTGATTGCAAAGGAGTGTGCTAATGTATGTTTCACTGTGGCTTCTCTGCCATAAGGGCAAAGAACATCAAGAACTCAGGTACTGAGAAGACAACTGAGCAAGTGTATTTTATGAGATAAGATTACATTGAGTTACTTTTCTGGGCAATTAATGTACTTAAAGTATTTTGATGTTAGGTTTGTGTGCAAGCTATAGGTGACAAGGAAGAATAAGTACTCTTGAATCTGTGAACGGCTGTAAAAGCTGGAAATGTTGTCACATAGGCAAACAGGTAAAGTTTGCACTATGCTGTTTGTTTTTACCGTAGAAAACTATGGGTTAATGATAGTTGATTCTTAAAAGTTTCTGCAGATAAGAAATACGGAGCGAGGCCTAGCATGGGCCTCACACAGTTAATTGTTGCTGGTTTGCAGCTCAAGGAATGCCAAGGTCAAATGGTGGAGGGGTGCCAAGTTAGCTTCACAAACTCTGAGGGTAAATAGAAAAATAAAATGTATCTTGTGGAAAAAACAAATTTTACACTCTCAAGTTTTGTATCCATCGTGTGGGAAAAAGCAGATTTTTAACTTAAAACTATGGATCACAATAAAGCTGAGGTAATACAGAAATAATTAAGCAGAACATAAGATTATTTGATCAAATTAAATACTTCAGGTGTATCTATGAAAACTTGTCAGTTGAAACACATACACAACCACTCACTCCTCCCCCCGTCGGCAAGCAATCGGTTTCTTCTGTGCAGCTTTCTTGCTTCTTTTGAAGACATCTCGCAATCGGTTGCAGCTGAGTCAGCTCTCCGGCCGAGGGTTGAGCACTGGAACCCGGGGGGAGAGATGTCAACCCCAAGGCTTGCCTCATGTAGAAAGCAATTTCAGAGTTTCGTAAGGAGTAATAAGAGTCTTACAGTCATTATACCCATTTTTTCACACAAGCTTTCTCTGTCCTTTCTGAAATCAGCTCGGTGCGGGGGAACTGAAGGTCGAACCTCTTCTTGCTCTGGCTGTGGCAACGGCGGAGCGGAGGGCCACCTCCTCCCCTTTCCTCTGTCCGTAGCGGCGGCAGAGGAGGAACACCTTGCACTCTGAGAACTGGGAGCAACCCGCTGGTCGGGGGGGTTGCTGTACAGTGTCTCTCTAGCGTAAGCCTTTTAGGAATGTCCTTCCCCCTCTCTGCGCCCGTTAACTTTTCTGTTGCTACTGCTGCAAACTTTTTCTCTGTTTGATACCTTCGTATACAGTCTATAACTTCTTTCCACACCTTACAGAGCTTTTTCGCGGCTTTATCATCATTAATTACCGCAATAAACAACTCATCTCTAAACTTTTTCCACTCGCTCTCCTCGAAAAAGGTATTAGGGTCAACAAAAAACCCCTTGACCTTCCCTAACGCGACTAGACCTGCTAGTTGCTTAAGATTATCTGATCCCACTCCCTGCTTTTCAAGAAAGCACTTAAAGATTTTGAAAACTACCTCCCGGTCCATCGAGTCCAGCTGGCCAGCTTTTTTCTCTGGGTTACCGGATTCCATCGGCCCCATGCAGTGTCTCTGGGTAGTTTTCGGCGGTGAGCTCTCTTTGGATGAGCCCAAGGCGACCAGATTAGGTCCTCTGCAATCACAGTACCATCTCCATGCCTATCAGCCACTGCAAAACTGATGCCACGTTATCTCGTCGCAAAAAGTGTCTCGACTTAAGAGTCCTTATTGATGTATCACGTCGAGGGTCACCAAATTGTTGCGGTATAAAAATCCCATTAAAGGCAGTCCCATTTAAGGTAATCCCATTCAAGGTTGGACCGGCACCATTTAAGGCCGTCCCATTTAAGGCAATACACTGCAATCGACGAGAAGTATAAGCAATACCAGATCAATGTGATCAATACAAGCTTTATTCCAAACTATTTCTCTAGGTTCTCAGACTTAAGTACATTTTTCAGCAGCTTGCAGGTTTTACATGTCATTATGTCATTGGTTAGTAAGACTACTTGCTACACTATTATTGGTTAGACGCATACAGCTACAATTCTTGTTCCCTCCCAGCTCGCGGTCCCTTAATCTGATGTTCTGTATTCTTTTGACCACAATAATTCTTTCATAAATTCGGTACTTTCCCAAAACGACCAACGACATTGTCCTTGCATCTTTCTCTCAAGGTTTTGCTTCCACAATGCCTACTCTGTACTCTGTGGCAGATGCTGCAAAAGCAGAGCATCTAGCATCTCATGGTCCTGCTCTTCGAGCCATCTCTCCAAAGTGCACCCTGCATTTCACATCCAAACTGCACCGGCAGGCATAGCAGCATGCAGGCTCATCTCCAAAGGATGTTTCTCGCTGCTACGATGTTCTGGCAGCACCGGCACACGGGGAAAATGTGCAGAGAGAGAGGGAGCGAGAGAGAGAGAGAAACACTTTGCCCCAGCTTTAGTCTTACAAAACTCGTGCAGTTGCAGCTCCCGGAGAAGGTAGCGTGCGTGGAGAATGTATTCTCCACATAGCCTCTTCTGTTCGCATCTGTGCCGGACCGCAGAGAGCCGTCCGCTTCTTTCTCGCGCTTTGCGAGCTAAGAACGCCTAGCCGGCAGAGGTGCGTCTTAGGCGGCTACAAGACGAAGCGAGGTGCCGGAGGGCGCGGAGCTGCTGTGCATACTGAATTTCACATCCAAACTGCACCGGCAGGCATGGCAGCATGCAGGCTTCTCTCCAAAGGATGCTTCTCGCTGCTACGATGTTCTGGCAGCACCGGGACACGGGGACAATGTGCAGAGAGAGAGGGAGCGAGAGAGAGAGAGAAACACTTTGCCCCAGCTTTAGTCTTACAAAACGCGTGCAGCTGCAGCTCCCGGAGAAGGTAGCGTGCGTGGAGAATGTATTCTCCACATAGCCTCTTCTGTTCGCATCTGCGCCGGACCGCAGAGAGCCGTCCGCTTCTTTCTCGGCCTTTGGGAGCTAAGAGCGCCTAGCCGGCGAAGGTGCGTCTTAGGCGGCTACAAGGCGAAGCGAGGTACCGGAGAACGCGGAGCTGCTGTGCACCCTGCATTTCACATCCAAACTGCACCGGCAGGCATAGCAGCATGCAGGCTCATCTCCAAAGGATGTTTCTCGCTGCTACGATGTTCTGGCAGCACCGGGACACGGGGACAATGTGCAGAGGGAGAGGGAGCGAGAGAGAGAGAGAAACACTTTGCTCCAGCTTTAGACTTACAAAACTCGTGCAAGTTCAGCTCCCGGAGAAGGTAGCGTGCGTGGAGAATGTATTCTCCACATAGCCTCTTCTGTTCGCATCTGTGCCGGACCGCAGAGAGCCGTCCGCTTCTTTCTCGCGCTTTGCGAGCTAAGAACGCCTAGCCGGCAGAGGTGCGTCTTAGGCGGCTACAAGCCGAAGCGAGGTGCCGGAGGGCGCGGAGCTGCTGTGCACCCTGCATTTCACATCCAAACTGCACCGGCAGGCATAGCAGCATGCAGGCTCATCTCCAAAGGATGTTTCTCGCTGCTACGATGTTCTGGCAGCACCGGCACACGGGGACAATGTGCAGAGAGAGAGGGAGCGAGAGAGAGAGAGAAACACTTTGCTTCACCTTTAGACTTACAAAACTCGTGCAAGTTCAGCTCCCGGAGAAGGTAGCGTGCGTGGAGAATGTATTCTCCACATAGCCTCTTCTGTTCGCATCTGTGCCGGACCGCAGAGAGCCGTCCGCTTCTTTCTCGCGCTTTGCGAGCTAAGAGCGCCTAGCCGGCAGAGGTGCGTCTTAGGCGGCTACAAGCCGAAGCGAGGTGCCGGAGAACGCGGAGCTGCTGTGCACCCTGCATTTCACATCCAAACTGCACCGGCAGGCATGGCAGCATGCAGGCTCATCTCCAAAGGATGTTTCTCGCTGCTACGATGTTCTGGCAGCACCGGGACACGGGGACAATGTGCAGAGAGAGAGGGAGCGAGAGAGAGAGAGAAACATTTTGCTCCAGCTTTAGACTTACAAAACTCGTGCAGTTGCAGCTCCCGGAGAAGGTAGTGTGCGTGGAGAATGTATTCTCCACATAGCCTCTTCTGTTCGCATCTGTGCCGGACCGCAGAGAGCCGTCCGCTTCTTTCTCGCGCTTTGCGAGCTAAGAACGCCTAGCCGGCAGAGGTGCGTCTTAGGCGGCTACAAGCCGAAGCGAGGTGCCGAAGGGCGCGGAGCTGCTCTGCACCCTGCATTTCACATCCGAACTGCACCGGCAGGCATGGCAGCATGCAGGCTCATCTCCAAAGGATGTTTCGCGCTGCTACGAAGGTCTGGCAGCACTGGCACTCGGGGCACAATGTGCAGAGAGAGAGGGAGTGAGAGTGAGAGAGACGCACTTTGTTCCAGCTTGGAGAATGTTTTCTCCAAGTATCCGCTTCTGTTGGCAGCCTTGCCAGGCTGCAAAGAGCCCGTTCTTTTTCAGAATGTCAAACCGGGAGTTTGGGTCTTGATTAAGGATTGGAAAGAAACACCACTGGTGTCGAAATGGGATGGACCTTTCCAAGCATTACCGACCACAGAAACAGCCATCAAGACTCCTTAACATGGGTGGAACCATCACGTTTGGGTCAAGGTCTCTGATGGTCCAGGGATTTGGACATCTCAGCTTAGAAGGACGGGAAGCCATGACTGACACTCCAGATGAGTGGACCGGAGCAGTAGCCCGTGCGTCATCATTGGGGGAAGCCTCCTGTGTCTACCCACAGACTGCCTGCTGATATAGTCTGTATGGGCATCCCTCCTTTCGCATCTCCAGTTACTGAGAGGGCTAATACTTGCTCTCTTTGTTTTATGTTAGGTGGTTTCAGTGCCTTCACTCGCCACAAGTGGTGTGGAAGATAATGTGAAGATTAGATTAGTTGACTAGATTACACCATTAGAACATTTTTCTTAATAATCTTACCTTTATATTGTCAGTTAGGTTTGGGCCAGAGGTGGGAGAATCATTTTTTAACCCTAGGAGAAGAAGTAGCAAAAACCTTTAACCTAAGTAATGGCTGTGTCTGATGAGGGCCAAGTGGATCTGAAGACTGGCCATGGGTGGCCTGTCCAGTCAAACCTAAATGGTGAGTCAGCACCTAAGTGAGGTTCATAATGGAACAGGATTTGGTGATGAGGAAGAAAGTCCATGGAGACTTCATTTTTCTGAAAGAGGCATTTTTTGTCTATATAGAACAGGGTGTGTATACGTGAGAAAAAGTGTTTATGACCAGACTTTATCTTCGGGTTTACATTGTTGGGCCCCCAACTGCCCTCCTTATGATTGCTCCAAGTATCAAGGCCGATGGAATCAAACACATGTTAAGGTCACTAATGGTAGCTGAATAAGGTGTTCCTACAATAATTACCAAAGGGATTTTGAAGGCTGTAAAGCAGTGGGGAGGGACAGGTTTTTTTACAATTTATTTTTAACCTGCCCCTGAGATAATTCTACAGGTAGGACACATGTTGTCCATGACCATCACTGGAAGTGGCAACACCAGAACGGAACCAGAACCTTTTCTAGTAGGTTCTGGTCCAGAGCTAACAAAACAGATCTGGGATCTAACTCTAAGTGGAAACCTCATGTGGGAACTTAGAAATGCAAACATTGTTATTCCTATAGTGGGGCAACTATTATTGGAGGACCGTTAGGCCTAGGAAGCAAGCTGTATTTTGACCCAGCAATTGATGATGAAAATTGGAAAGGCCCCTTTGCTAACAGAACCTGGGCCTTGAAAGGGCATTATTGGATTTGTAGTCAATATGCTTATCTCAGGTTGCCTCCAAACTGGTCAAGAATATGTTATGTAGGGTATATGAAATCATTGTTCGTTTTGTTACAAGATCAAAGAAATCTGTTAAGAATCAAAATATATGATTATCTAATTAGAAAAAAAATGGTCAGTTGATTCATCCCTGGCTGAAGGGAGCCCCCAAAATAGGGAAAAGATAATTGGCCACCAAAGCCAATCATACAACACTATAGACCTGCCACTTGGAATCCTAATGACTTAATTTCAGGTGCCAGTGAACCCATTTATAATTTACATCAGATTATTAGGTTATAAATTGTCTTTGAAATAGTAACCAACAAGACAGCTACAGCTCTTCACCTTCTTGCTGACCAATCCACTCAGATGAGGAATGTGACATTTCAACATCGGATGATACTGGATTATCTATTAGCAGAAGAAGGGGGAGTGTATGGAAAACGAAATTCTTCAAACTGCTGTTCACAAATAGACGACAACAGAAAACCAGTGAAAAATATAACAAAGGGGATAAAAAAGTTAACTAATTTACCAGTCCAAATGTGGAAAGAATGGGAATGGCACATGTGTTCATAGTTACCTAGCAGACTCTGGGTTAAAAAAATGCTTTTTTTCCTCTTATGTGCTATAGCAACACTAGTCTTTTTACCAAGAATGCTACCTTGCTTAGTGCAGCTCATTCAACATGTGATCAAGAGGATGCAAGTAGTAGCCATGCCAGGACAAAAAATCATGTCACTGCAAATAATCACAAAATCAAAAAAAGACCCAGGAACAAAAAATAAAGTAAATGATAACTAAAGTTTGTAAAGACAATTATTAAGAAAATAAAGAGGTATTGAAAAGAATGAGAAGGGAGTGTCTTTACAAACCGTGAGCCTGATGGTAAGATAAGACCAATACTGAGAGATAGAAGAAACAATGGGAAGATTTCCATAGGAATCCCACTAATTGACTTGCTCCAGACTGCATTACAAGAACAGAGACATAAGAAAAAGAAGAAAGGGGGGATGTATATTAGAAGGGGGTCTGCATTAGGTGTTTCGGGAAGTCTGTACTTCTCAAGTACCTCAGCCAATGCGGAGAGAGGGAACTGTGGCCAGGAAATCAGTATAAAAAGAGGCTGCCTCCTCTATCAATTCGAGAGACCCCATGGGAAATGCCCATGACCTCTTCCTTTATTCATGACTGAAGTTACAGGACTCCTCTGTCTCCTTTTTGGACATAAACCTCTGGTGTTTGTGGATAAATTTTCCTGACAGCACTGAAGTGCTTGTGAGGCAAGGTTATCCTTTGGGGACTGCTCCCCACTCAACAGTTGCTCAGCATGCAGCATGCCTCACCATCAGTCATTTGGTCAAGTGTTTGCATGATTCTTGCTGTTGAGAGACACCTGTCCAGCTCCCCCCTCACCTTTGGTGCCTGCCCTAGTGCTTGTGGGGTCTTTGTCTGAATGGCAAGCATGACTGCTAGGATGCAAAAACAAATGCTAGCAAACCTCAAAGGCCAGAGAAAACAGCCCCCAGATTATCTCAGAAACACACTGTCACACATAGATCCCAGAATGACTCAGATATTGTATTTATCCAAACTATCCAAAACTGCACTGCAAAAGACCATGTGGGCATCCCACAAATACATTTGCATACAGTCAGACAAGAATGTCACATTGTGGTACATTATCAGAACTATAATCTAGCACATTGATCTATCTGGTATAATTAATTATCTGCATACATCTAAATATGTTCCACCACATATGTTTTTGCCACTGGCAATTCTTACTTACTGTAAAAGTCAGATGATTCTTTCAGTCTTACCTAATACAGATACAGAAACTGATTCAGCAAAGCAGTTAAGTTTGCTTATTATCTATGATTCTCTCTCCATACAACAAAGCACTGAAGCAGAAGCTTCACAGCATTACCAGTCCATGTTTGTGTCTTAACACGAAACAGGAGGTAGAATAGTTGCTATTTCAATTGAACACCCAGCTGCTGAAGTCATGTACTCATGAAGAACTTCACTGGTTTAATTTTTACCCACATAAGTATATTTTCAGACTTCATTATACTCATATTCAGAAAGCGATTATATTTTTTTCAAAGCATGAATATGTCATCTTTTAAAAAAACTTACAATAATTGTTTCAAGATTTTTTTTTCTGTTTTTAAACATGAAAATACACAGCTAGGTATGACACATCTCATCATAGTATATATCCAGACTTTGATATAATCTTCAATCTTAATAAAGACCTGACTTTTCAGTGCCTATAACAGATTTAGAAGAAGCAGACATTGTTTTTCCTTAATATTTTTAAATACACAATTTCATGGCATGTCCAGCATTATAAATTGTTATCAAGACCTAAATACTGAGGCTTTTCACTGAAAATTTGGAAGCTATAACCTTTCTTTTAAACAAGAAAAAAAAGTAAGCCACTAACTTGATTCCAGGTCTTGAAGCCTTAAAAAACCACAACCAACAAATGATGGCCAGCTTTTCAGAAAAGTCCAAGAGGCTCAGCAGTACTGATAGCTTCACTATGCAGAAACTCAAGTTTTCAGTGGTGAAACAGCATCTGTATAATTTACCTGTGCTAAACAGGGTTTAACCCATTTCAGCAGTACATAGGTGGCAAAGTACTTTACATGATAGACTGGATGTTTCACTAGCATGTAGGGTTTGGGAGGATTGGCCTGCGGGGAAGGGTTGAGTCTTTTTTGTTGGTGAGTTAGGCTATGAAAAATAACTTACTGGATAGGGAGCACAATAGCTGTGGTATTCAAACTACACTAACTCCTGAAGTATACTACAACTCAGTAAGCAGCTACATGCTATATTTAATAGACTCATCAACAGATGGAAGTAAAGTTCATTGTGGATCATTGCTTGCAGTGAAACTCAAAGGAGAATTTAAAGATCTTTTATATTGTTCTAGTGAACAGGAAAAGATTCTTCACATCATGATGGGAAATGCTCTGAATGAGAAAATTTTATTTCTTCAACAAAAAATATGCACAAATATGAACTGTGAGGTCATCCAAACACTACAACTTCTAGTCACAACTGTTATGAGGAACAGTAAGACAATATTTAATCCTGGTAAGGTGATTCTGATCATGTTCCAGCTTCTAACTTGCCTATTTCATGCACATATGGGAATAGAATTGACTATTTCAGTTGGAAGGGACCCACAGTGATTATCCAGTTCAACTGCCTGACCACTTCAGGGTTGACCAAAGATTAAAGCATGTTATCAAGGGCAGTGTCCAAACGACTCTTAAATGCTGAAAGGCAAGGTCAGGCATAACCAGCTCTCCAGGAAGACTGTTCAGGGTTAGGTTTGGTAAAAAAATATTTCCTCATGTCAGGTGTGAACCTCACTGACTGACGCAGCTTTCAGCCATTCCCAGGGTCTTGGCACTGGGTATCAGGGAGAGATCAGCACCTGCGTCTCCACTACCCCTTCTCAGGAAGCTGGAGACAGTAGTCACCCCTGAGCTTCCTTCTCTCCAAACACTAAGCCAAGTGTCCTTAGCTGCTCCTCAGAGGAAATACCTGCCAGTCCCTTCCCCAGCTTTGTTGCCCTCCTCTGGAGGCATTCAAGAAACGTCACATCCTTTTTCATGGTGGGTCTCACACAATACTCAGTTGTGAGGCCATGCCAACAGTGAATACAGCAGAATAATCACCTCTTTGGACTGACTGGTGAAGCTGTGTTTGATGCATACCAGGACATGATTTGCCCTCTGGGCTGCCCAGGCTCACACTGCTGTATGATACTGAGCTTGCTGCCAATCAGCACTCCTAGCCCCCTTTCTGCAGGGCTGACCTCCAGCCATCCCCAAACCCAATTTAGACTTTTGTCTAGTGCTACTCCATCTTAGGTGCATGTGGACTTGTTAAATTTAATCCCTTTAATCACTGCCCAATGCTCCAAGTTACTGAGATCCCTCTGCAAGGCCTCTTGTCCCTCAAGAGAGCCAGCAGCACCTCCCAGTTTGGAATTGTCAAAAACGGAGCAACTCTTTTTGTTTTACAAAAACAGAACTCAAGTTTATTAAGGACACAAAACCAGAATGGAATAAATAATAAAAAAATCCAGGTCCACAGTGATAAGAGATACCTAATGCAAGAAAAGCAAAATAACCTAACACAAGGAAACCCACAGTGCTGGGGCTCGCTTGGATTTAACTCCAAGCAAAAGTAGGTTGGTTAGTAGGCCTAGTTCTCCCAGCACCAGGCTATGCCTGGGCTAGTCCTGAGCAGAGAGTCACAGAGGCAGATGCTGTAACACCTGCAGGCAAAAAGCAAGCTCTTAAGTCTGTGTTTCATTTTTATACCCCCCTTGGCCCCTCTCAGCACCACCCACTGTCCCGCCTCTGAGGTAGGAACTGATTGGTAGGGTTCCTTTAAAATCCAGTTCATTGGATGAGGTCCTCAGAATGATGTAAGGTCTTTAGACCAATGGCTCATTGTCTCTGGGTAGAGGAGGTCCTCAGGCTTTTAGGTGGGAAAACTTCCTCATTAAAATTCATTAAAATTCAGGTTACCATGGAGTTAAGTGGAGAGGAAGCTAAATTTAGCCTCTCAGCCATGGGTGAGGAGTTTCTTTCCTTTTAAGCACAGCCTGATCTGAAAAAAAGAACTCAGAAGATTTTATAGAAGTTTTCTCTTTTATATAACCCCTAAATCCTCAAACTCAAGTTTTTAACTCACAAATTCCTTGTTCTGAACTTCTTTAACAGTTTCAACTCGTTCAACTTATATTAATTATTAAATTTCCTGTCATCTTCCATGAGAAAGCCAAATCTCTCATTTCATGTATGACAGGAATTATCAGTAAACTTGCTCATGGTTGCATTCAACTCCTGCATCTAGATCACTGAGAAATATATTGAACAGAACTGGCCCTAGAATGGAGCCCCAAGGAACACTGCTGGTGAGCAGTCACCAGCCAGCTGTGGCCCTGTTCACTGCAACCCTTGAGCTCTGCCCTTCACCCAGCCCACCATGTATCCACTCATCCCACAGCTGGACAACTTGTCCAAAGAATGGTCTTACCATATGAAATACTTCATTAATTCCTTGTTTAGCTTTGTTTGTTCATGCAGTTATTGCTTTACCTACTAAGCTGTCTTTATCAACTCAACCCATGAGTTTTCCCACTTTCACTCTTCCAAACCTCTCCCCCATCCCACTGGAGAAGAGTGAGAGAACGGCTGTGTGGGGGTGTTTGCCAACACCAATCAGCAAGTCCAAAGTCAGCTGGGGGAGAACAACCTCTGCTCCGACAAGCTCTGCCTTCTCCACCTGTATCCCTTCCCCTGCACCTGCTGCTGCCCATTGTGCTGCTCTGGTGTCAGTTGCAAATAGCTACAAACCGATAAGTACAAAAACAGAGCAACAGCTCTCAAACAGCTGTTCAGGCAACCTACTTCATGGGCCTGTGCTACTGTGAATTGCATCACTACTGCTTTGCGTCTACATCATTCCATCAGCTGGCAAGAGGTCAGATGAGGAGGAGACAAAAAGAATCAGCATTTCTACTGAGTTTTTTTCAGTGCACTTTCCCTTGTGTTCTTATAAAAGTCTCAGAGATGGCTAATTACATGAGAAGCTGAGTTGTAAGTTTTAAAAATAAGCATATTTCTAACCCTGAAGGTCTAGTGCCAAGGACACCCCCCCCCCCCCAAAGCAACCTTTGGGACATCTTCCTGATTTCTTGAGTATTCTTTGCAATTTTTCATTTCTCAAAGTCAGCATTTTTTTTAAACAGTGAAAGTAGTCTACATTTTCCTTAATGACCTGTTTCTATCTAGATCTTCCACTTTTCAATTTTTTCCTAGTTGCCCTTATGTCAACCTAAATGTAAGGCAAATGCAAGTCTCAACCACCTATACTTCTACTAGAGTGGAAATAAGAGAAAGTAATATTGATGGTGTAAAAAAAAAAATTCCCACTTTTTCTCTCTGTTCACAATATCCCAATTTCCAAAAACCCCATACCTAGTTCTGCAGCCTCCTTTTTTCCAAGTCTCAAGTTTACATAGCACGTCTCAAGTTCTTTCATAGCATACCATACTGCTAGCTTCCTCTCTAAGCATGTTCTTTTTCAGTACAGCCAAAATGACCTTGTGGATAAGTGGGAAAGATTCTATGTGGATTTAAGAGCACACGGGTTTAAGGGCACAAAGATCTCAAAAAAACAGCTCTGGAATGTACCAAACGTACAAACAGAGATACAGACAGCTCCAGAGATACTAAATCAACCTCAGCTACCTCAATTAAATATAGGAGGAATGGGTCAAAATTCTGATTTTTTTGATGCACACCCCTACAACTTTACCCACTTCAAAACCACAATTCATAAATTTACCGTACTATTAATGTTCACAGGCATTTGCTAACACCTACTTCTCTAGTTTAAAGTCAAGAACTCAAGACTGGATTTTTCCATTTAAGCATCTAATTTTATAAACGATTAATCACTTCCCCTAAACAAAAATAAAAATCATCAAATCAAATCTCATGAGACAGTTTACATTGTTTCTATTTTACACTGAGTCTGTGATTTCAAACTCACATGGGATTTTATCTTTCCAGTGCTTTCTAAAATTTTTATCTATTACATCTCAGCAACATCTTGCTTGAGTTTGAAAGTATATACACACTTAGACAGCCTTACAGTGAACACAGTACTTCTGTAAGAGGTAAAACCATCTCACCCCTGTAAGCATTAACAAACATTAGAAGTTAGCAAATAAGAAGTTAGCAAATAAGTAAGCAAATATTAGCCATAGCCTTAAGAAACAGAATGTCCCCCGGAAAGATATGAGGAGCAAGAGCAGCCAAAAACAGGAACAAAGGTGGTTAGAACTGGAGGAGAAACTGCTGAAACAGCAAGGAAGAGACGGTACATGCTCCACAAGAAAAGGTGAAATGTCCTTCCACTCTGAGGAAGACTGCCAGCCTTCATCAAAACGACCCCCGAAGAAGATGATGAGCCTTCCTCAGTATGACCACCAGAGGGAACTGCATCTGGGTGAGATTGTGCAACCTAATTCTGGGAATTTATTAGCTTAGACACTCCTCTGTATTAGAATAGGCCTTCCCATTTATTAATATGTATGTGATCACAGCATAAAAGTGAGGAAGTGACTTAACGTGCTGTGCATGTGAGGAGGAGCGATCCCCCATGCACCTGGCGCCGAATAAACAAATATCTGCTTCAGAGATGAAAAGTCTCTGGAGTTGCTACACTGCAATTCGTGTGATTCACTTTTGTGTGACAATGCACGCAGGAAAATATATACTCAGACTGCATGTCACTCACTTAACTGGACTAAGGTTCAGGCATGAAAGTATTCCACACCTAACAAATGTATCAGAGGTAGGAGCAAGCAAAATTCTGAGCTATTCAGCATGTTATTCTAACAAAATGAGGCACAGAAGTCCTAAGTCATAGTGAAAGGTGACTAAATATTACCATTGAAGAGATTCAAACCATGTTTGTTCAATTATTTTCTGAGAAACAGGTATGGATGGCTCCCACGTAAGAAGTAATACAGAAAAAAAATATCAAATGTGGATGTTCTCCAATTGGGTGAGATCAAATATATATTTGACAGGAACAAATCCATAAATGGGTTTCAGTGCATGTATATACCATATACTGTAGTTTTGCCACTACATTATCAATACCACCTTTAGGGATTTTTTTCACAACTGCCTTGTAACAAAACACACTGACACATGTTTCACACTGACACAGATTTCCTCATAAAAATCCTTAACAGACTTCTAAGTGCTATTTCAAATACCTGGTACCTAGTACTTTTTATGGAAAGAGACTGAAGTGGTCGAAAGTTGTTTGAGTGCTCCAACAAGGACAATGATTTAATCTAGCAGTTACATCCAGGGGTTGTCTTTTTGTCAGCTGGAGCAAAACATGCTTATATATGAGATACGACTCCAGGTTTGCTGTAGCACTAAGTTATATGAAGGCATTTAAACTATTTTCATATGCAGGGAGAAATTTGTGTGCTGTGAAACTTCCTGCTGAAGTCTGAGGTCCTCCACTCTTCACTTGCATATATCCTAGGTATAAACAGTTACCATGTGCTTCAATGGGAGTTTCACATTAGCTTGCAAACAGAAGGGCTCAAAACTAGTACTTCAATCAACATAGTTCTGCTTATTTTTAAAGCTGGATTATTCTACTGCAGTAAACACAAGTATTCAGGTTTCCTGGGCCAATTCCATTCCACATTTTGATTCTCCTTCCATAGTGCATTTCATCCAAATTTGGTTTTTTGTATTTTCTTTCATACCTGCCATCTACTTTACAAAGCAATCACGACTTGTATATAACACAGGTGGCAACAGGAAAAAATCTATAAGTCAGATTTAATTAGATTGGATATGAATAGTTGTAGATTTTTTTTTAATTGAGGACAGTATGTATCAGAAAATAAGTAATTGTTACATTGTTAACCTAATTCTGCTTTTTAAACAATTCTTGAAACAACTCTACCAAAGACATTAGAAGATTTTTACAATTATGAAAACGTACTTTAATGATTTTAAAGACTTAGTTTTTTTAAAAGTCATGCAGAAATTTGAGGTGAATCCATTTGTAAAGACTGCTTATCTTACTGGAAAGGCACCAGTGGTTAGTTGCAACCTGGAACAGTTTCCATAAGACACTGCCAAAATTGTGTACCTAGAGAAGAAATCTTCACAAGGCAAAGCACCAGCCGGCGCTTTATTTGTGGGTCACAGAATCACAGATCATAGAACGGTTTGGGTTGGAAAGGATCTTAAGGATCTGTGCAAGGGCAGGAAGACCTTCCATTAGATCAGGTTGCTCAAAGCCCGATCCAAACCGGCCTTCAATACTTCCAGGGATGGCGTATCCACAGCTTCTCTGGGCAGCCTGTTTCAGTGCCTCACCACCCTTTGACTTAAAGAATTTCCCCTTCTAAACTTACCCTTTTTCTGTTTAAAACCATTATTTCTCTATCCATCATCCTGACACTACACTGCTTGATAAAGAGTCCCTCCTGATATTTGCTGTAGGCCTTCTTTAAGTACTGAAAGGCTGTGGTCTCCCTGGAGCCTTCATTAGGTTAAACAATCCAAACTCCCTCAAGCTTGTCTTCATAGGGGAGGTGTTCCAGCTCTCTGACCACCTGCATGGAGCCAGCATGGCTTCATTAAGGGGACGTCATGGTTGATCAACCTCCTGTGACGAAATTACTTGCTTGGCTCAAGAGAAAGCACTGGATAATGTCTTCCAGGACTTCAGTATGGCCGTTGACACTGACTTGGATAACACCCTCATAGACAAGCTGTTGATGTAGCGGGCTAGATGAGCAGAAAGTAAAGTGGATTGAAAACTGCTTGCATAGTTGGGTACTGACAGTGCTGAAGAGTAGTGCAAGGTCTACTTGGAGGCTAGTAACTAGTGGTCTACCTCAGGGGTCCCTACTGGTCCTGTTTAACATGATAATCAATGATCTAGATGATCAGGCAGAATGCATCCTCAGTGAGTTTGTCAATGATACAAAACTGAGGAAGAGAAAGCTGTGCAGCCTGGCTAAGAAGGCTCAGGGGGAGCTCTTCTAATAAAGAGTCTTCTAAGATAAACATTAAAAAAATTACAAGGCAGCAGCTTCTGCCCCTTTTTTCAAGAGTCTGGCTGTTCAGGTAAAGGTCTCTTCCAAAGAAATTATGTAACTGACAAAGAGCAGCCTTTCAAAGACAAAAACACATAAAGGCAAAGTGCTGACTTGTTTAGCCTTGCCAAAAGAAGACTGAGGGACAAAAGAGGGAGCAAATCTCTTGCTATAAACATCACAAGGAGAGAACAGGTGAGAATAGTTAAGAGAACACTGGCATAAGAACAACTGTGTATGAACTAGTTGTGAATATATTTAGGATGAATACTGAAAGCAGATTTTCATCCACTGGAGCAAAGAGACTTCAGAGCAGCCTTACAGAGCACCCAACAGCAGCACACATGTACACAATGGTATCCAGGTTCAAGGACAAGAGTTTAACAGGAGAGACTGGACTCCTGACACAGAAGATCTGTTTTACTATTGCATCCTTGTCATCTGTCCCACATTATAATTAATTCCAATAAAAGATGAATATTTTTCATGAAAAACTGTCACTTTATGCCCATGCATAAACCTCACAATGGCATGTAGTGATGAATGACAGTCAAGCACACTGAATGAAAAAATCCTGCCAGTCTACGCCTCACAGAAAAGGCATCAGCATGACGTACCAGAGTTTATCAGTCTCAGAAATAATCCTGATAAAGTATGTATGTAACTTAACCTTCACTGTGTGTCTGACGCACTGATTTTGTAACTATTTCAGTTGTGGATTAAATTTCTCACCCACCTCTGGAAGGTTTTCCAGTGTAAGCAGTGTGGAGGCACAGTTAAATGGGTACAATATCTCAGAAGATGATAGCATATTCTTCCTTCTTACACTTAAATACACAATGCAGGCAAAAGGTACTTTCATACCATTATAACTGCAAATTAACAGGGAAAATCTTATGCTTTGACTTGAACCACTAACACAGGTGAAGTCAAGCCCCTGAAAGAAATCTAGAAATTTTCTTAAAACTAAATCCCAGCACCCAAATTATTCTTTATTTATGAAGAAAGTTTTGCTTATTAGCTGGATGCCAGAAAGTAACTTTCATTCAGAACAGACTGCCCTGTGACATTGTGTGGTGGAATTTCACATTTGTAATTTTATTATAATCTGAAAGAGGCAGTATCTGAAGAGCAGAAAAAATGACTATACAAGGAATTTATAGAACATTAATTTATATATTGAAGACCCTTAGATGCTTCTTTACAGTTTCAAGAAAAAAGTGGAAATTTTCATTAGCAGGAAAAGCCAAAGAAAGAAATATTAAATTTTTAATTATACTGTTGGATACAATGAAACCATTTAATTAAAAACATGGCTTCTAGCATTTTTGTAGTTTAAAACTGTATGATTATAGTAGTGTATTTACTAACCACATTAACAGGAGTCTGGCTAAATATATGTGTCAGCTTGCTGCCATTAGTTATGAAACTGCATATACACATCCACCAAAAATCTTGAAAGAAAGTATAAAGATTAGTCTTGTATTTGCCATGAACATATAAGTTTCATGAATATCTTTCTACACAGACTACATAATGGTACACACTGAACTATCTTGTTTTGTGCATTTTTAATTAATTAAAAAACAAATGCACATAGCCATATACCATCCAAAGGAATGCAAAATAGAAAATCTCCCTTAGAAACAGGGTAACTTCTTTTTTTCCCACATAGCAAGTAGAGCTAAACTCCCAGAAAATACCACCAGGAGTGTCAGCATGCAATTCCTCATGCTTTTGAATTCAGCAGACCTTGAGAAAGCACAAGGAATAAAAAGTAAGGTCCTGAATAGAAATGACAATACACAGGGAAAAAACACATTTTCAGCCCAAAGGCCAACATTTAGTGTCTAAGAAGACACAATAAAATTCATCTACGGAAGTGAAAAAATACAGTAAAAAATTCCTCCTCATTTCAATGCTCACAACACATCAGATTTCAATCTAACTGAGACTTAAATCTACTTGAGATGTCAGCTGAAGAAATTCTCTGGACCCTGACTGGGTGACTAGATTAGGCAACTGGAATCTCTGTACACCAAAAGAATCTTAAAAGAAAACTTGTTCTCACATTTTTTAAAAGAAGCCAAGCTCTTAGAAGTAAGAACTGCATTCTTTTTTGGATGGTACATAAACAGTCTTTAAGTAGTATACCTCTATGCCATAAGAATAGAATTATATATTACAAATCAGAGGTACTTGCCTTTGTTGCTTCAATGGTAGCTAGTCCACTTTGGATTGTTTCACCCTTCTACAGATATCCAATGCCCACTGCTACTAATAAACCACTTTCTAGTCCAAATACCTTAAATTTCAAATATTTTTTCTCTCTCTCTCTTCCTCACCACCTTCCTTTTAAAAAGCATAAAGTCATTTACACAAAATTGATAGTTACACAAGTAATTTGGTAACACTTCAGCTATGGTCACTGAATGAGGTTTAACGTGGTTCTAATACTTCAGGAAATACAAAGAGAGCTGTTAAAAAACCCCCATATTTTATACAGGACAAATGTAGTTCAAATTGGTGGATAAAAGGATTAAAATCTACAAGTGGGTACTGTTACTAGCTGATCCAGTGGCTCATGCTTTAACATGCAAAATTCAGCATGTTATTTTATTCCTTAGGTTATTAATATAACGTTGACAGCCATTACATGACATAACATGACATAACAGCCATGACATGACATAAAAATCAGCAATGAAATTTTTCAGCACTTGCCACACTGAAGCTGCATTATAACCATCAGGTCTCATACAGATGTCTAGTACTGCTCTTTTTGAGTGGATGGGAATTACAGAGTAAATCTCAGTGGCTTACTCTCCTTGTGCAGGCTCCCACTGTAGCCTACTGCATCAATTTTCTGTAAAGCTAAATAGCACTTTCTTATGCATTTTCTTATGCATATTTCACATATCAATGTGTTAAGAAAGATACAGAGATATGTACAAGTGTGATAGTTGTAGGAATCAGGACATAAATGCTCTCAAGAAATGGGACAGAGCAACAAAATAAATTCCATTCACTTTCAGATTTCCAAACTCATGGAATAACAAATCAAATATAGTTCCTACAGATTAAAAAAAAAAAAAAAGGTAAAAAATCCTCAAAACTCCAGCAAAATAATGGGGTAAGAGAATCCACAAATACGATTACATATTATGTATGGGAACAAAACAGTATTGCAGAGGCAGAAAATGGGAAGTGTCTTGTCACTGTAAGACAAATGTCAAAATACCAGACTACGGTCTCTAGCAAGGCACAGGCTATACACACATTTACTTACACAAAATAGTGCTAAAGAGGCAAAGCTCAACAATCGTCTGGTTTAAGAATTATCTCTTTGACACACCAAGATCTGAGACCCACTATAAATAATCTCTCACAGGTAAAAATGTATAAGTTACACCATTTTCCTCTTTGCTTTTCCCTCATTTTTATCCTCTAATTACTAAAATGCTTAATCTTCCCTGCTTAGTTCTCTGCATTAAAAAATACAAAAAACTCTAAATATGGAACAGATTTTCACACCCTTTTTTTGTTATGCCACTTCTGCTAGATTGAAAAATTTTCAAACTAAAAGAGTTCAGACTTCTTAACACTAAATACAGAGCAACCTTCCTGCATATTCCACACTGCCACTCTTTTCTTACCAGAAATCAACTTGCACAAACCTTCTCTTCACATTTATCTTCCCCTTTCTCCATTCAGTTCTCATCACTGATCAAAAAGACATAGGGAAAAGCAAACAGTCTTCCTTAGATGATCATTCTAAGAGCATGTTTGCAAGGTCTATAACTACCATTGATGCAACCATGACAAGTGCCTTTGTGGAGGTTTTACAAAACATCTTCTGAACAAAAAAGTAGCACAGTCTAGTGAGTACTTCTGCTCCAACAAATTATGAGAAACAGCATTTGAAGATGTATTAGAAACCCATCAGGAGAAAAGTTCTTTATTTATGCTTCATTCAGGTAAGGGCTGTATGGGTTTGGGTGGCACCCAACTTCTTTTGTTTTGTCCTCCGATATACAAAAACAAAGAAATAATGCTGTGTGAGACATCTTCAAGTAAAAGCCCGAGCTCTCGCAAACACAATACACAGATCATCCTCCGCTTTCCTCACTGGGAATGACAATATTCAGACATTGTTGCTGAATAGCCTTTCTGCCTCTCACAGTGCTTTCCTTCAGTGAACTCAGCGATGAGCTCTGAATCAAGGATGGAAAGACATCAGATCTTCTTCTGGGATCCAATCATGACCTTTGATACAAAGTTCACAATGGCACTGGCAGGTTGTTCTGGATCATGTTCTGCAAAGAGGTGGCATACGTTGTCTGTGGCACTGCCTTGCTTCCTGGCAATGAACCCAAACACTCTGCAACGGCAGCAATCACAGTATGTTAGAGAACTAACAGATATGCATGCATTGCCTCACTTCATAAAACAGAAAATATACTGCACAAACAACCAAGCACACAAAGCAGACTTCTCTGTTCTCATGGACAAGGTCCCATGTGACTGCTAAACACAGTGGTCCAGATGGACCAAGCAGCTCAGGAGAGAATCAGGGAAGGAGACTGTCCCCTTCCTTGTACTCTGTCTATATGACATCCTGTACTGCTTGCTGTCAGAGACATGCTGCTGACCTTGGGGATATATTTAATCTGATTCAATATTGCTGTTCTCTTATCTACTTTGAGGGGGTGTGTGTGGTGTGGCATGGTGTGGTGTGGTGTGGTGCAGTGCGGTGTGGTGCAGTGTGTCAGGGACTGCCCAAAGGTAAGTTTTTGAGGGCCACACACCTCAGCGGACAGAGCATTGGAAAAAGGATTTAAGCCATCTATCTCTGTTGCTTTCCAGAAACAAGTGCTAAGCCTCTCTGTTTAAGTTATTTCTTTTGATTAAAGGGTGACAACATACGCCTTCAACAGAGAACACTTTGCAATCCACTGGTAATTACGTATCTATGCCACACACTAATATTACTAGGGAGTGTCTTCATCTATGTACTGTGAGAGGGATTTTTTTTTTAAGCTGTCAGTCTAAGTGAGATAAGCTTGTGTTAAGCCTTGCTGGACAGGTAGAACACAAAACTGAGAGGCAAATAGCTCTATTTTAACTTCTGAAACCATAGTCAAATCACAGACCTGCAGTATAAATAAACCATGCTAGCTCTGGCTCCAGACATTCCACCATCACCCGTAACATAATTAGGCCCCAACTTGCAAAGGTGTAGATGAAGTAACCAAAGTCTAATTACAGTGGGCTGAGAGACTTATGTCTCTGAACAGCTGCTTTCTCTTCCACATCTCTGACAAAAATAATTTAGAACACCAAGAAACTGATCACTAATGATATTCCTAAAACATTCAGTTAAACGAGACTCCACTTACTTTGCAGAAAGGCCATCTTTCTTCCACCTTGTCCATTTAGAAAGGAGGAGAAAAACACAGAATGGAGAAATAAAAATGAAACCTATGTTAGTTTTGTTTTGTTCGTTGAGGTTTTTTAGTAGGTCAACAATACAAATAACATATTAAAAATTACCGTACTTACTTTCTGTCCTGTGGATCCAAAGCACAGAAAATAACAGTGTTGACTGAGTAATGTCGCCGGAAAAAGAGTCTGGATAGGAAGCAATAGAACCAATTTCAGACACAGTAAAGATGCTTAGAATTCTAAACAATAAGTAAATCTGAAAAATAAATTATATTTAGTCTTAATGTAATGAAGACAATATATTCCCTTTGCTATCTTGGAGTGATTTTGAAAGCCACCTGAACTGCTCCAACCAAATAAATATGTATTTAAAACACTAACATCAAGTTTTTGAACGAAAGGAAAGCTGACTCTCAAGCTAAGAAAAAGGACTACAAGCATGAAATGCATTTTTTTAAAAAACTGGCCATTTAGATACTATTTTAGTGGGAGAGACAACTTTGTAGAACATGTGAATAATTTGATCATACTATGTTTCAAAATATTCACACACCTAGGCATTAAAATTGAAGGTTCTGTTATCTGCTACAAAAGATTGCAGACCCATGGAATTAAGAAGTCTGGCACTTTTTCTTTTTAACCTATAATGAATTCCTGTTGTTCTTCCTTTATTATTGTAATTTTTCTAATTGAAATAGTTTGTTGTAGCCTAAATAGCATATAGAACTAAGTAAGTATAAATTAACTTTTTATCATAGTTTTTTACAGGCTATCCAAAACACTGTTACAAATACTGGATATACAACATCTGCTTAAGTCAGCTCTGTTCAGTGATACTGGTGAAAGACATCATGAAGATAAATTATTTCCCTGAATTGGTTCAATATCAAATGCTAGCAAAGCCATTACTTTCTCTTTTTATAAGAAATAACAGTAAAAAATGTCATGTTAAAGTGACCTTCCAGAGGTAATATATGCCATGTAGAAGTAAAATCCACAGCTTAAAAAATGTATTTTCCTATACTGCAGCCAGCTTACACAATCACCATCACTTCTATAATCCTAGTATCCTCTGAGACAAAGATTGCAAAATATAACTAGGAACATCAAATCAACAGTGGCCAACACCTGACAGGGCCAGATATTCCGGGAACAGGGCCAGATATTCTCTTCTCATCCTTCTTTTGCTTACTTTCTTTGATTATCTGTCACTGTTATTCCCTGAGCAGACACCTTGAAATGGACAACGGTTGAGACAGGAGAAGGATCTTGCATCAGTGTCAGGCTCAAGGCTTTCTGTACTGCCTGGTAGCCTGTGAGGGACTCCATCTCCACTGAATTCAGGTACCAAACGTTACAAGCTGTAATGAAAGAGGGGAAAGATTTTGAGAGACCATAGGCCTTTTGATCTCCCTTTGGTTTTAATACTTTTATATCAAAGCCAATGACTATATTTATCTATTACCCACAGATACCCTGAAATTTTAATAAATACAAGACAGCACCAGAGAGTATACTTGTAGGTACTACTGGAGCAAAGGCATTCCTGAGAGGAAAGAATGGGGATACTTTGCTTTTAAGTTCAAATACATCAGCCAGTAAGAAAATACACATGTGCAGCATACATTCACACATTCTTCGGTTTCAAATGGTTTTAAACTCTATTCAAAGGAAACCATTCACTTGATTGGCAAGACAAGAATGTTTTCACACCAGAAAGAACTGAGGGTTATTGAAAAGCTAATTTCTCATTAATTCCATAGCATTTTGTATGTTTAGTGGTTTCAGGGCAAACAAAACAACTTCCACACTGACAAAAATTACTGACGTATCTTTTTAGGCCTTTTCTTTACTTCAGCATGCCCTTACTTCCAAAAGTACTATTTCTCTTCCAGAGATATTAGCAACTTCTGAAATATTTCCATAAAATAGATGCTCTTTGGTTTCGAAGGCTACCAAGCAGTTCCTTTTTTTATATGGTTTCATATCAAATCTGCGGTAAGCACTAGGAAAATATGTATTAATATTAGATTAATATTATTAATTATACTATATAATGCTATATATAGTACTATATAGTAGTACTGTACTACTGTATAATACTGCGTAACACAGTGCCGTCTAACATATAATATTATTGCGGAGGATCTCATGGGTCATCACACACAGACCAATATGATCAGGTGAAGCTGTTTATTACAGGTCAGAAGGCTACTTAAATACATTTTCTACTTCTCTACATGCAAGCAATACATTGGTTACTAGCTACTTGTTTACACATCTAAGAAAATCACTTGGAGTGATGGTGGGCTGTCATACAAATGCTGCTGCTGCTGCTGCTCTGCCTCGCTAAGGTTCTACAACCTGCTGTTCACACACTCCGTTGTTTAAATTCTTGGAATTGCTACACTTGGCAGCTACTTCCCCACAGCTGCACTTCAACGACATATTTACCTTCTTGCTTATTTTGCTCAGCTAAGTTAAGGCTGGATTGTGCATGTCTCAGTGCCTTGACTATTAAGAATCCCTCAACAAACTATTATTGTTATAGTATTAATAGAATTATTCACATGCTTCCTATGGGACTGAGGCATAAAGTCAGATTTACAAACAAATTAAGAATAAGCAAGAATGATTATGCACATCCATAGCTAAGCAGTAGTACCAAGAGATTTTGTATTTGGTAAAAACATTTGTGTAGGTATCCAGGACAAAATTTACAACTCTGGCAGCTGACACATACAAATTACCATGGTTATATTTCATTTGTTTAGCAGTTTTGTTTGGCTTGCCAACCTCACTATGAAATCAAAGATTAAATCAAATCTAACAGCTTCTCTTTTCATATGGCTATTCTGTGATCTCCCTTAAACTTTCTCTTATGACTGTGTACATAAAAATACAGAGCTAGTCACTGGCACTTTCAAAACAACCAAGTAATCATACAGTAAAAACTGCGTAAGTCTGATTCCAGCATAATGATCAGCCCAGTAACATCAAGCTCTGGAGTCCACCAGTGAAAGACGGCATCCTGAAATTTCATTTATTTGATTTGCAGGTGTAAAATTTCCAAAATGTATTTGTGCATTGCTGTGAAAGTTTCAATAACTTTTGCTTGAATCAATTACAATTCATGAACAGAGGGATTTCAGATGATGAGGAGCAATGAAAACTGTTATGAACATTCCAAACCATAAACTCTCTTCTTCTCACCTCATTACTGTATATGATTGGTACAGATCTAAAGCTCTTCACTATCCTGTGAGTCTTTCCCACCATAGGAAGTTTCCCTTCTTTCACAGCCACACACATCAGAGTGCCTTCCTCTTCTGCCACAGAGTGCATTGCTGTCAACAGACTGTTTTCAGGTTTTGTTTCTAAATGAAATTGCCAAGCATTTTATCTAGATTGCCCTCAAAGTGGTAGTTCAAACAGCAGTTACTAAATACCGTAGATGCCTTTGCTTCTGTGGTACAAAAAATAAAAAATGGAGCCTTTTACAAAAGCGTTGTGAAGTGAAAACATGTCAGCTTAAAAAGGAGAAGAAAGGTAACGAGGTAACAAGAAACACTGAAAGATTTCTCATTTAAGAACATCATGCATGGTCTGACAAGATATCAATAAAAGTAATCACAGAGAAATCATACTCCCAGCTAGAGCAAAAGGAAGACCAGTTCAGTGCATCTGCCCCTGCAATGTTGCTGCTCTCACCTTTCACAGTTGGCATTTTGGAGCATGTCTGTGCCTCCAGCAACAGCTTAACAGTACTGCTTTTAGTCTGGGAATGTCCTTTATTTAGAATGTTTAGTTTCTTGACTATATCGTGTAAAGAGAAATGAAGAACTGCAGAAAATTTGGGCAGAAAATTTTGTTGCTGAACGAATTTTTTTTTTTTTTTTAATAAAGCAAGGTGTATTCTATGGAAAAGCCTCTTATCTGTATGGTTTCTAGTCTTCGGCTGTCACTGTCTAAGAAGCAAACAATTTCTAATCAGCTTCAGCACTTAGACAGAAACTGGAAATGCTCATTAGGTTTTTTCAGGCAGCTACAAAAAAGATCATTCTAGGAAAACACGTAATTTTTTGCTTGTGGAGTGAGAGAAGTATGGGTAAAGAAGGGCAGGGAGAAAGTGTATCAGCTTCAAAGTTTTTTGAAAGGACTCAGTTTACATGTTTTGAGTCTGCATTTCAGTATTGCACTCCACAACTTGAATGCTTCTGTGACTGGAAAGGGATCCCTGATTGATCAAGGCAAAAATAAAAACCTCTGATGATCTCTCATAGCTAATTTATCTATTTGGGTTCCAAACCCTTGTTTAAAAACAATAAAAACAACACAACAGGTTAAAAACAAATGTACTAAGTACCCTAAATGATCCATGATATAACAGCTCCCATAAGGAGTTATCTGACTATTGCCCTAGTTGAAGGAAGAATTATTTCTTTTTCTTTGAAAAGCAATGTCCTAGCAAGAAGAAACCAACATTTCTCAAAAGACAACATATGCTCCCTTTGATGGTTTTTCTAGAAGTAAAGATCTATAAAAATTAATTCCCTGTTGGCTGCAACAAACACCAACCAGTGAGCTCACACAGCACAGCCTCACAAAGGCTTGCCACTGCCTCAGCCACCCATACCTGCTCAATTACAGCACTCAAAAGTGGTGCTTCACATTTTAAAGTCAAAACAGATTGCTGCACAAGCAAGGAGCAACACTCTCTTCAGAGGTAGCCAGCTTGACAACTGCCCCTTCAGAAGTGCTCTAAAATGTGTGAGGGCAACGAGGCAGCATTCTTAGAAAGGCATGTTTCACCACAACACTCACTTGTGGATCCAGTGGTAGGCTAAACTCAAAAGAAAGAGGCAAATGTAGTGTTCTGTGCTTTAATGGCACTATGGGTGGCTCCTGGGGAGAATTCATAGCAACCTGAAAACCAAGGGCCTTAGGAAGGCATGGGCAGGATCCCCTGGACATGCCCACTGTACAACAGAATAACACAGTGGCTGCATTTCTGCTAAGGACAACCTTAAGATTATGCAGAAGTATTCAGTATTGTCCAGTATGGTGAGTTAGGACACCACCAGTTTTTCAGAAAGGCTGTTTAACTAGCTCTCCGGATCAGCAGCACACCTACAAAGCAGGTAAGAAGCAGATCACACCTCTACACAGCTGCTGCAAATACCCCAGTTTGAGAGCCATACAGATGGTAACAATGCATAGCATCACATCATTTAGAAGTACTCCAGTCAGGGTTCTTCTGTCACATCAAATAAACTTGCGGTAATACAACTCTACTTGCCAGAATAGGTGCTGCATTAGGCACAAGAATCCATAAAACAGCATCCAGTGTAAAAAGCACATGACATTTCCTAACAACATGCAGCACCAAGTGAAGCACAGGGAACTGTTCTTTAATATTTTTTTTGATGCCACTGTAAGCATCTCCCAGTGGTATTATTAACCCCTATGTTGAGAACTTAACCCTAAATGAACATCTCCCTTAGCTGGTTTTTGCTGACCTCACACATAGTTCATTAACCTCTGCAACCACAGGTTGAAAATATCTTCTCAAAGTCTATCAGTTATGAAATCAATGTCCTGCTTAAAAATTGCTGTGCTTGAAGACACGTATGTACACCCCATATTCTCATGAGAAGCATGACTGGAAAGCAAACACAGGGTTGTAGAACTTAGGAGCCGGTTGCAGAAAACAGAAAGAACCTGGTACATATCCTCATAGTGTCCTTTACACTTCTACCCAGCATTCTAAATTTAACTGCTTCCTTTACATATCCTTCAATCCAGTCTAAGCTTCAGCTTCTCCCAGCCTGTAAGAAACAACCTTTGGTGATAGCCAAATGCAAGGATAAAGTTTAACAGACCTGCACCCTGTTTGAGAAGCTCCGCAGCTGAGTTTGCAGCAGTTTGTGGAGAAGTTTCTGCTATCTCTTCCAAGGGATCTGCAAACAGAAAACACTGTCCATGTCTTGTATGGGTTTGACTCAACAAATCAAAGCCCATGGCCAAGTATGAACTTAGCATTTGTAACTGTGATCTCATCTACTGGACAACTCTTGGCCAAAAACATGAAACAACCTTGTATCTACAATTTTAACAATTTATGTGGGTTTTGCGCTGAACAAGGTTTTTTTGCCTTGAGCACTGCAACAGGGATGCTTAACCTTTAATTCCTGCCAATAAAAATACAACAACATAGCATATGCTGCAGTGACACAGATGATGACACATTAAGACAATGCTTATAGCTACATTCCCTCACTATAACCTGAAAATATTTTAAATAGTGTGATTTTAATGATCGCCTTTGATTTGTATAACTTACATTAATTTATACAGAAAGATTTTGTGTTACCATGATGAAATCAATTAATTATATTTTGATTCAGAGGATGACAACACAATGCTCCTCTCTTCTTAAGTTGAAAAAAACCACCCGAATGATTAAGACAGCAGTGGAATATTTACCTCCCAATCATTTGTTACAAGTAGTGAGAAAACTGTCCACCAGCATGTTATTTCCGGTATATAAATATATGTAAAAAGATCTCACTTACTGCTACATTTAGCATGAGGTATGCTGTCTTTGAATATGTGAAATGAGGAAGAGAGCCATAATACAGTTAGTGACACTATTCACATGTCTGGAGTTACAGTTATCCTAATGTTTAGGTACTCCAGGCACAGTATCCTGTCATTAACCACAGAAGATCATCTTTAAATGCATAATCAAGTCAGAATAAAAAATAAATCCAAAATAAAATTTCACTGTGGTATGTTTATTCAAGACAAGGCAAATGTTTCAGTCCTGTACCTCTGGAAGAATAGAGTAAGTTTTCTATCTTAGGTGAGGGGGATAAGGAGAACAAGCCCACCTCCGCACTGTTTTGCCATGTAAATGTCTGAGATCTCTTGTCACATCTACTATAGCGTATTTTTGTGCTCAAATGGTTTCATTAATGTATTTGCATAAATCAAATGCTATTTTGGTACATTAAAATACATAGACATAACAAACGTTTAAAGGGTTCAGTAGAAAACCACAAGAACATTTAACATTTCAAAAATGCATCAGGAGTTAACTTCAGATGCAGGAGTTAACATTAACTTCAGATGATGGGGTTAACATCTGAGGCAGAAGAATATCAGACAACTGAATTATTGGACAAGCATGAGCATTTTGTTTTTGTCTTAGACTGGTTTATGAAATCAGTATAACCAAAATTGGAATCATAATCCCATGAAGCAACATAGGCTTTTTGATCATTTACTTACACAATATTTGAACCTGTGCAAGTTGCTACACTCTTCTTGCCAGTGTCACACTTAGGGCACCATATGCTCTTTATCACCTTGTCCTGCTGCTATCCAGACCTGAATTCGTTAAAGCAGTTAAATCTCACCATACATTAGCATAATGTCATGTCGAAATACATTTGTCTTCCTATAAGGGTAAATTACTGTGTGGATTTCCGTGACATACATTTGCATGTATGTTTATGACTAGAATATGACACTACCAGTATGCTCACAACTACACTTTGGATAAGGGTCATCACAAATACTGAAGAATCACTTTTACAACACTGCTTCCTCCTTGGTGCATTTTTGCTTATATCTCAACTTGTGACACCTTCACCTGCCTTCAGACACTGACTGCAAAGCTTGGCTGGGAATATCTGTTCTGTACTTCAACAAGCATACCTCTGTCTGGGATGAGAAGCTTGCAGGGCAATGCCAGTGGAGTGATGGAATGCTGATACACCAGAGCTGTCAAACTCCCTGTGGTCAGAAAAGTAAGAAGACATGCACAGTTAACTTGGTGGACAACATGAATGCGTAAGTTATGTTTGCTCTCAAGTGTTTTGTAGACTAAGGGGCCCCCTCTGCTTCCCTTTAAAAATCTCTTGGCACCTAAGCCAAGATTTTCTTGAACTCATTAATCACAATCATATGCTCCCTTCACCTCTTAAATACACTGCTTAGATCCTAACCTGAATATCTATGCTTCAAATGGAGAAAGCACAAAAATGACAAAACCAGTAACATATAGAAGTTTCAATGCCCTTAACTTCTGCTACATTAAATTTAGTAAAATCTTATGAAGGTGGTTAAGAGCACAAGAGGTCGCTTGTGCTACATGATGAGGTAAAAAAGAGCAAGTCATTCTACCTCTTAACCACCTAGTCTTCATTGTCTAGTGTTCTGTCTACATGCACCTCCATTTTGTACTTCTAAAAGTAAAAGATGGTCTAGGTAAAACCTATTCCATTCAATGCAGCAGTGATGTGCGTAGCATTCTGCATTATTCTTCTTTTCTATTCAAAGTCACTCTTGCAATTTCGTCTTGGCTTAACTGAAGTAATTCAACATTAGTTATCTTTGACATGAGACTATCCACTAAGGAGTGAGAGGAAGGCATATCTGTTTGTACAAAAAGCAATCCTTCAATTCCATTTATTAACAAGCAGCAAACATTATACCCATGTGCTGGAGAAAAATCCCAATTAAACCAAAACCAACTTCATGTTTACAGTCCATCAAAAATTCCTTTGAAATTGAAAGATGGCCCAATTCTACAAGGGTCTTACAAAAATGCAAAGACTGATTGATACCATTAGTCCTTCACTGTCTTACCCATAAACATGTGTAATAGTGCCTGTTCACCGACTTTGAGAAGCAGTTTTGAAGCTGCATCCTGGGTTACAATATGGGGTGTAATTGACCTTTGTATTCTACTCCTATCTACATCATTCCTGATGAATTGTTAATGGTGGGTCGTTTGTAACAGCTGCCCCGTGCACACCCAACCCCTCAGACTGCAGGCTGGGTGGTAGATAAGGCAGAAGAGGCAAACCCTCCAATGCAGTGTTTCCTTCTCTTCACAATTAACTCAGCTGTGTTAACTACACCCGTCCTGAGGTTGTCTCTCTGTTAATGGGCAATCATGAACTCAATGGCCCTAGCAAGAACGGGCAACTGCAAGGACTCAACAGTATGAAATCATTCCATTGTGAAACTCCCTGCCCTAGGGGAGGTACCACCTCAACCTGACTGTATATAATCTGGGGCTTTGGGGACTTGGGACACCACCACCACTGCTTAAAAGACCCAGAGGAGGACCAGACTTTCCACAGGACCACTGCTTTCAACAAGACTGCAACCATCACTTCCATCAGGACTGCAACCATCGCTTAATCAGACTGTGACCACCACATTGACCGACAGGGTGCAAGGTTGTACTCCGTGGGTTTAAGGCAGTTTTTCTGTATCATTGCATTTATTGTAATCTTTCTATTTAATTATAACTCCGATCGGAAATCTCTCTCAAGGTATTTGTGCGGGGTTCATCTCTCCTGGTGGTTTACTTTCAAACCAGCTTGGGCTGTACACATTGAAAGATTAGGAGATGTTCAAACTAAATGTCTAGTAGGGCAACATATGTGCCTAAACAGGTACTTCAAGATTGAGGTAGGAATGGACTAAAAATTCTGATTTAAGGTAAGTCTCACGACAAATAGTGATAGACTTCAATCCATCTTTACTTTAAATACAACTTTCATTTTACATCTGTTAATTTTATAGTAGATGACCCTTTCACAGGCATATCTGGTGCATGTGACAAGGCCTGTAACAAAGGGTGGGAGGGCTGCAGGATGACCTCTGGGTAGAGTCCAGGGGCTTTTCATGCCAAACACAGCCCATTTCAGCAGACCCACTGCAGGACACTGATGGACAAAAGGTTGGGTGAGACACAACAGAGGGAATGCCATGGACAGAGGAGGACAAGGAGAAGTTCCAGGTATCCAAGCTGCCATTCCCCACCCTGTAGCCTCTGGAGGACTTCACATTGGAACAGATGGGACATTTTCTGAAGGAGATGACGTTGACAGAGAGCACATGCTGGAACAGATTTTTTTTCTAAAGGATGGCAGCCCACGGGGAAAGCCCGCATCCCAGGAGGGAAAAATTGGGAGGGAGATGAAGCAGCAGAGGAACTGCTCTGTAATGACCATATGCCCTCACGCCCACTGCAGTGGGCATGAGGAGTCTGGGAGGAAGGAGTGAAACAGAGCCTGGCAAAGGGGAAGGAAAGTGTTATTTAATACTTGCCTTTCTCATACTTGTTTCTCATGCTAAGGGAACTTCCCTGTCTGGCTATGCAGGAGCCACTCTGGCAATCACTCTCACACCACCTGAGCTGGGGCTCACAGCCCCTTCACAGCTACCCACCCCGCACTCACACTGTCAGACCATGTTTCCTCACTGGCTCAACACCAGATTTCCCTTAGCAGTCTCAGACGTCCGTAGCAGAGTCTCCAACTTCCAGATCCTAAAAGTAATTTAATCTTGATGCAACAACTTAATAACAAAATAACAGCTCAAAATGGGTGCCTCCTAGGAGGCCCCTTACAGTCAGTCTAAGGGCAGGAAAGTCTGGGGGTTGTAGGCTGCTGCTGCATCTCTTGAGTGTCTGGTCACCTGGCCTGCCCCACAGGTCCTCAGGTCTTTTGTTATGCAAAGGGTCAGCAGGTCATGGCCTATTGCTGGGAACACTCATAGATCAATCTGCAGTTTGCACTTCCAGCCTGCAAACCCAGCTACCTGCACTGAATGTATCCCTCAATATCTTACTACCTGAATATTGATTTTAATTGGAAAAACATTAACATAATTTTCCCCAAACTGAGTTTCTTTTGCCCTGTAACTGGTTAGCCCTGTTTTCATCTCAACCCATAAGCTTTCTCATGCTATTTTCCCCCTTACCCCAAATAAGTGAAAAGCAAATGAGTGAGCAGCTAGGTAGGTCATTGGCTGTTTGCCATTACAGGTATTGCACTTCCATCATATTACATTAGGTAGGCTGACGTAGCATAATGTACTTTCTGAATGTCTCACTCTGGTGTCATTTTTAGCCACCTTTTATGCAGCATAAATATAACACAGGACAAAAGGTCCTGAATCAATTATGGCTGTAAGAGTGATCTAGCTCAGCTTTCTGCAGCAACATTGGTAGTGGTAGACAAGCTTGACTGAAGCTTGGTCACGTGCATCTGTGGTACAATGCCATGCACATCTGCTTAAGGTAAATGTCTACAAGGCTCTTGGAACCTTGGAATATGTTCCTACAGAAGTCATCAAGATTAGAACAAAGCAGTCTCTTATTTGCACTCCATCCAAGTCAGCACTGGAAAACACCAACTGTTTCCATTTTCTCTGTCCCTGCAATGCACAGTACTTACCAAAATATGGTTCATTTGGGCATCCTTTCAAGCGTACCCCCTTCTGAGTACATTCAATCAGAAGATGCCTTACAAGTTCATTTGACAAATCTCCAACTGTGTTGAAAAAGAAAGCTCATGAAAAGAAGTAATTAACAGACAAGTCTCACAAATTAGGTCTTTATGAAGCAGTTTTTCCACATTACCACCAAACATTTTATATACAGAATGCAAATACAATTAGACCTACTCTGAAAGTTACAAGATGTATTTAAAAGGCCATTCTGCAAAAAACAAATAAGCAAATAGCTCACTTTAGACAGCCAGAGGAAATGGTTTTATATTCTTAAGTGACTGACATCCAAATATACACTGGTGTCCAAAAACGTCCAAGTATGGTCCCAACTACAGACAGGAACAGAAATTTGGAAAATCAATGGTTAGAAATTTTGATGCACTTGCCCATTAAAAGAACTTGTATCCAAAGTGACAAGAAAGTAAAAGTATGGAAAAACATTCCAATTTCCATTTCCAGTTCTGCTCATAGAAGTTCTCCAGATTAAAACAAGAGAAGATTTAGCTACACAAAGGTAATGATGGCAAATCTCTCAGTGAATTTTTAAGTTTCCAAATGTTTGCAGTTTTATGCTAAGTCTCTGCTCCTCAAAACAATTACTCAAAACACTAAGGTTTCACCAGATTTTAAGACAGTTTTTATCTCAGGAATCTAAGACAAACCAAAATTGTTGAGTTGGATGTAATGAGGAGATTCAAAGCCCAAGAGACATATAAAAATTCTCTTGAGATTTAGCATTCTTTTAAACATCTACATACATATGCAGACATATAATTAAGACAACTTAAGTATTTCTTGAAAGACAGATTCACAGTGTTTCATACCTGACTACAAACTGAATCCTTCTCCAAATAATTAAAAGGCTATTCCATAGCAACAGGACAAAGCTATCAAACCATTCAAACCTAAACAACAGAGCTACAAACACACATGCTCCCTTTGTTCTATCAGGAAACATGTCAAGGGCTGACTTTCAGGCTAATACAGATGAATGCATTAATATGGACAGCAGAAACTTCTATGCAAGCAAATATTGCACTTATCACTTTTTCAAACAGCTTACTGTTTGCTGTTACGCTCTCACAAAATTAAAAATAAATTACTACAAGGTATGTTGGAAAGGGAAGCCTGGAACAAGAAACCCAATAGAAAGCTGAACCAATTTGTGCCTTCTGGGATCAAACAGTGCAAACCAAGAAAGCTAAGTATCACAAAATGAGAAGTGGAAGAATGTTACAGTCTTACTACAACTTGTCTGTTGTACTACTAACATAAACTGTCTCTTAAAGACTGGCAGAGTTTGAACTTCCATGTCTTCCTGGACTTCACCGACCTGATTATAAGAAAAGATTACTAAAAACACCTACAAGTCACTTTCAATTTGCCTCCTAGTTGTTGCTACCACCACCCCAGTACACCTGTGTTGTCTTCATTAAGACACTGAAGTGGTTCTGCTAATGTTTATAGGCAACAAAAAGGACTACATGGCAAATTGTTATTAAAAATTGTTTCAAGATACCAGATTAAAACACAATTTCAAAGTGTTATTGTAATAGAGGTGAACTGCTAACCTCACCCCAGAGTAAGCAAATCCAAACCAACAGCCAAACAAAAAACCAAAGCAGCTAAAAACACATTTCCATAAAAACAACACTAAGAATAAATGCTTTCCTGTAATCTTAGTTGCTTACTTCACCAATCAGCATGTACTAATGAAACATAATAAGCTTTGCAAAAGAAAAACAGCAGCAATAAAAATCACTCCACTACCCTTCCAGTAGTACAAATGGAACCAAGAACACTACAGATAATGGCTGCTGAGTTTCCATACACCAATTAGTGATTTCTGTACGTTCTTCTCATTTTACATTTCACAGCCACTGGAGCTGGCAGAGTAGGTATAAAAAACACCACTTCTTTTAAACAATTATCCTTAGGAACCTCTTCAGATTTATATCTGAAGTAGAACTGTCTCAAAACAAAACTTTGGGATCAAAAATATTCAGCCCTCCAGCCAAGCAGAACTTTCATTGTAGTCTGTGAATCAAATGCAGACTTCTGATTGCTGGGGAAGACCAGTTGCTGAGATGATGCTGATTTTCTATTAGGTTCCTGAGGTACAGCACATGCACAGCCACAAAGCACATATATTTATGAGTCATGGTGAAACCATATAGTACAACAAGCATTGTATCCAGTCTCATTTAACAACATATCAAATGTAGTCTGCAATTCAAATTGCACTTATGAGACAAGCGCAAGATTCCACCAGATGACTACCCAGCAATAACGACTACCTACTTTGTATGGCTTATTTAGTAACATACAGAAGTACCTTTTTTAAACTGTAGCAGAGAAGGAGGTGGTGTGGCAACTTTCACTGCTAGCCCATAGGCTCCCCGGAAAGAATGACTGTCTCGCACAATGAAAGACCCAGGTTCCTTGTCCTTGAGAACAGCAATGGCTGTGAGGAATTCCAGCAGAGAGAAAAAAATAGCTCAAGAAAAATGCACACACTCAAAAGGTACAGAAGTGCAAATGTATAATGAATAGGACATCAATGCAAGTAAGACCTTTTACTCCATCCTCATTGCTGTAGAACAGAATACAATCAAGCATATTTGGGGGACCCAAGTGGAAACACCTGGTCCAAATCTCACAGATAATTATTTTAAAAGAAGCCTGAAGTACAGAACCCTACTGATTTTTAAATTGAGAAGGGTGCTCAGGTCCCACCAAAATTCCTACAACCAGTGCAAGAGCAAATTTACTTCTGCTTAGATTTTGTCAACTTGTTAAAAGACTGCACAGCTCTCTGTAATTCCCACACTGACTAGACAGCACTGTTTTTCACTTCTTAGCCTCAACAGGCAGAACAGATTCATTTTCATCCACCACCAAGTTTTTGTGCCTACAAAGCCACCTTACTGCCTTAGGAGTTTTAAAGTAAAAGAAGGAATAGAAGTGTATATTTTGCTCTTTGACTTCTAAATATTTTTCATCTGTATTTTGGGATTTCTTCCAAAAGTACAATATGAAGTCCTGTCCCAGAGGAAAACACTTACAAGGAAATTGCTGTTGCTTTGCACAAGTCAGTCAGACTTTGAAATCTAGTAGCCCAAAATCTTAAACTTACTTTGAAAACAGACAAAAATTTAATCTAATAATTCATCTTAATAAAATCTTTGTACTTTACTTTCTTTCCTCCCCCACAAACATTTTAGAAATACTTGTGTATACCAGTATACTTTGTTTCTAGAATTTCTAACTATCAGCAAGCCTTCAGAGAAACCCTAGAAAACACCCAAATTTGACCCTGGACTTCTTAATTAACTGTTCACACAGAACATGGATATTATGCATATGGGGTACAAAGGCATATTTTGCAAGGCCTGAACAATGTTTACATCATAAGCACACTTTTTTTTTAATTAAAAAAGGGGAAGTAACAACAAAATCAGGAAAATGCAGACATAACTGCCTCTTCTGTTAAAGCAAGTAATGCAAACATACACATTCTGTTCTTTTCATCTGTCACACGGCAAAGGAAAAAGCCTTTTTTCACAACAATATGTCTTGTTTTGAGAGGACGAGGATGAATACACAAAACCCTGCAATTAAGCAGTACTCACATAACACTTCTAAATCCACAGGGATACAATAATTTGTCACAGGAGCAGTCTATTAAACACAGGAAAGAAAGAACAAATGCTTCCCTCCTCAGCAACAGTACCTTAAAACACTTTTTAAAAGGAGTTTTACTTCAAGGATGAAAAGAGGCATACTAAAAGGTTGGGAAAATTTTCAGTTCATTTGTTTAAGCAGTTTAAAATTGCTTTACATCTACTTCCTCTCTGGACACACATCACATCAGGTATTTTTCTGCACATTTAAAGACTCAGTTCTCATTATGGGCGGTGAACAGATAAGGGGAAGGAGACTGGAGCGAAAAGACCAGCAAAGTATCATCAAAAATGAATTAATGGTCAGTTTTCTATGATCTTTATTCCCTTGGGATCATATTTACCACTACTCAAGAACATCCTCACCATCAGAGAACCTAATAACTAGACAGACATAGCAATTCATCATTTGCCAATAGCTGAAGTTCACACTATTTTGGTTTAGTATGAACATCCTTCTCAATGCAGAGCTAGTCAGTAATTTTTCCTTTTTGAAAACCACATTTTAAAAATCCTAATTTAAAATCCTGCCTTAACTCATTAATCACAATTCAGTATAGCTGATTATTACTGTATGAACACAAGCACAGTCAGACCAATTGCATTTGCAAAGCACTGTCAGAGACTTAAACGTTATAGTTTCATGGCTTAAACACTGTTATAAAGGAATTCTGCCCATATAACAAAGCTGCACCACCAAAGCCCACCCTACGGGCCTCCTGACTGAAACTCGGAACTGTGAGTTACATTGCCTAAAAGAACTTGAAGTAAGATAAAAGCGACACTGTTTTTCAATCATCTCAGGCCTGGGAAGAAATGGATAAGGCTGGGGGAGAAGGATGCATTGCTAGGAGGGGCAAGCCCAGCAGCTGTCCTGAAAATCATCCCTGGCTGGCTTCAGGGTAGAGGCCATAGCCCACAGACTTATCTGCAGCCAGGCTGGCACAGATTCCCCCCCAAGCCAGGGGGCAGGAGAGTTTGGGTGTATGACACAACCTCTAGTCAGAGGCAGTGAACACCCACCCTCCCTTACACAAATTGGCTCAGTTGTAAATCACTCCCTCCCCACAAAAGCCCCATCCACAGGACATTCACGTGAGGAGCAGCTGAGGAAGCATCACAATCCATCAAAGACCCCCAAAGTGCTTCCCAGGCTCATTCCTGAGGCCTTGCACCAGAGCACTGCACATGATGCAAAGTGATGCAACCAATCCAGAGTCTTGCAAGAAACAGTGTCAAATTTGCCCCCCCTCAGGGTGCGTACCTGGGCATTCCCACCTGGCCCAAACCTGTATTAATCTGTTGAACTCTGTATTTTTTGGTAGGGCACCCTTACCACCAAGAAGACCAGATGGACAGGATGCCATTAGGACCCACAGAGGGGTGATATATTTCTACTTAATCTGTCACTGTCACTCCTCCTGTCCCCCCACCAACCCCTTTTTATTTCTTTCTTTCTCTCTCATTTACTGTTAAAATATATCAATATGATTTTTTCATATATTTGACATATTTGATTTGATTTGATCAACATTAACCTTGTTTGCTTTTAATCTTGTTTCAGGGACTATGTCAACCTGAAGTTTCTATCCGCAATCCACAGACAGCTCAATTTGCTCCTCTGTGATTAGTGGATCATAACAAGCACCCAGCATGCTTATTTACACACTATTGCAGGGGCAGTGTCTAAGTTCATAGAATCATGGAAAAATGGCCTGGATTGGAATGGACCTTAAAGATCATCTATTTCCAATGCTCCTGCCATGAACAGGGACAACTTTCATTAGACCAAAGCCATATCCAACCTGGTCTTAAACATTTCCATGGATATAGTGCATCCACAACTGCTCTGGGCAGTCTGTTCCAGTGCCTCACCACCCTCACAGCAATGAATTTTTTCCTAATATTTAATCTAAACCTACTTTCAGTTTGAAATCATTTTTCACCTTGTCCGGTCACTATATGCTCTTCTAAAAAGTCCCTCTCCATCTTTCTTGTAGGATCCCTTCAGGTAGGGAGTCTTTCTTCTTCTAGGCTGCAATTAGGTAATTCCAAAGCTTTCCCTTGTCCATACTGAACAATCTCAACTCTCTCAGCCTTTCCTCATAGGAAAGGTGCTCCATCCCCCTAATCGACTTGGTGGCCCTCCTCTGTACTTGCTCCAACAGGTCTGTCTATGTCTTTCCTGTATGCCAGATGCAGTACTCCAAGGGCTCCTAAGTATTCATTTTCACATATGTAATAAAAGTTTTCTTCAGGTCACTGAATAACACATCTACATACAAATGTACTGCATCTACATCATACACCATAAAGATGTTGTTCCATGGGAGTGTTATTTCGTGGCCTTTAAGAAATAATGCACGTCACTTGACATTGAAATTTGGGCTACAAAACAACTGGTAGATGAGGATGCTTTTGTGATGACCTAGCTAATGAATTATTCTGAGATCATGTTAGCACACTCAAAAGGTTTTGGAGAATAGACAGTCTTTTGGTATTGTTTCATGCATATCTGCCATTTCAAAATCGGAAGCTTCAAAATAAAGAGCATTTGCAGCAGCTACCACAGGTTATTTTATTACAGTATCTATATTACTTCATAGTTAGTTCAGTTAGGCTAATAATTTGCCTGATTAACTGAATAATTTTCAGGACTATTTGACTGCCCTCCACACTCAAATTCAGCCTTTCAACAAAAGAAATTAGCTGGGGTTGTCTGTGGCCCTTCTAGGTTTTATTTTAGAGATCGGGTATAAATCAAAAACCTTATTGAGACTTCACCAACTAACTTTTCTGTGAACAGATGTGCCAGAATTTGCATCAGTTGATATACCTTGTTCTCTTGAAATATCTGGCTTATACCAGAACTTGGATGTGTCCTGAACAAATTTTACGGTCACATGTCTATCAGTTGCGTTTTCTGTGAAATAAAAGGGAAAAAAGTCAAGAAACGTTTTTAAATACAAAAGCATTTTCACTTTGCTTTCCCACTTCCAGTCCTCCTGATTACTCAAAAAATTAATCACTAGGACAGTTTAGAGAAACTGAACTGTTTCAGAACCAGCAAATATAACACCATACACTAAGATTCTGAAAGCATGTTTGAAGTTTCATTTTGCAAAATTCATGAAATATTAAAAAACTTTTAGTTATAAAGCTTTATTAAAGATAAACTTCTCAACAGGGTCCAACAAACACACATCTAGATTTTAAAGTTTTCTTGGCACAAGTCTAAAAGGTGCAGAGCAGAGAGATGCCAACCCATTTTAAAAGAAACTGGACTCCACACCATTTGGCTGTAGTTTGACAGCTGAAAAGGTAGGCTGCCCAATGGCTGACTTCTAGGAAGCACATGAAGAAATCTGCAGCTTTGCTTTCTGAATAATGCATCTGATGACAGTGAACTGGCACTACTTATTGCAAACATTCAAGCCCTCTGTGCCATTTTCATTCTACTAGTTTTTTCTTCCCCTCTCCACTTTTAAAATCCCCAAAATTCTTTTTATAAACTCATATAAAATCGAATATATTTTGCATTTCTCTGATGCAGAACCTACCTGGTACTGGGGAAGGGCTTAACATTTTTGAGAAATCTGGGAGGACATTTGGAAAGGGAATGCTGATTGTACTTCCGCTGTGAGGGCTAGAGAAGCCACTTGAAGAAGGTGACACAGAGGCAAATGAACGTTCTCCTTCAGAGGACCTCTTTTTCTCTGGAAGAGGTGGTTGAGCATGTAACTTCCCTCCATGGTGCTGCTGAACCACACTGTTCTGGCTATTGTGTCCAGAGGCCACTGTAAGAAAGTTCTGTGTCAGAAAGTCACTGTCCTCAGCACCTGCCACTGATGAGCTCAGGGTTTTCGATATGCTAGTACTGTCTATGCAAGTGGCTTGCATCTCCTCTCGGGGGGAGCTACTGTCCCTGGTACCTGCACTGTAGCTCAGGTAGGCATGCGCACTGCTGTTGATAGAATGTTCTTGGTGTGGCTCTGTTGGTGAACTCTCCAGGTTGCTCAGGGTGACAGCTTGCAGTCCTGGAGCTTGGAAATGAGACAGGAGAGAGACATCCTGCACAGCACTTGAAAATTCAGAGGGCACAAGGTAACCTCCCAGCTGCCTGGTGTTTCCCATTGAAAACTGGGTTGACAGGGCAGCTCTAGGGCTGCTTTCAATCCAAGGATGCTCTGCTGCAGAAGAGCTGTCAAAAAAAAGCCAAAAATTGAACACAAAATACAACAACAGCCAAATCATTCCCTTGAAGTGTTACTGTACAACCCATACTTCAGTGATCATTGAAAGCAATGAAACGTCGCATGCAGGACAATGTCTCAGGGTGCTCTTTGAAAACATGCTGGATCAGGTAATGCAGCTGGATCAAGGGATTCCAGCCTTACCCTGACCAGTAATTTCTTCAATGTAGGTCATTATGTTTTGCCTTATCTCATCCTCCACCTAGCCATGATGACATGATAGTTTGCACTCTAAACCAGTCCATCAACTTAATGCTAAAAAATACTAAAAATAGTAAGCTAAAAATACTTTTCCCTGTTTGAGAGGGTTACTTTTAATATGAATCAGTTTAGTGAGGCAGTTTGCAGGATTGCTTCACATACAGTGGTCCTGGTGAGCTCAAGTGCTACCTGAAAAACAGCACTAGGAGGCAACAATTTCTTATGCCAAAGCTGCACAGAGGTAGCAGTTTATGGAAGAAACCTGACACAGCCACACCAGTTCTTACACGCAGAGCGTCTTACATTCACCAGAATAAAAAAGAAAAGAAATGGGCTGAGGAGGTAGTTGTGCACCATCACACGATAAATTAGCAACTGTGATAATGATAAGAACACCATTCACAAGGAATAGCTCACAGACCAGGTCCCTTTTAATACAATTTGTATTAAAAAAACAAGGGAGGCACATCCAGTGGTTCATTTATTTGGTGGAAAAATTATTATTATTAGTGGAAAAATTCCGATTTATAGAATTAAGTATTTCAACAGTAAACATTCTATTTTTCTTGAGGGCAGCAATTATACCTGTTCGAGTGAAAAATAAAAAAAAAGTCCTTCTAAACGAGAGAAACTAAGCTTCTGATGAAATCATCTGGTAAAACTTTGTCTCCTTGCTTCTAAAAATGAAATGCCCTTAGGCTGTAGCTGGAAAATACTACTAATATTACCAGATCCACAGAGAACAAACTCATTGGGAAATGCAAAGGGAAAAGAGCTGACATAAGATATATATCAAAAAAGAAAAGATTTTTAATGAAAAGAGAGCTGTGAAAATGCATGCCAGTAGATTTGAACAGCTCAAAGTAGAAGAGCCATAAAGAAATTGAAGGTAAGCAAATTGAAGAAGACATCACTGCAAGAAAATAACCTCTAGAGCTGTAGCTGTCTGCTAGGTGAAATGAAAAATTACAGAAAAATATTTAGAAAGAAGGCAACAAAATTTTCTAGCTAAACTCTGAAGTAGGAATGTAAACTTGATAATGACTGAATTGCCTGATAAGCTTTTAATACGTATCCACTTGTAATTGTTACATTGCCTCCTCTGTAGCAAATACTAATATATATTGGTATTCATAATACAAAACATATTCATAATCACAAAACCAAAACATTCTTTCAGAGTCTCAGAACTGACTGAAAATGAAACTGATTAGATTGCAAGACAAATAAAAGATAAAAAGGTAACAACATACTTGAAATATTCAGAGTCTGACACTCCAACCAAAAGCATTCCCAAATACTTACTGTGAAAAAGGAGCCAAATAGCCAAGACTGAGAATAGGATAATTAGCCAAAAAGGAATGTTTTTGCAGAGTGATAGAAGGTAACCTCATCAGGTGCAATATACCACCTTGTCTATTGAGTAAATATAGCACACAGCTAATGACTTTGTTAAGGTCTTCTGAACCTTCTAACAGCAACTAGAGACTCCTTGTTTGTTTGCTGTTTCTTGCCATTTCTTCGCTTATGCTGTAAGCTCCTTTGAACAAGGACTACTCTGTTAATTTATTTATATTTATAATTATCTATAATATCTTTAAAATAGAATTATAATTCAAGCTCTTGTCCAGAGCCCTACATGTTTACCACAATACAATTGTAAAATAATAAAATCTCTAATTCTGCTGAGCAGTTGAAAGGGAGTCAGCTATACACTACCAAAGCAAATCTGCTGACATTTTACTGGCTAAAAACACGTCTGCAGTGAGAAGAGTGCTCCCTTTCTCTCATATACAGCTTAATCCAATGTGAAATTTCATTACATGGCTTTAAGTAAAACATTAGAGAAGTGAGTTAAGCACACAAAAAATACATATAAGCTTGTGCTAGCACACAGTAACATAACTGAGCTATAAAATTCTATTTATTTTTGTCTTCCTACTTATCTTCAAAGCTAACTGTGTTCCTGACAGACAAGTAACATCTGTGTATGTGGTAAAATCCAGCCAATGGACAAAAATCCACATTAAATGTCACAACCAATCTCAAAGTGCTTGGAAAAATGGTCTGCAATGAAGATACAAGCATAATGTCTTGGTTGGGAATTATCATTATGAGAACTAAACAATAAAGGAGACAATATAGTAGGAGAATCTCTTCCTACCTTTCTGCCCCTGGGCTAGGACTGCTACTTGAAACAGTATACGAAGATGCAAAGCAGTGCTGAAAGGAGGGATCAGACTGCATGTTGGCCCTCAGCAAAGAAGGGTTAGTGCCCACAGTGGTGTCAGACATCACCATAGAGAAGTTAATGGCTTCCGTGTAACTTTGAGATTCTGCAGCAAAGAAAACAAAGTAAATGCAAATTTAAAAACAACATGCATTTTTATTAACCTTGTACTGAAAAAAGTGTTCATAAAATACTCTGTTTTTCTCTTAACAAGATTATAAAGAGGAGTTTTTTGTTTGTTTGAGCAGTAGATGTTATTTCACAAAATTACGCTGATTGCTGAAAACATCCAGCAGGTCAAATGGCAGAGGGACTAGAGATTGCAGAATTGCAACACTCAAACTGTTTGATCAGTTCTCCAGTATACATTCTCTAGCCCTAAAGATGAGAGTGGACCCATCTGTTCCAAGATATTTTGCATTCCACAGTCCATAGTGTTAATCAGGTATGTCTGCTTAAGTGCACTATTTGCACTTAAAACACCAGTAGAAAATTGGGTGTCACCAACAGAAAACTGGGTGTTCTGGTCCCAGCCATGACAGAGTCAATTTCTGCAGTATGCAGTAGGGGGCTTGGCCAGGACCTCGAGTATACCACCTCTGTCATTGCTGGAGGTGGGGAGAAGGGACTCTCTTCCAGGGAGAAAGGGTCCTTTCTGGTTGAGAAAGCATGGTGGAGTGAGTAGTGAGGTAGTGCTGGTACCGAGCTGGCTGAGGTGTGGCTCAGGTCAAGCTCTTCAGTGAGTATTTTCACATGTGAATCACTCTCTCTTTTCTATACTTGTGTTAGTGTTTTATTAACATTGTTGCTCTGTTTGTTTTCTCATCTCATTGATGGTTTCTGTAAATTGTTAACACATGATCTTCACTTTTTTGGCCTCCAGTTCTCCTCTCCAGCCTGCCGCAGAGGAGGGGGGAGGGGAAGCAAGCAAGCAGCTTGTGGTTGGAAGAGTGTCATAGTGTTGGGGTATTAATTCCACCAGCCCATTCAGCCCACTTGCTGAATGGGGTAGGGGAACTGGTGGATAATGACACAGATGACAGTGAGGTACTCAGAACCTTCTTTAGATCAGTCTTTACCAATAAGACAGGCCTTTGGGAACCTCAAGCCCCTGAGACAGCAGGAATAATCTGGATCAAAACATAACCTCAGTGGAGGAGGACTAAGCAAAGGAGAACTAAAACAAACTGGACATATATAAGTCCATTGGTTGAACACACAAGAGCTGAGGGACCTGGCTGATGCCCTGCAAGGTCACTCTCAACAATCTTTAAAAGGTCTCAATGATTGGGAGAGATTCTTAAAAACTGAAAGGGAGCAAGCATCACTCATACCTCCACGAAAGGTATGAAGGATGATCCAGGGAATTGCAGGCTTGGCTAATCTAACCTCAGTCTCTGGGAAGGTGATGGAGCAACTGACTCTGGAAACCACTTCCAAACACATGTCAGAAAAGAATATGATTGAGAGTTGTCAGCATGGATTTACAAAGGGGAAATCATGCATATCCACTGAGATAACCTTCTTCAGTAAACTGACTAGCTTAGTGGCTAAGGAAAGAGCCACTTCCCGTTTCCTTGATGTCCGTTTCCTTGATTTTACTAAGGCTTTTATTGTGGTCTTCCATAGTATCCTCATAAACACACTGACAAGAAAACAAAAGTTAGAAAAGTGGACAGTGAGAGCTATTAAAAACAGGCTAAATATCTGGGCCTAGAGGCTTGTGATCAGCTGCAGCAAGTCCACTAGAAGGCAAGTTATAGCATTATACCCCAGGGCTGATACTAGGACCAATACTCTCCAACACCCTTCACTAATAACGTGGATGATGGGATAAAGTTTCATCAGCAAGTTTTTCAAACAACAGAAAACCGTGAGGAGTCATAGACAAACCAGATGGTTATGCTGCTATTTAGAAGTGGGAGAAATGGGACAAAATAAATCTTAAGTTCAACATGGGGGAATATAAACTCCTGCAACTGAGAAGATATAATCTGTGGCACCAGGACATGTTGGAGGCTAACTGGCTGGAGACAGCTCTGCAGAGAAGGACGTGGTGGTTCTCATGAACAATGAGCTGACCATGAGCCAGCAACACAACCCCATGGCAAAGGTGGCCCATAGTTCCCCGGCCTGCATCACAAAGTGCTGCCAGCAGGTCAAGGAAGGTGATCCTTCCTGCTTGGCATTAGAGGCCACATACGAAGCTCTGTGCCTGTTTATGGGCTCCTCAGTACAAGAGAGACAGGGACTTGCTTCAACAAATCCAGCACAAGGTCACAAAGATGCCTGAACCATCACTAGGACTGAAGCATCTTTTACAGGAGCAGGGGCTGAGAAAGCTGGGACTGTTCAGTCTGGAGAAAAGAAAGCTCAGGGATATATTATCACTGTGTATATAAACCTGATGGGAAGGCATGAAGGATGAGTGAGTCACTCTTCACACTCTTCTGCTCACAGGAGAAGAAAAGAACACTACTGGGGTTGACAGGCAGTTTAGCAACACAGAGCAGCACAGTTTACTTACCTGTTGTGCTGGTTTTGGCCAGGGTAGAGTTAACTTTCTTCACAGTGGATTGGTATGTGGCTGTTTTGGATTTGTACTGAACACAGTAATAACAATACAGAAATATTTTTGTTTTTGCAGAGCAGGGCTTACAGAGACAAGGCCTTTTCTGCTTTTCATACTGCCCCAGTGGAAAGGCAGTTGGGGGTGCATGGAAGGATAAGAGACACAGTCGGGACAGGTGACCCAAACTGACCAGAGGGATATTCCAGACCACATGACATCATGTTCACTATACAAAGTGGGGGGAAGAAGGAGGAAGGGGAGGGCATTTGGAGTGATGGTACTTGTCTTCTCAAGTAACCATTACACGTTATGGGCTCAGCTCTCCTGGGGATGGCTCAACATCTTGCTGCCCATGGGAAGAAGTTAATTAATTCCTTGCTTTATGCTGCATTTGTGCATGGGCTTTTGCTTTCCCTCTTAAGCTGTCTTCATCTCAACCCATGAGTTTTCTATCTTTTCCCCTTCCAATTCTCACCCCAGCCCTAGGGGTTGGAGAATGAGTGAGCAGCTGCATTGGGCTTGGCTGCTGGCTGGGTTTAAACCATGACACCTATGCAGCTACAGTTTTCAGGTGTGACTTTGTCCACACCACACAGACAAAAAAAGCAAAACAACTGTAACCTTTATTTCCTTGTAGCCTGCAAACAGCATCAGAGTAACTGGTTTCTAAACTGACTGAAATCCAAAGTATGTTCAATTTAATTATACTGGGCAAAAATACTATAGGATATAGTTAAACAGATGCATTTAGATGAGGAATAATGTGGATACTATTACTGCAGAACTTTACACAGGAACAGTTTCACCTCCTTTTTTAGAGGAACACTTAAATAATCAGTCAAGCTCTAATTTGGATTACATTTAATTATTCTGTATTAGTATAAAAAAAGTCAACACCTATTCACATAGGTCCAGGCTCAACCACACTGTTTCTATGAGAGAAAAAGCCATGCACTGTAATACTACAAATGCCCATGCATTCACCTGAACAGTCCCACTGACCTCAACACTGGCAGGACTGAAACCCAATAAGACAATCACAGATGAAACAATCTCTAATTACTGTCTCTTGAGTTGATACATTTCCAAAGAAGGGGGCGGGGGATCAAAACCAAGAAAGTTATGGAACAATTCCATTCCTATAAAGAGTTAACATCATCACTAATGCATCTTTTCCATATGGAAATCTTTCTTATGTAAAAATCCACTGAAACAAGTCTAAATAAATATTGTTTTCCCTTCAATTCATGGCAGAGCTTGGTTCTGCTATTATTTGAACATGGAGCGTGCAAGGCACTTAAAAGATCTATCAGAGGTAAGAAAATCTGCAAATTAGTGCCCTGACTATAAACCATCTGAATTCATCACATAGCACACATACTGTACAGAACAAACATTTAATTGGATGAGGGAAACAGCAAACTGCAACACTGTCTTTCAACTACACCATTACTTTAACTATATTCATAACAGACATAAAACTGAACTTTAAGGAAATACTGCAGAAATGTTTAGTGTGGAAGAGCTATGGAAATCTGAATCTGTATTTATCTACTAGATCAGCTACATTACAGTCAGCCTTACATTGGTGCAAACACAGTCAGAAAAGCTGGCTGCACAAAACCATGATTTAGGCCATACTCTTACTGAAATAACTGGTGCTTGTTTACACAAGTAATACAAAGACCAGCTGTTTACACAAGTATTACAAAGACTGATGTTAAGCTTTGACAAACTATTTCAATAGACACTGAAAATGCCAATTAGTTCAAAGGATGTAGGTCAAATTGATGTCATATGTATGAAGCCACCCTAGAAACACAATTTTGACTAGGCTAAAAGCAGATAAACCTCCAGAGAGCAGCATTTGACAAAGTATCTCAATTTCAACAGAAATCTCATCTCTGCACATGAACTTGTAAATGCTTCCCAGTTACACTGCAGGTTGAGATGATTCTGCTTCTGAATGCAAGAGGTTAATGCATTCCCCACAGGAATAGGAATTACAATCACAAGCTTATCTCCATATGCTTGCTTGTTTTCATGCTTCTGTGTCTGTTCTGATACCAGACTATACAGGGAAATCACAGGAATCCAATCACCAAGAGTCTGGGGGAAGGGAGGGGGATGGCACTCCTGAAATAGCTTAAAGTCTTCTCCCACTCTAATATGATCTCAACCATGTGCATGAGAGTTAATCTAATGGATTTACATAGCAAATTCCACTCATTGAAGTGGGGACCAAGCTTGAAGAAAGGGACCAAGGCTTGATTCTTCCCTGTTTCAGGCCTTGGATTGTTGCTATTACCTTTAGAGCACCATACACTGCATGAGGGAAGGACCACTGTCATGCTCACAGACACCTTTCACATCCCATTTTCACAGATGTAAAATACTAAGCATAGAATGAAAAGCCACTGGCAGCCAGGTATGCAGAAAAAACACAAACTCGGTACAACTCTTCCCAGGCTACAAACATACTAAGTGTATCTGAAAAATTTCACTTCCCATGAAAGCAGCCTTGTTTTTACTTCCATTAAAAACAAGACTGCTGGATATTTCAGTTATGTCCTCTCATTATCTGATGCAGAGTTCACTGGTCACCTGTTAACCTTTTATCTAACAGAATCAGTAACTTTGCAATTTCATAGCTTCTACAGAATTAACTATTCTGGCACACTTCATGCAAAGCAAAGCATCAGTACTTCTTGGTGCAGACTACTATCATGCCATTTATAGCTGTGAAAACACTGACAATGCAAAAGTGCAGCTCCCTGCTTCAAGAAATGGCATGACAAAGCCAGGATCATTCATGTTTATATTTCTTCATGCACCCAGGTCAGACCTACATTTACTATCATTAACATCAACTTTAAAGGCAGGACCTTAGAAAGGAATTGGACTCTGCATCATACACTACTGAAAAATGACATTAAGAAAGAAAATGAATACTAATTGTGCCAAAATGCAAGGCAGAAAAATATCCAGCTCACTCTTCTACTTGGCAGCAACCAGTAAATACCTGTAGAATTCGCAGGCTTTTTTCAGTTGTAAGCAGAACCTCCTGGATGTGCCTAGGACACAGCTATATAAAGTAAGATCTTACAGATTAACCCATATTTTAATCCATTAAACCTGTTGAAACAAAGAAAAAAAAAGGAACACCACCTCCTCCCCCCCGCAAAAAAAAACTACAGAAAAAAAACCCAGAGTTGCTTATCCCCCACTATGGTCCAGATAAAAGATGGGTAACAACATTCCTTTTCTTTTCTTGAAGCAGCTGCAGGGCAAAATCATCTCACACCTTTGGAGACAATTGCCCAACAGCAGCAGGAAAGTACGAGCCCTCATTCCACTACCATACCTTATATTTCAGTAGGTTCCCATGCATTTCAAACTCTGTAGTCCTTTTCACGAGAAGGCGATAGTTAATATGTACCACATCAGCTTGAAAACTCCAGTCAAGATTCTCAGTTACATCTTTAGGGGAAAGGGAGTTTTAAGTCAGTGTTCCACTTCCAAAACCCTGAGCTCACTACCCCACTTGAGGCCCCCAGCTTTGAGGCTAGCCTAAAAGCTGAATGGACAGAGAAAATAATACTTTATATATACCAGTAAGACAAAAAGCAGCAGATGAAGATCTTAAGCATATTTTATGAAAGAGGTTTGTTTAGGTATGTTCTTTTCCAAATCTTAAAATCAAAGAAATCAAAAAGTGGAGAAAGCTTTATTAAGGAAACTGTCAATGAAAGCAAAAACAAGCAAAACACAGAGCTAATATTACTGAGAAGGAACAACTTTAGTTCTTCTCAGACCTTCTGCCAATATTTCATCAATGGAATGATTAGTTGGAAAAATCAGTTTGGAATAAAACTGAAGCAAGCAAGAGAGCATCAATGGAAGAGTGGTACTTCTCTGCAATGTTAAGTGACAATTAACTGGACTGAAGTGAAAAGACACAAACAATTCCAACTGTATAGTGTGAGTATGGAGTAGCTCTAGAGATTTATGCCACAATGTAAAGCCAGAAACCCTGGCAACAGTGAATTCATGAAAAAAGGATTTGGCTCCCTTGAAAAAGAATCTCTCCCGCCGCTGACAGCGTGCTAACAGAGCTGGCACTGGTGAAGCTTATAGGACTCGTTAGCTGCCTCTAAGGGGCTCACCAGAAGACAGAACTAAAAACCTTGAATGTGAAGAAAGCAGAAAACAAGACATCCCACTTGAGCCAGTTTACAAACTAACACTTTTCCAAGTCTATTTGCACTGTAAGATTCTTATGGGTTATCCATATTCCCTTTCACTCTCTCTCTTTCTTTTCCAAATACGAAGGTGCCAAAATTAGTAAGAGAGACCAAAAGCCTCTCTTGCTTTCGGTCAGTCTGCAAAGTATTAACTTTATTGAAATTCTGACCTTTTAAATTGTTCCATTCTGGTTTCAATTTCACAAAAATACAGGGAACCAAATTATTCCCTTACATGAAACCCATCAACTTTGGTCACACTCTTCCTTCCTTTTCACAGAATAGGTGAAAATCAATAAACGATGCTTAAAGTTTTGTCTTTTATAATTTCAGATGCCAGGGAATAGAGTAACTTTAATATACCTTTTCCACAGCACATGCTTTCCTATTAAACATAGGTAGCTCCACTTCTCATTTAGATGAAGTACATGTCATGAGTCAAAATCAGGTACCAACATGAAGACACCTGCCGTTCTCACACCACCCGAAAAACCAACAATACCAGAGAGAATGTAACAGGATTTCTTCATGTTTGGGAAGGAAAGACAAAGTTACTATTGCTTGGAGATTCTGCTAATGCCTGTTTAAGTGGATCAACTCTCTTTGCAAGCAATCAGTCAGTCAGGCTGAAGCCAGAAAGTTATTAAGACAGTGGCTCTAGCATCCAGGTATTAATCGCTCTGCATGAAAGAGGTCAGCTTCAGTTGCTTCATCTGAGAAGAATCTCAGCGGAATATGTATTACATGCTTGGATAGTACAGAAAATACAACAGTGGAGTGGCTGACAACCTGGGAAATAAAACAGTACATCTGGAGAGGCAGTAAAGTATTTCTCAGAGACATTTATATGGTGGAATAAATAACACATTCAACAGTTAGAACTCAAATTCCTAGTAATTAAATATAATGTACACTACAGTACTGAAGGTTTTTAACTTCATGCAATTGTGTGCATTTAGGAAGTGTTCACTGTGTTTTGGGAACCTTTCAAATGTATTTAGAATGTATTTAGAATTTTAAAAAATCATTATTGCCTTATGCCCTAAAGAGAGCTGTAAATCATCCATGCCACTCCTAGAGGAAATATTCTTGGCACAGAAGTCCTCCCCAGCAAGCAGTGGCTGAGTAAGGCTGGCACTTCACTACCTTCATGGGAGATTCTGGCCGGCAGGCAAGCTGCATGACAAAAGTGGGGGTTTATTGGAACATTCCTGTATTCTTTTAACTCCCATAATGGCCTGCCAGAAACAACCAAGCCTCTGAAACTATGCCAGGCGTCAGCTTATCTCCAGGAAACTGCAGGATGACATAATTAATTGCACTTACCCTCCGCCCCCTCTTGCACATTGGTAAGAATCAAAAGGATGATTTACCAGACCCCACTTTCCCCCACCCACAATCCCTGCCCTAAAGCTGGTACTGTCTGGCTTCTATTCTACTGAGAAAATAGCTAGACCATTTTACAGGTAACTTGATATCACATATTCATCTGAACACCAAAATACAAATAACTCCTATATGCTGAACAGAATTAACAATACAGCATCTTCAAAGCAGTAAAATCCTTATAATGACTTTCTGAAAGGCTTTCTTATACTAACTCATTTCATTCTCCCAAGTAGTACCAGGAAAAAAAAAAATAAACTTCCCCAAGGACTAAAGCAATCAGTTACATGTCTTTTCATGTATTTTAAAAGATCCTGCAGATGATCTGCTACTGACTTTAAGTATAGCTTTGCTGTCTTAGCAATGCAAATCAGGTGCAGAAGCATGTCCTCAAGACATCTGGATCACTTGGACACGTAAAATGTGACATTTATTAAAACACTGCTTTGGAGAGACTCACTGTCAGTACATAACACATAAACAGGAGAACCCCTGTGCTGTCTTTAAGTACGGCAGATCATTCAGTGCTGAAAAAAATAAACCAAATAAAACAATTAGAACACAACTATTAACATGTCCACACTAAGTTTACAAAGCAAATTAGTAAAATGGCTTTGGAAACAGACAATTCCATTCTTATCATGGTTTATCTCATAATGGAATTTCAGACATACACATTGCTGAGTATGACACTTTTCATCAAATTGTAAAATTGAACTGCAATAGTTTTAGAGAAAAAAAAAAAAGAACCTACGAAACATGCAAATGGTACCCTCAAAATGAACAGTAATAAACAGCAGTAGTTTTTCAAGCAGAATGCACTGAATTACCAAGCACCTTTCAAGAAAGAAGTAAAATATCAGCCTTGTGCTCCAAAGGTCATTATCCATTAAAATTGCTTGAAATGTTGGAGATGCAGGTCTAAGATGCCTGTGCTTAACTGAAAAGTGCCACGCATGTCTACTGACAGATACACTGCAAAACCAAAGAAATGGAGGCAAGGGTGAAGGAAGAGGGGGCAAACTGGAACAAATACTGAATGAAAGACAACTTGGGCCTGACTTTCTCACACTTCTGAGAAGCAAGCACAAAGACTCAGTGAAATCTTCTATTTTGTGTTATCACCCTACATACTTTTCCTAAGGTGAAAGAGAGGGAAAGAAGGTGTTTGAACTCCCCATTTCCTGTCTCAGTCCAGTTCCCTGGTGCCACCAGGCACCAGAAAGGTCCCAGTATGCAGCTTTTGACGTCCGAGGCATACTTGCCTCACAGAAGAAATGGAAGCAATCAAACTGATGTTCAGACCTTCTATCAAAACTCTCACTTTGCTCCTGTTTTTCTGCTGTGAGAAAAATTCTGCCTAAATGTGGCACTCTTCAACCTGTTCACTTTTCTAGTCACTTGCCTGCAAGAAAAGGCTGAACCCAGCTCACTGCAGCCTGAATAAAAAAAGTGAGGGCTGCTTTTTGATTTTGAAGTAGTATACCAAAACCATTTTATTTAAAAACCAGAAAAACTACTGACTTTTCAGAAGCTGCTTTTAATAACCTTGAATTGAAACCAGAAAAACCTAAACTCAGTTCAGTTTATCTTCAGTGTTGCTCAGTATAACAAGACACAACTGAGAAGTGAAGCTCTTGCATTTTTTTTCTTGGTCTGTCTCTTGAGAACTGTTATTCAGTAACTCTCCTTTTAGGGTTGCAGTCTTTACCCAAGCATTTGCTGCTACTGCCTGAATAGAAAAATTGTTTGCATGAAGGTGGTAAGAACCAGGCTCTTTATTCTGGTGCATCCTGTACATTGTACCAATCTAACAGTTGGCTGATCTAAGACTCTATTAAATTTCCATGGAAAATTCAGATCTGAAGTAAGAAAGTGAGGGTGTTTTGCACGTATTATACAACTGTACTTCGTCATATATGCAAGAATTAGAGGAATTACCCTTCCAGTGCTAATGGCATAATAAAGTGTTTTTCTCATAAAACAAGAAAGCATAAAAATTATGCCATATTCCTCACTTAGGAAAGACTCATCTTTACAAAATCTGTACACTTTTCACGCTTTTGAAAAGAAATTCAATGCTGCTATAACATTACTAAGAACTTCTAAGGAGAAGAAAAAGATCCAGCTTGGACAAAATTTTTCTACGCACACAGAAATTATGTATGTTCCAGGCAGTCCCCATTTCTCCTACTTTGAAAAAGACCCACCACAATACACAAAAAAAATTAGAAGCCTTCCCCGGCAAAGAAGCGACTGAACAAAGCTCTCGAGCCCTGCCTCATGCCCTCAATCATTCCGTCAGCGATTGCAGAAAACTCTCATACTGACAGAACTCCCTGCCTGGAAATCTTCTCAGTTTCTGTGTAGACTCCCAAAGTTGCTACATGTCTACAAAGGGCGTGACTCTTCTTCCCACTTCATTTCTACAAAGCTCGCAGCAGCAGTAGGCCGCAGGCTCCGTGCGTACTCTGATCTCCCCGCCCCGCCAGCGAAGCGGCCACGGCGGCCTCTGTCTGAGGCTGGGCCGCTTTAGTGAACTCTTCCTGCACCCCCGCTTTCCCCGGGGTCACGTTTCGCTGCCACTGCGGCGAGCGCGACCAAACACCAGGCCAATCCACAAAACAAGTTTTCAGACTGAGGAAAACGCACAAAACAGGAGTGCAGGGAACCATGAACCTACCTACAGAAGCCATCGTCATAGCAGCTCTCCCACGGCACTGTGCGAAATCCTTCCTCCCTCCCGCCGTGCCGTATGCTGCCTGTGGCTCACTGAATCGAGGCAGCCGGGCGCACTGCCCCGCCACGCAGAGACTTGGGAAAAGCTATTTCCCGCATTTGCCAGCACCCTCCGCTCTCCCTCGCATGTTAGAACTTCACCGCAAAGCGAGTTCCACTGTCTACGGCGAGATAAGCACAGGCTTCCTGTTTCAAACAGTCATCCAGATGAAGAACAGCCAGGATTCCCTTCACCAGGCAGAAAGTAATTCCCCGATTGTTGTTGGGTTAGGCTTCCCGCTCGCTCTTCAGCTCGACTGCCCATTCAGCATATGCCTTCTGTATTGACTCCACCTCATTAGCGTTTGACTTGTTTCCCCTTTCCCCCACCCGGCTCACAGCGCCTCTGCCACGCGCAGCGCCGCGGCGTCCAAGAGGGAGTGGCCAGCACACGAGCCAGGGCGACTGGGGGCTTGGGTTGGGGGGATGGGGGGGGTTGGAGGAGGTATTTGGTTGATTGGGGCGGGGTTTGAGTGTTACGGGTTTTTTTTTTTTGTTGTTTTTCTCCCACCACTTCATTTGACCTCATCTATTTGTTTCTTTCAGAGAAATGCAGGATATGGAACCGAGAACTGTCAGATTAGTGCTTTTTAATGTGGACCAAAGCCCCAGCTACTCTTATACCAAACTGGCTCAACACTCTCAGATAAATTTAGCATCCAGAGCTCTGAATAAAGTTTTACTCGCTTCCCAAGATCACAAAACACGTGTAGCCTTGCTGTGTTGCATTCAACATCCCCCTAGCATTGTTCTGAGCAGGTTTTATTTACAGGTCAGGAAGACAAGTGGAGACACTGCAGCTCCACCATGAACAGCACATTTCCTCTTCAGATTGTTCTTCAGTGTCCCAGTATATCGGATTTTCTGAAAGGATGACTGCAGGAAATGACTAGATATAGACAGAAAAAAATTTGACCATTTAAAACTTTCCCATAATGAATTATTCTAATGCTTTCAACTTTCTATTGGCACCATCTCTTGAATGTGTGTACTGAACCCTTTTTGTAATAGCTGGCTTGGTTATAGAGATGAGTACTGGTAAACTAATTAGAATTTTGCCTTCTTCCACAGACCATAATGTAAATCAAACAATTTCTTTATAAGAATATTCATTCCTACCGCTGTTTTTCTTCATACCAGCTGCTCCTATTAAACATGTTTGATAATGATTGCACTCAGTAGAACCAAATAGCAAAGGTTAATTGTGATATATACCATATTATTAGGTAAAAAGAAGGGAAAATCCTTGCCACAAAGTCAGAAGAAGTTATTATGCAGCAGTTCAGAACTGAAATCAGTTACTTCGATTAATTATACAACTACTCTTTGTCTTGGATGCTTCCTGGCAGAGCCAGATGCAGTCAAACACAGTCTTCACACTCCTATAAACAACGATTTGAGAAAATTGCTCTCCATAGAAAGCATACCTGGCTCTGCATAAAAAGCACTGTAATCACAGGACCTTTGGATATCTCATTTCTTTCCTGATTTTCAAGTCTTGAAAGCCCTGCTTGTTTGGCTATTTACACTTGCTGAATTAGAAGGGAACAAGAATAGCAGCCTTTAACAAAGAAGACAAGAGTGGTCTGAGATACCATATGAAGAAGGCTGCATTAAGTAAGAAACTTACTTTCCAAAGTAATGTAGGGATGTAATGTAAGCAGAAATTGCATAATTAAAAGTATTAATATACTTATGTTTTGTCAGCCTTTATCAAATTCACCCTAAGATTTTTTTTGCATGGATCCTTCTAACAGAATCAGACTTGGTTATACTTAGGGGGCTATTCATCAAGAAAATCCCCCTAACATGGACAGTTAATGACAAACAAAAGGGTGCATGACAAAAAAATCTCACCTTTTGCTTGTCTTTCTGTCACAAATTCAAAGGTTCAACCAGATGAGATGAGCTCCAAGGAAGAAAAAAATCTGAAAACTCTAAAGCCAGAAGATATAAAGGGCAAGGCTGATGGTATGCAAAAGAAGAGTTAGGAAGGGAAGGCAGTGTTGGATGTCTCAGGTGAGGAACTGATTTGGTTTAGGTCAGCACAGTAAGATACTGCCATCTCAAAAGGAAAAGGTCTGTTACTTGGCAATTGGTTTCATGACTGTTCCAGGCACAGCACAGCAGTAAGGATCCAGTCTTTCAATCTCTGCCAGGTAGTACCTGTGTACAGTTCTCCTAGATATAGTACACAAGATTCTTGGTTTGATCAGAACCATTACACTGCAAAGTCTATCCAAAGTAGTTTAAAATGTAGGGCTTGAATTGTAACACACACCTTTCTCCAACAAGAACCCCTGCAGCGGAGTGGCTATGCTCCATCATACAAATTCAGCAAATATCACAATTTGTGAAGTAATGTCATGCATTTCCCTGCTACTCCGACGATTGACAGAAATGTGAGAATCAATGTCAAGTAGATTGCTCATTTCAGATTTTGTCTACAAGGTGCCTGAATATATATAGCTCTGTGAAATAACATGCCTAACTCAGGCATAGAAAAACACAGATTAATTTAGTTTTCTTCTCCTCTGCAAGAGGGAATAAATATGAAGAGAATTAACATAGGGGAAACAGCAACTTAAAAAACATAGAGCAATATGACCTTTAGACTATAAACAATTAAGTGGAACTGAATGTGTATTTCCTCTCTGTTCCCACTCAACACTAGAAGGTCCGTAATTCTGAAACTGCAGAACATCTTTAACTTGTGAATGCCACAGACAGACCTTCCCAGACACTCAAATCCAGGATAATTTTAAAACAGAAATTAAAAAAAAAAAAAAAGTACACAGCTGTACTTTGTTTGTGGAGCTTTCTTCTTCAGCCTCCCCTCTAATTACATGGATTACTCTGACACATCACATGAAGTCATGAAGTGCCACATCATATAGTAAGGGGCCTCACGCTGGAAAAGTTGAAAAAATGTCATAGAATCATAGCAAGAGAAGTAGTTGTTCCCATGTTTTTTTGTAAATTTAACCTTTTCCAGACAAAGTGACTAGTGACATCTCAAAAAATGCATGCTATGCACATGAACTGCAAACAAGCAACATCAGGTATGTATAAAAACAAACACATCTACCAGGCTGCCTGCTCATCCAATCCTGTATTTGTATTAAATTGTTTTTAAGTTGCTGTCAATGGCTTATTGTTTGTATCTTCAAGAGAAGCAAAAATTAGTGAAGGACTTCTCAGGTTCAGATTCTTCTGTTTTCTTAAATATATGTAAGGTATTTCATCTATATTTCAATGAACACATACAAAGTCAGTTATTTATCAAGTGACCGATTCATGTGGAGAAATGCATGACATTTTCCCACAGAAAGGAAAAAAAAGAGAAACCAAACTCTTTAAAACAGAGTGCGTTAAAAACCTCTCAAGTAATCAATTTTTCAGTGGTTCTTAGCAAGAAAAAAGAAAGGGGAAAAAAACAAAACCAAACCACCACCCCCCACCAGTGTATTATCAGGGTATATTTCAAATCTAACTGAAGAGGTACATATGCTTTGAGACCATGATCAAGTAACAACACTGAAGTATTTATAAACACATTTTCCCCATGTAATATTTGATTATGTAAACATCTTTTGGCAGTTGTGACTTCAGAATTATACACCTTATTTTATTGCCTCAATTTTATAATTTTTGAGCTCTCAGAGGTACTTGTGAACATAACAAAAAACTGTGTTCAGCCCCCTTAGAAGTACCATCATCATTTCAGCTAATAAATGCATATTCCAAGTACAGTCAGTTATCTTGGATGGCAAGTATTAAAAAAAACAAAAAAAAAAACCTCACAAAAATAAATAAACACCAGATAATGCTACTGCTTTCTCTCAAGAGAAAATGCCTTTGGACTAGAGCTACAGGAAGGATGTAGGCTGCAGGCTGCACAATGAAATTTTCAGATGTATTGGTTCCTGAATGAAACTGCAACAGACAATAACATGCATCTTACACAAAACTTCTTCAGGTTTCTTCTCAGTTACTAACTGGTTTTGAAATAAGGCAGTTGTTTAATTTTCAATTCACAGTGGTATGAAAAGTTAGTCAAGACAAAACAAATAGCAGATAGACTGGATTAAAGTGCAGTGCCCCAAAAAAGGGATGTGCTTACAGGGTGGCTTCTTGAAGAAGAACCTATGTGTTGGTTTTGCTTAGCCAGCAACATCAGCCAAAACATCAGCAAGGTATCTTTAGCATCTATGGGAAGTTTAAACCCTTCAAAAGCTGTTGTGGTAGGCCTGAAGAAGTGGATGAAAGGTTAGGAGAAAACGTACCCCTGTGTTCATGTGTTGGTTTTGCTTAGCCCAGTTTTGCTAGTGGGTAGGGGGCACAAAGATGGCTCCTGTGTGTTGTGTTCTCTGTGTAGGTTCTGGAAGTTTTCACCATGTCCAGGAGAGCCAATCTCTGATGGCTCTGAAGATGATGGACATACTGCTGGCCAAGCTTGGGCCAACTGGAGATGTTAGGTACACCTCTGTGATAACATATTTAAGAAGAAATCAAAACAATGTGAGCACGCACTTCTTTTTAGCCAGAGGAGGAGGAGGTGAGAATATGTGAGGGAAAACAACATGGAGACATCAAGGTCAGTGGAGAAGGTGAGGGAGGAGGTGCTCCAGGCGCCAGGACTGACAATCCTCTGCCGGCCATGGTGAAGACTATGGGGGGAACTGGTGGTCCCCCTGCAGCCCATGGGGTCCACAGGGGGTGCAGAGATCCACCCACAGCCTGTGGGGAGGTGCCCACGCCAGAGCAGGTGGATGCCTGGAGGAAGCTGTGATCCAGTGGGAGTCCCAGTGGAGGGAAAGGCCTTGCTCCTGAGATGGAAACAGCCTGGCCTTTCCTTGGAGGTCTGCACTCCATGGACAAGAACTCGTGCTGCAGCAGATTCAGGCAGGATGCTGCTCATGAGATTGGACCCACACCAAAGAAGTTCGCAGAGGACTGTCTCTCGTAGGAGGGACCCCATGGCAACATAGAGGACTTCTCTCCCTGAGCAGCGGAAGAAATTTTGGTGATGGACTCACCAAAAAAAACCCCAAAAAAACCCCATACCCTGCCCCCTGCCCTGTGCTGTTGGTGGGATAGAGGGAGGGGGGTGAGCAGAGAAACGGTGTCTTAAGAGGGAGGGGGTGAGCATAGAAACGGTGTCTTAAGAGCTTATTTTTTACTTCTCATTTATCCTCTGACTCTGTTAGCAATTAAATCACTTTGCAACTTTCAGTTTTCATCTATTTTGCCCTTTCTTAGTGCATTCTCCCCTGGTTCCTTAACTCATGAGCCCTATGTGTGTGTGTTAGTTTTTTCCTCTCCTCTGCACAGCTGCAGCAGGGGCGAGCGAAGAGAGCAGATATCGTAAGTGCCTGGCATTTGGCCAGGGTCAAACCACGACAACCTATCGGTAGTTGCTTGATTTAATGCTACTAGTGAGGGATCAAGGAACAGTCAGACCTGTTGAGGTACCATTGATGAAAGACTCATAGTATCCAAGAGACTTTAAAGATGTCCCAAGCTAGAAAACTTACTTTTATATGAATTCCTGTAGGAAAACATTTTTTGTCACAAAATCTGCCATTCCTTAAAAGTAGTTCAATATTTGAATTCTGGACAAAATGAGTGGATGAGAAAGTTGAGAGCTTGTTTCTACATTTAGGTTCTCCGCCACTTGGATACTCATTTCCCTGTGAGAAAACTTAATTCACATTTTATGTTTTAGGCAAAAGACTCCATGTAACTTTTCAGAAGTGTCTTGGTTCAAATGGATAATTTATTTAGACAGTGCCACGGGGCCTCTGAGACGGCCATTTTTAGAGGGACGGTCTCAGTTCTCTGATTTACTTATCCATCAGCACTTTGCCCATGTGGAATGAAAAGTCATCCATTAAAACAACAACAAAAAAACCCCAATGTAAATACTTGCATAGAAAATTAAACATGCAGTATAAAATAAAATCTTTCTAAATCAGTATCTGATTTTTTTTCCAAAGCAGTTTTAACAGGGCAGGATATGGTTTAAGGTCCACTCTGATCTATGATTCCAGATGAAAATCCTGCTGCAAAAGTGAGAGGGATAGGAAGAGGAGACAGTGAATAGTTTCACAACATCTCTTCAGTGTAATGTCTGAAGAACCTATCTTCCTTTTTTTTCTCTCCAAATTCTTCAGTATTATAGAGAAGCTGCACATGGAATTCTATACATGTATGCTAAATTATGCATTCCACTAGCACAGTATTTTCCATTAACATCTGCAGCACTTGAATTTTTCTCATGTTCAACACGATGCTAAACATGTAGGTCACAGCAGACCCTTTGAAGAAGTTTAGCTCATGGAGCTGTAAGAACAATTCAGCACAAAATATCTTTGTCTTGACATAAGCATCAGATTTGAAGGATTTTTGAGTCTGTGATCAAATACAACATTGGCTACGAAACAAAATGCATTCATGTTCCAGAATATTTTATCAACCTACAGTAACCAAAACCAATAGAAGACAGAGTATATTTTAGACAATGAGCTTTTTTCTGAAAATCCAGTAACAAGAGTGGGTTATTTTGTCAGTTTTAACATATCAGTCAAAGAAAACACACATTTATATTGTCCCACTGGTTTATCATCACATAATATCTGCCATGGACTTGGCATGCTCTAGCTTTTTTTATTCAGTTATGTATAATTGTATTCCTTTCTCCTCCAAATCAATGACATATTAGGTTTACTGAGCAGCTAAAATATGTAGAGATATTTTAAATTTTATGTAGAAACACGTAACATAGCGGTAAACAACACCTGTCCATATCTATCTAGCTAAATGGATTAAGCTCTAAATCATTTCATCTCTAAGTTAGAGAATAAAGCTTTGTTAAGTAGTGTAGAGAGTACCTCTCATGAAAATCTTAGCCCAACTGAGTATTTTGAGTTATTTCAAGTTTCAATTTCATTCTACTGTTACAAGATATTTTCCAGCATTCAGATTGATATAAACTAAATTAAACAGTTAAGTTTTTCAGCACATGAGATGGAATATTATTACCTTTGCTGTGAATTCGGACTACCAGAGCGAAATCACTGACAATAAGCGTTGCTTATTCCTCTGCAGGCCAAACAAATACAACATTTCCATGATTGTGTTTGACAGATATGTTAAGAACAGTATTATAATCAGTGGCACAAAGGGAAGGAGATCTGTGACAATGAAGACTTGAAAATATATCAAGTCATCTCCAACCTTCATGCAATAAAAACTTTGTCTAAAGTTTGGTTTTACTGAGCTGAATGTCTCAATGAAACTAATCCAGACTTGAAAAAGTATGATAGATCATAGTACATTTTATTGATTTCAGTGCTTACAACATCCAAGGCGTGGTCTCTGAACATTTATGACTATGCTTTACATGCTCTTTCTGGAAGCCCTCATTAAGTTCATGCTGGTAGAATCCAACAGGAGATCCAAGTTCTTTCCTGCTTGCTTTTGAAGCCTATGGAGGCTTCTTACACACTAGTAAATGGTGTATTTTATAATAATTAAGAAACATTAGGTGTTTAATTATAAAAATAGTGTGTAGATGAGCACTGTATTCAGCCAGGAGATAAACATGTCAAGGACAATTGCAGGATGATGAAAACTGTAACAGAAATCTGGTATATCTGCTTTGCATTAAACATCATAAATTTCCTTTCTCTACTTGTTTTTTTTATTTCTCATTGATAGCCTCAACAAGCAAACAAAGGAAAACCCACAAAAATAAACACAACATCCAAAAAATCCCAAACACAAAATTGCAATAGCAAAAACCAAAATGCACCTGTGCTTCCAGGCGGACAGAGCTTATGATAAGCATCCGCATAAGTGGATGCACTAATGTTCTAAGCAAATTAACTCAGATGTCTGGAAAAATTCTGTACCTATTACTTGCTTTGGACATGTATATCTTACATAAACAGGTAAGAGGAGGAGAGAAAGACAGATATAAATCAATATTATATGAAAGCTTTCCACATTGTGGAGAAAGTTTTTGCCCATCATAAACAGGGAATTTTTCCCTTTCACAAATTAGTTTCCCTTTTATTCCCAATGCTACTGACCCTCCTGATACATGGAAGATGTTTTCAGTTTAGAACCTTGACATTTTTTTAATCAAAAAATTAAGCAGTGTCATTTCCCGTGCAACTCAGTGACTCGAAGAAATTACAATGCTGGAATAACTATATGAAACCACAACAGTATAAAATTCTAATTACTAATAGAATTATGCAATAATGAGACTACCTGTTAGGTTGTAGGCTTGCCTTCCAATAGATTTATTAAACAATCATCACTCTACTGGATGATGTAATAGAGTCAGTCTATGTTAGTCAATGGGGGAATTTAGGGCTACAGTGTCTCTGTCAGATAAAAACAGAGTTTGTATGAGAAAAATTATGGAAATATTCCAGTGTGTGGTCTTGAAGAGTTCCACGATGGCATGAGGAGAAAAACTGCCCTTTTAAAACTTTTAGAATAGATGCAGCTCATACACAAGCTTTGAGTGCAGTACCTAGACTAAGTTCTGTGGAAAAGATGAAAAGGCAAGGCCTTACATATGCTTGAAGGTTCAAAGATTCCTTATACCAGCAGCAATGCTTTCATTCTATCATTTGTGCTGCTTGAACTACACAAGTCAAGTTAGGCCGTTCAGAAAAGATGGAAAAACAAGACATCATGTCTTCTCTTTGTCAGGACATTGATAAAGGATTATAGACAATCTTCCCTTGTTCCACAGATCCCTGCCTTCAGGGATCTGTTGCAAGACAGTGCTGTTTGTGAATGCAGACCTTCTGCAAAGTTCTATCTATGCTTTGACCAGGGCTGAAGAAGGGGAAACTCTTCACATCTAGCCTGAGGGGTGGAGTGGCAGGGCAGCTAGCCAGCGTTCAGCCGCTGGCAAAGAGCTTGTTATGCTTTTATTTGTTACTCCTCTATACAAAGGGACTTCAATTAGCTGTATGCTGTCTGAGACAAAAGAGCCTTTGTAAGTTTCAAACAGTGCTTCAGTTCCTTCATTGATGCATGGGACTCTCCCTCCCATGGGATATACAACAGCTATTGTGATATTCAAGAAAGCAGTATCTGGGTTCTATTTTTTGAGGGGTATTTATGAAAATACCCAATTTATAGACCACTAGCCAATTTTTAGACCACTTAGGTTTGTCTCAAGAAACAAGGTGTCTTTCAAAGACAATTCAGAATGAACTCCGTGGGTGCTGTATTACTTTCAAGCTACGTAAAGTGTAGAAAAGGGCAGTGAAACATAGCAGCAAGTGATCACTGGGGCAGCAGTGCTGACACAAAATTGACTGCATGCACACAGATTGAGGGAGGTTAAACTTACACCTCTTTGATAAAGAACAAGGCTCTGGAAAGAAATCCTGCAGGCAGGACATCTCCAATAAATGTACAGGGAGAAAGAAGAGTTAGGGCATAGCTAATGTAAGGGAGACAGATACATAACACTACTGGACTGACTTTCCCTAGCAAACTGGTTTTATCTGGAAAGAAAATTAAGATTTCTAGGGATAACAGAGCTCCATTTTATAAGGCTTTGTTAAAGACAGTTTCATTCAGTAAACAGGTTAAAAATCAGATGCCTTCAAGATACTAGATACACAGTTTATAAGAATAACTTAAAGAGATAATTTTATAATTTTTTATATGTAAGGACGGGATGTCATTGCAATTCTTGATTTTAAGATATACAAAACCATGTATTTTTCTTTTAAAATGTATACTTTTGCACTTTTCTAAAAGCACAACAAAATCCCTTGATATGATAAATGCTAGTTACACTGAAGGCTATTCTCCACAAGGAAACAGGGAAGAAATAAAACAGTAATATATCTAGATAATTGGTAACCAGGTTACAGCATCCTCTCTGGTAACTTAGCACATAAACAGCAAAGTTGAGATGCAGAACAAAGCAATTTTGAATTCAAGGGTGATCTGAACTGAGACAATAGTGGCAATATCTTACTGGCAGAAATAAAGACTCCAGAGTCCATGACTTGAAAGGCCTCAATTTGTTGAAAATTTCTGAAGAAGTCAGTATGTTTCCTAACTTTTACCAAAGTAAAGACCATCTAAGCTTTTAAAGGAATAGCTAGGCTGCAAGGGAAAGTACCAAAAATTGAGGCTGTTAAGAATTCTTGCAAAGTGCACGCTGTTAGAGTCACCTTTGTTGCATGTGCATTGAAGCAGTCTCAACCACAGGAAGAGCTGCTTCACCTCCCTTCAGATTCTTGGCCTTTTCAACACACAAAACACAACACTCTTGCTCTGGGCATGAATTAGGGATTGGAAGCAGGAATAAGAAGCACTTCTTGCCAAAGAAATCAGAAGACACAGAAGCAAGTAGATACAATAGATACTTACTGTAGATACAGGCATTAACTACAGCAGAAGCGAAGGGAAAAGAGAGAAAATTTTAAAAAATTTAAAGTACGATTCTAACTTGCCTCTGACAATAGATGTTTCTGTCCTCTGATGAGAAAGTCAACCAATTAGCATTTCTGAGAGATGCTTCCTAACAGGTACTTTTTAACTGCGTGTTTTATAGCTGACCCACCCCATACATCCCTAACCTTTAACTAACAACTAACACCTTTAACGTCAAAGTACATTACGTTTACAGCTAAAAGCAAAGCTGCATGGAGATAAGCACTTAAACGGCAGCATTCAGTACCTCGAGCCTCATTTTTAAACAGGCACACAAAGAAAGAATTGCCTCCTTTTTTAATAATTAGAATAATTATTTTCAGTGTTTCATTAACTGAGTATCTAAACCTAGCATTTGTGAGATGACAGCATTTAGAATTAAGCAGGAGAATCAAAATAGGGAAATACATTGAAAGCCAAATATTTTTCCAGGGCAAGTCTTAACTCTTAGCAACATTAATGGAAAGCATTTAACAACAAAGTGTTCAGTAGATCAACCTATAATTGATCTGCTGAAGCTCTCCTCAGGAGGATATCTGCCATGAATTGTTTAGAAATAGGGAGAACCATAAAGAGACGTCTTGAACTGGGTAGAAGATTTTTCTGTAGTTAATTTTATTCTGTGTGGATGTTATTTGCTTTTGACAACTACTAAGTGAGGCAAATTAAACGAAGAGAGTTTTTTGAAGTTAAAACCACGACACTAACTATTATTGCATCAAAGCCCATCATCAAATTTATTGAAAACTCTATCAAGATCTCCTGGAGAAGACAGTCATAGCCTAAGCAGTAAAACTATACATAATATACATGAATTTTCATTTGAACATCATATAATGCAAAAAATGAATGCCTGTGATTTTTATTCAGGTTTTAAATAGATAAGCTGTCTTCCTGCTAGGTCCAGCACTTTCTGATGCATTCTCCAGAAATACTTTTTTCTTTTAAATCCTACTGTTTTCAAATGATTTTGCATAAAAAAAAGTGACAAGCAACAGTAGCTTAGCTGCTATTTTTTACTAGAAAAGAGTTAAGGCCTCAAAATATAATCCTTTATTTAAAAAAATCATAGCTAGATCATATTAAATCTTTAAATATATCATCATCTACTACCAACTACTTCTCCATGCTTGCACCTTTATAAACTGTATCATGGCAAAAAAAACCCTCCAGAACATCCATTCCTCTGGTTAAGGATCTCCTTGACTTGAGCATAGCTACTGTAAAGGTCTATTGTCAGCTTCACTTGCCTGGAAAGATGGCAATATGGATATCACCCCTCTTTCCTCAGATGGAGACAAAACCTGCTTAATCACAAAGAACTCAAGTCTCCTTACAAAACTATTTTGACATCATCAAATATCAGGAGAGAGATTGTAGAGCATTGAAACCATGCAAACATATACAGAGAACAAGAGCAGGATAGCCTCAAACACTGACCTGCATTTCCTCTTACTTCTGTGACACAGCTGCCTAATTGCTCCACACTGAAATTGGACAATGAAAGTGAACATGGGTCTCCCTGTTGGCAATTAAAATCTGGATAACATTAAGTATTTCTTGGATAATTCTTCATTATTCACTTCTTTATGATTAAAATAGGACTGCTAAAATCAGTTTCTCTGACTTACATGTCTAAGTTCACCATTTATATGTCCTATTTATAAACCACTGTTGTGTTAGTTGCCTTCCTACACAGTTCATTTTCACATTATTTAGGAAATAGGGGTACCTTACCAGGAACGGTTCTGTACAGCTCCGATGGGCTGCTGACGTTTCGGCTGAAGGGAATCTGCTGATGGCATAGTGCAGGTGCTGTCACTAGGAGAGAGGGAAAAGGGCAATTCCTCTTCAGCAACAGCTAAAATGTCCATTGTGTTATTAAAATAAATAAATAAATAGAGACAGACATTTTCTTACCATATGTCATCTCTGGTGGCAGGGGAAAAGCTGATGTGAATATGACAGATTCATTTCCACTTTTTATTGTGGAGAAGATGTCCCCATCTATTTCATCTTGGTAATGTTCAACAACCATCTAAGAAAAGGCACAAAAAAGCAAAATTACAGTGTGATAATTCTCACTTAACCTTATGACACAGTGGGGCATTCTTCATCAAATTATAGAAGGTTTCCATAATCAGATATAATGTAATCTACAGTTCCAACAGAGAGATCTTGGAACGCTGAAAACGTGCAAACACAGAAGAGACAAGAGCATCCTTAAGCATTGAATTGCATTTCTGAGGTAACTGCAATTATTTGTTCTTATTGCCATGATGCAACTGCCCAATTACTTCACATTAATTTTGGACATGGAACGTAAGACTTCCTACTGGCCACTTGCTTCAGTAAGTATAAGTATTAGTGAAAAATTTATGATTGTTTACCTCCTTGGTTTCTCCTACAGCAACTGGCAATCCTGGAATTACAGCCTGGTGAGTAGCAGGAGACTTCATCCATCCACACCTGTTATACGATGGCTGCCCAGGAACATCATTGTCATACTGCCCAACACTTAACTTTCTGAGCCTTTTCCCTGTTGCATCATCATTTTGCATACCTGTTGCTGAAAACAAACAGGCAAGCTGATGAAGAAACTTTTTTTCCAGTTAGAACTGTTAAAACAAACTTCACTACTGTGACTATTACACTACCGTAACTGTTTTACAAAACCACATAGGTGGAGAAGAGATAACGCTTGTACTTAGCTTTGCTGATGCCAGTTGGAACTTATTTGCAGTCCCCTTTGTTCTAGAGGAATCAGTCAAGCAGCATGTTTCCTCTCATGCTCATTTTTGAAGCAATCACCCCCACTGCCATTGGAAGAGCAAGCCGACAGAGGCCGCTATGGGCACTCCAATGGGAAGCCTCTCTTGTCACTCCTGACACACAGTTCTTGGCAGAAAAACCATTGCTGCTGTCCAGAACTGCATTTTTTAGCTAAAACAGACCCTGGCCCTTCTAAACTCAGTTCACTGTACAGCTTTTGTGACACACATAGCAATCACAATCACAAAAATTAAGTGTTAGCTACACACAGAAGTCGTAATCCTGAGGAACAGTTCAATAGAGTAAGCTAAACCAGCAGAACAATCCAGGATATTCAAGTAAGTAAAGCCGTATTTGTTTCCAGAGACATTATTAAGAGCATGTCACTAGATACAGCTTTATGATTAGCAGGATTTCATACATGGTCATTCACTCCAAAGAGCAGGCACTGACAGATTACTCCTGCAGCAATTGATTTTTCCACCCTTCTTAAGTAAAAAATAAGGATCTATAGAACTTACTGAGTAGTCACGAAAACACCCATATGCACAGCAACTTTTAAAATACTCCTCTGAGGGCTTCTATGGTCTATATATGCAAAAAGATCTTTGAGAATTAGCTATTTCTCTTAAAAGAGCTGAGTATTTCTACAAGAACTTTAATTGCTTGATGTCATTTAAACCTTTACAATAATTTCCAACTGTAAGTATGTGGTGATGAAGCACATCTCCTACACACCCTGATTGTGGAGCTGTAACACTCGGAGTCCAAAGTGTGCCCTTAATCTAAATCAGCAGGAGGGCTGAATCAGTAACTGGTAGAGAAAGATCATAGAATACGCCTTACATACATATCAATTTCCTAATCTGAAGTATCAGATAGAAGCTAAGGTGTAAAATCTGGCATGCAGCATTGGTCTGTGTTATAGATATTTCACCTTGATTACATTGCATAATTATAGAGCATCAATGCACAAATATGTTTCTGTATAGGAGAACAAGTTTTATTCAAGTTTGAAACATAAACAGGGATTTTAGACTAAAATCTACCGTACTTGAGAGATTCTGCATTGACATATGTATGTATCAGCCTGAGTAACTTGCTGACAAGTAGTGGCTTATCCTAAAAATGTTAATAAATCTCTTGTTAAACTGCAGAATTAGACACTTTCAAAAAATCCATCTTGGCTAGCATCAAAGCCAGTATGATAGTAAAGCATGTAAATAAATAAAGAAATATAATCCTGTCAGTAATTTTTGAAAATTCTACCAATAGTGTTAAATTTCAGGGTCCAAATACAGCCATTTATTTATTTTATCAAGTTAATATTTATAAACCTAGCATACTTTGGAAAAGACACAACTGAGATTCTGCTTTTATGATGCAACTTTGAAAACGAATACTTTTAAAGTATCCATATTTAACTCTTTTTCCCTTGACTTGAATCTTTATGTGTGGTCTCTCATTTATGGAAAGAGTATCTTCAAGAGACAGTGAGCAAACTAGATGCATCACTCAAGACCTTCAAAGCCAGAAAAGGACATGAAATCACAAATATCTCCCAAACCTCATACATGATGCTAAAAAAGTCTGGATGAATTCTACTGAAATTTGAGACATTTAGGAATGCAGACTAAGTTCATACTATTCCAGCATTTACCAACTTTTTGCATTGGATTTCTTTATTTATTTGCAATTTCTGTAAAGAAAAATGCGTGGAAATCACTGCAGAATCTCAGACCATCTGAGACCAGACCCTCCCAGTCCCACCACTTCTCCACAGGAGGCAGTGGGGGCCAGGAACAGCACATATGAGTTTCACTCCATTTGTAACCAAGTTACAAAGGTATAGACAATTCACTTCAGATTATGCCCCTTGGTTAACATGGCCTTATAGACTACTTAATGATAGAGAATATCTGTCTTTTGGATGGGTTGAAACAGACCTTTAAAATTTAATGCAATTTTTGCTTGTCACACTAATGAGAGGACTTCATCATCAATAATATTGATACACTCACAAATCTTGAAATTTCTACAAAGTGAATGTAGCCCTCAGAAAGCTACGAACTGGTCTCTCAAGGAATATGGACATTTTCCTTAAACAGACTGAAGTGCTTTACATACCAAATTACCAGTAGATGCTGGACAACAGAGGGGAGAAGTTGAGCTGATATATTTCAATAAAGCTTAAAGCAAACAACTCAAATCTAAGAGATTAAAATTAAGTGAAGGAGTGAGCAAAAAAATACTTCTACTTAATTCTTTCGTTTCAAAAATGTACTTCAAAGCTGCCTCATTTAATGTAAGAGATGTTTTAGACTTACTAATTTAAAAGGCACCTTTTACAGTGTAATGTGTCAGATGCCAAGACTTCCTACAAGTTACAAAATTCATTTTTGTTCTTATAATTTAGCTTAAAGTTTTGGCAGAGCTTCATAAATTAGCCAGGAGCACATATTATTTCTTTGAAAGCATTTTGTATACTCTCATTTCTCTCTTTTCCCATGTGAAAAATAATTTTTCCCTACAAAAGTAATTTTTTTTTCCCAATGAACAAATAACATCCCAACAGACTGGCATCAGAACAACATCAGGCACTTACCTTGTCACATGGTTATCACCATACAAAAGCTACAGGTACCAGAAGTGTGACCAGTGGTTAAAGGTTAATCATTGTTTGGTTTCTTTAACTGCTTAGCTTTCCTCGACTAATATTCAGAGGGATTTATAACTATTAGCATGAAAACGAAGAAAAACGAAGAAAACAATAAAACTAAGCTTAAAATCTTGGCTTGTCAATAACAGTTCTGTATCTAGTATATTAGCAGTTGCCCCAGCTAAACTTCAAACCCAATTATGCTGACTTCATGTGTTAGACACACTTGTATTCAATGAGTGCATGAGACACACCATAAAAAAGTCCACATTTACTTTCAGTTATCACAGCAACTAGCAAGATGATGTTTACATGTTTCCACTTGATTCACAGGGCTTATGGGCTAGCTTCAAAACTAGCTTTACTTGAGATCAGGGCAAGCACAACATACATATTAGAACTCTCTGTGAAGAACTTTTCTTGTGGAGGTTGAAAAAGAAACTGGGCTGAAAGCCCTTCTACCCATCATGGAAGTCCTTAGCATTTGTAAAACAGAGCTATCAGTCTTTTTCAAAGCCAAGCATTGTCCACTGAAGACCTGCCCTTAACTTCTACCTAGTTTGTATCACAGCCAACTGTGCAAATTACAGTCAGACTGGTAACCCATTAAAACAGATAACTACAAAATAAAGTTCAAATGAAATGTGAAAGTTTCAGCAACTTGTTTGGTACTCTATAAAGGGCTCTAAATCACATTACTTTGTGCATGCACAGGTACAGTTTTAATGATCTGAATACTACTGGAGGCCACCCAATTGTCCTTCCATAGCTCTGCATTGTTTTTCTTGATAGAGGGTCAGGGGCGTTTTCTCACTTTTTAAACAAAGCAATATATTACAGAAAATATTTTAAAACCCTGTCTCAGATTAGAGACAAATATCCTAGGTGGAAAGCACTCTGAACAGGTGCCTCCCCCCCCACAACAAGGTTTCTGGCACCCCTTCCCTCACAACAACAGAATATCCCAGCCTAAAGTGGAAAAAACTGTTTAATTAACAGACCACACAGTGGAAGGGGAAAGGGAAAAAGGGTCATTAAACCTGAATAAACAGCTGATGAACTTTAGTGTCCTTTTCCTCAGGCATAGCTTCCCCTTTCCGGGGTCCCCGGAGGGGGCCGGGTGGTGTTCCTCCGGTGGCTCCCTGGACGATTCTCGTCCGCTGTCCTCCGGGGCTCCTCAGGTTCTCGGATGAGAAAGCAAGTCGAAGAAAAGGATCCAAAAACGATGAGAGGGAAAAAAAAAAAAATCCCGGGGGAAAAGAAGGGAAAAAAAACCCCCAAGCAGCAGCCACACCAGTAGCACCAGCAACCAGCAGCAGCAACTGACTGAGGGAAAAAAAAAACCCAAAAAAAGTGTCCCTTCCTCCTCCTCACTCCCCCGTAGGAGAGCCGGGGAAAAAGTTTCAAAACATCCCGCGCGGGCAGAGCTTTCTCCCAGCTGCGTGACACAGTTAAAGCTACAGGACCATATTTCTGCTCAAGTATACAAACGATAGGGAATACAAAATATCATTATGCCACCCCAGTTTCTATAAAGAAACTCATTCAAACTGCTTGAATGATGTGGGGAGATGGTACCGCCCCTCAGCCTCCTTCTCTCTGAAAGGAATAAGGGAGTGTCTTTATAAACAAAGGGCTGGTAAGATGGGACCTGAGTCTGCTGGTGGGATAAGACCAATACTGAGAGGTAGAAGAAACAATGGGAAGAATTTCCATAGAAATTCTGCTGATTGACTCACCCAAGGCTGTGTTAATAAACTACAGGAACAGAGACATAAGAAGAAAGGGGGATGTGTATTAAGGAGGTCTGCATTAGGGGGGATGTATATTAAGGGGGTCTGCATTATGTGTTCCGGGAAGTCTGTAACTCTCGAGTACCTCAGCCAATGGGGAAAGAGAGAGGGAACTTGTGGCCAGGAAAGTAGGATAAGAAGAGGCTGCATCCTCTAGCAATTTGAGAGACCCCATGGGAAATGCCCATGACCCTCTCCCTTTATTCATGAATAAAGTTACAGGACTCCTCTGTCTCCTTTTTGGACATAAACCTCTGGTGTTTGTGGATTAATTTTCCTGACAAAATGGGGACTCGTCCAGGATCCTTCCACCATCCAGGAGCAGCCTGCAGTGAGCACAGCTGAAGGCGCACCTCACCCAGTTTCGGTGATCAGCTCCTTTTGGTGGTGGCTGGCACCGGATGATTCATTGGGTTCCCAAGACTGTCCAGGAGACAGATGAGCGATGGATCAGGGAGGTCTGTGAAGAGTCTGCAGGGAAGGACCACTGAAAATCTCACCGATGAGTAAAATGGGATCTTAGGGGAGTAAACCTGGGAGGGCATCCATGGAGGGTATCACAGGTAAAACAGCACCCATGGAGGGTTGCAAAGGTAAAGCTGGGAAGGGACCCCAGCAAAAAGGGATGATGATCCCATAATACCCCAGAGAGACCTTCGGGGCAGGAAAATCTGAAAGGGCACTGTCCTAGGTTACATGGAAGGTGTAACCAAAAGTATGTATTCTAGTACCATGTCCATAAGTTGTTAAAACAGGTGGGGCAGTGCTCTTTGTGTTCAGCATGACCCAGTCCTGATAACACCATCAGGGGGCTATCTCTGCTAATGGGCCATCAAGGTCTCTGGGAGTGACTCATAGAAATCCATCAGCCCATTGTGAGATGCCCCGCCCAAAGGGGAGGAGCTGAACATTCCCACCAGCATATAAGAGAGAGACTCTGGAACATTGGGCCACCTTTTTCCACTGGATTCCCAGAGGGGAAGAGCTCAAGAGCCACCGCTGGACCTCCAGAGACCGACAAGATTTTTCTACAGGATCACCATTTCAACAAGACTACATCCATCACTCCGACAGGACTGCAGCCACCATCGTTAACTGGACTGCTAGCACCACCCTAACAGGGTGACAGGTTGTATTCTAACTTTTTCTATCCGAACTGTTGTTTCTGTATTATTGCCTTGCTCTAAATTTTAGTGTAAAAACTGTTATTCCTTCTCCCCTTTCTTTGTCTGAAAGCCCTTGATTCTGAAGTTATAATAATTTAGAGGGGAAGGGGGTCACATTATCCATTCTAAGGGAGGCTCTCACCTTCCTTAGCAAGACACCTGTCTTTCAAACCAAGACAGATTTTGGCGCCCAATGTGGGGCACAAGGGCATAAAAACAAAAAGAACAAAAGGGGGTACAAAAGGAGTAACTGTTTTCTGAGTAACTTACTGAACATAGAAACCTTCCTTAGTGGCACCATGTGGTCTAGCATGCCTTTGTTCGGGTGGCACATGGTTGTGGCCATTTTTTTTCCATTTGCAGCTCCTTACCTAAACATGGGTCCTCTGACTAAGGCCATTGTGACTGCTATCCAACTCGCACAATGGGTTAATAAGGTGAGGAACTCATGGATTTTCAACTTCCTCTGGACAGCAGGCACATGGATACAGGGCTATCACATGCTAAGTAAATGTTTTTGGGATCTCTTTAATACCGGTACCTATTGTGAGGAGATAACACAGGGGGAAATTCTCTTTCAACCTTTCAGCCCTTTCATTAGGTCTACTTTCCCAGTGTTCACAGGGATCAGATGTTTTCTAGATATTGATTTACACGATGTCTTACAGTGGCTGGTGTTGCTGGTATGTCTGTTCTGCTTAAAAGATAAGGTAAGACTGCCCTGGGTAACCACTCTAACACCCGTCCCAGAGCCCAGGGAAGCCACCCCAGAGCCCAGGGAGGCCGCCCCAGAGACTGGGGATGCCACCCTGGAGATTGGGGATGCCACCCTGGAGACTAGGGATGCTGCCCCGGAGACTGAAGACCCTGCCCCTGAGCCTGTCCCTGAGCCTGCCTCTGCCCAACAGCCCACCGCAGAAATGAATCGCCCAAATTGGGTAGAGGTACTGGTGGAGGAAATGTGAGAGATGCGCCAGGTGCTGAGTGAATATGCTTCCCCAGCTGGTGGGAAACCCTCTCCCTGCCCCGAAGAAGAGGAATCGGACAGTGGAGAAGTGAAACCCACGGATGTTACAACCGTCCAGGATCCAGCTGAACCGCAAGGGCAGTCACAGCCAGCAGCAGTTGCCCCTGTACAGCGGAGGAAGTATAAGACCAAATCGGCACGCCCAGTTAATGATGATGGGGAACCAGGGCCTTCACAACCAGCAGGGGAGCCTGAGCCTATAATCATCACTGAGTCCCTGCCGTATGACACTATCCGTAATCTGCACAATGACATCGTGCGGCGGAAGGGCGAGGCTTTCTCAACCTGGTTACTTCGGGTTTGGGACTGCATGGGCCCAGGCGTGCAGGTGGATGGTAATGAGGCCAGGAATTTGGGATCCATAGCCCAGGACGCAGGTGTTGAAAAGGTGTTTGTGAGGGAGGCGGGACCCATTTCTCTCTGGGAGAGGCTTTTAATGAGTGTAAGAGAGAGGTTTGTCCACAGGGACAGAATGCAGGAGAACCACCGTAGACTGCCCTGGAAGACCACTGAGGAAGCGATCCAACGGCTGAGAGAAGTGGCAATACTGGAGGTACTTTTCGGGAGGGATGGACAGCACGAAAATGATCCTGACCGGGTCAGATGCACAGGGCAAATGCTGAGGAACCTGGCAAGTCTAGGGCCAACCCAATATGCCACTTACATTGCAACGATTAATGCCGATGACAATCGCGAGACAGTGAGCTCTGTAGCTGACAAGCTCAGGTATTATGCGAGTGTGATCAATGGCCCATTGCAGGCTCAGGTCTTGGCTGTGATTAAGGAGTTAAAGGAAGAGATGAGAGAGATGAGGGAGGAGATGAGAAAAACCAGTGTGGCACCAGTGAGAGTCACAGCCCCCAACCCCAGAACCCGACGTCCACCAGCTAGAGAGAGAGGGTACACCCCACGAGCTGAGCTGTGGTTTTTCCTGTCTGACCATGGGGAAGACATGAAAAAGTGGGATGGGAAACCAACTTCTGTCTTGGCAGCACGAGTACGTCGGCTCAAGGAGCAAAGCGGTAGCCGAGGGGGCTCTGCCAGAGTGGAGGTAGCCTCAGCTTCCCATGGCCAAGCAGGTAGGTATAACAGAAGAGAAGATAGTATGCCAGATTCCTGTGAAGGAACCTCTGGCATGTATGCCCAAGAAGGGAATGATAACCAGGGTTAGAGGGTCCCTGCCTCTAGCCAGGTAGAGGTACGGGAAAACCGTGTCTTTTGGACTGTGTGGATTCGATGGCCTGGCACATCAGATCCACAAAAATATGAAGCATTAGTTGATACAGGTGCGCAGTGTACCCTGATGCCATCGAGACATGTTGGGGCAGAATCCATTTCTATTGCTGGAGTGACCGGGGGATCACAAGAGCTGACTCTGATAGAAGCCGAGGTGAGCCTGACTGGGAAGGAGTGGCAGAAACATCCCATCGTGACTGGTCCAGAGGCCCCGTGTATCCTGGGCATAGACTTCCTTCGGAACGGCTATTTCAAAGACCCGAAAGGACTCAAGTGGGCGTTTGGGATTGCTGCCGTGGAGACAGAGGGTATTAGGCAACTAAACACCTTGCCTGGACTATCAGAGAACCCTTCTGCAGTTGGACTCTTGAAGGTGGAGGAACAACAGGTACCAATTGCCACCTCGACAGCGCACCGCCGGCAGTACCGAACGAATCGAGATGCTGTGATTCCCATCCACCAGATGATCCGTGAGCTGGAGTGCCAAGGGGTGGTCAGCAAGGCCCACTCACCCTTCAACAGCCCCATCTGGCCTATGCGCAGATCTGATGGAGATTGGAGATTGACTGTGGACTATCGTGCCTTGAATGAGGTGACTCCACCGCTGAGCGCTGCCGTGCCAGACATGCTGGAGCTCCAGTATGAACTGGAGTCCAAAGCAGCAGAGTGGTATGCTACTACTGACATTGCAAATGCATTTTTCTCCATTCCTTTGGCAGCAGAGTGCAGGCCTCAGTTTGCCTTCACCTGGAGGGGCGTGCAGTACACCTGGAACAGATCGCCCCAGGGGTGGAAACACAGTCCCACCATTTGCCATGGACTGATCCAGGCTGCACTGGAAAAGGGTGAGGCTCCGGAACATCTGCAGTACATCGATGACATCATCGTGTGGGGGAACATGGCAGACGAAGTGTTTGAGAAAGGAGAGAAAATCATCCAGATTCTCCTGGAAGCCGGTTTCGCCATCAAAAGGAGCAAAGTCAAGGGTCCTGCCAAAGAGATCCAGTTCCTGGGGGTGAAGTGGCAAGATGGACGGCGTCAGATTCCCACTGAGGTCATCAATAAAATCACAGCGATGTCCCCACCAACCAACAAGAAGGAGACACAAGCTTTCCTAGGCGCCATAGGCTTCTGGAGGATGCACATCCCTGAGTACAGCCAGATTGTGAGTCCTCTCTACCTGGTCACACGCAAGAAGAATGATTTCCACTGGGGCCCTGAACAGCAACAAGCCTTTGCCCAGATCAAGCAGGAGATCGCCCATGCAGTAGCCCTTGGCCCAGTCAGGACAGGACCAGAAGTGAAGAATGTGCTCTACTCTGCAGCCGGGGGCAATGGCCTGTCCTGGAGCCTTTGGCAGAAGGGGCCTGGCGAGACTCGGGGTCGTCCACTAGGATTCTGGAGACGAAGTTATAGAGGGTCCGAAGCCAACTACACCCCCACAGAGAAGGAAATTCTGGCAGCCTATGAAGGTGTCCAAGCCGCCTCAGAGGTAATTGACACGGAAACACAACTTCTCCTCGCACCCCGGCTACCAGTGCTGGGGTGGATGTTCAAGGGAAAGGTTCCTTCTACCCACCACGCCACCGATGCCACATGGAGTAAATGGATTGCCCTCATCACACAGCGTGCCCGTATTGGAAACCCAAATCGCCCTGGGATCTTGGAAATCACTAATTGGCCTGAAGGTGAAAACTTTGGACTGACGGATGAGGAGGAGCAGAAACAGGTGACTCGCGCTGAGGAAGCTCCACCCTACAACCAACTGCCACAAGATGAAACACACTATGCTCTTTTCACTGATGGTTCCTGTCGTATTATAGGGGCAAACCGAAAATGGAAAGCAGCTGTACGGAACCCCACACAACAGGTTGCAGAGGCTGCAGAAGGAGAAGGTGGATCAAGTCAACTTGCTGAGCTTAAAGCCGTCCAGCTAGCCCTAGACATTGCTGAAAGAGAGAAGTGGCCAAAGCTCTACCTCTACACTGATTCATGGATGGTGGCCAATGCTCTGTGGGGTTGGCTGGAAAGGTCTGCTGTTTGCAGATAAATGACAATTGAAAAGTGGTGAAACAAATAACAAAGAGAATAAGAAAGTTAGCTCATGTACCAGTCCAAACGTGGAAAGGATGTGCATGGGACATGTTTTCGTGGTTAGATAGTGAACTATGGGTTAAACAAATGATTTTTAAAAGAGATGCAGGTAGTAGCCACGCCTACTGATCCTGAAATGGCAAGAAAAGGACAGAAAATCATGTCACTGCAAATAATCACAAAACCAAAAAAAAGACCCAGGAACAGAAAATCAAGTCAATGATAACTAGAGTTTGTAAAGACAATAATTGAGAAAATAAAAAGAAGAGGTATTGAAAGGAATAAGGGAGTGTCTTTCTAAACAAAGGGCTGGTGAGATGGGACCTGAGTCTGCTGGCGGGATAAGACCAATACTGAGAGGTAGAAGGAACAATGGGAAAAATTTCCATAGGAATTCCTCTGATTGACTCACCCAAGGCTGTGTTAATAAACTACAGGAACAGAGACATAAGAAAAAGAAGAAGAGGGGGGATGTATATTAAGGGGGTCTGCATTAGGAGTTCCATGAAGTCTGTACCTCTCGAGTACCTCAGCCAATAAGGAAAGAGAGCAGGAACTTGTGGCCGGGAAAGTAGGATAAGAAGAGGCTGCAAAACCTCTAGCAATTTGAGAGACCCCATGGGAAATGCTCATGACCTCTCCCTTTATTCATGAATAAAGTTACAGGACTTCTCTGTCTCCTTTATAGACATAAACTTTGGTGTTTGTGGATTAATTTTCCTGACATCTCCAAACTAGAAAAACCCAGTCTCTTCAGCCACTTGGCACGGGACATGCCTTCCAGCCCAATCCTCTGGACACATTCAAGCACCTTAGATCCTTTTTAAATAGTAGGGCCCAGAACTGCACACATTACTTAACATGAGGCTACACCAACACTAAATACACCATATAAAGCAGGTTTATTTGACAATACTTCCTTCAATGAATGGCAGAGCAGTTTAGACAATGCCATATGATATCAAATAACCAAGAATTAACTTAAAACTGGAGCCATTAACTGTAAATTTTTTATATTTAAATGTAAGGCAAAACACATTTTCATTTACAATATCTTTTGAAAATTAGCAAACATTTACATCAGCTTCAATGTTTTAAGAAACTGCGTTAGATTGCTAGATTTAGTAATCATTTTCTAACTAAACGACTGATCAAAGCTTGTGTATAGGTTTTATTTTTCTAAATCAAAAGGTGCTATCAAGCTTTGGCCCTAATGTTGGAAACAGTATAACTTTTAAAATTTTTATTTTATTTCTCTAGTCAGGCTTAGTTTGCCTTCGCCTTAAGGAAAGTAATTTTTAAAGTTTTTTTTTAAGGGATGTAGCATCACTCTGCAGAGATGAGCTTAACATATCAGCGCACTGGCAATAGCCCAAAAGATACCCAAAAATATAAGAATATCAACAGAGCATCAACTGAACATCAGCGGCCATCTACAAACATCTACCACAGACACTGCCTCTGGCAGAGTTGAAGACAACATATTCCAGAAAGGACAGATAAGAAAAACAAGGAGTGAAGATCTAATTAACATTAGAACCGAAAAAATTCGGATCCCATAGGAAACCAAATACTAAGGGTTACTGTGATAAATACATATTATAGTGTTGGCTTATCACAAATATTAAAATGGATGTTGTGTGTAGGGTTTTAATTTTTACAGAAGTAGCCTTGTTATAAAGATACAGGTGTATAACAATAACTAAAGCATTTATTTCTGTTATTAACTAAATTTAGTTATAACAGAATAACTAATATATAAATGATATTAGGGAAATAACTAATATAGTTAGTTTAAAAAAGTTTATCGTTTTACTTACAATAACCAAACTGCCTGCTTGATTGGATAACATCCAAAGAACAGTGCAAGGAAGACCCCTGCTACTGATATGTCAACTATCAACAGTAGCCACCTGCAAGAACCACAGAGTAAAGCCCAAACTGGAGATGATAACAAAAACTGAAAAAACCACGGCCAAGAAATACGCATGCTCTAAAAAGGTGGGACCAAGGAGGAGCCATGCTAAACAGTTCTTGGAACATGTAAACTAGTTTGGAGAAAAGTCTGAATATGCATAAATGTCTGTGAATAGGCCATGAAGCTGATGCAATACAAAAAATATTTAAGATGTCTCTGTCAATGGCAGGTGTGCTACTTGGCTAAGGGCCAAGCACCCAGCACTGTTCCTTTGCTTTATTGTCTTTGTCCCCTATTGTCCTTTATCAAATTTTAAATGTTAACAGGAAAGTGAACCTCATTTTTCACAGTTACATAATTTTAGACCAATGAACATTGAACCAATACATCTCTATGAATTTTGACTATATAAAGTTTGGAGGAAAATCTTGTAAAAGCCACGTGTCATGTAATGGTTCTCTCTGCACACCCAGGCTATGTGTGGACAAGATGATTTTGGTGGTGCATCCTGGCCAGAAAATAAAGTAATGCCTTGACTCTCTAACATTAAAAATGTTGTTGGGAGTGGTTTTTTGTTTTTCCTGCAATTTTGGTGATACTAATACCATTAACCGGAATTTCACATTGACCTTAACAAGTACTGAAAATCTGGAAAGAAAGAATTGCTGCCATATGAAAAGGAAAGAAATTGATTATTCAGTTTTTACAAGTACTTATTTTAAAAATTCTCTGTTGAAATTATCCAACTGCTTGCAAACATGATTCATTGTTATAGCACTGAAATATAAATGTCTGAACTTGTAAAACAGATTTTAACTGCTTGAATTTCAATCATCAATACTTGAGCAACAGTTAAGATCATTTTCTCTGGACTGAGCTTAAGCAATGTTAACTATTTTATTTCACAGGCAGCTTCTCACTTACTTAAAGTCATTTATTGCCCGGCAGGATTTTGGAATATGCAATTCATTCCAATGCTAACCCTTTCACAAGAAACAAAAGGTAACATCTATACATTCACGAAAATCTGACAAGCTTTTAGCTGGTCTTAGAAAATGACATTGTTTGAAGAAATAAAAGGAAAACTTGCTAAGATGTATGTTTAATCAACCAATCAATACAACTTAACAGACTCTGCAGATAGACAAGTTGGAAATTGCTGTGTACAGAAAGGAAAAGACAAAGTACTTGCACTGCAAGTGAGCTTCTTATCACAGCTCCAACGGGTGTGAAAAGTTAGAATGACATAAAAGGCTCTACCAGTTCTACCCACAGATCAATAAAATGCAGGTCTCTTTTGTGAAAGGTAGAGTGAATATTTCCACAAAGCTGTTTTTCTAGTGCCCCTTTCACAGACCTCAGCAGACGTCATGAAGGCTGAAATAATACTCTGAGGAGAGCTATGTTAGCATTGCAAGAACTCCAGATGCTGATGCTTACACAGCAGTTTAAAAAGACCTATCAATTACTGTGAAACAAGGGGATTCAATCCAACATGAGGCTTAAGAACGCATCAAGGAAAAAAGTCCGTAAGTCAACTTCTACATTAGAGGAGCCTTCAGGGACTATCCCACATAATAAAAAATGTTACCAACAACATTATCCAAACCAAAAGTGATCTCCTTCTCTGCCACCATTTATCTTCTACAAAGTTTAACATTTTTAAAGAAGGCATGTAATGCTCAAGCTTTCAAGATAGCTTTATGCTTAAACCACAGCAAACCTATTTTAGGATCAGCTTTATAATCACTATTACATACTGAAAGAAAAAACATCTTCAAAGACATCAAGACAAAACTTGACCTAAACATTGCTGTGGTGGAAAATGGATAAGCAAATATAATACTCAATTGAAACAAAATCACAGAATCACAGACTATTCTGAGTTGAAAGAGACCCAAGAGGATTGTTGGAAAATACACCACTCTAAAAAAATTTTAATCAAGGGTTTTGTTCCCCTTTGCCCTAGAGGAAAGGAACTAAAGTTTCTTTCCAAGGCATTGTTCCTCTAGGTGAGGCCTGATGAGCTTAGCATCTCAACAGACTGGGAGTAGCACAGAAGATACACAAGAGATAACAGCTCTCAACTGTCATCAACAGACTATCACTCCAAACAACACCGCTGGCTAGTCGGAGACACCTGGTCTGGAAAAAGAGAAATAAGAAAGAAGACCTAATTAACATCGAAGGTGAAGAAATCCAGATTCAATAGAAAACCAAATACTAAAAACTACGCAACTTGGGACCAATGAACCCTGGCCCAATACATTTCTATGCATTTTGACTGTATAAAATATCTGAGAAAATCATGTAAAAACCATGTGTCATGGAATGATTTTCTCTGCACACCAGGGCTATGCATGGATGAGACGATTTCTGTGGCACATCCTGGCCAGAACAACATCCTGGCCAGAAAATATAGTAATGCCTTGACTCTCTAACATTAAAAATGTTGTTGGAGGATTTTTGTTTTTCCCGCAGTTTCGGTGACAGGATCACTGAGTCCAAATCTTAAGATATGTATGGGGATTCAGCCCATGACCTTGGTGCATTTCCGATGCAAATACTAAATGAGGATCTTGATATGCTCAAACTTTCAGATTCACAGATCTACAGGAACATGTTTCAAAGGCATTAATGAGAAAAAAAGCCAACTATGCTGTGCCATTGAATGTAATACATTCAATGCCTTAACCTTTCTAAAATGCAATACAAAGTGCTGCTGAAGTCAGAAAATGCCTTTATGCTTGAAAAAATACCCGGTCATTAGCAATAATTAACAAGCAAACTATTCTTTTTATCCCAATTTTAATAGCTAGTAGACTAGGAGTGTAAACTCCTTATAACCAATTAGTCTAACAAGCAAATGAAAAGGTCTAAACTCTACCCCAAATTCAAGTAGGCCATCAAACATAGGACACAGCAGCTTTGCAGGTCTGTCACTTTAGTCGCATAGACCATTTACATTATGCTAAGAATGGGCAGGAAGCCTGGTGCAAAATCCAAACTGGTATCTCCAAACCCTTAGAGAGAGCTCATAATGATGATACACTCAGCCCCACAGACTGAAAACTACAGGACTGATAGAATTTTGTGGAGTAAGTACATGACATAAATTAAAAATTACTGTGCTGCTATATGTAACTATAATTCAATTTTTAACTGTAGCTTAAAAACTAATTTAACTATTTATTAAATTTAGTTTAAAAATTGAATCTAGTTAAAACTCCAGCTATAACTTAAAAATTCAATTTTTACCTTTATTTAGCTAAAAGCTCAAATTTACTGTTAACTACTACAAAATTAGTTCCCAAGTCAGGCACCAAAATTTTCCTGTGCAATGAAAATTACAACAGGTTCTATAGTGGATTGTACATACAAATAAGCCAGGTACAAGCTTCACTCTCCTCTCACTTCACAACTTATTTCAGAGGGACTGTGCTTACCCACAGAATAGCACAGTAAATGGGAACATCTGGAACAGTTCAGTGCTTTTAAAAATATTATTTAATAAGGTATGCAAATAGGATTCCTTCCCCTCTCCTTTGTCTGCAGAGACACTGTAGTATGATTTATGATACTGTATATTGGACCATCTCAAAAGGTTTATTTTTGATAGAGGAAAGATGTCTGAAGGTATTCCAGACATGTAATCAGATTCTAAGCCACCTCAGTTTTATTAATTTCATATTATTTTCTGAAGGAGAGAAGCTTTGTTTAATGCTCAGTTCTATGTTGAGCTGATAAACTGTATAAACTCCAAGCAATTTATAAGGCTGTATGAATTGTGTATCTGTGTTGTCCCTACATTAGGTAACCTAAGGAAGTTTTGAGATTATAATTTCAAACACCATAACTCATGCATGAAGAATTAGAATTAGCTGGGAGCAACGATATAATTTCAACCTTATGGAAAATACAGTCTGTCTCTTTCTCATCCTGGCAAATTTAGATAGAAATCCATCTCTTGGTCACAATAATTGAAACAGGCTGCCCCAAATATTGAATGTATGTGTTTCTGTGCTCTGCCTTAGCTTGATCACATAATTCCTCACGTGCATCTAATATTTTTCTAAAGATGCAAATTGTAACATTTTAATGGTGAAAAGGTGGGGCACACAGATGAGACATGGGTGACAATGATGGTAGGTTATAATGAAAATGAAAAACCTTTCTGTTCTCTATGTTTATTAACAGATTCTTGCTTTTGTAGTTTTGTAGGTTTGAGAAAATAAGTCTTACAAATATCTTCAACAGTAGACTGAGGTCTACTAAGCAGACAAAAGCTTATATACACATCAAAATTTCTTCACGCTACAAACTTCCTGCCATTTAAAATTAAGCACTACTGCAGCACTGTGTTATTAGTAAATGGCAGCTTCATTTCCTACAAGAAACTCATCTCCACATAACTCAGCTCATATAAAAGAAAAAAATTGGAAACATCTAAATAAACAGTGCAGCAATTCACATCTGATAAGCAATGCATTTAACACTGAAGGAGAGAAGAGGTAAACAGCCATGGTTCATAAAAGTAACTCCTAGTAAAAAGAAATTCAGTGATCCAAAAATGCTAAGCAGTTAACCCAAGACATCACTTCAGACAGAACCCAGAACTCTGCTGCATGGGCAGTCAGTAGTTTGTGCCATGTTGACCTATGCTAAGGGTAAATGTGTATAAAGACATCTAGGAAGAAGCATGAAACAGAGATAAATTGCCTATCTGTCAATCAGTACAGAATCACATGAGCAAACAGAATCAAGATTGCAGCATGTCCCGGTTTGATAGACAGGTGTCTGCTAAGGAAGGTGGGAACCTTCCTTAGAACAGAGAATGTGAACCCCCTTCCCTCCAAATTATTATAAGTTTGGAATCAAGGGCTCTCAGGCAAAGATATGGGAAAAGGAATAAGAGTTCTTTACTAGTATCTACAATGAGGTAAACAATCAGTAACCAAAATAGTAAACAAGGTAAAAAGCAGTAAACAAAACCAAAACCCCAGTGGCAGATGTCCCTGGGCTGCCAATCACTTTCCCATTTGGTGCAGTCACGGTCATGGCCAGCAGGGGCACTGTTGGGCTCCTAGACCAGCAGGGCAGGTGCGATGACTCCCGGAAAGCTGCAGATGGCGCTGTGGCGCGAGGTTGGATCTGTGTCACGCACGTAATGGCCGACGGGCTGCACAAGGATGGCACGCAGATGGATGGTGGGCAGTGGGGAGTCCAGAGCAGAGAGATGGAGCAGCCGGGTCAGCCCACCCGGGCCAGCCAGCAGAGGAGGTGACAGAGACTCTGTGGTTGTAGCAGGCAGGGCACAGGGTGGTAGCAGGCAGGGCACAGGGTGGTGGCAGGCAGGGCACAGGGCGGCAGCAGGCGCGTCCCGTTCTGCTGCAGCGCAGCTGGGAAACATGCCCTCCTGGAGGGTAGAAGGGGTCGGGATTCCATGCCCCTTTTCCACAAGCAAGAACCCACCCACCAGGTAGCGAGAAAACCAGTGCAAAGCCGGGCTTTTTTCCTGCAGTTGCAGCCAAAAAGCAGAGAGCCACTTTTTCCCCCTCCTGTCTCCTCCAAGACTTGGGAGCGAGTGTCCCCTTATCAAATCCTCCAATCTCTTGTTCCCATGCCTGCCCAGCCAAATGTCTTTGTCTTCTTTGTCAGCATAGATGGCCCTTAAGTACAGGTCGTTAGTTGCCTAGCAACAGAATGTGAAAAATTCCACTTGTCCCTCTCAGCCTTGAACACACCATAATGTACATCCCAGCTGACACACACACATTTCATTCTTAAGCACATTCTTCCAGCTTTGCAGGGCACCGAAAATATGCACACATCTTTCAAGGCATACATTTTCTGCACACTCATGCAGGAAACCAGCTAATTCCACCATCCTCCTGTAACACAACCCTCAAGTTAGACGCACACACACCATGCATCACATCGGTCCCATTCACCTCCAGCACTGTTTGTTCCCACTCATGCAGAATCTCTCATTCATCTGTGGTTGCACTGTTTTGAAATTCTTTCTGCTCTTTCTCAGGGAGAACATAGATAAGTTGCATTCTTTTACTTTCTTAATCTCTGTGTTTGGTATCAGGTGTTATTTGGCTGTGACCAATGGTTTTAGGAGGTGGATTTCTTTTCTGACCAATAGTTGCTAGAATATTAATGGTATAAAAACCCTTCTGTAAATAAACTTGTCCCTTTCGCCATCTTGACGTCGTCTGCCTGCCTTCTTCTCTCAGCCAGCTCCTGCAGCCTCGTGGAAACTAAACCACATTTGGTGACGCCGGCGTGTTTTCTGCGGTAGGAATACCCCTCCCTGCCCACCTTTTCCCCTCCCGCCCTCCCGGGTTCGGGGACATCATGTTGGACTCAGCTGACGAGTCGGGGGCTCCCTCGGACTCTGGTCACGATGTTTGGGGCCCCGTCCGAGCTAAGATCAATGATGATCTGCTCGGTGAATTATTATCCTGGTTTCGAAGGAAGGGATATTTTAATCTTTCCCGGGACCTGCCCTCGTTCAGGGCGTGGCTTCGGCTCGGTGATTTGTTGTGGGCGGAGTTCTCTTTTGGTGAAGTTGATATTATTCGTCTGTGCCCTTTTTGGAGACGGGTTCTGGACTTTTTAAAAGATGAAGCCCCGGGGCTCGGAGAAGCTATCTCTCCCTTACGTTCAGCCCCCCCATCCCCCCCTAGCCGTTCCCGGATTGACAGGTTTGCCCCTCCCCCGGACGCGCCTGGGAGGTACCTTTCACCCGGAGACTTTAAGCCGCTACGGTACCCTACCCCACAAGAGGCACTGCTTGAGTTTCTGGCCCGAGGAAAGGCGGCGGGGGCGGCGGGAGTCGCTCCGGCCTCTGCTGCGGGTGGGCCTTCCCTGCTCCATCCCCGGGGCGGGGGGGGGCCGCGCGCCCGCCATGCCCGTGGTGGCTCGCTGTCCTCCGATGATGACGTCACTCGGCCAGCACCGGCGGCAGCTGTTGGATTGCCCAGCACGGCACAGTGCGCCTGCGCCGCCGCGCAGGCGGGGGGGGCCGCGCAGCCCCTGCCTGTTCGCCTCTCTGTTCGGACGCTGGTCCACGCGGCGCAGCCGGCCCCGCTCGGCCAGCCCGGCGCTGTGGGATGTGTCCCGACCGCGGCCGCTGCGTGCCAGACAGAGGCCGATCCAGCAAGCGCCCTGCCCGCACCCCGCGCCCCGCGCGCTGCTGGCGCGCATGCGCAGATGGTGGCGGGCGCGGGAGGGTTCGCGGAGCGGTTTGAATCTGCTCCTGCCGTGTCTGCCCTGCCCCATATTGAACAGGAACCGTCGGTGCCCCCCCACGGGGGTTTGTTCTCCCCCCCCATCACGGCGAGAGTGGCCGGCCCCGGCCCCGGGGCCGCGGGACAGGCAGGCGCGGGGCCAGGCTCGGACTGGCCCCTGGGGGGCGGTCCCTGCGGCGCAGCAGCGGCACCGCCGATTGAGATGCCGTGTTTAACCCCTGCATGCCCGCCTGAAATTCTGGATCGCATCTTTCAAAAGCTCGATCTCGTTCCTGCGACTTTGCAGCGTGTGTTGGATCGCATGGATGTTTTCCCGGTCTTGTTGGACTGTGTATTGCGAAGATTTGATAGTGTTTCTGATACTCTTTTGGAATTATTGGATCTTGCTCGTCAAAGCAGGCTTGATAGGCAGTCATCTGATTCCAGGGCTGCTTCTCTGGCCAGTTGGCATTCCTCAGACAATCGTGGCTTGCTTACCATAGTCACAGAACATGCAGGATCCGTGCCCTCTACCCCTTCTTCTGACTCAGAAGGCGTAGGTGCTGTCCCGCGTCCCTCCATTCCCCAGAATATATCCTCTGTGGAGGTCCTCTATCCCCAGCCACTGCCCGTACTCCATGAGCCTCCGTCCTTTGTAGTAGGGGCAGGGGATGAGGCCCGCATGGAAGATTCAGATACTCATGTAGACAGCCTCTCTGGCCGTGGGAAGAAGAGAGAGGTAACACAGAGGAGGAAGAAGCGGCTGCTGCAGACCCAGCCGTGGCCTAGCCGCGAATGCTCACTTACCTTAAAGACACGGACTTCGAGAAAATATTGGGACTTTGTTAAAGTCGCGGCTTTGAACGCGGGGAATTGGGATCTCTTCACACGCATGAGAATGTCTCAGCCTCTGCCTGATGCAATGGACACTGAGGTGACAGCCGTGGTGCCCTCAGCAGATGAGCCCATAGCCCAGGCTGACACTAATGCTCCGCAAGGCGATGCTCAGGCCTTTCCAGTGTATAAAGCACTCCCAAACACGGGCGACACAGATAGCCATCGTATTATAGCTTGGAGGGTGGTCGAGGATCTGCAGAACAAAGTGGCAAGAGATGGACTTGGGTCTCCTGAGTTCATGCAACTTGTTCGGGTGATTAATAGTGACCTCTTGGCACCTTACGATATCAGGCACTTGGCCCAAGTCCTCCTTCACCCTATGCAATTTGCAGTTTTTGAAAATAATTGGAGACAAGCAGCTCAAAGGGCCGCGGAAGAAAATTTGCACTTACATCCTGCCAGCCCTAGACAGGGGGCTGGAGTGGAAGTTCTGATGGGACTTAAACCCTACGACAATCCTGACCTGCAGGCCAGATGGGCTCCTGAAGTATTGGAGCAGGCTCAAAAAGTTGGCTTCAGTGCCCTTCTCAAGACATTCAATATGGCGGAGCGAAAGATATCATATACCATGATACGACAAGGATCATCTGAACCATTTCTCTCTTTTTTGGAACGCTTGGCTGCTGCTTTGGAACGACAAGTAGAAGATGAGACTGTGAGAGAAGTGCTGTGCAAACAACTGGCAAGAGACAATGCCAACGACGACTGCAAGAGAATTATACAGACATTGCAAGGCGATGTCACCGTTGCACAGATGGCTGAGGCGTGCTCCGAGGTGATACCACGAAGCTCGAGGAAGCCCGCTTTGGTTGCGTTTCTGTCACCTGGTCAGGCAAACCCTGGTGGTAGGCAGAAGCGGCCCAAGCCTGGGAACAAACGAAGGTGATCTAAATCGCAGAAAAAGGGAAATGCAGGGACTGCGGTTTCCCAGTGTGAGAGGTGTGATAGACCAGGGCATTCTGCGAAATATTGCAGAGCTAGATACCATGTAGACGGCCGACCTTTGTCGGGAAACGGGAGGGGAGGCGCAAAACGGGGGTACCGCCCTCCATCCCGATCAATCCCCCAAAACAGGCTGCAACCACTGGCTTATCCAGTCAGTGTGCCGCCTCAGGGCCAGCCCGGGCCAACGTCGCCAGTGTCGGCCCCTTTGGCCGGCGTGGAGACGGTGCCCAAGGGCCAGCCCGAGTCAACGTCTACACAGCCAGGACAGTTGTCCTAGACTCTGGTAGCCTTCACAGAGTCCCCTTGGATGCGCATGAACCCCTGAGCCCCGGGTATGGTGCTCTCCTGGTGGGGAGGCCTGAGGTCACCCACCAGGGAATCTTTGTTCATCCAGACGTTATAGATGGGGATTCTGTGGGCCAGATTCATGCTATGGTTTCTACACCAAGCCCCCCTATCACAATCCCTGAGAAAACTCTCATTGCTAATTTAGTGCCTTTTGAGTCTCCTGTTCCCAGGGCAGAGCAGCAAGTATGCGGAAGAAGTGACGCTGAGATTCCAGACCTTCCGCAGATCTGCTGGGCCGCAGACATCTCTAATCAGAGACCACAGCTGACGTGCACTCTGATCCTGCCAAGAGCCCACCCCCGTCGAATTCGACTTCGAGGTTTGCTCGACACGGGTGCCGATGTAACAATTCTTTCCTCCTCTTCATGGCCTTCTACATGGCCTCTAGCCCCTGTGGGGTCCGCTCTTGTGGGATTGGGAGGAACCACACGGAGCCACTTAAGTGAACGGCATGTGTTGGTGAAAGACCCGGAGGGTCGCACGGCTGTAATCCAGCCCTATGTTACTTCGGCCCCACTTAACCTCTGGGGGAGGGATGTATTGGCAGCATGGGGATTTCGGATTGGAACAAATTTTTAATAGGGGTCACTCTACGCAAGGGCGCATCATATCGCACGCTATCCTTGCGATGGCTGACTGAAACACCCGTATGGGAACCACAGTGGCCCTTGCCCAAAGAGAAATTAGTCGCCCTTTGTCAGCTGGTTCAGGAACAATTGCAACAGGGACACATTGAGCCTTCTACTAGTCCCTGGAATACCCCCGTCTTCGTAATTAAGAAAAAATCGGGGAAATGGCGATTGCTGCAAGATCTTCGCAAAGTTAATGCAGTGATGGAAAGCATGGGGGCTTTACAGCCTGGTATGCCCTCACCCACAATGATCCCCACAAAGTGGGAAATCCTGATCATTGATTTGAAGGATTGTTTTTTCACAATTCCTTTGCACCCCAATGACAGACCAAAATTTGCCTTTACGGTGCCCGCAATTAACAATGCTGAGCCTGTAAAGAGATTTCAATGGAAAGTGTTACCTCAGGGTATGAAAAATAGCCCAACAATCTGTCAATGGTATGTTGCTCAGGCTTTGTCTGGAGTCCGTGAGCAGTTTCCTGAGGCACTCTGCTACCACTATATGGATGATATCCTGGTGGCAGCATCCACCCAGGATGAGTTGCGGAGGATACAGCCTCGACTGCTTGCTGCCCTGCACTCCTATGGTTTGCAAGTGGCCCCAGACAAGGTTCAACAACAGCCTCCTTGAAAATATTTGGGGGGCAAAATTTTGGATCAGACTGTACAACACCAAGAGGTGCAATTTTCAGACACTATCAAAACTCTGAATGATGCCCAGAAGTTGCTTGGTACTATTAATTGGTTGCGTCCTTATTTAGGACTGACCGCCTCGCAACTTTCCCCGCTTTTTAATCTTTTAAAGGGGGACCCTGATCTGAATTCACCTCGAAAATTGACCCCGGAGGCGCGAAGAGTGTTGAATGAGGTGCAACAAGCTGTTTCTGCTCGTCAGGTTTATCGAGTAGATCCCTCTGTTGATATCACTGTTTTTATCACTGCTCCAGATCTCCATCCCACAGGTATCATCGGCCAATGGAACAAACAATGGGCCGACCCTCTGCACGTTCTGGAATGGGTCTTTCTGCCCCATCAGCCAAAAAAGACAGCACCCACGCTGTTCGAATTGGTCGCGTGTTTGATAATCAAATGCCGTCATCGGTGTCTGCAGTTGATGGCTGCAGATCCGGCGACCATCATAGTCCCAATTACAAGGGACATCTTTGAATGGAGCCTTGCTAACAGCGCTCCTTTGCAAAGTGCACTGCAGAACTTTTCAGGGCAGATTGCTTATCACCTGCCCAGTCATAAATTATTGCAATTGGCAAATTTAACTAGCCTTGCCTTGCGACCAAAGAACAGTCGGGTGCCAGTGCGTGGACCCACTGTCTTTACGGATGGTTCTGGGAAAACAGGAAAAGCCATTGTTACCTGGAAGGAGGGATCCGAATGGCAGGTGCTGAAAAGCCATGAGTCAGGCTCTGCCCAACTGGTTGAATTGAAGGCAGTTGCCTTGGCCTATCAGCGGTTCTCTCAGGTGCCTTTGAATTTGGTCACAGATTCTGCTTATGTAGCAGACATAACCAAACGTCTAGATTGTTCACTTCTAAAGGAAGTCAATAATGCGGCTCTGTTTTCATTATTACAAGCTTTGTGGAATGCAATTCAGGCTCGAACACATCCATATTACATTTTGCACATTCGAAGCCACACTAAATTGCCAGGTTTTATAACAGAAGGCAATGCCAGGGCTGATAGGCTAGCCAATCCTGCATGGATGGTGCCTCAGCCTGACAAAATTGCACAAGCCAAAGCTTCCCATGATTTCTTCCACCAGAGTGCACATACTCTGCAAAAGCAGTTTCAATTGACGCCAACCGAGGCTCGTGACATTGTCAGCGCTTGTGCTGATTGCCACGGACTCGCTGCACCTCTGCCACGAGGGGTAAACCCCAGAGGCCTAAAGGCCCTGCAGCTTTGGCAGACGGATGTGACACACATCCCTGAATTTGGCCGATTTAAGTATGTGCACGTGTCTATTGACACCTTCTCCTCAGCCATGTGGGCAACTGCTCACACTGGACAAAAGGGCCGTGATGTCATTGCCCATTGGAAATTGGCCTTCTTGGTCTTGGGTGTGCCATCTGCGGTGAAAACCGACAATGGCCCTGCCTACGCGTCGCAGAAGACGCGGCAGTTCTTGCACCTATGGGGTGTGGACCATAAATTTGGTATTCCACATTCCCCAACTGGTCATGCGATCGTGGAACGTGCGCATGGTACGCAGAAGCGCGTTCTGGAAAAACAAAAAGGGGGAATGCATGGGGAATCACCACAGAGCCGGCTGGAAAAAGCCTTGTATACAATTAATCACCTCACTGTGCCACCAAATTCGAATAATCCTGTCATTTTGAACCATTTTCTCTCATTGGAGTCATCGGGCGAGTCACGCTTGCCCCGGGCGAAGGTTTGGATTCGAAACCTACTCACTAACGCCTGGGAAGGCCCCCATGAGCTTATTACTTGGGGCCGTGGATATGCTTGCGTTTCCACAGATACTGGAGTGCAGTGGCTGCCTGCGAGATGTGTTCGTCCTGATCTGCGACTTCAGAAGCAGAACCAGCAACCTCAGAACAATGATCAAGATGCTGACCATCATGCAGATGGCCCTTCTACAAGCAGAGACTGAATTTTTATCTTTATTATGGAGTCAGAAAATTAAGAACTTTCAATAGAACTAAGTTTTGATAGATGTATCATTTATGGCATTGCTTGAGAGTCTCCCTGTTCACCTTCAATCAGCGGCTGGTTTGGGCCCTGTCAGTGGCTGGCCACCACTGGCAGACCCCTTACCGGTATTTAATTTGGGATCTCCTTGGTAGCTGGCCACTGCCAAGCAGATCCTTCATGCTGAGCTCATTTTCCCTTCTTAGGGAACTAGCGGGGACCGCAAACAATACCTTTGTTTGCTTTTCTTTTTTAAAAAACAAAAAGGGGGAATTGTGGTTGCACTGTTTTGAAATTCTTTCTGCTCTTTCTCAGGGAGAACATAGATAAGTTGCATTCTTTTACTTTCTTAATCTCTGTGTTTGGTATCAGGTGTTATTTGGCTGTGACCAATGGTTTTAGGAGGTGGATTTCTTTTCTGACCAATAGTTGCTAGAATATTAATGGTATAAAAACCCTTCTGTAAATAAACTTGTCCCTTTCGCCATCTTGACGTCGTCTGCCTGCCTTCTTCTCTCAGCCAGCTCCTGCAGCCTCGGGGAAACTAAGCCACATTCATCCAATCAACCTCACTCAGACCACTCAGTCCTGATCTGCCAGCTCTCTTTTTCACAGGCCAATTCATTCTATTAATATACTTGTTAGGTCAAGGACTGTTTCAGTCACAGAGTATAGAGCTCTCCCTAAAACCTGATTGTAAGATGAGCAATTGTGAGCAACTGTTGTTTTGGCTATCCATTATTAATGGCTATTTCTTCACACCCATGGCAGCCAGCATTTCTTTGTGCTATCAATTACAGCTCCTGTGCTGCAGTAGTTTCAACAGTTAATTAAGTGCCTTGGAAGTTTCCCTGCTTTTCCTAATTCTATGAAATTCTCTAAGTCTACTCCAAGGTAAGATAAACCACATTCAACACATTCTGGATTATGGCCACTCCTCCCAGCTTTATGCATCAGCAAACTTGTTGAGGAGGCACTCTACCCCTTCATCCAAGTGATTAATAAGTTAAACAAGACTACACTCAGATCCCTTAGCTACAGGCATCCAACTAGACTGTGCCACTGACCACAGCCTTCTGAGACCTGACATGCAGCCAGGTTCAGTTATTCAGATCAGTGGTATATAGGGAAAAACATTCCAGTGTTCCTCATTCTTAGTATTAATTTAGTTTGGTTTTTTCCCATGTTGGTTTGTGCACACCATGCATGAATAAATGATTCTGTATATTTCAGTGGGGCCAGTGCAGATATGTAAATAAATAAATCCTACAGCACTTAGAAAATCAGTATGTGCTGGTGACCTCCTAGTCTCAAGCAGAGGTGGCAGCATGCCACATATTTGTGTTGTTTTACCTTTGGAACCATGGTGGCATGGTTTGGACACTGGCCAAAATGCCAGGCACCTACAACAGCTGTTCACTTGCCTTCCCCTACCACAGCTGGGCAGAGGAGAGGAAAAAAATATTTAACAAAGTGGTCATGAGATGAGATAAAGGTCGGGAGAAAACACTTCAAGGGCAAAATAGGCTCAACTTAGAGTTGAAAAGTGAATTTATTACTACAGAGTCAGAGAGAGATAATGAGAAGTAAAATAAGCCTTCAAAGACACCATTTTTCCCCCAGTTCCTCTCTTTCCCACTAAAAGTGCAGGGGGACAGGGCATGGGGGTTTGGGTCAGTTCATTACCAAGGTCTTTCTTCTGCCATTCAGGGAGAGAAATCCTTCCCCTGCTTCACCTTGGGGTCCCTCCCACAGAAGACGGTTCTCTGCAAACTCTTTTAAAATGGTTTAATCTTATGAGCAGGAGTCATCTCAAAACTGCTGCAACGTGAGTCCCCCTACGGGCAAACAGTCTTCCTAAAACTGCTGTGGTGTGGGCCCCTTGTCCACGAGGTGCAGTCCTCCAAGGACTGCAAGCAGGGGCAGGGGCGCCTTCTCGACTGGGTCTCCCACTGGAACACAGCTTCCTCCAGGCATCCACCTGCTCTGGTGTGGGCACCTCCCCACAGACTGCAAATGGATCTCTGCATCCCTTGTGGACCCCATGAGCTGCAGGGGGACCACCTGCTTCACCATGGTCTTCATCACAGCCTGCTGAGGAAACTTGGCTCCAGCGCCTGGAGCACCTCCTCTCCCACCTTCTCCACTGATCTTGGTGTCTCCATGTTTTTTCTCTCACATGTTCTCACCTCCTCCTCCTTCTTTGGCTAGAAAAAACTGCGTGCACATTTGTTTCAATTTTCTTCTTAAATGTATCACAGAGGCATTACCACCCGCTCTAATTGGCACAGTCTTGGCCCACTGGTATGTTCATCTTCAGAGCCATCAGGGGTTGGCTCTGCTGGACATGGTGGAAGCTTCCAGCACCTTCTCACAGGAGACATCTTGGTGGCTCCCCTGCTACTAAAAACCAGGCCAAGCAAAACCAATACATGGGTAGTTTCAAAACAAAGATCTTGCTAGTATAAACTGAATGTTACTTGCAGAAGTCAGAAATGGAACATTTTAGCACTTGACATGAAGACAAACTTAAAAAATTATTATTGTGCTAAAGCTATACAAATTATTTTTTGGATCTTGTTTAATTAAGGGCTGTTCTTACATTCCTGACTACTGAAGTCTTTCCTCTCTCATACTATGCCCTGATACCTCCTCTCAAATTATCCAGGATTTTAAATGCTTTCTATATATTTATCTTTGATTCCCTTAATTTTTAAAATTTTAATTAAAAATTCCATAATTTAATTCTTTAAACTGAATCCTCTTCCAGATCATTCTGCAAGTACAATTATTTTCACTGGTCTTTATTTACCTGATGTTAAAAATGGAAGGAAAATTACAGTGACTCCTACTTCTTTTGGGAGATGACAGGATCTGTGACAAAATTTCAAGTATCTCTTTTTAGGTTCATATATTTAAACACAGAAGTGTAAAAGGTGGCTTATGCTAAATGATCTCTTTATCCTCTTCACTAGATTTATTATACATAAAGAGAAGAGTTGTCTCCTTCTGGAAAAATCTCAATTTGTCCATCAGCTAATAATGTGGAAAGATTCAAGAGAATTACAAACGAATGCCAAAAAATGCATACTGTGTATTAAAAATAAGCAGTGAAGCATCTCACATATATTCATCATGGATTTCTGGACTTCTTCAGTCCTCAGTTACTCTCCTAAATACAGAAATGTGATTTTACCTTCTCTACAAGAATCACCACCCTTGATCCCATAGGCCTGCACAGGAACAGAAACCACACACAAATTAGGCACATTCATCATTGAATTGTTTAGCATATCCTACTGGGATTGAGCTGAAGCAGCTCATTTGTGTCCAGTGAGGTCATGGGCACATCTTCTCTCAAGTTGGCTAATACTGAATCAAATCCTGGAGACACAAGCAAGTCTTTCATTGCACCATTGATTTAGGGGGGCTAAGAGATTTACTAGAAGACGTTTGTTAATACAAAGTATATCGCTTTCATTTTAGGGACTAGGAGGTAAATAATGATTTACTAAGGGCTGCTTGCTAAAACAATGCATATAACTTGCTCAATATTTTTGTGCTTGCCAAGCAAAGAGGGAGGATATAAAGAAGATGCCAAACTACTGATAAAGAGAAGTAACCGCAACCAGATATTTTACTTCTGGATCCTGAAACCAGCCCGAGCCAGCTATAAGGTTTGGACTTGAACCAGGGACCCAGGGAGTATGTGCAGGAAAGCTGGGTGAAGAGTTCAACCTGAGGAAGACTTCTTTACTTCATCTTAAGACCCCTCCCCACAACCACCAAGTGGCACTGTGCAGGCGCAGTCATAAGGAAATTACTTTTGAACTCATTATAATACAAAGCGGAAATAGGTCATGAATATGTATAAGCATGTTAGGCAACTTAATAAATATGCAACCTGTAACCCAATATAAACCGGACGGAGTATCACTGGGGTTGTGCACGCTTTCGGAGGAAAATATTCCTCCGTGCGCCCCCACACTGGAATAAACTACTTTACAACTACTTTACAACTTTTCTTTAGTTGTAGAGTTAATCCACGCCTCGCCATGACTGGAAACAAAAAGAGGAAGAAGGGGAAGATGGAAGGGGAGAAAGGAAGGCAAGGGCATATATTTTGCCAGAGGAATTAGACCACATAAAATTTACAAATATAATAGCAAGACCAGCAAGAGCTTATTTTTCATAAATTTTAGGTAGACCATTAATAATAGGTTTAGTGGACTTAGCCAGAGGCAAACTACTCATCCTTTTGCCAAGCTGCTAGTTCTAGTAGCGTTACTTAGGCAACATAGTCAGCAAGTGTTGCATATTTAATTCCACAAGCTGATTTCGGCAATCATTTCAAAGCCAGAGATAACAAACAAGCACTGTGACTTGCAAAATTTTAAACAGAAAACTTTCAGAGAGAGCATGTCTTAAAATACTTTACTGGCAAATATTACATTATTTGTGAAAACATTGCATAGAAAGTTAATGCCAGCATCATTACTGTAAATTTGAAAATAAAGTTGTTGGAACTTTTTTGCCTACTTTAAATGGAAATAATAAAAAAGAACACAATAATGAAAAGCGTACAACCACCAATGCCTTCTAAAAAATGTCTCAATGTACAAATTCTGCCCTCTTATAACTTAAAGCAGTAAAAAATCCCAACCAATGATCTGTAACAGGTAAGAACTTGCTGAACAGTCCCTTTTTCAAGCAAAAAGGCAAGTACCTGAAAAACTCACTTCTCTTACTTCAATTTGATTCCACATCTTGGATGATTATGTAAAGAGGGTATCAGAAATAATCCCTTGATAATCATTGTCAAAGTTTTAAATCATGACCTGAGGGTCCTGCTGTACCATGTAATGAAGACAGTGCTAGAAAGAGCATTATTTTTAGGAAGTATTACAGCTTACCATGCCGGGAGGGATTCCTGTTTGTGACCTCTAATTTGTCATGGAAGCCAGAATTACTGTCAAGCCCTTCCATGTGTGCATCAAGGCTGGTGAAGCCATTTACTTGATTTCTGTCACTGGTGAGAGCGTTAATGCGGGTTGGGATAGGTTCAAATGTAGGGTCTAACTCCAAGATCAGCCTGTTCAATTGTTCAATAGACTGATCAATATCCAAAGTAGGAGAAGCTGTCAAGTCCCCAGCATTTTGTCCTAGATCCAGGCCATTTGTGTTCCTCTGAGGCACTGGTCTTGACTTAAAACTGTTGGCGCTTGCATGTTCTTCAGCTTCTGCCGCACCCAGCATGCTTCCTAGCCCACTTTGCACAGCATCTCTGCTGCTGGAGCCACGTATTGGGGTGTCTGGGACTTGGGACTGCCTCTGGACACTGCCCAAATTCTCCACAGTGTTATGAATGCCATCCCTAATTTCATTCTCTGGGGCAAAACCATATTGGTGAGCAGTGACCATCTGCTGCTGGCATACCCAGATCTGAGTAGAGTAGTTACTTGGGTCATAGGCTTGTGGATGGGGTGAGACAAGATTCTGCTGCAATTGCTCAGTTGACTTTGGCTCAGTACTTCCAAATGATCTCTCATAGCAGGAATCCACACCAATTCCCAGGTCTGCAGCAAAAGCATTGTGATGCTCTTCTCCAGCATTACTTCCAAAGCCATCTGAAAGAAGTGAGTTTTGACTGCTCTTGTGGCAGCTGAAGCTCCCTAGGTGGGTGGAGTGCTGCCCTTCTGAGGAAGACAAAGTCCCAATGCTTTCCACACTGTGAAGGTCATGATTAGGCATTTCATCATCCAGAATATCTGTCTCCCTGTCCCTCATTTTGGTGACTTCATTCATGTGAACTTGAGCTGGCACTATGTGGTGAGTGTCACTGTACTTGCTTTGAGCATCAGTCATATCCTTGGTGGTGTTGACAGAATCCTCCAGACCAAAGCCACTAAGTAGCCGGTCCAGCTCCGCCTTCTCTTGTGGGCTTAGACCCCGTTTGATTCCTGGGACAAGGTGTTCCTCAGTCTTGTCTGTCCAGATGGAAGCTGTGGAGTGTCCTGAATCACTACTGACAGACAGGGTATGATCACTGTGATCAGGACTGGCTGTAACAGGAACACCCTGAGCAACACCAGGGATGTTGCTGTCCGAAGAGCTCTTCTTTCTCACTCTTGCATACAGACTGCCATCAATGGGACCTTGGGTATGCAGCACTGTGAAAATATAAGTAAAAAGGAAAGGGAAAGATACGGACAAGGCATCGTATAAGGGCTTTGACTAGTGTTGTGCGACAAGTATTGCTAACACTAACGGTACTGTTTCTGCAAAACAAAATTGACTCTACAACTACAGCAAATACCAATGACATTATTTTCTTTAATTTTACAATACTTTTCTTGATGGAAATACAATAAGCCATTTGTAGCTCAAGATCAAATAAAATCCTCTCTTCTTATGCTGTTTTGAATGCATGTTTATGGCTCCACAAACGCTTCACACTAATTTAAAGAATCCCACTATTACAGCACTAGAAATTGAGAGGTAGCTACTATGCACTCCATTCAGAGCAAGAATGGTAGAAACCTGACAGCAACACTTGCCTTTAATATATATATTCTGTAATTACTACTACTACATCCATTTTTACTTGATGGTCTAACTATACTACAAAGAAGAATTTTCTCCTTTTCTTGGTGGTGCTAGGAAATGACAAGCTTTTAATCAGAGCTACAGTCCTCTACACAGAGCTACATAAAGCCTTCTCACAAAGGAATGCATAAGTAAATGTTAAGAGACATTTCTACATATGTGGATGACCCAGTATGCATGTCATGTTTTTGTTTCAAAAAAGGACTAATAAACTTAAGCAGAAGGCTCCACGAAGTAACTGTATTTGTCTTACTCCCACCTAACACATCACATCTAACATGTCACACAGGTTAAGCCAACATGAGGTTAATGTATGGCTACTGAGTTTTTATCCAGTGCTGAAAATAAGCACAATTCAATTTCTTAAGAAAAGTTTCAGAAATAAATATTTCTAGTGTCTGTCAAGACAAGAAAGTAAAGCAAGTAGTTCTACTTTCAAAGGATTTAACATTCATTTACCGGAATATTTATATTAAGCAGACGTTTCTGAAAAACTTTTCCTACCCATAGTCTGAAATTGTTTGAGAATAAGAAAATTAAACCATTATAATTTAGGGACAGGCAGACTACATCTGTGGTTGTTCCAGAATCAAAAGAACCATGGAAAGCCCTATGAATTTCAACATCAACTCTACCACATATTTTCAAACTACACTTAAAATGGCATCATGATCATGAACTTCCAAACTAGGAAACTTCTCTAGGCAATACCCATTCAGAAAAAGCATTTGCAGAAATTGTACTCACAATGGCAATGAATACACTGGTTTTTATAATGGCAAGAAAAGTGGTCTGGTTGGAAAAAGTTTTCATTATGGGACACACTGACAAGGTTCCATCAGTTAAAATACTTACATGCTAAAGGTTCTATGATAGTTTTAATAGATTTTAGCTAAACTAAAGGACAATATTTTTCTTTCTAAGGACTAGGAACTATTATTTGTCTGATGTTGATTTTAAAAACAGCACATGCAAAACACCAAAATACTTATTTTCAAAACAAGTTATTGGACTGAGCAAAAAGGAAAGCAACTCCTCTTGCTGTGAAATTTCTCTGTGGATCAAGTTTATGATGTGTAAATTCCATGGTGAAAAGGGCTGCTGTGCATGAGGTTGGATGTCTGTATACAGATACTTGAAAACAATATTTATAAAAAATATGTATCAAAAACACAGCCAACAGACAGTTTCTTTCAGGCTGTGATTTCTCATAAGCTCTCACTACCTTCTAGGACAATGAAGCACACTTGGTGTTTCATGTGGAAGTATTTGATACAGTTATCACAATAAATTGCATACTTTTAAAAACAAAAAACCCAACCAGAACTAGGAGTAACTATTACATGGGGTTTTTTACTGTGTCCTTAGATTTGAGTTTAAAAACCAGAAAACAATAAAAACCCTGCTTTATTTGGAATAGTTTTATATCCTGACACAACAAAGACTTGAAAAAGTTACAGGTCTGAACCGAAATGCTGTGAAGTAAATACAGAACTAGTACACTTGACTTACAAAGTCTTCCTGTCTGACTATTCTGTTACTCAAAACTAGGCTCAGTGCTAGTTTTCAAACATACTAGTCAGCCTAAACACTGTAGTGGCTTGGCTGGATGCCACGTGCCCAGAAAAGTGCTCTATCATTTCCCTTCCCAGCAGGACACCGGAGAGGAAAATAAGATCAAAAACAACTAGAAGGTTGAGATAAGGCAGTTTATTAAAGCAAGAAAAAAAGTGATGGTTTGCATGTGCATAAGCAATGGAAAAAAAAATTAGTTTCTACTTCCCATCAGAGAGTAATGTTCAGCCACTTCCCAGGAAGCAGGACTTCAGCACACAGAGCTGTTGCTCCAGAAGGCAAACACTGTAAAATAACAAATGCCCCCCGTTCCTCCTCCCTCCTTTAGTTTTGATATCTGAGCTGATGTCATATGGTATGGAATACCCCTTTGGTTAATTTGGGTCAGCTATTTTAGCCTAGTTGTTTCCCCTCCCAGGATCTTGCCCACTCCCAGCCCCCTTGATGGGGGGAGGGGGGAAGAGAACGTTAAAGAGACAGCACTGATGCTGTACCAGTGCTGTTCAGTCATAGAAAAAAACATTGGTGTGTTATCAACACCTTTCCAGCTACCAATGCAAACCACAGCTCTGTGAGGGCTGCTAAAGGAAAATGAACTCCAACTCAGCCAGACCAAATAAAATACCTCACACCAGATCAAACATTCTATCATGCAGTTTTGGTTCTCCTTGCAGAAATGGTAAGTACAAAAAAACTGTCAAATTCTCAAGTAATGCCATGGAAGCAGTGGAAAATCTTTGTGTATCTCCCTCCCTTAGTCCTCCCAGTACCATCACACAGTACCATCCAAGCACAGTGACAGAAGTAGAGACAAGAAGACGGACAGACTGACAGCGGACTACTGATCCAAGGGTCTTGCACATGTGCGCTCTGTAATATTCAGTGATAACCCCGTGCAGTACTTTTTCCACTAATACAAAATTATCAAATTTATTCTGCATCTTGCTTGGAATGCTGGGCAACCCCAAATATTTGGGTGTCTTCCAGCTGTGAACTGTACAGCTTCTACTCTGAAGAAAAGACAGCTTACTTAAAATTTCTTTTAGGAAAAAAAACCAGAACAGCAAAATCAACAAACAGAAAATTAAGTTAGAAAATTTATATGTTAGTACAAACCTTAGCCTCATAGTACTTCAGAATTCTGAGTTAAAGTAAGTTAAAATTAACTTACTTTAAAATTTTATAGTAAGTTTAAAAGTATCTTTCCTGGGTAAACCAAAGTGTTATTGTATTCCACATCTATCTGTGCCCAAGATTGTTACTGTCTCTTTAAGACCCAGCAGCAGGGCGGGAAACAGGGCCGGGGGTCACCACGTTTTCTTTAAAATGTCAGAGCACCCAAGCCAGGTTCTCTTTTGCCCGGTGGCTTTTGCTCAAGGCAGAGGTTGTTTTAGGTAGGTTTTCCTGGACTCAAAAAAATAGCAACTCAAAAAGCCGCATTTCACAATCAGAAACTGTTTCAGAGGGAATTTTGCAAACTCTGTCAGCAGCATGAAGCCTGAGCCAGTCCCAGGGCCAGGCCACCCCACATTGGTGCCAGGACACCACTTTAGGAAAAAGGACATCAATGCTCAAAGTCTGGTTTGCTACCAAGTTTCAAAAATCCCTAAGGCAATTTCTTGAAATAATGGCTTCCCAAACAGAGGTCTTATTGATCAAAAGTAGGATGGTGAGCATGACAGACATTATTTTTGATATTTATGCTAGAACTTGAGGACCCATGTTATGTGTCTACAAGTGAAGTGAGAAGCAGAAGAGTTTTGGACCTGCTGATTTTTGGCTCTGAATTTAAATATCAACACAATATTATTAGACTTCACAAGGAAACAGCTGTGATTGTGGGTCAAAACAATTTACTTACAACTAGGCAATTTGCTCTAGTAGACAGCTGCCTTTTTAGGAACCAAAAAAAAAAAAATCACTCTGCATTATAAACAGATAAGAAAGAATGAAACTCACAGCTAAACAAAAATCCAGCTGTTCCTGAGAAGTCTGGATATTTAAACTTGAAGCTTCTAATTGTGAAAATACAATGTATACTGCACATAACAAAATTATTTTCTAATTTGCACAGTTGTAGGAAAGCATTCTTAGATTAATTTGGAGTTTTTAATTTTAGCTATCATGATAGAATATATCATGGAATGGTTTGGGTTGTAAGGGACCTTAAACAGCATCTAGTTCCAATCCCCCTGCCATGGGCAGGGACACCTTTCACTATACCAGGTCGTTCAAAGCCCCATCTGACCTGGCCTTGAGCACTTCCAGGGATGGGGCATCCACAACTTCTCCGGGCTACCTATTCCAGTGTCTCTCCACCCTCTATTTTACTCTTTATATCTCATCTAAATCTCTCCTCTTTCAGTTTAAAGCCTGTCTTGTCACTACATGCTTTTGCAAATAATCTCTCTCCCTCTTTCTTGTGGGCTCCCTTCAGGTACTGGAAGGCTGCAACTAGGTCACCCCTCTTTTCCTTTCTCATTTCTGGACTGAACAAACCCAATTCTCTCAGCCTTTCCTCACAGGAGATAAGGAAATTCATTCATCCATCCATCCATCCTTCCAACCAACTTGGTGGCCTCCTCTGGACTCGCTCCAACAGGTCCATGTCCTTCCTCTGCTGGGGACTTCAGAGCTGGATGCAGCACTGCAGGTGGGATCTCACCGGAGTGGCGGGGGTGAATCCCCTTCCTCACCCTGCTGCCCAAGCAGCTTTTGATGCAGCCCAGGATACACATGACTTTCTGGGCTGCAAGAGCACATTGCTGGGTCATATCCAGCCTCTCAACCACCACCACCCCCAAGTCCTTCTCAGCAGGGCTGTTCTTCATCTGTTCATCACCTAGCTTGTACTGATATTGGGGGATGCCCCAACCCAGGTGCAGCACCTTGCACTTGGTCTTATTAAACTATAAACTATAAACTAAACTATAAACTATAAACTATAAATATATATATAACCATAAATATATAAAAATTATATACATATATGGGTTTTTTACTCATAAAACTAGGACAAATGAACAATTCAAATACTACAAACGTACAAAATGCAAGAGTTTGTATTGTTCTTCTATTATATAACATTTTTATTTCCTATTCTACCTTTTTCTTAGACATAATTTTAGAATACCTCAGCACTAAGATTTTTGGACTTCACTTTATCCTGGCTTTAATCCATGTTTTTCCCAAAAAAAGGTGATAACCAACTTAACTGTAAAAGTGAAGTTATGCATATAGGTGGGGAACACTTTTGACAAAAGAAAATGAGAAAATATGACAGCATTGCAACATTTTATTATGTGCACCTCGCTAAGTCATAGTACTGCAGAGGCCTTATTAATTCAATACCTCATCTCCATGCACAACTCAATCCCTGCTCTCATTTTTTCCAAGGAAGCAGCACTGTAAAATACTGGAGTAACACGGCTGCCAAAAAACCAGATCACAACAGAGGTGACCTAAGTAATGCTGGAATTAAACTAATCAAACCAAAGGGGTCCACTTTCTTTCAACCTGATCACTCTTCCCAGGAGCAGTTCCAACTCTCTAAACTGCCCAAGCTGAAGCCCAGCAACATTCCCACACTGAATCTGAATTACATGCATGTGCACCAGTGTCAGGGACTCTCTTATAACTGAAAATCTCACAGCAAAGGTTATGTGTTTATTTTCACTCCTATACCTGATACACAAAGAGCAACTTATTTAAATATTAGGACATGAAATAGCAACACATACCAAATTCAGTGGCATCTTTCCAAGCCTGTGTTTTCCTAGCACTTCTCTCCTTGAAATCCAAATACCCAAAGGAAGGCTTGTGAGTTAAATATATTTTAGTCTTTCAGCCTTTTGACTTGCCCCCACAGCTACCTGCTGTCTATTCACCACTTGGGAAAACACACACAAATGAAAGCCAGCTAGGTAAACTCATACACCACAAATTCAGCAAGAGATGTTCTGATCCAATCCACCTGAACAAAAAGATGATTTCAAACCGTACCCTTGTTCATGTTGCAGCAGGACACATTATAGAAGATCTGGATTATCTGTTTTCAACTTCATAAATAAATATTTTTGCCTTCAGGCAAACCTGGACAAGTCTTGAGCTGCATTCTTTGAAGTTGAATCTTTTTATGTGTGCTTGTCTTTTCCTTTCTCTAACAAAGACAGGCCTTCATTCCTTACAAATTCTTCCTGTATAATTCCTATAAAATCCATAGAGAAATAGATGTGGTTTGTATTTCCAGCTCTTGAACCACAACCTTCTTACCTAAAGCTCTTTACTAGGCACAACCAGGAACTTTCTGCAATAGTCAATCACTGGCTTATTTACATCAACTAATATTCTCTAGGCAAAACTCTGCACCTAGAAAAGCTGAAGTTAGGGCAAATCCCCTAGCTTAAAAAGGCCAGAAATATCTCTACTCCTGCTATTTGAGCTGCAGCCACTGTTTCTGCTCCTGGAGGTAAGTAGTCTTGCTAAAGAATCATGAGACTTGTATCAGCCAGCAAAAGCAAATGAAAATGTAAACACAAGGGAAGTGCCAGAGGAGACAATCATGTTCAATGAAATCTGAACAATTGCAGCCAAGTAGGAGTGGAAATGTGTTGACTGAAAAGGTAATACAGTCTACAAGCTATTCCTTTACAGCGGTTCTTTTCACAGTCTGTTTCAATATCCAAACAAAGCTGAGTGAATTTCAGTTTCTAGATCACTGACATAATTTTTCCTAAAACAAACAGCTGCTAGAAAAAGTCGTTCTTCTGCACTGACCAATCAGGCTAGACAACTGTCCACATCTTCAAGAATTTGTGTATCACCTGAGTTCTCAGGCAGGAAAAGCTTTCTGGAAGTCCCTCAGCAGTAACACGTCTTTTTATCTAGCAGCTGCTGCTCTCAAGCTCCCAGATTCCAGAAGGCTTTACCTTCTCTGTCTCTGGAATGAATCACCTCAAACTAAGGGAAGTGAACCTGTTAGTTCCTTCTTTAGTAACAGCTGTATCTCACTACAGAGCAGCCCACAAACTTTTGCTCTAAACATTATTCCAAATGTACACATGCATCGCCACCAGACAGCTGCGCCCCTGGACAATGTTCATTTTCTATTTCAGGGACTGTCAGCACTTTAACGACCTGTCAGTTGAACATAGGATAAAAGTGGTTCTTGTATCCCCAAAATATATCTACCTGTTCATTGTTTATGTAAGAGTTAAAAGCTAAGTTCAAACCTAATTCAGAAAGTACACACTTTTTGGTTCAAGTGTTGCTGTTCTTGCAAATCAGTAAATGGTTGCACATGAAACAAGTCAGGACTCTGATAAAAGACAGTTCCATCTGCAACAGATTCATTCAGACAGGTCACCATGTTGCTCAATTTTTTTTGTTCTAGATGTAGACCAATATGGTGCACTTGGTGGTGCTCCATCACAAGAATGCTTTGGGATAACTACTGGTTAAACTTATCAATGGATGTGTTTAGGAAGATGTTCTCTAACCATATCAACTCAACTGGTTTTGCTTCCTCTGGTATCAGTACCAGGCTTTCTGGGATGCATCACCTTTCGCAGTACTAGATGCTTCTGGCTATGTGCACATTCCCACATCTGAGGACAACTATATTACTGGGTGCACCAGTCTGACCCACTTCAGCTATAAATTCTGTAAGCAAAGCTACAAATATACATCTCTTCAAAGTTTTTATGCTGAGTGTTGCAAGTACAGATGATACCTGTACTAGTGCAGAGTGGCAGAGAAGGGTGAGCAAATGAACCAATAACAACGAACTGGTCAAAAGTTTTGGGAAAAAGATATAGATTGTGAATCCATATCATCTTAGAACTTGGCATTGCCCAGCCATGGTGCTTTCTACAATTTGGAGACTAAAACTGCATTTAGTGCAACTCTCAAACTGTGATATAAAAAGTAGGTCCTGTTTTGGTAAATTGGTGCAAGGCTGTGAGATTAGTTTCTGGTTCACAAAAATTAATCTGGCAATCCTTTAATATGTTTTTAAAGAGTTTATAAAAAAATATTATTTGAGGGTAACAGAATTTAACTAGAAAGGAAGGAAAAAGGTATGAAATAATCGATCACTTTTTTCCTTAACCTGACTATCCAAGATATCCAAGCAAATGCTGATATTCATATATGCATTGCATTTCTAAAAAAAACTAGTTTTCCAACGTGAAAGAGCAGTAGCTAAATCATCAGGAAACTGTTTAGTTTGCTAAGTTTCCCAAGTCCCTGAGTGTAACAGAAAAATAAAGAAGGCTGAAGAAAACAAGGCATCATAAAAACAAAAAGTGAACAAACACTCCAAAAGAAAACAATGGAGGGGATTGTTCTTAGCAAAATGCTAACAAGCAGAACACATAGAATCACACGAGGTCCTTAAACCTTGAATCTTTTGAGAAGCAGAAAACAGGACATCCAAGGCCCCACAGAATCTGTATAAAGGTTAAGATGTATTTCCCAGTCAAAAGGATCACATTTGTACTTAATGGTTTTATAAGCACACTGGAGCAAGAAAAATCTGGTTCACAAGCTTCTAGACCAGAGGCTGGCTGCTGTCCAGCCAGGATGGAACACAGGCAGTCAGCCAGCACAGACTCATCCTTAGAATACCACTGTAATTTATCATCCCACTTTTGCCCACCTGGGATCAAAAGAAAATAATAAATAATACTTGTCCCATGATCCAAAGTACAAAGAATAGGCTTACACATTTACAACTGCCACCCAATATACAGAAGCTATTGTATCATTTTGACTCCACTTTTGCAAACTTTTCTCAGTCATTTTACACAAAGACTTAACTTGAAGTACCTTGTGCTTGGATCAACAGCAAAAGAACATCATAACATCACAGCACAGAAACATCACCTCAGTGCAAAACACTATGCAAAATTTAAGGGTATTTCAAAGTCACTAAACTATGTGACACTGTCTCCCTTTGATCCTACCAAAAACAAAGTCCATCTTCTTTGGGTTTAAAAGAATAATGAAAGCTTTTGACAAAGGGCTAGTGAATAAATCCTAACACTGCCTATTACTGAGACAGGACAGAAGTAAATTGGAGGGTATTAAAAAGCTTTTTTTCTTTTGAAAGCAAATAATTGGCTCTGCAGTTGCTTTGAAAGTATTTGACAGATGCAACCTGTGCTTCAGATAAACCTGTGCACTGTTAAAGACATTGATACCAAGGGATGTGGGAGGCAAGTGTGCCCAGAAATGGGAGTACAGGTAGTGAGAGGCAGGAGGCTCATGGAAAAAATCCAGGGGTCTAGGGAACATTGCTTCTAATCTCTTCTTGTCTTCAAACATAAGACTTTCAATATTTAAGTTAGGTATACCTGTTCCTCTTTGGCTCTCAGCATTTTTGCAAATATTCTGTTTTTATTTAAATTTAAACTCAGTAGAACTGACAAATGGTACCTAACAAAATCACTGTCCCAGGGCACTAAGTAAAATGCACGTAATTTCCCACTTCAGACACTGTCTCATCAATACACTTACATGTTTAAATAAAAGGAAAAAACTATTTTTCAATAGAACTGGACAGGCTAAGTTCTGCAGCTCAGCCTAGCACTTAAGCAAACACTCAAGATTTCCAATGAAGTGTTCAGTATATCTTACAACATATTCAAAAAAGAGACAAACAGTAACTTTGAATCAATAAATCCTTTATAAGTCTGGCCCCTGACTGCACTTAACTGTTGGCTCCCATCTGAGCTATCCAAAATACTGTAATAATTTTCTTTTTGGTAATGAAAAAACCCCAAAATCAAACACAACCAAAAATCCCAAGTCTCCGAAGCATGAGTCTAGAGAAAATGTTTTCCAGATCAATCTTAGCTTACCAAACACAATCTTGAAAACACCTGGGTGAAATTATATTTACTCCCTAATATATTGAGGTAACAAAAAATTTATGCCACAGTACTGTTACAATTAATGCTGTATTAATGAAGAAGGAAAAGGGGAATTGCCTATTGCTGCACATTTAGAAGTGAAACCTTGTAATCCTATGTTTGCATTCAATGTTTCTAACATACAAAAAAAATTATATTAATTTTTCTCTAACTCTTTGTCAGCCTCATGATTAAGTGGACTAACTAAATTTAAATTATATATGTTAAAAAAAAGAACGTGCAAAACTTCAAGGAATAGAAGTTTAATAGAAGTTTAAGTTAAGTTTAACTTCAGTTTCCTCAGAGAAAAATCAATTAAAAGCAGACACTCCACAATGTTTCAGATACTGTTTCAAGCTGGCACTATTTTATAGTGCAAATTTGTCTGTCGTCTACAGGCTTCTCTATTTTTACTGTCAAATAGAGGTGAATTGTTGGAGGACACCTTTTTATCCCTACATTCTACCAAATTTCTCTTTGTCTCAAAGAATACTGCATCCAACTGGTGACTAAAACCTGGAATTAATATTTATTCGCTAGGAATTTGTTCTTCAGCTCTACTCACCAGGAATGGTACTAAAACTGCCGTTTTCTTTGGTAGTCAGCTGCATTCCTGTTAAGGTACCAAAACCAAGCAATTTTGCCTCAACCTTTGAGTTTTGCAATACTGAAGGGGCCTCAGGGAAAAATAAGTGTTTAATGACATAAGAGGGCACCTCCCTAGTGAATAGCTATTTACTTTGGGTTGAAGAGGAGAAAAAATTTCAATAAAAGTCAAACATCCCATCTCATCACATGACATGGGTGCATACCAGAATGTTGGCTATTTATTGTCTCCATGGAGACATTTATTGCCTACATGGAGATGTTTCTTAGATACTTTCCTCTATGAAAAAAAAAATCAGGAGTAAACCAGTTTATAAATATTTGGCAATTTTTGACTGTTGATGATTACACTTACAAAGGGCTAGAAAATTTGTAAAGCAACACTCTTGAGATATAGGAATTTGGATTCACTCAGCCCTTCCCTATTTAAAAACATCATTAAAACATCAACATACCCTAAATTAAAAACATCTTTTTTTTTTTTTTTTTTTTTTGCCAAAGCTATTTCTGTTCTAATTACCAAACACCACTGAGCAAGCAAACACACTTTGCTAGGAAACAAACAGCAAGCCATTGTTGAGAAAGAAACTTAAGTGTCTGCTTTATAAAGACCAAATCAAAGTCCTTCATTTGTCATTTTAAGCAATTTCTAACATGCACATGTGCTTCTCTTTCTACAGATTGTAGAGCTGGAAGACAAAAAAATGCAGAGGGATTTAGTGGTTGTTAAAATAAGAGAAATGTCTTAAAATGGAACACCGAACAAGAATCATGAGCATTTCTGTTGCCATTCTACTGAATTCACTCGCACCGAGACAAATACCATTTTGGCCAACAGTAAACTTTGGGTTTACCAGTTTTCTTTTAAAATAAAAAAATTTAAAATCTTGTATCTCAACCAACTGAATGCCACACACACAAATGGCATTTTCTCTCTAGAATATTTTTAACATGCTATTGGAATACTTACAATAGACCTGGGATAAAGCAGTCAGACAGCGCAAAAGGAAAAGCAGCATTCATCTGTTCTTCCAATAATTCACCTTTTATATTAAAATGAGTTTATGTTCTTTGGCAATATATATAATTTTAATATATTTTTATTTTTGTATCCTTTTTTTAATCTGATTTAATTTTCAGAGCACCTCCAAGCCCAGGCTTTTACCAGGATCCACTGGCATGTTTCACATAAACTGATGGTTCCTATTCAAAAAAGACTTGCATTTTCAGCAGGAGGAAAGTGTTTAACAACAGTAAAACTGTTGTTTTATGCACATTATGCACTATGCCATGTAATAATCCTGGAAATTATAATTGAATACTAAAAAAAACAAAAACAACCTCAACAAAAGACAAGTTTTTACCATTTTTTACCATTTTTACCATTTACCTCAACCCTCTGGTTTGGGATGGGGAGAGCTTTTTTCAAAACTATTTGTCATTTCATATTAGAGAGAGATTTTGGAAGATACTACACATGTATGGCCACAGGTATTATACCTTGCTGTTTTGCAGCAAATGAACAACCTTTTGTAAATCCATATAGATCTATTGTATGGTAAGTGATACTTTAAAGAAATAAATAGCAGTGCTCACAAAGATCAAAAGCAATTTCTGTTCCTCCCTATGACAAAAGTCCTTCCTGACTTCAACAACACAAGAAAAGCAATGGCAACTATGTCAGACTTCTACATGGCAGTAGGAAGATCAATTCCTCTGGTTCCAAATCCTACACTTAATTGTATACTTTCAAATCAGTGTAACAGAAGCCTCTGTTCTAATGTACTGGTCAAGGAGGAGGAAATCTGATACAAATTGAAAATTAAGAACTTTATATAATTTTCCATCTATTATGAAGGACCACTTCCCAAGGGATCTGAAAAGAAACAGTATTTATAAGAAGAAATGCAAATAATTTATTGCTTTCCAATTGTCAAAATTCCTTAAGAATATTAACAATGAGGGATAAGGAACTAAATTCAGATAGCAAACTGTCCATAGCCTGGCTATATTCAACACCTATGTACACAATCATATTAACAAACAGTTTAAGATCATTTAAAAGGCAATTGCTTATGTCTGCAATACTGTATCATGCCAGCAAATCCAGACACTTTGGGTGTATTTTTTCTTTTATCGTGTCTTTCCATCTTTTGTTCTTTTGGTAATAAAGCCAAATAGTTGTAGCATTTCAAAAGAGATACTACTATCTTACTAATTTCTAATTTCTATTTTAACACATCATCTTGGAAATAGCCATTCCACACACATATACATACAAGGCTACTCATGTTCACAAGGCCATGCTGTAGCCTTCCTGACCACCTTGGTAAGGAATTTCATAGGCCCACATTTTCTGAAATTAACAAAAAGTTGTATAACTGCAATGTAAGAATCATCTGTCACACTAACATCTCATACTATTCCTACTGAAATTCCTGTGGGAAAGCAGATACAAGTAAAACCATGAAGACCAGTTCATACATAAGGCTAGGGGTTTAACTTAATGTAAAGAACTGAAAAAGACACATGCAGAATGAGACTTCCCTGCACGTTAAACATACCACCACTGTTACGCACTTTCAAATGCACCGTGTCTTGCATCTTAACATTTTCTAAAGTATAGAAAAGATTCTCTCTCAGACTTCAGAATTATAGCTAAAGGCCTCAGATTCTAATGTTTTTGACTTTGATCACATTCTGGACGTGAAATCAGCATCTCCTCTTAGTGGTCTCTCACCTGTAGTGAAAACTAGGATGCGGTAAGCCTTTTTAATGCAAAAGCGTGATACTGAACATCTGCACAAACCATAAAGAGAAGCTTGTCCTGGTGTTTATAAATGTTACACAGAAGATGCACCATATTCACCTTAAGCAGCAGACTGACCTTAAACTTGTGTTAAGCACAGACCCCACCCTTAAGAGAAAAATACAGCTGTCCCCTGTGTATGTGGTTTAGCTCCTCAACATCTTCGGCCCAGCCTATGCAAAGACATTGCTCTGCCTGAAATATCATTATGGAATATCATAGGGTAACAGTCAGTCTCATAAATATTTACTTGAGAAAAGAGTAACTGGATACATCTATTATATTTTCTAGGTTCAACTCAAGTGATCTTTTTGCGGATGTACAATGGAATTCTCAATATCTATGCTAGCACATCATATTTCTGTTCTACCTCAGGTACTTTAAAAAGTATCCTGCACTCAAATTACATATAAAAACCTATTAAGTGGCACATATGATATCTGAACAGCAGGCAAACAAGCTAATTGTACTTGTGAATGGTCTCTGACTAATGCTTCTAGAAGACATGAGCAGCATACACTTCTGTATCTTCCAACAGAGTACAGCCTGCATATTTATCTCTGCTTTCAATTTCCTGTACTGATGTAGTTACCTACAATGCAATGCATGATGATGGAAAGGTCAAATCCATCTTGCAAATCAATCTCAGCAATTAAAAAATATTTTACATCAATGCATTGATTGTTGAGGGCTAGGTATATACAAAGGAAGGGGGAAAGGATGGCAGAGGGAGGATGAGAAAGGAATCATAAATGATATGGAAATGTCACGGGTAGTAATTAAAACATGACCTCCAGTCAAGATTCAATCTCTCTGATGTTACTCCTAAAAAACACTGCACAGTCTCATCCAACTCTGATGACTCCTTGTGGAGTGCTCTACCTGCCTCATGCAATGATTGTTCTCTTTCCACCCTCTATATTCCCCCAGTTTTCTGTAGTTTGGAGTCTGCTATACATTAGGAAATACTCCTATTACAAGAGTGAGGCAGCAGAAAAAGGTCAAGCTCACAGTAAGCTTCTTCCCTCACTGACGTGGTCATTAGATGGTCAGTGCTAAATCCAGATTAAAAAAATCAATTGAAACTCAACCTAGAGAGCAGCTAATCCTAGCTTTGTGTGTCTTTCATTTCATAACAGAAGAGGTATAAAAACAAGAACTTTGGCATCCATTCAATACCTTGTCTCAAGTTTTTTACTTGCAACAATGTCAGACTTGCATGTGTACTGAGGTGTGTAGCCACATGTATAACATTCTGAGTCCTTACATGCAAACTGTATCCATTAAAAGCACAGCATTCACTCAAGTAAAACATCAGGACAGTATCCACATTGGAGTCTGAATCTGAAGGCAGCTACTGGAGGTTTTCATCTTTTGAATGTGCCATCTGATTACAGAAAAAATATCTAAAAAACCTGGGTTCACTTATGAGGAGAGATATGCAAATAGGCACATCCTTTACTGTTTGTTTATTAACAGCCTAGTGTACCTTCTGAAATACTCTAGATAACATAGCAACCAAAAGCTACAAACTCACCATTTAATTTGTTGTTCTTAAAATTCTATATTAGAATTCCAACTAGAAACTTTTGAACAAAGAAAAAAATTCTCTAGGCAAATTTACAAGTAATAAAGTAACTTGTATCATTCAGCTGTGTCTCAGTTCATTCTGGGTATCGACAGGAATCTCACTTAACTACTACAGCTTTCTTTCCTAAATTAGAACCACCAATGCTACATAGGGAACGGTAGACAGCTACTTAACTCATTAGTAAAGTGGCATTAGCTTCAAGCAAATGAGGTCTCCTTTCTTCTTTCAAACACTCTGGAACAGTTGCAAAGGTTTTGCCCTGGTCTAATGGAACAAAATTACTCACCTTGCCCATCAGGGCTCATATTTTCATAGGAATCCCAGCGTATTAGTGGGTCTGATGTATTGTAATTGACTATTACTCCATGGTCATTCTGAAGGTGTTCACATCCTAAAATGAAACACATGTTTGAGACCAAAAATTATCATAGTCACATATGTAATGATATACACACACAGATTTATGTATGTGGCCTTCTGACAGAGGTTTGCTCCCCGAATGGCAATACCATATTCTAAAATGTAAGAAACAGCAAGAGGGGAAGAGAGGCTAAATAAAACAGTTAAAAAAAAAAAAAGCTTAATTTATCATTCAGAGAATTTTATCTTGAGCTTTTTGATTATGAGGTAGGCTGATAACTTGGATCCCTAAACACAACTAACACAGATGATACACCCAGTCCTACACGGTCAGATATGATAAAGAGCTTTTGAGAATGAAACAATGAGTATCTATAAAGAGATGGTACCAAAGGTATAATAAAATCAGTCTTTGTTACAGGTATCATTGTGATTAATACAGACTACTATTCTGATATCAGAGGAATTTATCACTAAGGATGAATAGGGAGAGCTGAAAACTTTCAATTCGTGTCCCTTCCAGTTCCCCCAAGCTGCCAGCTCTGCAGAACCTGAGCCTGGACAGCTGGCTTTCAATGTGTTTTGCTGCGTTTAAGTATGCCTTGCCAATCATACCTGTAATTTTCAGCAGTGACCCATGTTTTTGTGCCCATAACATAGCATTAAATAATGTTCAAGTTTTAAATGGATACATTGTGGAATTTAGGCATAGTCCAGTGACTCAAAAGCAAAGCATAGCCCGCAAGAATCCATGACCTTGAACTTGGCTTTGATACTGATACAAACTAAACTGACTGTCTTTTCTCCTTTATCTAGATTAGGGAAGAAAGAAATCCTCAGTTATCAAACCTTTGGCTGTGCCTACAGAAGCAAATCCTACTGTAAATTGGTCTAAAGCAACAGTATTATGCACATGCTGTGAGTTTTAAAACAAAAATAGTTACAATTAGGACAAGAATTCTATGGTCCTCCTGTACTTCTATGTGCAGCCTAGAAAAAGCCATCTGTAGACAGTTTCTGTGATGACACTTGTCATGAGGCAAATTTATGAACTTTATTATTAAATATTCAGGGCTCTTATATTCTTGGCAACTGTGTTCTTTCTTAAAAACATCACAGTCAATTATGTTCTAGAATACTGTGTCCAGTTTCAAGCCACAGAATACAAGAATTATATTAATAAAGTGAAGCAAATTCAGGGGAGCATGACCAGGATCAGGACTGAAAGACTTTGCCTGTGAGCAAAGGCTGAGGGACCAAGGCTTATTCAGTCTAGAGATGAGATGGTCTCGCCAGGGACCTCACAGCAGCCTCCTAAGGGCCATAGAGGAGACAGCCAAGTTGGAGCAAGGCAGACAGACAAGAGGGCAAAATTTGAATCTAGATAAATTTAGAGTCAATATAAGGAAAAAATCCACTGTGAGGACAGTCAGACATTGGAATAGCCCACCTACTGAGGCTGTGGTGTCTCTGTCCTTGAAGTTTTTCATTATTTGACTGGACAAAGCTCTAGGCAACCTTGTCTGATCTCACAAATGAGCCTGCTTTCAGCAGGAGGATGGACTAGAGATATTCTGTAGTTACTCTATAATTTTTTTACAGATGTGAAAGTAATGTTTCAGAAATTGTAAGAAAGTGTTTCAAGGTGTCACCAAAAACCTGGAAATAAACTCTCCAACCAATTTACAGGTTAGAAAGACAACACTACTAGCAGCACTGGACGCATGGGGATTTCTCCTCAAAGCATGTATCCCCAGTAACCTAACAGACCAGGTTATATTCCTGAAATGAATACATACTCATCACATTTTCTGAATATATGTGTATATGCTAATTATTGCTGTGGACTTATTTGGATATGGCTCCAAATTTTCTGATTAATCATTTCTCCTTGAGTGTATTTCAAACATGTGGTCAGGTAATAATGTACTTCTCTTACCGTTCTATGTTCTGATACACAATCCTTGTTCTCAGAACTAAGGTCTCTGCTACTACATATTAATCACTAATATAAGTAAATAAGGAAGCATTAGCTGGCACAACACTTCTTATTTACAAATGCAGAGAATTAACACAAGGTCATATTAATCTCTGGTATATGTTCTAAGCACTGTATGACGCAAAACTAAGCATTAATCACAAATATATGGATCATACACTATTGTGCTAAAATTAAAGAATTTCTCAATATCTTCCCAGACTGCTGCACAGACTTCTTCTTAAAGAAATATAACTTGTTTGATAACAAAGGTGTGCTGCTCTTCCTAGCCATGTAATTCCTCAGACAGCAATTGAATACAAATATCCAATTACTTAGAGCCTTACTTTCCAACAGCTTGAAGCCTATTAAAAACTACACAACTCTCATTTGTCATCTAAGGAAGGGAAACTTGAAAAAATCTTAGTCCTTTTTTAGACATGTCAGTTGGCCTGTCTTCAAGCATTTACTATCCAGAAACATTTAGAACAAGCTAGTCAAACTCATTTACACAATTGGTTTTCTTATATGGCTTTCTAATAGGCTAAGTGAGATCTCTGTCCTCAGTTGGATTCTGTCCAACTGTCTTACTGGCTGCTGCTGTAAATTTCTAAATTATCAAACTTGTGTGGAAAAAAATGGAGGAAAACATGCAATTCACAGGACACTGAGGACACTGAGTGGGAATATGTATGAGACAGACAGTTAAGAGTATTTGGTTTTCAATCAATCTCAGGTAGAATCCATACTTTTTGGGACACCATAAAATGACTAAAAACAATTTCATTAACAGAATTAAACTGCAATGATCTGCATGATCTTAAGTACTTACTGCAAGTAACAACTATGAAATTATCTTAAACATATTAAAATTGTATTTTGGAAGCATGCAGAATATCCTACAAGCCATCTTCAAAGCAGAAGCATTTCCAAGAAAACTACAGCTGTATCTCTTTATGCTAAACTGAAGACAGTCCAAACTTCAATACTGCAACATAATAAATTACGACAATATCCAGAAAAGGTTATGGGATACAACACTACTGTCACTTATGCGGGGCCAAACCACCTACTATCCATGTTATACACAGATACACAAATGTTTTCTACTTGTAGCAAGTGTTCTGGTATAGCTTTAAAACAAAATCTAGTGACTTCTATGCTGATATAATTGCAGAGCCTCTATTATTTTTTTAAAAATTAAAACCAGTAACTAACACATTTTAATGGCAAAGTAAAATTTCAGATTTTTTACAAGAGAAGTGGAATAAAAGAGGAGAAAAGATTTTTTTTAAAAAATGCATATTTCAATATGATTTGTTTTCAAAATAAGCTTTTTTTTTTGGTTCTGTTATGCTCACCTTGAATTTTCTCTGGAGTTCTTGAAAACACTAATTCCACTTTGCTGTAATCAGGGAAAGAGTCATCTGAGAACAAAGGATAGGATTTCAGCAAGCTGTTTCCCAGGAGAGCAGTTTCAGAGCACTCAGAAATCAGGATTCTCTATATTCTCCATGTGTATCTATACATGTACCCTCATCTCTCTTCCCTTCTCACCTGCAGCTTAGAGATCTGCTTTTAAAAGCCACATTCTTTATGCCATATATTGTCCAGAAAAGACCACATAAATGCCAGTCAGAGTTTTGCTTGCTTTCTAGAACAGTCAAAAGCAGAAGAGATGTACATTTCCTAACCTCCTCTCTAGAAAGACATAGCTTATGAAGAAAAGACACCTGGGAAAACTAAAATTGTCTAAATCACAATATTTGACCACAAAACTTTCGGTAGCCTTATGTTGCATGTTGCAGGAAGATATGCTTGATTTTAGTCTGCTAGTAACATAGGCTGAGGAAGTTGCAATCCTGCATATAAACATAAGAATAGAACTGAAGTTACTATTTGGAAAATACAAGGACTAGTATGACACATTTTCAAGTCTAAAAACTGTGTCCATTTTTTGATATTCAGAAGCATATTAAAAGACACAGACTATGTCACAAACACATTATCAGACTTCATAACTGTTTTCACCAGCCAGAAAAGGGAATGATTTAACTCATCTTATTTCCTTCAATGGTGAATAAGAGAGTCACCATTTAAACAAATGTCTCTTATTTTTACAAATGTGAGAGAAGGTGAGAAGGGCTATGTAGGGGTATCTGAATTATTCTGACAAGTTAACTCACTTGAAGAGCTTTTCTTGTCATTAGGGGTTTACCTGTGTTACATGCTATAATTTAACTAACTCAATGCAGTCTCCCTTTCCCTAAAAATAAGAAAGGGGAAAAAAAGAAACAAGAATCCTGTTGAAAACAGGTGCTGAAGAAGATCATCACATGCAGATGCTTGCACACCCACATGTATACACATCCAACCAACCACAGAAGACAAGCACCTTTGTTGGCCTTATCCAAATCTTCTTTGCCAAACACCAAGCCATGTCCTTGAATAGCTCCAGTGTGAAACTGAAGGCGAAAAACCACATCACGAGTAGCTGACCTGTACTTTTTGTGATAACACTTAATCTAGAAAGAGAAACATTTCATGTCAGAAAGTATTTTCTTACAATTCTGAACAAATGAGTGTATATATTAGTTGCTAACTAAAGCAGCCACAATACAATTTATTGTAGACACCACTGATGTTGAAACAAGCCGGGTATGCATTATTCAATCCTTTAAAATTACACAGGCTCAAGGCAGGATACTTCTAGGTAAAAAATAATAATCACTGTTTTTGTCACTGTAAGTCATTTACCAGTAGGTTATGAGCCAGAATCACAACATCTGGAAGTTGCATTGAAATGCTAACCTGTATACAGACTTCATACTTACCAAACAAATTAATTTCAGCACACCCATTTCAAAATAACTGAAGAATATGAGGACTTTTTAAAAGCAAGCATGCAAGCTGATTACATCTCTTTTAGGACTTAAAAAAACCTATTTTAGTGATGACAAGATCTTATTTTAGGTTACTGCAGGAAGTTGATAGTAGTTTTGACTCCTTAGCTAGAACACAGAATTCTACAAAAACATCTACTATGAATTTCAGTAGCTGAAAGTGAACTTTTGTTCACTTATCTATTATCTATTATCTATTCTCTAACACCACCTTCCCTTAGACTAAACCTATGGTTATTTTACCTATTAATTCTCTGAGTCTACCATAACACAAATACTGTAATACCATACTGTAATACACTCAGCATTCTTACAGGAATATTAAAAAGACAACAAATATCATTTCTATTAAAGGCAGACTAAGAAAAGCATCCTAGATGGAAAAGGCCAAAGATTTGAAGAGCATTGGGTCATTCAAATTAAATAATATAAAAAAAGATGTAGGAACTTATGACGGATGCTTCTGAAAGATGGGATTAAAACACAATTACAAAATTTGTCTCACTAAAAGATTTGAAAAATCTAGCATAAGTTGTTGATATCTAGCCTTCATTATAGTAACCCCATGATATCTTAAATTCCAGAAGTTAATCAGCACTGACCATGTACATGGCACACAGAACAACTTCTGAAATATTTCAGCCCATATACTAGAAAGGCTTTTTTTTCAAGTATTCTGTACACAAATCACAAATTCCTAACCCATTATAAGGGCTGGAAGATTCTGTATGCATGTAATCTTTATCTTATCTGAAAATAAGGAGGTTGGTTGTTTCTTCATTTTTTTTTTTTAACAGAATTCCCTACAGCATATGGGCAATACCAGGTAAAATAGTATTTGCTTCTTTTTTTAGGCAGTGCTGTACATGCACCAAAAGGAACATTGTGTACAAACCCTGCCCTATTAAAGGGATCTACTTCCTTTTAGTCCAACACAACTTCCACAATCACTTCACTACTTAAATTACCAACAGGTGAGGTATGAGTAATGGTTTGACTGCTTGAGTCAATAAACAAATGCTCAATCTCCACTATGCCAAGCAACTCTATGTAAAGGCAAAACATCATCATAAAGGATGAAAAAGGCAAGTTTGCTCAGAAGTGAAAAATGGACAGAAACAGAATTAAGAGAGCCCTGATGAGAGATATTAGAACTAACCTGTTCCAAAATGTAGAATTGGTATGACAGTAACTGTGATAATTCCATTTAATTGTATGATGTGAGCAAAAATACTTGAAAAGAGCTTCTTTAAGTTTACATACATTCATCCACAATTTGAGTTTTGGCTTCAGTCAGTTCTTGGACATACTCAAAATATATTGTCTTTTGCATAATCCTGTTTATAAAAACGCTGAAATGAAGGAGTTCCTCCTCTCTAGAAAGTAGAGTTCCTCTACTTTCTAATTCAAAGTAGGAGCCTTGGATAATTTTAATTCAGATTAATTTAAAATTAAATTTAATTTACTTACAGAGAACTGTAATTGTTTATGAAAACGTGTCCTCTCTTAAAATCAGTAATATTTTACATCTATATCCAGAGATTGAAAATACCTTTTAGTGCTCAGTACACATAATAAGCTTTCAATGAAGTCTAAGCGTAACTTTGAATTCTGACTCCAGTACCTTCTGATGCCATAATTATGAATTAATGCAAGCCACTGTAATGTGCTGGAAAATTCCTATGTGCATTTGCAGATGTCAGTGCAGTTTTTCAATGGCTGCATCTGTTCTACATCAATACATGCTATTCACATTGTGTTATCAAATTCCCTAAAGCTAAGAAAAGAAATTATATTTTATTTCCTTAAAAAAAAAACCAAACAAAAAACCCCAAAAATGAAAAAACAAAAAACCAAACCAAACCAAACAAAAAAAAAAAAAAATTGAATTGGAGGCAGAGCATCCTACAGATCATTATTTTGCCTGATACCGCTGAAGTTTTTGCTTAGACATAATTACAAAATATTCAAAACTAAAGTGAAGTCTGTTTCGGAAATACTGAAAATTTCGGAAATGCTGAAAAAGACACTGGTTTGCTCAGAATTATCTCAAATAACAGCATGAGATTAATGAAGATTATCTCTTTTAAAATGATGCAAGCATTAATGAAAAGCTACATGCTCTTTTTTTCATTCTAAAAGCTCATTTGAGAGATACAGAATTAACCTCAGACTGTTTTCTGTTGTGATCTATTCGGTTTCCTTATGCACCAACAGTCCTTCAGTAAGTAACAAAACTTCCTTAATTTAAACTGTCTCAAACCTCCTGAGTATGCGAATTTATAATAGTATATTTAAAAATTGTTTCTCCATTTTCCAGTGAAAGAACAAAAGAACAATATACCAAACTGAATGGGAAGGGAAGATAAAAAAAGAATCTAATACCGAGGACACTGTAGTGGTTTAGAAATGGTATTCCCCAATTCAATTTTCCCACTGAAACACTTCAAACCACACACCACTCAATCACACTCCCTCTCCTTCTCTCCTGCAGCAGGCTGAAGAGAATTGGAGGCACAAAAGGTAAAGATCACAGGCTGAGATAAAAAACAATTTACTGAAAACTGCAGCAAAATTAGACAATGAACAGTAAAAGCAACCATACTAATAACAGTGTACAAGAAAAAAAAAAACCAACAAAAAACGAACAAGTCACATATGATTGTTCAAACCTCTCCCCCACAGAAACCCCAACAATACCTGACTGCTCCTTCCACCATGCCACCCATACCAGAAGGAAGACCTTCCCCGTCCCCAAAAAGTGACACAAGGTGGTATAGAATAATCTCTGTGTCCTAGCCATGTCCCTCCTGGCTATTGCAAAAATTAACCCTGTCCTGGCCAGGACGATGACATTATCTTACCCCTTATTCTATGCCATCTATATGATGCCCAAATTCCACACCTTCCAACTATATACATATATATATGTATATGCACATACACACACAAGCACAGGGATCATTTCCATTGCCAATGGCCCAATCCCTCCAAGATCTCTGCTGACAATTTAGTTCATGATTGTGAGTTCTATCATTCCTAGATGTCTTCCACAGAAGGAGAGCTGGTGTGCTGTCAGGTGACTGCAAGCTGCATCAGGAGCTCATGACTGGTATATCTGGAGTCATCCATTTTTGCTGTCCATGCCAGTGATGGCATAAAGTGGCAGTGTCATTCAGCAACCAACAGTATACAATTTAATAGTACTGACTGTTCTCACCCAAAAATCAAATCCCCTTGAGGTACACACAACATTTCCCCGTCCCTCTGCATTACACACCAAGTGCACTCAGGTCCTTGAGTAAAACCAATCCCAAATAAACCCAAAGGATGGGTTTGCCTTTGCTTAAGCAGGACTAATCCAAACTGTCTTCCCTAACATATTCTTATGCACTATAGGGACTTTATTCCCTTCTGCAGTACATGGAGGTTTGGATTGGGCAGGGCCAGCTCAATTGGTAGAGCTCCAATGTTAACTAACCAGGTGGCCTTCACTAGATCCCAATGTTTGAAGGTCCCACCATCCATTGCTTTCAATCTACTTTTTAGCAGTCCATTGTAACATTCAATTTTCCCAGAGGCTGGTGCATTATACAGAATATGATACACCCACTCTGTACCATGCTCTTTGGCTCAGTTGCCTTTGAGGCAATTTTTGAAATGAGTCCCCTTGTCTGACTCACTTCTTTTGGGGGTGTCATGTCTCCACAAAACTTGTTTTTCAAGGTCCAAGATGGTGCTCCTGGCAGTGATGTAAGGCACAGGGTACATATCCAGCCATCTGGTGGTTGCCTCCACCAGAAGAACGTAGAGCATGCCTTGGTTGGTTCGTCCAAGTGTGATGCAATCCATTTGCCAGACCTCTCCATATTTCTATTTTGACCACTGTCCCCCACACCACTGGGGGGGACTGCTTGGCCTACTTGATTGCAGCACATTTCACAGTTATGGATAACCAGAGAGATAGAGCCTGTGGTTAAACCCACCCTTCGATCACGAGCCCATCTGTATGTTGCATCTCTTCCTTCATAATCTGAGATGTCATGGGCCCACCAAGCCAGAAATAATTCACCGTTATGTTGCCAGTCCAGATCCACCTGAGACACTTTAATCTTGGCAGCTTGATCCATGTTGCTGTGATGTTCTTCAGTAGCCTGACTACTGAGTATGTGTGCACCTACATGAGGTGCTTTTACAGCCAACTTCTCTATTCAGGTAGCAATGTCTTGCCACAATTCAACAGGCCAGATGGGTTTACCTCTGTGTTGCCAACAGGTCTTTTTCCACCGGTACAGACAGCCCACAGAGCACTTGCTACCATCCATGAGTCAGTGTACAGCTAGAGCACTAGACATTTCTCTCCTTCAGCGATACTTAAAGCCAGCTGGATGGCTTTCAGCTCTGTGACCTGACTTGATCTACCTTGTCCCTTAATAGCTTCTGCAACTTGCCACATAGGACTGCATACAGCAGCTTTCCATTTTCAATGTATCCCTACAATATGGCAGGAACTGTCAGTAAAGAGAGAATATCTCTTTTCATTTTATGGTGCTGATTATGTAGTGGGACCTTGTCAGCACATCACCTTCTCCTCCTGCTTCTCTGTTAGTAGGAAATTTTTTCCTTCAGGCCAGTTTGTAATGACTTCCAAGATCCCTGGGCAATTGGGTTTTCCTTTTCAAGCTCACTCACTCACTCCATGAAATGTCAGTGGCATGAAACTGACATCCTTTGAACACCCAACCCAGCACTGGCAGTTGAGGTGCCAAGAGGAGCTGTGCTTTGGTGTCAATCACTTCTGAAGCAGCTCAAACTCCTTCACAAGTTGCCAGGATCTCTTTTTCAGTAGGGGTGTGTTGAAGGTTGAGGGGGAGAAGTGGAATGTCTTACCATTATGTTGCCAGGCAACTAACGACGGGTACTTAAGAGCTATCTACGCTCACAAAGGAGACAAAGACTTTTGCCTGGGCAGACAGGGGAACAAGAGATTGCAAGATTTGATAAAGGGACATTTGCTCTGAGGTCTTGGGGGGGGGGGGGGGCGGGGCGGAAAAAGGCGGCTCTCTGCTTTCTTGGGTGCTACTGCAGAAAAAGCCCAGCTTTGCACTGGTTTTTCTCTCTACCTGTTGGGTGAACTCATTCCTTTTCCCATACCTTTGCCTGAGAGCCCTTGATTCCAAAGTTACAATAATTCAGAGGAAAGGGAGTTCATATTTTCTGTTCTAAGGAAGGTTCCCACCTTCCTAAGCAGACACCTGTCTATCAAACCAAGACAGGGTGTAGCAGGCCTCCTTTGTATCCCTGATTCCAGAACCCCAGGGCTCATCCTCTAGCCTCCCCAGGTTCCTTTTGCCAGAGACTCCAGGAAGGACCATTGTTCCCGGCTGCAGTATAGAGCACAGTTTTCACATCTTATCCTGTCCTGACTGGTCCAAGGGCTACTGCATGAGCAATCTTTTGTTTGATTTGTTCAAAACCTTGCTGTTGTTCAGGACCACACTTTAAATCATTCTTGTTCCAGGTCACTTAATAGAGAGGGCTTACAATCTGACTGCAATCTGAAAAATACATCCTCCAAAAACCTATAGTGCCTAGGAAAGCCTATGTTTCCTTCTTGCTGGTTAGTGGGGACATAGCTGCTGTTTTGTTGACCACATCCACTGGAATCTGACAACACACATCTTGCCATTTTACTCCTAAAATCTGAAGTTCCTGGGCAGGTCCCTTTACCTTACTTTGCTCTGTGGCAAAACTGGTCTTCAGGAAGACCTGGATCGTCTTCTCCCCTTTCTCAAAAACGTCCTCTGCTGTGTAGCCCCACAGAATGATGTCATCAATATGCTGCAAGTATTCTGGAGCCTTGTCCTTTTCCAGTTCAGTCTAAATCAGTCCATGGCAAACAGTGGGGCTGTTTCCACCCCCAGAGCAGTCCATTCCAGGTGTACTGAACATCCCTCCAGGTAAAGGTAAACTGTCACCTGCACTTTGCTGCTAAAGGAATGGAGAAAACTTGTTGGCAATGTCAAAGGGGACACCACTTTGCTGCCTTGGTCTCCAGTTCATACTGAAGTTCCAGCATGTCCATCACAGCAGCACTCAGTGGTGGTGTGACTTTGTTTAGTCCAGGATAGTTCACTGTCAGGCTTCACTCTCCAGTGGACTTACACACTGGCCATATAGGACTAATAAAGGGTGAGCAAGTCTTGCTGACCACTCCCTGCCTCTCCAGAGGATGAATCATGTCTTGGATGGGGATCACGGAGTCCCAGTGTGTTGCGGTATTGTCAAGGGTACATTGCTGTGATAGTGATTGGTACCTGTTGTTTTTCAACTCTCAGCAGTCCCAAAGCAGAAGCGTCCTCTGAGAGACCAGGCAAGATGTTCAGCTGTCTAATTTCCTCTGTCTCCACAGCAGCTATCCCAAAAGCCCAACAATGCCCTTTTGGGTTCTTGAAATACCCTCTCCTGAGGTAATCGATGCCAAGGATGCACGGGGTCTCTGGACCAGTCACAGTTGGGTGTTTTTGCCATTCATTCCCAGTCAGGCTCACTACAGCTTCCAGTACTGTCAGGTGCTGGGATCCCCTTGTCACTCCAGAAACAGAGATAGATTCTGCCCCTACAGATTTCGATGATGTCAGGGTATATTGTACACTGGTGTCAACTAAAGCCTTACACTCATGTGAGTCTGATGTGCCAGGCCATGGGATCCACACAGTCCAATAAATCAGATTGTCCCTTTCTTCCACCTGGCTGGAGGTAGGGCCCCTCCTGGTAACAGTACTTGTTGCTCATCTCTTGTAGGTATGGAGATCTGTTCAAGAACATTGGAAGTAACATCAGTCCTGCTGTTCTGTCTGAGGACTTACTCACTGGAAACTGGAGTGGCATTTATCCTTGAAGAATTTCCTGCAGTAGTTGTGCTTCCTCTCAACTCAAGGGTGACACTTGTTGCTAATAACAGAGACCAGTCTGTACTGGCAGGGCTTGGGACACTTCTTTAAGTTGCTGGTTGACCTCTTTAAATTGCTGGAGGTCCTTGGACAATCTTTCCATGGACAAGGCACAGGCCTGTAGGGATGAAGATACCTTCTTCCTATAGCTGGAGTTGGTAACCAAATTATCCACTCTTTGTTCTCCTTTCCATGACATCAATGTCAATGAGTTCATATACAGCAATGGTGCACTTCGTAGAAACTTCTCTCCCAAGTGTGTACACTGGACTTCATCTGGATTTACAAGGAATTGTTTATTAATTGAATCCTTATAAAGTATATCTAGCACAGCTAATTCTCTCAAGTACTGGATAACTTTCTCCATGGTGTTCTACTTGTGCACTAACAGACCACCCTTGTTAAGATGTAAGATACAAGATACAAGATACTCCTTATACTTGACAGGAGTCACCTGCAGAGGCTGAGAGTTTCTGTCCTCTTCCCAATCCCTTTGTTGATGTACACATCCCAGGACAGGGATCCCAGTTGCTTGGCTTCACTACCACCTGGTTTCATATTGTGGGCCACAATATCCTGGCATCAGACCACTCATGTCACCAGGGGGTCACCCAGCTTGTGGCTGAAATCTTTACCCATATCATAGCTCACCCAGGACAAGGATCAGGTGATTATCTCTGGACCTGCCTCTTCCTCTTGTTGTGGAGGGCCCTACTGCCTCTTCATCCCTCATTATGCCAACTGAATTGGTCTTGGATTTCTTCTTCTGTATAGGGGCAACTGCTACCAGCACATTGTTCCTCTGGTTCAGCTGCAGTTTGAGTGGCTATGGTGCCTGTTGATCTGCTTTCCTCCTCTTCCCCCTGAGGGTGCTGGATGGTATTGAGCAATGTCCAATAAATAGCAGCCAGAGCCCAGTACACTGCATAACTTCATGCCTCTCTTGAACTGCCACAACATTTTTCTTTTTCATATTTTATCATTTTAACAGAGTCATGTAGCTGTTCAGGGCTGCACTTACAAACCATTGGAGCAAAACAGTCCTTCAAAAGCTGGCCCATTTTCTCCAACCTTCCATGCTGCTCATGACTACCCACCCTCAGGGGAGATCTCTGACAGACCCTCCTAAAAATCTCCTGTAACTCTAAACATGGTGTGGATCACACTGAGGAGAGCTGGCACACCTAGCCACAAGAACATGCTTTCCTAAATATCCAAGGGGAATTCAAAATTCTCAAAAACTGTCTTAACAGTTCTGAAGGAGGAAAAGGAAGTGAAAATCTGGGGAAAATCATTCTCCCCTGTTCCCCCCACAAACTGGATACAATTATTAATGAACTCCCAGAGGCAGGGCTGGAGGTAAGGGCAACCGAGCAGCACTCAATACACATCTCAAATAACCCTCATTCCCCGCCTTGATGTTACAACATCATAAACTGGTATCACATAGTACATCAACAAAACAATCCTGATCCCTCTCCCTGATCTGAAAAATATCACGAGGTATAGGAATATAGAGTTAGGTACCACAACCACATGGACAAATCAAGCAACATTGTGACCAGTGGCTCTGAACCCAGTGCAACAGATGCTTAGATCAAATGTGTTTCCAACCCACTCTGGGCAGACCTGTTGCTATCTCAACCCTTCATGCCTCACATTGGGTGCCAAATAAGGCTGTCATGGTTTAGGAATGGTGTTCTTGAATTTAGTCTTCCCACTGAAACACTCCAAACCACATGCACTGCTCAATCACTACCCCTCACCCCTGCAGCAGGATGGGGAGGAGAATTGGAGGCACAAACAGTAACAGCAACAATACAAATGACAGAGGTGTCAGGGAAATTAATCCACGAACACCAAAGGTTTATGTCCAGAAAGGAGACAGAGCAGTCCTGTAACTTTATTCATTAATAAATTCCTACGGAAATCCTTCCCATTGTTTCTTCTATCTCTCAGTATTGGCCTTATCTTACCAGCAGACTCACAGTTTGTTTGTAAAGACACTCCCTTCTCATTCCTTTCAATCCCTCCTCTTTTTATTCCCTCAATTATTGTCTTTTTTTAAGGGGATGCAGGTAGTAGTCATGCCTACTGATCCAGAAATGGCTACATAAGGACAGAAAATCATGTCACTGCAAATAATCACAAAACCAAAAAAGACCCAGGAACCAAAAAATCAAGTCAATGATAACTAAAGTTTGCAAAGACAATAATTGAGAAAATAAAAACAGGAGGAATTGAAAGGAATGAGAAGTCTGCTGGTAAGATAAGACCAATACTGAGAGTTAGAAGAAACAGTAGGAAGGATTTCCATAGGAATTCCATTGATAGACTTGCCCAAGACTGTGTTAATAAACTACAAGAACAGAGACATAAGAAAAAGAAGAAAGTGGGGGGATATATATTAGAAGTGGGTCTGTATAAGGCATTTCAGGAAGTCTGTACCTCTCAAGCACCTCAGCCAATGGGGAAAGAGAGGGGGAAATGCAGCCCAGAAATTAGGATAAAAAGAGGCTGCGTCCTCTATCAACTTGAGAGACCCCATGGGAAATGCCCATGACCTCTCCCTTTATTAATGAATAAAGTTACAGGACTCTGTCTCCTTTTTGGACATAAACCTCTGGTGTTTGTGAATTAATTTTCCTGACAGAGGGTACAAGCAAAAAAAAACCAAAAAACCCAGACAATTCACACATGATTGCTCACAGACCTCTCCCCTTCTTTCTTCTCCCTATCCCCCAGAAACCCCTGCAATACCCAAGCACTTCCTCTGTCATGCTCCCCAACCTGGAAGGAAGGCCTTCCCCCTGTCCCTGAAAAATAACATGACATGATATAGAATAACCTTTGGGTCCTAACAATGCCCCTCCCAGCTAATGCAAAAATTAACCCTATGCTGGCCAGACCTATGACATTATCCATCCCTTATTTGGTATCACACCTCTTTGAGTGCCAGAACAATTTAGAAATTTTTAGGTATTTTCTTTATAGCAGATAGTTTTACAATTATGCACACTGCCTGCCAAATTACAGGACAAGATATTTAATACCAAATTACAAATACTCCGCAAAGTAATCTTTATAAAGAAAATAGCAACACAGGCCTTACTGGACTTGGTGATGCTATAAAATAAGAACGCTGAGAGCAATTGTTTCTAAAACTGTTTGCTCCTAAAAACCTTCTCATTTGAGTTTTACAAGGACTTTTATTTCCATGAAAGTCAAAGATGATGACTTAATTAACCCAATAATGTATTCTGTAGTATCTCCAAGCATTTCCTCAATTAATTTTTTTTACAAGAACACAAGATAGGTCAGAGACAGTAAACTAAATGTCATGTCAATAGATTTGCATTCCATATAATTAGCTTACCATAATATCTCCCTTCAAAAGCTGGGCAGGGTCTATAGCAATGCAGATTCGACTTTGATTTTCTGACCCTATGCTACTTAACAGGAGAGAGAAGAAAAATAAAATACACAGTTTAAAGACACAAAAACACAAAACAAAAAAGAAACCCACAAACAAAACTAAAAAGGAATATGTAATTCTCCAATTATGAAAATGAAAACCTAAATTCAAACATAATGGAAAATTATTACAACTTACTATATTCCAGATGTATAAACTGGTTGCATAGCCTGGTATAACTTCAGAAAAGGCTGGCAAGCTGAAAAGAAGCCAACAGAAATGGGTGTTTTATAATATTCAGTTATAGGAAAACAATTACAACTAGGAAGCTTCATTCACATCCAGACTGAGCAAAGCAGCACACAAATAGCAATGCTGACTATCAAAACACCCTTCAAAGCAAAACTGGCTAAAAATGTATTTTATTTTATTTTATTTTATTTTATTTTATGAAAAATACACTTTTTCCTGATCTCCAGACTAGTTCTGAATTCGATCGGGAAGGAAGGACTTCAAAGGATTCTGGTAAGGAAGGAAATAAATTCTGCAAGAAAACAAAATTATTAAGGGAAGAAAGACAATGGCAAAAACAAAAGCAAACCCCCAATATAAAATAAAAATATTTTCAAAATAAATCAATTACTTGATCTTCAGTTCTGTTTCAAAATTAGTAAGGCCCTTAAATTTCTTACTAGAACAAGCAATACCCTGACTTTATTCAAACAGTTAAATTAGAAATAAAATCAAACTAAACAACAACGACAATATAATGATTGCAATTCATGCTGATTATATTACAAGAGACCAATGCTATTTAACCTTCAGACAATAAAAATACAGAAACACAGAACTGTTATTTAATCGTAAATCATTACGACCTCCAAGCTCATCAAGTCCAACCATTAAAGTTGGATTCCTTTACTGCGCTCTAGCAGAGTATCTCATTTTATCATTTTAAAGTCATTTAGTATAGCAAGCCACCTTAGTAGCACTGGTGAGGCCACACCTCAAGTACTGTGCCCAGTTCTGGGCCACTCACTTCAAGAAAGACACTGAGGTGCTGAAGTGTGTCCAGAAAAGTCAACAGAGCTGGGGAAGAGTCTCCACACATGTTCTATGAGGAGCGGCTGAGGGAGCTAGGTAGTTTAACCTGGAGAAAAGGAGGCTCAGGGGGACCTTATCACTGTCTATAACTGTCTGAAAGGATGTTGTAGCAAGGTGGGGGTCAGCCTCTTTTCTTCCGGGCAATTAATGATATTGTAAGAGGACATAGTCTCAAGCTGCACAGGGAAGGTTCTGTCTGGACATCAGCAAGATTTTTTTTACTGAAAGGGTTGTTAAACATTGGAATGGAATGCCCAGGGAGGTGGTGGTGTGACCATCCCTGTAGGTGTTCAAGAAAGAACTGGACATGGCACTTAGTGCCATGATCTAGTTGACAAGGTGATGATCGGTCAGAGGTTGGACTCGATGATCTTGGAGGTCCTCTTCCAAACTAAATGATTCTGTGTAATTCTGTAAGCACACCCTATCCAAACAGCTTTTCCACACAAAACCCAATCTCAAAAGAGAAAAGATATTATATTTACAATTATTTCCCAAAACAAAGAGGAAATTACTGTGAAACCTGACCAGGTTTTCAGATCCTTTGCAGTTACAGGGACCACAACTATTCAGAAACTAGGCAGACATGAATAGCATCAACTATTCATTCAACAGAGAACAAGAAATTTATTTCACCTGCTCCATTTTTTATGCTTAGAATGTTTCTCTTCTGGTTACTTTATTGGAAATATTTAGATGGATATCAAGAAGATAGTAATCCTACTTTGAGATTCATGTAGACTTTCTAGAAATCTTTCATTTCCAAAATGAAACAAGACTTTGATCCTACACCTGAATAGGAAAAATTAGGTAATTTACCTCCCCCGGCATCTAAGTTTGGGTTGCCATGAAGGATAACATAGTGCAGGAAAAGAGGGGTTGCATTCATTTTCACAGATCCAGATAGAAGGCCACTTAAGAACTGCACATATCTAAAAACAGAACATTTATCTGAATTATATAAAACCACTAGTACCAGGGAAATGCATTATTTACACAGTGATACTTCCAGATTATGGGTAATTAATAGCATTGGGACAACACATGTAACTCCAAAATAGTAATCTCCACAAAACAGCATGAAAAGACACTTTATCACTGTATTAAATCCATGGCTGTTCATTGCTATTGTTGATATCTTTATTTTAGTTATTTACATTATTACTTTAAGTAAGTAATGAAGTAGATGAGACAGTAAAGTCAATTGTTTTGGAACAGATTCCTAGTTGCAACTGTAGTCTTAAGTGTCTTTCGCAGCAGCATGATAGGGGGTCCCACCCAATTTACAGTGAAGTTATCTTCATTAAAACAAGAGCAAGAAGTGCCCTTGTCAGAAATCTTAATGTTAAGGGATATGCAGTCAAATAACATCTTCATAATGAGAAGTGATCTCATTCAGCACAAAAGAGGAAAACTACCACAGCAATGTGAAAATTATGCTATTTCTGCGATTTAACACCTGGTTTGGTCACAAACTCATGAGCAAATTCATGCAAGTTAATATCACGGCAGTGTCCTTTAATTTTTCCACTGGCTTTGAGCTCCTTTTTCTTCCATGCCTATGAGAAGACCTTCATTTAACTTTATTCTCAGGAATGTATTGAAGAAAATCAAGTCTTTTTCCCCTTTATGAACAGATCTCATTAACTCAATTCCTGGTAACACCACAGCTAAGGATAACCTGCTGAGTAACAACAGCTTTACTGCCCCAGAATGAGGATTGTGGTGGTTTAAAATAGGTTTCATTTTACAGAGAGCTTGCAAAGCTCAATTTATTTTGAAATGTTAAGAAAAGGCAACTTTTTTTTTGTTTCCACCTTCAGTCTTCCTGAAAGGATTCAGTACATCAAAAGCACAAATTTACAAACTGACACACCTACATGACAAAAATCTAGTGTGTTAAAATGTTTTGTCAGTGACCTCTCATGAGTTTAATAAATGAGTTTATTATTATCAGTGTGAACATTTTCTCTCTATCTGCTTTTAATTATCAATGAAATTTGACTGAATTTTTGAAAACCTTTCCCAAGGCAGTGCACTTAAGAAGCTTATAGACAGTTGGCTTATTTTTGAGAAGCATGTTCAAAGATTTATCCTAAAGGTTTGTGAGAATTTTTTTTCATATGAAGGGTCTCTATCTGCATTTCTCTTTTGGACAAATCTTGAACTGCTTATCGGAGAATGGATTCAAAATAGATCTGGTCTACAGATCTATTTCTTTTGTGATTGTTACAGTACCCAACTAGCAGTAGGGAAAAGCTAAGTGACTTAATGGCCACAATTTATTTTTATCTGGACAAGATTTGGTGGAGAAAAAGTTTCAAAATGTGAAAAATGGGTGTATTTTCATATTCTACAATTTTGAGGTGCACTTAAATTATACCCATTTATACCTCAAATGGGTTTTAACTAGGATATCACTAATTAATTACCCAGCAATGGTTTCAGAGAAAATAGCATATTAAAAGATCCCCAACTGATCAGAATGGGAACAAAGGAGTATAAAGTTTTCCACAAATATTAAAAGAGTTACTTTCCCTTTCTCTGCAGTAAGATTAGTGGCTACTGCCAGGGAGGCAAAGGTAGGAGAGGAGAGATTCAGGAGGACAACAGTTCTGACAAATAGTTTGGAGAATCACCTCTGTTCTCATGAGAAATGACACTTCAATGTGTTTATGTCTGGAAGATGGTAAGGGCAGGTCAAGCTCAGTACAAGTGAGCAAAGATGTTAATTCCATCAGTCAAGAAGCAAAATTAGTAACTCTGAGACCCTCCCCCTGCAGTTACCCCCAGAAGAATTAAGCAAGCGTCCTTGAAGGGGGGGTCGGAAAGACAGATGCAACCATTTATACCTATTTAACCTCTAGCTTTAGGGCTCACATACAGATCACGTAAGTTAGTAACTACTGAAGTTTCCTGTCAACATGATCGAAAAACAGCCCTGATGAACAATTCACAGGCTATTGCAAGGGGGGAGGTGTTCCTGGCTCTCACTGAAATATGCCTCCTGCCTGGGGCTTTTTGATGGGAAGATTAACAATATCTCTTTGCTTTTGCTGCTATGGTTCACACTTATCTGTCTGGTAGGAAGCATTCTCAAATCCTTATTATTAAAATGCAATACACATATATGCAAGCATAAAACAAACAAAAAAGGTCTAGTAAACTTCTACTTATAAAAAGTTTATTTCAACTTTGAATGTTGTATTACTATTTTCAAGTTAAAAAGAGCTGTGCATGTCACCTCATGGGTTAAAAAAGTAACTGAAAAGTTTTTATTTTGAGATTAACAGAACCAAATGCCCTTACACTAGTTGTTACTACTCATTTTTCTGCTTTAATTACTAGCAAAGTCTTATACTTTGAACAACTTCGAAACAGCCTACTGCATACATGTGGATTAAGACAAAAAATGTACAGTAATTAGCAAATCAAACCCAGTTGATATTTTATATTTCTAAAAGTGATTCACCTATATCACAATTACTCGTCTGATGGATATCATTCTCTTTTGGTACTGAATCCTTCATTACCTCTCACCAAAACAAGGTAAATAGTGAACCTCAGAACGATTCACTTTCCAAAGTGCTTATTACTTTGAATCCTAACTCAACCTTTGTCATACAGACAGACTGAAAAGGTAACACATCCATTAATAATAAACATTGCATGCTTTGACAAACATTTACTAGCACGAACAGGGGGCAAGTGCATAATCTGCACATCCTCTTTATTGCACCCTAATCAGCACACCTTCCATACTCATCATTTATGCCACACAAAAATGAGTTTATTGTTTTTTTGGAACAATCAAGACATAGATTGTGGCATCTCTTTGTTAACAAACAATGCAGTGAGAACAGTGTCAAAAAAAAACCAAAACAAAAGGTCTATCTGGGGCCACATGCAGGACCTGAAGGAACTCATCAATTGAGGAATATTAATACAAGACAAATGCTGAGAATTCAGGAAGCATTGGAGGATCTTGTGGAAATAGCCTTCATGTAGCCAGGGCGGGAGTAAGGGATGGGAGCAGAAGAAAATGATGACATTTTTTACTGATATGAATTAGAAACAAATTGAATACCTTCTTTGGGATGGCTGCATTAAAGCTGAAACTTTATCATCAAAGAATTTCTTCATAGCAAATCTGTCTAGAGCCTGATCAGCACTGTCAAAAAAGAAACACATGTTATTCTGCTTCAGTGTTATCTTGAAAATTCGGGAGGTTACTGCCTAAAATATGCAAAAATATTTGGAAGAAAAAAAGGACAGAAATAAAGAAAAATAAAAGAAAAGCACCTGACTAGCAATTCTAGTACTTTGGACATTGTGGACAATGATGTTTATGCCACGGATACCTTCTCATTCAAGACCTTAAGATAGTTTCCTTCCTGAGCAAAGCTTCCTTATTCAATTAACTGGATTGCATACTTTCAGCATGAATATGTTAAAATCAGAATGCAAAAAACTTTTGCAAAACCAAGCAGCTCAGGCTCTCAAAGACGGACACTTGCCATAATTTCTTGAGAGTGCCACTGAAGACTCCTCTTATAAAATACAAATTTATTGTCTTTTTCGAAAAGAACTGTAATACCAGGCTAGAGGTTCATTCAAGCAGTCAACAATTCATTCAGCCTTTGTTTCCTGTGCCTTGAGCCATCAAGGAAGAGACTATCTTTGAAAAAGAACTATTTTACATCAGACAATCAAAAACTCTTCAAGCGCACAATCAAGGAGCAACATACTCCAAAAAGCACATTTTCTTCTACTCTCTGTCCAGAATGGCCCTGATATGGGTCTTCTTTGGGTGAAGAAAGGCAAGACGATACAGAAAAAAAGAAAAAGAAGTGCGAAAAATCAGTAGGAAAGCTGTTAATTACATATGCCAAGTAACGTGCTATGCTGATCCTTTTCTATCTATTCCAGATAAAAATGAGTCTCTTAACAGATATAGTTCACAGTGTTAATTTACATCAGAACATAAAAAATCTGGGAGTTTCAAAATATAAGTACACACCAGAATCTCAGCTTTTAAATTCCAGAACTAGTTCAACTCAAATGAGTTCAAAGAAAAAAAAAAAAAAAAACACCTGTGCAAAGTACACATACGCATATGAGGATAAAAATGAAATTTATGCCTTTTCCAAAAATGGATCAGAAGATGCCAATTGTCTTGACAGGGTGCTGGATTAGGCTATAAAGTCAAGCCTTTTCTTCATGGGTGTTAGATTACATAGTGTGTACTTAAAATATTCTTGACCCAAAACCTCTTTCTCACTCAATCCATCATATATCTTCGTACATCTTTACCCACACTGCCATCCAGACTTTAGGCAGCCCATTCCTAACTGGCCAAAAACTGCTAGTACTTTGCTTGTTAAAACAGAGTTAACCAAGAATTGCAAAGAGCTCTGTTTGACCTCATTAAGTCTGACAACACATTATTCCTTCCTGAACAAAACAATTTGATATTATAACACATAACTAAAGGAGGTTTGCATCAATAAGTGCTTTTCATAGAATCAAAGAATGGTTTAGCTTGGAAGCAACATTAAAGATGGTCTTGTTCCAACCCTCCTGCCATGGGCAGGTGTCTTAGGTTACATGGAAGGTGTAACCAAAAGTACATATTCTATTACAATCTCCATAAGCTGTTAAAAACAGGTGGGGGAGTGTTCTTTATGTTCAGCATGACTCAGCCCTGATAACACCATCGAGGGGCTGTCTCTGCTAATGGGCCATCAAGGGCTCCAGGAGTGACTCATAAGATTACATCATCCCATTTTGAGATACCTCGCCAAGAGGGGAGGAGTTGAACATTCCTACCTGCATATAAGATGAGTCTTTCAGAACACTGGGTACCACTTCCACTGGATTCCCAGAGGAGAATAGCTTGAGAGTCACCACTGGACTTCCAGCAATCGACCAGACTGTTCTTCAGGATCACCACTTCAACCAGACCACACCCATCACTCCAGGGAGACTGTAGCCACCATTTAACTGGACTGCTATCACCACCCTGATCAACAGAGTGGTGGGTTGTATTCTGGACCTACCAGTTTAAACTGGTGTTTCTGTATTATTGCCTTTACTTTAATTTTTCCTATTAAAAAATTGTAATTCTGACTTAGAATCTCTCACAATATATTTGTGAAGAGTCAATTCCTCTGCTAGTTTACTTCCAAACTAGCTCAGCAGGACACCTTCCACTACCCCAGGTTGTTCAAAGCCCCATCCAATCTGGCCTTCAACACTTCCAGCGAGAGGGCATCCACAACTTCTCTGGACAACCTGTTCCAGTGTCTCACCACTCTTACAGTAAAGAATTTATCCTTTATATCTAATATCTAATCTAAATCTACACTCCTGCAGTCTATAGTCATTCCCCCTTGATCTATCACTGCATTACTTTGAAAAAGTCCCACTCCACCCTTCTTGTAGGATTCCTTAGGTACTGAAATACTACCAGAAGGTCTCCTTGGAGCGTACTCTTCTTTCAGACTGAACAATCCTAACCCTTAGCCTGTCTTCACAGCAAAGGTGCTAAGCCTAAATTCACTAGATTTCACTAAGCCTAGATTTTTTTTGACATGCTGTCATGGCTCAGGAATAGAATTGCCAAATTCCAAATGTTCCTACTGACGCTGTCCAAATCACACTGATGCTTGCTCCCTCCTCCTCTCCCTCTCCCCTGCAGCAGAATGGAGAGGAGAATTGAAGGATGTCGTGGATTTGACCCTGGCTAAATGCCAGGGACCTACGATGTCTGCTCTCTATGCTCTCTCCTGCTGCAGCTATGCAGAGGAGAGTGAAAACTAACACAAAACACTGAACTTATGAGTTGAGATAGCAAGGTCATGAAAGCTTAAAGTTGCTAAAAAAAAAAAAGTGATTTATTAATCTAACAGAGTCGGAGGATAAATCAGAGGTAAAAATAAGCTCTTAAGACACCGTTTCTTCACTCACCCCCCCTTCCCTCTTAAGGCACCGCTCCTCAGCTCACCCCCTTCCCTCGTTCCAACTAACCAACAACTCCTGGGCAGGGTGTGGGTTTTTTTCTCTTAGATCAGTCCATCACAATTCTTCTACTACAGACACTGTTTCTCTATTCAACGCCCCCCTCCCCCCCCCATCCAACCAACAGATCCGGGCTGGGGCAAGGTATGTGGCTTTTCTTAGTCAGTCCATCACCACAGTTCTTCTGCTATAAATGCTGTTTCTCTACTCACCCCCATCCCTATTAAGGCCATTTCTCAGCTCACTCCCTCCCTCCTTCCTTCTAACCAACAGCTCCGGGGTGGAGGCAGGGTATGGGGCTTTCCTATGGTCAGGGTCAGTCCGTCAGGGGAAGAATCCTCTGCTTAGCCATGGGGGTCCCTCCCACGAGAGACAGTCCTCTGTGAAATTCTTTGGTGTGGGTCCAATCTCATGAGTAGCACCCGCCCGATTGCTGCAGTCTGAGATTCTTCTGTCCAGGTTACAGACTTCCAAGCCGAGGCCAGGCTGTTTCCATCCCGGGAGCAAGGCCTTTCTCTCCCCTGCAAGGCCTTTGCAACTCTCAGTCTCTACTGGGACTCCCCACTAGATCACAGCTTCCTGCAGGCATCCACCTGCTCCTCTGGCGTGGGCACCTCCCCACAGGCTGTGGGTAGTTTTCTGCATCCCCCTGGACTCCACGGGCTGCAGGGGGACCACCTGCTTCCCCATGGTTTTCACCAGGGCCGGCAGAGGGTTTTCCACTCCAGCGTCTGGAGCACCTCCTCCCCCACCTTCTCCACTGACCTTGGTGCCTCCATGTTGTTTTCCCTCACATATTTTTACCTCCTCCTCCTCCTCCTCTGTCTAAAAAGAAGTGCGTGCTCACATTGTTTTGATTTCGTCTTAAATATGTTTTCACAGAGGCATAACTAACATCTCTAATTGGCCCAGGTTTGGCCAGCAGCATGTCCATCATCTTCAGAGCCATCAGAGATTGGCTCTGCTGGACATGGTGGAGAAATTTCCAGAATCTTTACTCAGGACATGCAGAAGCCATCTTTGTACCACACCGTACTCACTGGCAAAAACTGGGCCAAGCCAAAACCACCACAAAGGCACCAAGGGCAAAAATCACAGATCTGATCTTTGACTAAGAACAATTTACTGGACACAGGAATGAGATAAGAAAATGAACAGTAACAACACCACCACTGACAGAGGGTACAAGAAAAGAAACATTGTTGCTCACTGTGGAAACCCCCAACAACAGACAATGCTGGATGGCTCCCTCTACCCTTTCACAACTGAAGGGACCCTTTCTCCCTGGAAGGATTCCCTTCCCCCCACCCCCAGCAAGGACATGAGGTGGTATAGGATAACCTCTGGGTCCTGGCCATACTCCCTTTAAGCATACTGAAAAAATTAACCCTGCCTTGGCCAGGACCAGGACACCTATGCATACTGACAATTATGAACTTTCTTTTGTGCAAACATCTTCAAAGCCTTCTAAGTACCAGTTCAGACTCAACAGCAACACATGCAGTAATTTCTGCTTCTGCAAGATTGCCATGTACCATTTTCAAGACTCTTGATAATGCTAGGGATGTACAAATCCCAGCTGGGAAACCCCCAACCTCATTCTTACACAGAAAAGTTAAGTTTTAGATAGCAGCTGCCAGAGATCCAGAAAGTTAAAGAGGGCTTCTAAGCTCACTCCTCTCCTGCAACTTCACTGGAGGAGTCCTGAATTTGTTTGGAGTAAAAGGGGATACCTTTCATTGCTGGGCTTAACAAAACAACACCCGAATGTGACTGTAACAGTGCTACTAAAATGTATTTATAGCCAGGTACCTTTTAAGGATGACATAATATTGCAACACTGAAATCACACCACAACAACTGTACTACCCTCACCTTACAGTTTTTGTCATTCACAATACTTCTCAACAAAATATGAAATTGTGTCAATCACTGTCACAATTACTAACTGAAGCAAGTATTTTCTTCAGCATGTATTAGTGTATGCAATGCTCCTAGTTTCTTGGTCTATAATTACTTATAAATTTGGTTTAACCTAATCAACATAGATTATTGTCCTGCAGTTTGACTGACGTCCATGAGTAATTTGCCACCAACCTCTAGCGATTCAAGACTCCATCACCTACAGTAGTCCATCAAATCTATTATTGACAGGCTGGTGCGAATTCAGGCCCAAATTTGATTTGACCATGGCATTTAGAGTGCATTTTTATTTTAACACATTTATATATGTATTAAAGTAAAAAAGGCCCAAGGGAAAACAATGTGATTAAAAACCCAACAAAAATCTCCAAAACACATTTCATCCTTTTTGAGACCATATATTAAATTGTATCTTTTTTATATAAATTGTCAATTGTCACTTTATAATTTGAGCACTCCAAAAGAAACAAAACCAAATAATCAGACACCTATTGTTTGCATTAGTTGCAAAATAAAGTCTAGATTATTTCTTACACTTCATTCTGCATTTGGATCAATGTCTAGGAATTCTCTATTGAAACACTGTTTCCAAATTCTAATACCTCTTTTCCTTAAATACTTTAGGAATAATTTCTCACCGATTCAAGAGGCCACTTGATGGATGTGGCAAATAGATAGGTTTAATAGAATAAAGATAGTGTCACTACATAAAAATGGTTTCTTGCACATTCCACCATTCATCTCAAAACATCCTTTAGAAAAGTTTTCTGCAAACCAATAAAATCTCAGTTTCAAAGGGACCTTAGGCTGTCACATAGTCCAGTCTCCCGCTGGAAACAGGATTACAAGAAAACTCATTAAAGCAGGCTCTTTTAAGAAAAACATGCTCCAAAACTCTTTAAGAAAACCTGACAAACCTTAACTGACAAACAGTAAGCTGATAGACCATAGTAAACTAAAAGACATTCTTCCTAATCTTCATTGCAAAAAACCACACAATATGCATTACTCACACTTACCTTGCAGAAACATTGGTGAAGTGCATATACGAGGATATGACTACACCTATCCTTCCTTTTCCTCCCTGTATTAGGAAAAAGGGAATGATAACTTCTTTAATGTATTACATTATGGGGCATTATTATATTTAAGGCCCATGCTAAATACAATTTTAAGACAAGAGTTTCAGAGTCCTTTTGCTCATGCATGCCCTTTGTTGATGGAAAGGTGGAAATAATGGGGAGCACCTTATCTGTCAATATAAGCTGGCTGACAAATTACATAAAAAACATTAAGTAGGATTTCTATGTGCATGCCTGCAAAGTCTTACCAATTAAGAGGAATTAACTGGGGAAAAGAAAAATTGTATTAACTATTCTATTTTTGTGTTATTTTTTCCAGAGATCATTCACAACAAGTCTAGACAATGTTGCAATTCCCAGCAGGAAATGCTCTAAAATACCTATTTTGGAAAGGAGTTTCTGACAGGTTTTCACATTTTTACCTCCCCAACACCTGAGATCTATAGTAACTGATTTTTTATGGATAATTTAAAAAATATTCTAAAATATTTTAAAATAATTTACATGACAAATTCAGTAAAATTTACCAAGCAGTAATTCTCACAGATTTCAAAATATTTTCAGTCTCTCAGCTGATAGAAGTACTCGACCTTATCTATAATCTTTGTGACTGGAAACCAATATTACCAAAAGGTAATAATCAACCACATGCATTATCAGTTTGCATATAACCGTATACCTAGAAATACTTTGTTCCCTTTTCTTTTGTCCCAAGCATGGGCCATTCTCCTGGCTGCAGTCCTGCAACTAGTAAGAGTTCAAGTGTTTAATACAATAATGCCATTCTGCCTGGAAGAAATTCAGGACTGGGGACAATACAACCTGACTTCAAGAGAAGTTTTGGTCTCGTTATCATCATCATTTTGTTTAGAGTAACACCTGCCAGTGATACAGAGATAGGTTTGCCTCAAGTGTCATAACCACAGCTACCAACCGAGCTCTGAATTATTTTATCCAAATTTAACTAACGTTTTTCTTTATTTCTGTTTATTGTAAGCAAGCAGGAGAAAGCAACACAGCACACTGGTAGCTTTGCTCTAAGGCACTGCAATGATGCTGTCAGTTAAACCTTTCAAAAGTATCCAGGAGGTCCTTAATGTCCTCACTTCCTACAACCACACACAGTCTAAAGAGATGATCTGTGATACACTGCCTATCCTTATCCCGCAACAAAACTCATGAGTGTCACAGAACATGAAGAGTTTCCTGCCAAGCTGGAAAAATCTCAAGCTTCTAAATACATTGACAGAAATAACAGTGACCTTTGAAGGATGTAAAGTAACATCAGTATATGCTATACCTGCAGCAAGGGCTAGGACCTTAGTCATTATAAAAAGAAATGTTTAACAAGCATGCAAAGTTTAATTTAAACTCACTTACATCAACTGAACATCTGGTGCACTTGCCAACATTCAACCAAAAAAAAAAAAAAACAAAACAGATCAAGCTTTTCATTTTTTTTAATGAGAAGAATAAAAGACAAGGTTTTTGAAAATTAATACAAACTCATCCATTGCACTTACTTTGCAATGGATCACCACCACATGCTGAGGATCATTGCCCAGCCAGGACTCCATGGCCTTGCAGATAGTGCACACCTTATCAAGAAGTGGAGCATGAAGATCTGGCCACCCCACATCCATAATCTGCAATAAACAAGCAACATTTACAAGAGGCACCTTGACCCTAGTATCACATATTAAAATCTGGATTCAAATTATTGTCACAGTTGACAGTCTCCACAACTTTTCCATCTCAGATAATCATGCCATTCAATTGTCATGATGCTTACAGGTCTCTTAAGGGGAAGAGGGTAGTTTTTGTTTTTTAAGGTACTAGTACTTTTATAAAAATAAATAAACAAGAAACTTCCTCCTCCTCTTCCTACCCCCATCCCAATCTCACTAAATACTTAAAAGTGACAATATTTCTGAAGGGCTTGATTTCTTAATGATTTTTCAATTAGAATTTCTGGTATTTGTAACAGCAAATACAGTCAAAATTAGGACAAAGAATAATTTTTGATGGGTTTCATTTTATTTTCAATTTATTTCCTTCATGTGCAACAGATAATGGCATGTCAAAATTTTGTTCGGATTTTCTATTCACTATATTTTTACTACAGCTTACTAAGCCTACTGTTATATGCATATTTACTTTAAAAACATATGCAATACATATCTTATGCATATAACATATGCATAATATTAAAAAACCCAGTAACTATGAACCATCCTTCATGATCAATAAAGTATTCAAAAGGTTTCAATTAAGAGGGATTTTAGTACATTCCTCCATAGCATATCTCTGTAAATCTACTGCTATAAATACATATCTGTGCTACTCTAGTCTTAGGACAGATCCTGAAGAGTACCTGCACACCATTTTTAACAACAAGCACATCAAGTGGTGAGAAGGAACAAGAGATAGGCATCATTCTGACATTTCTTATGTCTCTGCTGTGCAGAGAAGCAACTGTTCAAAGGTAGTACAAAAGAGAAGTCCTTATCTGAACCGAGTTCACTGGCTTCAGCTATTTGACTGTACTTTACAGTATACAACCCCAGTATCCTGTGATTCCACAAAGGAACTATACTTGAAGTAAAATTTGTATCACCCAATAGAAGTTTTTCAGAAGTCACAACAGGCTTCAGGTCCTGTGTGTAAAGTCTAAGAAAACAACAGGAACAGCTGTGTAAAACACAGATCTAACAGCACAAAACGGAACTTGAAAAAAATAAAAAGGGATGCATGTGAGGTTTTTTTTTATCTTCCAAAACCTCTTACTCTGTATATCAACACTTGTATAGCTTCAGGGCTTATCAGGCCATATACTAGAAAGCTATTTTATGGAAGAAAATCAATACCTTTGGGTTAAGCTTGGCAAGGTCATATCTCTTTTCAGAGAGGTTCAACACCTGTTCAGAAAGAAAGAAAAATATATTAACCATCAAGAATCTATAATTTATATAGTAAATAGCTGTATTTGAAATATAAAAATTTCAAGAAACTACAATGATATGGCTTCAGGTTTGCCCACTGTTCTACTTAACTAAATTAACACTTGATATGAAGTAGCACGAGCAAATGTATTTTAAATAACTCAGTAATTTTACTATAAAACTAAAGCTAAACTTAAATGCACATTTTGAAAAAGGACAATTATATACTACTACATCTTATTTATTTCACATGGCTTTGAGTCAGAGGTATACCGAGAGACCTGGACACCATGCAAAATAACTCACAGCATAAGAATTAACAATGAGAAGTCTGGGAAGGTGGTACAATGTTAAATGTTTGAATTTGTGTGCCTGATAAGAGATTATTGGTCTGTCAACACTTTGCAGGGAAGGTATGACATTTAACTATTAGCTATTTAACTACAGCTTAGCCTATAAGATCTTCCAACTCTTCTGTTAACCCACTAAATATCAAGTTACCCTATACTTAGAGATAAACTGCTAAATGAACAAAAGAAAGCAGTGTATACAAGCATAACTGCCTCTTTCATTAGGAAGCACCTTAAATTAGTATTAATAAATAACAAAAACCTGAAATACCAATACTCAGGAACTGAAACAATCCTACT